>OV121141.1:7713419-8938401 GCA_921294245.1 Brassicogethes aeneus | reverse complement strand
TTAGTTGATTTTTGCTAAAAAAATCGTGGTTTTTCGACTTTTTCTCCTAAACTATTGTCTTGACACCAAAACTGTAATGGACCTTTTTTGTAGAGAATTTAATTTCCTACAAGACAGATTAACAGCCGAACCCGCAGAATAAACTGTTTCTGAGATAAATTTCGAAAACCCAAGAGCAGTACTTAAATTAAAATTAAGAGCTCTCCTCTGGAGGGAATTTTTTTTTCTATGTTTAGAACAATATTTCGTCAATGGAGTGAGAAACAAAGAATAGTATTATTATTATTATAAACACTCTGGACAGTTGTTACGAACACGTTACAAATTAGAATAAAGTAAGCAGAAACATAAGTTGCAGACGCTGATGTCATTTGAACTTGTTGATGCGTATTGTCAGTGGAAAATGTTTTGAATGATGTATATTTTTTTAACGAAATAATTTGTTAAACATTAACAAAATAATCTGTAAACTTTGAAATTAACAAAATGCTTACAAAATTGCATATTACTTTTACAAAACTTTCGGTAAAATATTTTCCTTTGTTAAAATAATTCCATCCCTTGTTTTTTACAAAAAATTATGTTAAAATTGTACAAAATAAAATTGACAAACTACAAATTCATGTTAACATATATGATTTTTATAACAGTATATATTGATCTTTATAACACCGTATGATGAAAATGTATTAAATAAAACAGCAACAATTAACATCACTATAGGAAAATGAGCAAAATTTGACGTATATTTCAATATTTCAAGTAGGTATATAGGAAAATAAACTCAGGTAATATAAATTGAAGCGGTTAAATATTTGCTTAATAATTTATTATATCCATCCAGTAGCAGAAAATGAAAATAGTGCGGCGGGCGTCGAAAACACAAGTTATATTTGTCTAGGTGGCGGAAATTTTAATTAATATTACTAATTGGAATCGTCAACTGGCCGCCGAAATAATAAAGTGCATCGCGCGCCGCTCCCCCCCTTGGGAAAACGCCCCCCTGAAGTTTTCAGATCGTAAAGTTTCTACTTTTAAGTTGTTTTGCGGATATTTTCCTTTAGGTAACATTTCCTACATGTCAATACTGGGTTAATTATTTATCTAGTTAACATCGCGTTTGTGAATGTGGAATATATATAGTCATTTGTACAATTCTATTTGGTAAAATGACTATAAGCATTCTATACAATCTCAAAAAGCTACATCAAGAGTCGTTGGATTGTTGCTTGATTTTGTGTAACCAACAATGTGGTAAATGTCAAATCTGGGTAATAGTCGCCAAGACCAATATCATTAAATTTTGTAAAAAATAGTCGACGTTTTCTATTCACGATAACGCTTTTTCCTTCCTCATAAACATCAGTATCAATGTACAGTTACGAAAAAAAGTAATGTCCATTTGAATGCTCCATTGTAATTGTTCGGAGGCATTCGGGTTTTGCTAATAAAATTAACATATCTATTTTTAAACTCAATAATTCTACCTATCTGCTATTTAGCATTCTTTCTAAGCAAATTTTATTTGACTTTTAAGCTTTTATGCAATAATCAAATATTTAAGGAATAACATTGATTCTGAAACAATTTAAATAAAATATATGTTCTATAACTTATTAAATAAACTATATATAGTTAAATTGTTTCAGAATCAATGTTATACCTTAAATATATTATTTTATTAAATTAAATAACAACTTATTAAATAATATATATATATATATATATAATTGTTTCAGAATCAATGTTATACCTTAAATATATTATTTTATTAAATTAAATAACAACTTATTAAATAATATATATATATATATATTATTTAATAAGTTGTTATTTAATTTAATAAAATAATATATTTAAGGTATAACATTGATTCTGAAACAATTTAAATAAAATATATGTTCTATAACTTATTAAATAAACTATATATTATTTAATAAGTTTTTATTTAATTTAATAAAATAATATATTTAAATGAAATATAGACATTTACTACTAAAATAATTATAAATTAAACTAAAATGCATTTTGTGCACTATTAATACGTTTTTCTACTTCTATTGCATATTATTGAAATTTTTTGTTTTTTTTTGCGTAAATAATGGTAACCAATATAACCGCCCGGCCTATCAAAGTGAATTATATTATATTATTATTATATTTACGTTGTTAGGTATCAGTGATTGGCTTATTTTAATATTCACTGTGATTTGAACCAATCGGGTTTTAAATTAGAAAAAAGTAAGGTTGACAGATGTCAGATTTATTTATATATACGAGGGGCGACTATAATGATCTTTAAAATAGGAGAAAAGTGAGGTTATAATTAATTTTGTTATCAATGAAAATTACTTAATTGGAGTAGAAAAAACATAGTATTACACTCGAAATAATGCGCATTATTTACTCGGATGAATTACGTATCTCGCCTGACGGCTCGACATGCAAACCTTATCCTTTTGAATAATAGCCTGCATTATCTCTCGTATAATAAATAATAATATACTATCATCAACATTTTAGTTTTCATTACTTGTTTTATGAAATATCTGCCCAATACCAACTTATTTCAATGTATAAAAATCCAATAAAATATGGAAACGGCATAAGTTTATAATTATTATAATAATTTAACTGGGTATTCCCAAAGGCTCTAAGTGTCAAAAATAAAATTGTGAGAAATCAATGAAAATCCATCCATCTTTAAAATACAAAAATAATATGGAGAAAATTTTTTAGTCGTTTTGCATGGCACATAGACTATTTTTAAATTATAATATAATATTTGACCAAATTTGGTCCAAACCCTTTGGGAATGCCATGCTTCAACTATAATTGAGGAGCATCCGTGCAAAACCGGCTAAATCCATTTTATTCAATTTTTGTTTGTTTTTTTGATTTCGCATCTTTGGGTTCATTTCTATCGACAATCAAGATAATTCTGTTTAAATCCGACTATATCCATGTTAAAATCACATATAAAAGGTAGCTTTAGGAGCAAAACCGGCCAAATCCACGTTTTTATAGCAAACCCGGCTATATCCAATAAATAATAATGATAATGAGCATGTGGCTTGGATATGTCGATACTAATAAAATTTGTTCTGTGGTTTCATGTTTGCACTAAATTTATTTTGTTAATATTTTTGAAAAATAAAGGTTTTTTTTCACATTTTATTCGTTTTTTATTCGGTTTTTGAGCAAAACCGGCTATATACAAAACATTTTTTGAAATTTTGGCCTTAATATAAAGTTTTTGAAAACGAAAGTATGTCTTATAAATCAAGTACCACAAAGCCCCCAAAACTCAAGTTTGCTTTTTCTTGTATCTGTAAAGGCCAGGAAACCGAGAGTTTTTGCCATTTTCCCAACATTTTATTAAAGTGGATATAGCCGGTTTTGCACGGATTCTCCTTAATTATTAATGTAATTATTTACCATTTCTTTTTAAATAAAAAGGCAGCTTTCTTTGCTCATGGTTTTAGATAATATTTTCCTAAAAAGGGTCCTACTAAATTTTACCATAAATTTTGTTTCGCTGAAAAAGTTTTAAAATCTTGAAAATTTCTATAAATTCAACTTTTACCTTGAATACCTTTTAAAAGAGCCCTACCAAAATTTGTTTCAGTTTTACTAATCCGAGTTAAACTATTTTAAAGTATTTTAAAAAAATCTCATATTATTTTAATGGGAAATAAAAATTCCCGATGAAGGACCCGTAAATGTAATATTAAGAGCTTAAATTTTAACAGGACCATTTTTTTGAGATTCTGAACAATATTTTTGAGGTGCTTTAAAAATAAATATTCGATATTTTTTATCAAATATTTAAAAATTTGTACTACATTTAAAATATTAATATAAAAATTTAAAATATTAATATGAAAAAATAAGAATAAATGTTTATAAAACTATACAAAAATATATAAAAAAATTAACGATTTAATAAAAATACAATTAAATATGTAAAATACCCAAAATAATTAATTCAATACGAGCAGGTACACTCAGAGAAATATCATGTCATGAAAAGCATATGAAATGATATTAATTTAAATAATCGGGTAAATTTGATTCAAATAGAAAAAAATGTAGTTTTATATTCATTTTTTACAGTTTTACAATGTTTTTTAACACTTTTAAAGTGTACTCTTTTTAAAATATATATACAAAAAGAAATCTATTTATTTCATTGCCTTTCTCAACGTTATTTTAAAAATATATGTATTATACAATTGTTATACACCTTTTAATTTAATGAGAAACACCAATGACGCCAAAACATATTTGAATCCCTTTAAATTATTAGGGATTCAAATATGTTTTGGCGTCATTGGTGTTTCCCATTAAATTAATAGGTGCATAACAATTGTATAATACATATCTTTTTGAAATAACTTTGAGAAAGGCAATGAAATAAATGGATTTCTTTTTGTATATATATTTTAAAAAGAGTACACTTTAAAAGTGTTAAAAAACATTGTAAAACTGTAAAAAATGAATATAAAACTACATTTTTTTCTATTTGAATCAAATTTACCCGATTATTTAAATTAATATCATTTCATATGCTTTTCATAACTTGATATTTCTCTGAGTGTAGTAAATCCCTAAGAGGCAGATGTTGACTATTTCCGAATGCCTCCAAACAATTACAATGGAGCATTCAAATGGACATTACTTCTTTCCGTAACTGTACCATAATCCACACCAAACAGTTATTCTTTGGCGATGTAAAAAAAGCCTCGTATACCGCTTGTAAAAAAATACGTTTAGTCGATATGAGAAAATGTTGAAAAAATTCTAGGTTGTAGTAGAGTCTACTTTAAGTACATTTACAACGTTTTAGCTTTCGAGTAAAAAATTATTAAAGTTTCTAAGATGTTCGTTTATTATTGCCAAACTGTGTTGTGAATGGTGACAAAATTTTATATGTCAATTCTAAAGGTATAAGTGGGTCATAATACTATTAAGGTTTATCTACTCCTACACTGACGAGCTGTGACTCTATGGCGTTTTAGTCACGGGCTGAAGTTAGTAATAGTGGCTTTTGGGCATTTTAGTCACGGGCTGAAGTTAGCTTTATTATAAATTAGAGAAAAGTGAGGTTAATTCTGTTGACATTTGACAGATGTCAAATGTTTAACAAATAAAATTGGATTTAAATTCTTCTTTGTGGTCATCGCAGATAAAGTATAGTATGTAACTCGTTTTATAAACTTATTTAGACACTCGTTTTTATTAAACACTCGCTTGCTTAATAAAACTAGTAACTAAAATGGCGTTTATAAAACTTGATACATAATATACTATTAAACTTAGCATCACACTTTATATTCCCATATGCCCATTATATTATAATAGTGAAAACTTGGATATATTTCATAGGATTTTTTATGAAACAGAATTCTTAAACTACATAATTTTGATAAGAAATGTTGCTTTATTAATCAATTTCCACCTACATAAATGAACACAAAAATAACATACACACAATTAAATAACAAACCATTCTAAAATCATCAAATTATAAAGAAATTTGGTATAATATATTTATCAGTATTACTACAACACTTACTAATGTATTTCGTAACTTTAACCCACTTCACCGAATCCCCTAATTTCAGTTTGAAAACAAGTGATGGCATCTTTTATCGGATACTTCGCACACTCGTTAAATAGGTTTAAGGAATCCGAATAACAATAATAACAGATTTCTGGTAATATATTATAAACACTCTGGACAGTTGTTACGAACACGTTACGAATTAAAATAAAGTAAGCAGAAACATAAGTTACAGACGCTGAAGTCAGTTGAACTTGTTGATGCGTATTGTCAGTGGAAAACGTTTAGAATGACTGCCTGAAATCACCTGTACTTTTTTAACGAAATAATTTGTTAAACATTAACAAAATAATCTGTAACCTTTGAAATTTAGAAAAAACTTTTAAATTTTACAAAATAAAATTAACAAACCCATGTTAACATATCTGATTTTTATAACAGTGTATTTTGCAGACGAAATAGACAATGGAGTAATTGTTATTTGTTTTACAAGTGTTGAAAAGCGACTTTTTCGTGTGTTTAAGTTGCTCACGAGGCCGTTAGGCCGAGTGTGCATTAACACGAGCTTGAAGAAAGCTTTTCTCACATGTGAAATACAATATTTTTTCTACAACCCTTTTATTTTTTATTATTTTCAAATACAAAACAAAATAACCTAAAAACGTGTTTGACAGCTGTTAAAATTACTTTCATCTTATTCTTTTAATTTTTAAGGTATAAGTTAGTTAAAATCAATAAACTTACCTTTTCAATTTAAACAAAGGCACTAAAAATTAGAATTTAGTATACAAACACAATTAACTGTGTTCTAAATGATATTTAGACAAACATATACAATACAAATTTTGAAACGAATATCAAACGCTGCTGTCAATTTCTTTTCACACAGACCTGTCACTTTTCACACAGAAATGTCACTTTACATTCGTGTTTTGCCTTGCCAATGAAAAGATTCATTTTCTAAGCAACGATGCCATTACGAAATGTGACTTTTACATAGTGGTCGTAGAAAATTTTTTTTGTTACATGGGGATGCTAATAATAGTAACTGTGTAAATATTGGTTGCAATATGAAAATAGGGGATGTCCTTCTTTAGGCGTAGTGCCCAAATGGCGAGAACTGCCCTTTAACCTCGTCACCACATGACTACCCGGTACTGATGAGGCCCAGAAGACTGAAACAGCCTGTCTGTCAGAGCCTGTTTGTGGAGTACACAAACAGCAATTTTATCATATACCCAAAAATGAGACTCACTGTAATACGATTTTTTGTATGAAGAAGATCGAACAAAACATGGATTTCGATCATCCATCCATTGATACAGAACATAATATAGAAAATTTTATTTTAAAATCTTGTTTTAGAGATATGGGTTGGGTCCACCCCGAAATATGTATTTCTTATAACTTATAACTTATAAATATCGGTAATCCACACCTTTTCTTCGGATCTAGTAGTACCTGAATGGGACCCTTTATATTCAAATGTTTTTCGGGCTCGATATACACCTACTTGATTATAACATATGGGACATATATATACGAAACATCCCATTGTCACTAGGCACACTGGATCATTTAAATATGAAATTTATTATTGTTCTACAACGGATATCGCTAATTTATGTCTGAGAGGTTTTTTGAATATTTATTAGGATACGAAGCTGTGAAAATCAATGTTAATATCAATTGAATTTGAATATCAATACATAAAGTTTAAATTGTCTTTAAGTTTAAGTGTGCTTTTAAAGTTCGGACGCACTTATTCTATTATTTTTGACATAAAACTAATGTTTAAGTCTCATGATTTAGCTGTGACCGAATAAACTTCGTAAGTGTTAACCATTGTTATATTTAATGCTCTTGCTGTTTAAAATTATACCTAATATATTTATGTCCATTATATGTCAAATTTTCCACACATTATGTAGAAGAAAATTGCTGTACTATGTGTACACTATGACATCTAAATTAATAGTAAATAATTATTTTGCTTAGTAGAGGTTATTTTTGTGGTCATACTGATTCCCCAACATATACTAGAAAAGGTTTTGAGAAATTTTTTATATCTTTTTAGGCCGGATTAATAGAGCATTGATCGTCGTCCTTGGTCAGTAATTAGTTGTAATTTTGAATATCATTAACAAATCTAATCTTACCATACTTTTTACCTCTATAGAAGGATACTTAGTAACATTGCTATACAATTTTTAGTATATTATATATCAAGTTTAATAAACGCCATTTTAGTCACGAATTTAATTTAGGCATGAGCGAGGTTGCGAGCGAGTGCTTAATTGAATGAAAAGAAAAGTTTATAAACGAGTGGCATACTATACTTTTAAATATTTAATATTATCTTAAAATTGATTTAAATTAAATATTTGTATAGAGCGACATCTATACGAAAATAAAGTAACCATCCCCATAAATATTGGTTGTTAATATTTTAATTAAACTTTATTTATATTATAATATTTTTAAAATATGATTATATAGGTATGATATATGATGATGATTTTCTCTCTAAAAATGAATTAGTCAAAAGTAACTAATTCAATAGTTAATAGTGGCTGCTTTTTCACTTGTGCCATGGTTAACCATGGAATACCATGGTATCCCAAAATTTAACAGCCAATTCTTATGTAAAATTGTCCCCTGAATCAGAAAATACCTTCAAAATTTAAAAAAGTAGAACAGTTTTTGAGATATAGTCAATTCCATATTAAATGGAAAATTGACTATATCTCAAAAACTGTTCCACTTTTTTAACTTTTGACGACTTTTTCGGATTCAGGAGAAAATTTTACATAAGAATTGGCTGTTAAATTTTGGGATACCATGGTATTCCATGGTTAACCATGGCACAAGTGAAAAAGCAGCCACTATTAACTATTAAATTAGTTACTTTTGACTAATTCATTTTTAGAGAGTTAAGAAAATATGTTATCATTTGATTTTTTTTTATTACTATGATTGCAAAATATTATCACAAAGTATTAAAACTTCTTACACGGGAAATGTTAAAGGTACAAAAAGTGTGACAGTTGTATTTATTGGAATTCCTATTAGAATTTTTAACTTGGGAATCTACCGGCGTTAAAATATCAATTTTTTCTTTGTAAATCTACAATGTATCCCTTGCAGTTTTTCACAGTAAAAAGGAAGAGAATGTTTTATGGGCATTGTACGCAAAATTTTTAAAGCTTTACCAGTTAAATCTAGTTAACTGCACTACAACGGCAAAATCAAAAGGTCAGTGCAAACGTTTATATATAGGTAATCTTTTTAAATATTTGCGTCAAGAAAATATTTAATGCTTTTGTATTTTTGTATTGAGATAATAAAATAATTTTCACATTTAGTATTATTTTACAAGAAAGGCACTTTATTTTAACGATTGTATGACATTTGACAACTGTCTTAAAACTAACTTCAGCCCGTGACCCTGTTGCTAACTTTAGCCCGTGACTAAAACGCCATAAAGCGACAGCTTGTCAATGTGTATTTAAAAGGTCAATTATTGGCATGAAAACATGTACGATAATGGGCCTTTTAAAGGTGGAAGTAGAAAAAATAATTTTTACATAAAACAAACCATGGATATACAGTGTATATTATACACAGAGAAAAATTTGTTGGATTTGGTTTAATAATTGTATAAATTTTTTCAACAAATTGGTGCTAAAAATTTTGTAGCCAATATTTGAAGAAAACTTATTGTATTGAAAACTTACATAATTTATTTGACAATTAAACATATTTTAATTTAATCGGCTCATATAATTTGTGTAAGTAAATGAGTATTTTAGAGACTTTTTTAAATATAATATTTTTTTGTAAAATTTCACAAATTGTGGCACATAATAATACAACATTGTTTAATGATAATTTCTCTCTCTTTATTAAAAAATTTTAATAATTATAATTTTTGGGATGCAAGGGTGGTAAAAAGGAAAATGAAACTAAATTATTAATTTAGATACCTATGTATTCAGCGACTTATACAAAAAATATGGAAACCTACACTGACAACATAAAATAAACATAAAATAAACATAAACTACAAACTGAAAAATAAAATTCGTATATCTAATTCTAATAATATTGAGATATAATTCAACATGAAGTACGTCTCCACTTATAATAGTACAAATGTCGATAGATATGTATTCAGCGACCAACACAAATATTTTGTAAGGATAGAATTAAGTTGTATATAAACTAAAAATATAAAATAAATATAAATTACATTTAGCTTAATATATGAATAAAAACAACACTGTTTTAAAGTTTGACTATTTTTTCACAGTAGCTTCTTCAGAATTAATACTGTGTAGCGAACCAATTGTTAATCATTAAAAACATAAATAAAATAGTGAAACTTTAAAACAGTGTTGTTTTTATTCATATATTAATAATATGGAGTATCATCAAGTAAAGGTAGAAATATTTAACAAAATAGTAAGCTAACCAATAATGTAGCACAATAGGAAAATAGAAACATTTTTTATCCTCATTTGATCACCAGTTCATAATAATTGATTTATCCCAGTCCCTGGTCAATTTTGCAAATACCTACCTACCTGAAAAATAATTTTCAATAATTACTCACCAGAAATGTGGAACTAACCTCACAATAATACACCTAACACTAACTAAAACTGCAAACTGATGATGCAGATTGCTGTCGAGCGACCGGCCGGCGTCTTATTTCAATCGGGAAATAATTTCATTGGTTATCTTAGGTGTATGATGCTTTACTTCCAAACAAATTGTCCAATATTGTAAAATTTATATTCTCAACTCAAAGTTATACTATATTCATACAAATTATTTAAAAAATTGTACAAAAGAGTAACATTTATTTTGGAAATATTTTTAACAACAGATCTTTTCTTGACAATACAATTCATTAATATTAGAACCAATAAAATGCCAGTATTCCATAGTGACGTATTTTATCACAGCGGCAATAATTTTTATCATCTTGTTTACACGTTACTAAGAATTTTGACACTTTTTTTGATTTAACATCTGTTGTCATTTAAATTCTGTATTTGATATATATCAATAAAATAATGAATTATAAACTCTAAAAGATCGATGGGTTGGTGTAAACGATAATGAAATTAAGGTAAGTTTGAATAAATAAGGTTTATTAAAGTCTTTTTATATTTTAAACCACATTTTAATTTTAAATGTCAATCTGACAAATTTTTTAATTCCTAAAATTCATTATATTTTCTCACTAAATATAACTCGTGGTATAATTAATAATCGAAGATATTTACTCATTGAAACCGAAGCAGCACATTTCACTCGTCCTGCGGACTCGTGAAATCTGCAGCTCGGTTTCAATTCGAAAATATCATCGATGATAATCATACCACTTGTTATATTATGGGTGACAATACAATTCATTATAATTAGAAACAATAAAATGCCAGTATTCCATAGTTACGCATTTTATCACAGCGACAATACAATTCATTAATATTAGAACCAATAAAATGCCAGTATTCCATAGTGACGTATTTTATCACAGCGGCAATAATTTTTATCATCTTGTTTACACGTTACTAAGAATTTTGACACTTTTTTTGATTTAACATCTGTTGTCATTTAAATTCTGTATTTGATATATATCAATAAAATAATGAATTATAAACTCTAAAAGATCGATGGGTTGGTGTAAACGATAATGAAATTAAGGTAAGTTTGAATAAATAAGGTTTATTAAAGTCTTTTTATATTTTAAAGCACATTTTAATTTTAAATGTCAATCTGACAAATTTTTTAATTCCTAAAATTCATTATATTTTCTCACTAAATATAACTCGTGGTATGATTAATAATCGAAGATATTTACTCATTGAAACCGAAGCAGCACATTTCACTCGTCCTGCGGACTCGTGAAATCTGCAGCTCGGTTTCAATTCGAAAATATCATCGATGATAATCATACCACTTGTTATATTATGGGTGACAATATTTTTTATCACCTTGTTTACACGTTGCTAGGGATTTTGACACATTTCTTGATTTGACATTTGTTGACATTTAAATACTGTGTTCGTTAAATGATTAAAATAATGAATTATAAACTCTAAAAGATCGATGGGTTGGTGTAAACGATAATAAAATTAAGGTAAGTTTGAATAAATAAGGTTTATTAAAGTCTTTTTATATTTTAAAGCACATTTTAATTTCAAATGTCAAACTGACAATTCGTTCAATCCTAAAATTCATTATATTTTCTCACTAAATATAACTCGTGGTATGATTAATTATCGATGATATTTTCGAATTGAAACCGAGCTGCAGATTTCACGAGTCCGCAGGATAATCATACCACTTGTTATATTATGGGTGACAATATTATGCAAATGGTTAAATATAAAATCTTACTGTTTACAACAAATTATAGAAAATTAACTAGAATTAATTAGAAAAACCAATCCAACTAAATATATTGGATAATGTAGCAAATTTATAGAAAATTATGCTCCAATGGCATGTTGCACAACTTAGTGCAATGTTTTTAAACGGATTTTTCTCTGTGTATGAATGCACAAATATTTATCAACTTTTTAATACCTTTATTACCTACCTACCTAATATAATTTATCGCATTTTATTTCATTGGTTTTAGGCTGGTGTATTAATATAATTGATTTCTCGGTTTCCAATGGCTGGGTTCGATCTTCCCAAGGTCACGGTCATAAAATACTATTAACTGTTTAATTGCGTCTGTTTTTTCATCATCTTCGTTTACTCGCATGGCCAACTGATTTTATTTATTTATTGAACAATTATTTACAGCGATAAAGTTTTAAAGAATCTTATGTTTTGATGTGGGAGAAAAGTTGTATATATGTGTGATTCTACCAAAAGTTGGGCAACTTTTGACCTCATTTTGTTTATATAGATTTCGGAAAAAATTAAACAGTATTTTGTTATGAGAACATAGATAATATAATAAATATACCGGGCCAGTCACTTTTTCAAACAGTTTCGGAAATATCTGTGTTTTCTAAATTTGAATGCAAGGGAAGTGACGAGTATACCAGGGTACTAATTAAATACATAATTTATTGGAAAATATAAGATTTATTGCATATTATACATTAAATATCTTAAAATCAAATAATACCACACATCAGTGGCGGCTGGTGGATTTGGGTATACCGATATCACAATAATAATAATAATAATATTTATTCGTGAATTAAATTACAAATTTTTTCACACGTCAGGTACATAAGAATAAGAATATAAGAAATACAAATTAAAAGTTTAAACATACAATACACTACTACATATACCTAAAATAGGCACTATAACACAAGTTCAGTGCAATTAAAATATTCCTCCAAATTATAAAATGCTTTCTTTAGGAGAAATGTCTTAACAGTGTTTTTAAAATCTTTTATTTTTAAATCTTTTATAATGCTAGGTAGTTTGTTGTAAATTTTAGGCGAATAGTACAGGGAAGAATTTCGAGATTTATTTAATCTAAGATGATCCGCGATCAATTGATTTTTGTGGCGTGTACTGTAATTGTGAATATCGCTGTGAGATTTGTATTTGTTATTATTTCGTTTTGCGTACAAAAGGCATTCCAGTATATAATTTGATGAAATCGTTAGTATTTTAAGATTAATAAATGTTTGTCGGACATCATCTCTGTAATTCAACCCTGCCACTATTCGGACTGCTTTTCGTTGTAATGAAAAAATTCTTTCTGAGTGTGGGGAATGTCCCCAAATTAGTAAGCCATATGATAATACAGAGTGTATAAATGAGTGGTAAGCTATTTTTAAAATATTTGATTTAACGCTTTGACTAAGTTGATGTAAAAGAAAGATATTTTTTGTTAGCTTGTTAGATATATAATCTCTATGTTGTTCAAAAGTTAGATGTACATCAAGAACTATTCCTAGGAATTTGGCATTTTGTGGATTGTCACCAGTAATATTTCTGAGTGAAAATATAATCTTCTCTGTTTTTGTTTGATTTAATGAAATATGGTTTGCTAGAAACCAATCATTTACACACTCTATAATTATTATATATGGGACCCACACCAAATTTATATGAGTTTAAAATGACATTAAATAAACGTTCTGCAAGCAGAATTTAAATTTAAGTTTGCGAAAAAAAGATAACCGAAACATCGAACATGGAACTGACGACACGGTACTGATGAATGGGATACAAATTTGAGATTATAATTCGGAATTAAGTATTTTACTGATATTTTTTATTATTATCAACAAATCACATATAGCCTTATAAATATTACAGTAAGAAAGTAAGAAAATAACTAACCACAGTACTGAAATTTTGACTGGAACTATACGTGCATTCACCACAACTTCGCCGCTTGCATTGTTTTCAAGATGACTGTCGTGCAAAGGGCGGACTCTGTAGGTAATTTTTTACCACTCACTTGAGTTCAAACGAGGACTTGACGTTTAAACTTTAATATTTCGCAGGAATTTTGAATTTAACATTGGACACAGAACTGACTGGTAAAAGTAAGTACAAAGATTATCAATTTTTAAAAAATTGCTATTATTCTAATCTATGATAAAATATGAAAAATACATTATTTAATGTTTTATAGTTTGTAGTGAAATTGAAAAATTTAATATAAATTGAATATATTTTAAAATAAAATCACTCAAATATTTGATTCAGGAGTTGTGACACGCCAAGGTACTGATGTTTTGAATATTTATTATTTTTTGCTACAAACGTGCTTTTGAAAAAGTACATTAAAATTGGGTGGACAAGTTAAAAAAACCTGGATCTTTTGTAATATACTGAAATATTTACAAAAAATATTAAAATACCTACTCTATTGACTGATGACATCAAGTTGCCCAACTTTGGTAGAATCACCCATATGGCTAATAATTCAAAATTCATCTAATTCCAGTAACTTCTTAAGCTTAATTATTTTTATTAAGGTAATATTGTTTTCCTGTTCACTTAGAGAACGTATTTATTGGTTTCAGATACAATCTTGAGGTTATCTAACGTATTTAAGTAAAATAATTAAGGCATCAAGGGCAATTATTTACCCATTATCGGTCAATAATAATGTGCACTGCTAAGGAAGCAGATGTTGAAATAACTTTATCATCCTTAAGTTCTTCACACCTGCTTCAATGAAGTCAATTTTTAATGCAGGCCCATTTAAATTATTGTAATGTGTTTTGACAGAATAACATAATGCCGCGATATTTCAAGTATTTAATACCAAATGGTTTTTTGTTTATTAACTCCGACCGATGCCTTTGTGAGATGTTCAGTGCAATCAAAAAGGCATTAACTCAGCGATCAGCGATTTCTTATTGCAACGTTTCGATTAATAACAACGTCTCTGGGATTTTCATTACTTGCTCTAAAATTAGAAAATATTAAAAACGTGTTTCTCATCAGACAGACGGTTTCGGTATTTTGGACCTCATAAGTGTCGGGTAGCCTTGCAGTGTTTTTATTGACTAATACAAATTTACAAGGTAGCGATTTTTATTAAGTTCTCATATATTTTTTGTGCAACAAGATGACTTCTTTACTAATCTTTCA
This sequence comes from Brassicogethes aeneus, assembly GCA_921294245.1. Taxonomy (NCBI): domain Eukaryota; kingdom Metazoa; phylum Arthropoda; class Insecta; order Coleoptera; family Nitidulidae; genus Brassicogethes; species Brassicogethes aeneus. The sequence continues at coordinate 8,923,235 of OV121141.1, read as the reverse complement.
TCATATTTATGTATCTTGTGGTTAATGTTTTAATGGCCCACTTAAATTGTAGTTAAGACTAAAAATATGCACGTTTTCTTAATATTATAAATCTTGATTTAAAATCTTTTGACTTCTATCTATGTTATGTTTGAAATAGTTATTATGCAAGATACAATCTGTCATTAGGATCGTGCTCTACGCTATAGAATGCATAAAAGAAGAACAGAATGCGGAAAAAATGCTTAAGAAATTATAAATTTGTAAAATTACATACTTTTTTTATTCAATTATTTGTAAATAAAAAGGCTTATGCGATTTTGATAAAATTTTGTACGTTGACATATGTAGTTAAGTTTTAGGACAACTATAGATAATACGATAAGATATTTCTGACAGTTTTGACATTTTGGACAGTTTAACAAAATAATTAGGATCCAATTATACAGTTATAGTCCAATTTTAAACAGTCCAGTTTTAAGACATTTTAGGTGTTTAGGACAACAGTTTTAAGGCGGGTTGGGAAAAATTTTAAAATTTTAGACGATTTCAAGTCGGGTATTTTACAGTTTTAGGACAATATTAGACAGTTTTTAGTTTTTAAGATATATCGACGATACGATATAAAACATTTTAAAACGGGTTTAGGACAATTTTACCCATTTCTGACAGTTTTAAAACATTTTAGACAATAAAAGAATACAATTTGGGTGAAATTAGACAGTACAGTTTTAAGACAATTTAGGTATTTAGGAAATTTTAGGACGGTCTAGGAAAAATGTGTTTCAGGATAATTTTAGTCTTTCCTGTAGTTTTAAGACATTTTAGACAGTTTTAGGGAAATCTCACACATTTCTGACAGTTTTGGGACCATTTAAACAGTTTAAGAAATATTTAAGATTTTAGTTAAGGACAATTTTAAACAGTTTAAAGATTAGCCGTTCTTTAAGCCGGTTTTAAAATGTTTTAAGACAGGTTCAGGACAATTTTACACATTTCAGTTTTGGGACAATTAAGATAGTTTAAGGAATTTTACAATATCATTAGATATAGTCGAATTTTAAACAGTGCAGTTTTATGACATTTTATGTGTTTAAGGACAATTTTAAGAGCTATTACTTTTTAAGAAATTTGATAAAAAATAAAACATTTGAAGACGGATTTAGGACAATTTTATATATTTTTGACAATTTTAAAACATTCTGGACACTTTAATAAAAGTTAAGATAATTAAACCCAGTTTAATTTTAAACAGTACACAGTTTAATTTTAAACAGTACAATTTAGGTATTTAGGAAATTTTAGGATGGTCTAGAAAAAATGTTAGTGTTTTATGATAAGACAGTTTTAGGGAAATCTCACACATTTCTGACATTTAAAAAGTTTAAAAAATATTAGTTTATATGAAATATAAAATATAATACATTTGAACATTAGGACAATATTAGACACAGTCCTTTCAGGCTTTCAGACAATTCAGGTATTTAGAACATTTTTAGATAATTTTAGGACGGGCTAGGAAAATTTTTAGAGGTTTAGGACAATTTTAGCCTTTCTTGTAGTTTTAAGACATTTTAGACAGTTTTAGGGCAATCTTACACATTTCTCTCAGTTTTGGGACCATTTAAACAGTTTAAGTATTAGGACATTATTAGAAATAGTACAACTTTAACCAGTTCATTATTAATACATTTTAGATTAGTACGATAATTTTAGACTGTTGGTAAAAATATTAGTTTTAAGACAATTTTTAAAATATATTGGATAGTATAAATTTTTTTTACTCATTTTCGAGGCATTATAGTTAAAGGTCTTAAGGCGTGTTGGGGAAAATTTTAGTTTTAACACGATTTTAGACAAAAATTAATTTGGGTTAAGGGCCAATTAAACATTTTAAGAATTAAGTTTTACTGTTAGGACAATTTTAGACAGTTTTAGTTTTTACTGTCCAGTCTTAACACATAATATTAGGCAGTTCTAATAACTTTTTTAGTTTAGTTTAGTTTGGGAAAATTTTAGTAAATTTTTAGAGCGTTTTAGGTAATTTTTAGAAATTTATTAATAATTTTGAGAAGAATTTCTTGCAATACTTTATTAAAACTCTAATGTTAAAAAACGATCTCTAACTTAAATCAACATATTTTGGTCTAAGAAAATTGTTGCATGTATGCAATATTTTATTTTTTTACAAAAACATATGTCGTGACAAACTTGGACACCCTGTAGCCAACCTGACATACAGTAGACGAAACTTCTACCTCCCTCTGTTCTAAAAAATTGATAATTTCGTATTCAGTGGGCCCACCTGTGGAATATCTTCCTTCTTTGAGAAACGAACGCATTAATTTTTGGTTTATAGTCAATTATCAATTCCGTAACCCGTATCAATCGTATTCGGGCGATATAAAAACGTCAAGAAACAAAAACCGGGCGGACTCTAAAGTATTTTGGAATGTATTGAACAACTCGGCGGGGTGCCAACCCTTAAGCGACCTGACCGAAGGTTCGAAGGAAGAAAGGACACTAATTTTATACATTTCTTTTTATTGGCTTCTATATTTTATATATAAAATAGCTCAACATTTTTGCTTCTAAATGCAAAATATTCGTTCTTAATTATAGGTTTTAATAAATTTCATAAAAAACATCTTAAAATTGCCAGATATCCTAAAACACTAAAAGTTTACTATTAAAACTGTCAGAAATAAGCAAAATTTTCCTAAACCTGTTTTAAACTGTATAATATAGTTAAAATTACCCTAAATATCTGAAATGTCTTAAAACTATGACTTTTTAATTTTCATAAAACTGTCTAAAAAGTTACTTTTAGATATGTGTAAAATAGTCTAAAAACGGTTTTAAAATGTCATATATGACATTATATACTAACTCAAATATCTTAAAAATTATAAAATCTGTCTAAAGTTGTCCTAAAAGTAAAACTTCTAAAGATTGTTTAATCCTAATTAAAATAACTTAAATTATTAAAAACATTTTATGTATTTAACTTTACTGTTTAAAATTGTACCACAATATTATCCTTGGGTCTTAAACTATTTAAATGGTCCCAAAACTATAAGAAATGTAAAAACTGTCAAAAATATTTTAAAACTAAAAGAACGCTTAAAAAAAAGAAAGGACACTAATTTTATACATTTATTTTTATTGGTTTCTATAAAATAACAAACATTTTTGCGAAAATATTCGTTCTTAATTATATGAATTTCATAATAAAAAGATATTGCAGGTATCTTGTAATCCGTATTCCTGAACAACAGTTCCTATAGGAACATATAACACCAATAGGTAGTTAGCACTTGGCTTATAATTGTTTACTGTTTTTAAATTAACAACAAAAGTTATCGTTCCTAATTCTATTGATATTAAATAAATTTTATTTGTTAGAATGTATTAAATACTAATTTGATTTATTTAATAACGTTACTATATATATGTATACTATGTATACATTTAACGCAATAAATTCTTTGACATTTCCCTATTTTGGTTTATTAGTAATTAATTGAGCAAATAACAATTTAGATTGCTTTAATTTTAGGGCATTCAATGACAGCGCTGCTGTTCTTGGTACTATGTTAAATTTTTTATGTATAAAACACTAAAAATTTACTAAAACTGTCAGAGCAACATTTTTCTAATCCCGTTTTAAACTGCAGTATACATGTATAAAATATTTTAAAATTTATCAAAACTGTATAATTTTGTCCTAAATATCTGAAATGTCTTAAAACTATGACTGTTTAAATTTCCTAAAACTGTCTAAAAAGTTTAAAAATTTTTATAAATTATTTGATAATATAATTTTGGACAGTTTGAGGAAAATTTTAGTTATAGGACGATTTTAAAAATTTTAAAGTATACTTTAAGAACAATTTTAGACAGTTTTTATAATTGTTTAAGATATTTAAGATACTAGGACATTTTAAAACTCTTTTGGGACAATTAAATAAATGCATAAAATTAACCCAAACCTATCTTAAAATGTTATATCCTATCGTAGGTTTATCTTAAAAACTAAGAACTGCCTAAAATTATCCTAAAACCCTAAAGTATTAAATTACCGTCTTAAAGTATAAAATTCCCCGATCTGTCTCTAAACTGTCCAAAATTGTTCTAAATACTAGAAATGTCCTTAAAATTTAAGGCTTAAACTGGACTGTTTTAAATTAAACTATCTATAGGAATTTTAGAAAAACATGAGATATATCTCATGTTTTTCTAAAATTCCTAAAACTGTCCAAAGTGTCCCAAAACTGTCGAAAATTTGTAAAATTGCCCTAAACCTATCTTAAAATGTCTTAAACATTTTAAACCCATACATGGGTTCTTATAAGAACGGCTAAAAATTTTATTAAAACTCTAAAATGTTTCCCGAAACGTCTAAAACCTGTAAAATTGTCCTTAACACATAAAATGTCTTTAAAACTATTTTTTTTCTTAAAATGTCCATAATGTTTTAAAACTGTCAGAAATAGGTTAAATTGTCCTAAACCTGTCTTCAAATGTCATATTTTATTGTATATCTTAAAAACTAAGAACTGTCTAAAATGTTCCTAAAACTCTAAACATTTCCATAACCCATTTAAAACTGACTAAAATTGTCCTAAAAACCTTAAAGGTCCCAAAACTTACTAAAATGTTTCAAAACCTTTAAAAATGTGTAAAATTGTCCTTAAACCGTCTTAAATTCTCTGATATTATCTAAAATACCTTAAAAATTATGATAACTGTTCAAAATTGTCCTTAAACTGTAACATTTTTCCGAACCCGTCTCTAAACGGTCCAAAATTGTCCTAAATACCTAAAATGTCTTAAAACTGGACTGTTTAAAATTGTACCATATAAAATAATATTCTTAAATTTCTGAAACTGTTTTAATTGTCCCAAAACTGACGGGAATGCGTAAAATTGTCCAAAATATGTCTTAAAAGGTCTTAAAACTATAAGAACTGCTATCATTGTTCTAAAGCTCAAAAATTTCCTAACACGTCTCATATCTGTCTAAAATTGTCCTAAACACTTAAAATGTCTTAAAACTGCACTGTTTAAAATTGGAATATAACTGTAATAATATCCAATTTTTTTCTTAAAATGTTTAAAACGGAAATAAATGTGTAAAATAGTCAAAAAATTAAAAATATACCCAAACCCGCCTTAAAACTATCTTAAGTTGTCTTAAATACATGAAATGTCTTAAAAATTTTAAGAACGTGTACAAAACTGTCTTTAAATATCTTATCTATAATCTCTTAAAACTTTTAAAAATGTAAAATTGCCGTAATTCTCTAAAGCGTTTAAAACTGTACTGTTTAAAAAACTGGACAACACTGTTTATCATAGGCGTATGCAGGTTTGAATTTTGTATTTGTATTTTTTGTTTTCAGAATTTTTTAGTAATCATGATATCGTACATGTTTCCATGACACTAAGTAACCTTTTAAATACACATTGACAAGTTGTGGCTGCCAGTTGTCAAATGTCATACAATCGTTAAAATAAAGTGCCTTTCTTGTAAAATAATACTAAATGTGAAAATTATTTTATTATCTCAATACAAAAATAAAAAAGTATTAAATAGTTTCTCAACGCCAATATTTGAAAAGTCATAAAACATTTTCTTTACTTTCACTGTAAAAAACTGTCCATTAAAAAAAAATACATTTCGATTTATAACCTTTATAATCTGTGTGTATAAAATATAAAAATTTGACATTTGACGGTGACACACAGATTCCCCTATCATATTCATTCATAGATGGCGCTCTATAAAAATATTTGATTTAAATCATTTTAAGATAATAATAAGTATTTGTCGTAGAAAAAGTATAGTATGCACCTCGTTTATATACTTTTCTATACACTCATTAATTTAAGAACTCGCTCGCAAGCTCGTGTATAAAATGGCGTTTATCAAACTTGATACATAATATACTATTATTTAATATGTAGTTATAACATTAACTATCCACAAAAATTCTGCGTACGCACCTGCTGTTTATCTCGTTAAAAAGTGCCATTTTTTAGACAGTATAACAACTGTTCTAAGTGTGTAATGGAATAATTTAACAATTTCAACCTTTAATGTTTAAAAGGCAAGTAAAACAAATCCTATCGAGCAATGCTTGACCATGCCAATAAAACGTAATCTTACTTAATTTATTTATTTAATTACATTTCATTTTATTGCATTGCACAAAGACCAAACTCCCAAGAAGAAGCGCAGACATCAAGACGTCGCAATTTTTCTTCATTGCCACACATAATTCGCGCATCGAAAAATTGTGTTGGCGATAAGGTTTTTCATTTATGATTTATAAGTAAAATAATAATGAAAAAACACGTTTTTCTTTTGTTCTTTCCACACGAAACAGGGTATACTTACTACCGATGCTATAGATTGATTGAGGTAAAAAAATGTCGAAAAAAAGGCGAGTCGATGGCTTCGGAATCGGCAAAATGAACCTTTGTCGGCATCTGTGCTTTTAATGAGACTCATACATATGTCTTTCGATACATTTTAGGAATTCGACATTGCCGAAAATCGAATCCTAATAATTTCGACGGTTTTTTTCTAATTAAGAGCGAATTTTTCGCATTTTAAGAGCAGAAATTGTGAACTATTTTAAAAACCAAGTTAAAGCCTAACAAGCCCTTAGTAAACTCTTTCAAAAAATTTTTGTTTAGTTATTTCAGAATAAATATTTTTTTTTAATTTTGAAACTTGTTAAACACACATTTTTGCATGTCCCATTAGCGTTTTATAAAACTCACATACATGTTTTTTTTTAAATATTGAATAACCAGAACTTTGTGTTGCTTTATAGCAATCCATAACATCTTTAGTTAATACAGTAAACAATTTATACAGGGTGTTATGTAATTAATGTTATATATTAAAATGGGTAGTTCCTTAGGGTCCATAAAGAAGCACCTGAAACTTTTTTTTCTAAATTCCAAAAACTAAAAATAATTTATAATAACCTTTATCCTACCAAAAAGTACGCCACTGATCGACTAGGAACCGCGGATTAACCTTACCTATTACTTTTTAATGCAGTGTTGCCAAATGTAAAATTAAAAATGTATTACCTTATATGAGATGTTTAAAATGATTTCCATTATTTATGCAAGCATGCTTTCGCCACTTTCGCGCACCCGCATAAAAATGTCTGGACTATTTACAAGTTCCTGGGTTGCTGCCCAAACGCGCTCTGATAATTCTGGTAAATTGTTCACTGGTTTGCGGTAAACTATTTGTTTCATCGCACCCCAGAGATTTTCAAAAGCCCAAACATCAGTGTTATGTTGGTTGAAAATCCCGTCTCTCGTAAATGTGGCCTCATCGGTATACAAAACACTACAGCTCAAATCAGCATCTTCTTGATTTTTCTGTATATACCAATGGCAAAATTCCAACCGCAGTGCATAATCTCCATCCTGAAGAGCTTGAAGTTTTTGTAGGTGATAGGGGTACAAACTATTTTCGTGAATCCTGCGCCTCGTAACAAAGTTGGACATTTGTCCAAGTTGGGCAGTTAATCGTCTTGTACGAATTCTCGGATTTGCTTCCACTTCGTCCAAAATTTGCTCTTCAAGGGCCACAAATGAACGTCCCCGAGCCCGACCCCTATCACCAACAAATGCGCTAAATCTTCCGCGGTTCCTTAAATTTTGCACAGCACGTACAAAACTTGCTTTGCTCCGAGGGGGTTGGATGCCCGTCATTGGCGTTTTGATAATTTTGAATATACAAAATTCTAGCTTGACGAGCATTTTGCATCGCTTCCCCGTAACACAAAACCATATTTGTTAATTGAATATTTGTGAGCGCCCGACCCGCCATAGCATAAAATCTTTCGCACAAATTACTTATTATTATTACTAATAAAATACAAATTTTCAAACTTTCAAAATATTTATAAAAGAATAAAAACCTGAAAAAACTTTAAAAACATTAAAAACCTAAAATCGCTAGATTTTAGAATTAGACCTTGTAAAAATTTGTAAACTAATGATTTTTTAAAAATCGTTTTAACATTGTGATTTAAAAACATACTTATAAAAAATATATTTAAACTTAGACACACCAGATTTAAACTTTATTCATAATTCGTAATGATTTACTTTACTTTGAGTTAATTTACTTTGGTTTAATTTAATTTATTATGTTATGGTTGGTAACACATTCTGTCAAAAAATTGTAGTATGTGCTCAAATTGTAAATATCTTAACTAAGTGAAGTGATTTTGGGAGTTTGGAATAATTTACAAATTGAATGTTTAACGATTAACCTGTGAACTTGTCCTAATTTCATCTAAGTAAACAGAAAGAAAAAAACCGATGAAAAAGTTAATTTATGGAGTTTTTAAATAGGTACTAATTTTTCTTATCATTGCTTAAGTTAATAGCTGGATGAGTAAATAAATACAGAATGGTATTAGAGCTTTAAGGGCATAAAACTTTCGTATTTATTGAGTTTTTATTTATTTTTTGCAAGAAAATTTTTTAGTAACAATTTTTTTACAACTGGCAACGCGCAGCTACTTTGTTGGTTTGTATCTATGTACTCACAGAACACAAGTGTGTAACAAGTGGCGTATCACAAAAAATATAAAAATCTTCTAATGCATATATTTTCTTTATCTTTGGGAAAATATCTTTTAAAATATTTTTCCATTACACCTTATGTCAAAAGGTATTCAGTATTTTAATATATAACATTAATTACATAACACCCTGTATATAAAATAATTAATTTTAATCTACCTTTTTTAAATTTGACTCATGTCCCAGACATTATTTCCATTGCGTTACGTCCGTCGCGTTACCGATAGAATATTAAAAAAAACATATATATGGCAACTTTTTTGGTACTCACGTGATCAACAAATGATGTTCGGACGTACACATTACCCAGCTGAATTAATTTATTCAATCAGGAAGAAAATATCGGTTAAAACAGGTGCGGGTAACGCGAATGTAATAATTGTTTGTCCGCTAAGTTACTCAAAAAAATAATAAAAATAAGGTAAGAAAAAATACTATTTTTCATGTTTATGTTTATTTTAGGGCACTAAAGCTCATTGAGAGTAATTAATGACTGTAAAGTCTTATTATTATTTTTTAAATATGGTTTTACAAAACTTTGTCCACTGCGTTACCAATTCCACTATGTTACCTTATGGTAATGCAATGGAATTTAGGGTAACGCAATAGAATTTTTCGACATTAAAGTGGATATTTACCGTCGCTTTTATTAAAACTAGTTTATGATTGACCAATTTAAAATTATTTGTAATTACAACTCATGATATAGATTACATCCAAGGAAAAATTCCACGCAATATAAAAGTACTAAAAGGGACCTTCACCAGCTTATAGTCAAAGAAAAAGGGTGTCTACAATTTAGAAAGTTGTTATTCTGCAAGTGAGCACCACTACAAGGGATTTTGTTTATGCATTGCTCTAAAATCGTACCACCCTATATAGTTTCTTTTTTACGTTATCTGATTAACACGTTAAACGCCACGGCGATTTTGGTGATTTTGTTTACTGGGCCAAGTTGATATTTTACTTGTATCATTTTAAAAAATAAAATCGTCAAAATACAGATTAAAAAATAAATAATTAAAAAACTCTTGTATCTTCGTCAGCCGTCAGGGCCAAGCGGTCCTATGCATGCTTTAAAATACCTTATACGAGCGGTCCGCTGGCCAGAAAATCATGTTAAACTGTTAAACAAAAAATTGACAGGCGGTCCCTAGGGACCGCCGTGGCCTGGATGGAAAAACTATTAGCGGTCCCCTGGGACCGCCGTGGCCGTTAACGTGTTAAGTCCTTTGTGTACCCCTGTCCGTTGTGATACCAATGTCTATTTCGTTACTTTTTTCAGTTTTTGTTAAAAAAAATACTTAAAATGATTTTTATACACTATCACTTGGTAATACGTGTTTATAAATTAGAGTTTAATTCACTAATACAGTGACTAAAAGAAAATATTAATGGTATTGTTTTTTTAACAAAGAATCGGAATGGTTTCTTTTAAAAAGTAGCTTAACGAACATACATATTTAAAAAAAAAAGCACACAATTTTTAATAAAAAATAAAATAAAAAATTGGTTTGTGAACATTTTATTTCAAATTATTTTTATAACAACTTTTTTTATTGAATTAAATTTTGGATTTTAAATTGGTAATGGATAAAGCTAGCTAAACACATTTTTCTGAAAAAAACGTAAAAAAAATTAAAAAGGACACTGCCTGTCTTATATGTAAGTAAACAAAATTTATAAAAATCCAACCAAAAGTCAATTTAAGCAAAAAAAATATTTTGATCTTCATTTTCCTGAAAGCGGGTGTTACTTAAAAATGAACCATTTATGATATGCTTTTTTTCGAATTTTTTTGAGTTTTAAAAAAGACTGTACTGTGTACTACCTAAAAACGAAAATGCAAGTTATCAGAGAGCTCTAGACAGGCGTACAGACATCGTCTGGCCGTTCATAGCAGAGCAGAAAACAAACAAACGAAAATTGATTGTCACAGCGTACTAAAGAATAAGTATAACAATGCCATTAGCATTATTTCGTCCTGGAGACTAATAAATAAAGGTGTAGTAGGCTGTCGCGTTTTAACATAAGTCGGCCCACACGGCTATCTGATCAATAGCCAGTCTAATTTGATTTACTGGGTGTTTGAGAACATTATACCAACAATTCTCCGAATGATAATATATTGTGTCGAGTCGATAGCTACATCGCAATACTGCAGAAGTCGCATCTATTCTTACTTGTCTTTCTGTCTTGTTCAGTGTCCTGTTCTCTGCCCTCTTTTGAGTTATTTTGCTGGTTTTGTTCTTATGGAAATTGAGTAGGTATTACTTACACTTATACAGAGGGTTATCGATACATAATAACAGATTTTGTTTTACTTTTGCTTTAGGGATTTTCACACAATTAAATATTTTAAAAATATATTTAAGACATCCGTGTATTAAATAAATTAGTAAAAAGTAAGGTTAAACCCGTTTGACAGTTGTTGTCAGATAACATTTACTTTAAATTCTAAAAAACATAACTTTGCGTTAGTCTGTTTGTCATTTTTTGAAATTTAGATCATTGATTTATTACTATAAAACAGATCTTTAATTTAAATTTTATTAGTGTTAGTAAGGTCTAAGTGTACTTTTTATAATTTTTTTCGACAAAATTTTAGGGTTTACACGTGACGTATTAAAAGTCTAAGGAATTGATGTAGAAAGACTAAATTTGATGAAAAGGTGTACGAGGACTATAGTTGAAAGGAGTTCAGATGGGCTTTTCAGGCCTGCAACTTTAAGAAAAATATTTTTTTTTGTATTTTTTTTAGATTTTTTTTAAAATATCCTCGAAAACTAAAAAAAATTTAACAAAACAAAAATCATAATTGGATTAAATTAGTAAAAATGAGGTGCCAGGATTGGGAAAAAGTGAGGTTAAGACCGCTTGACAGTTGTTAGATGTAAATAAAATTGGCTTTAAATTCTAAAATATATAACCTTGCGTTACTCTGAAACAACAACAAAAATATTAATTCAACTCTTTATGCACTTTAAATACAAGCAATGGTATTTGCACGTTTACTTAACCATCTAAAAATGTCAAATTGTATTGTTTAATGGAACAACAAATATCAGTCAAATGAACAAAATGAGAATATTTGTTCTAATCTGCTTATTTGGTTAATTTAACATTCTTAGGGTGTTAAAGTAAATTTCTTGAAATATCCAGGTAACCTTTTTAGCATATTCACTTAACACCAATAAAATGTTAAATAATAATAATATATACATATATATAAATATTTAAAGATAAATAATTGAACCCTCACCTCGCCAGAGTTTTTGTTTTGAGTGCGTTCCACCTACTATAAATACCGACAGACAGCTGTTTCGACCTATATTGGGGGTCTTATCACTGTCGGGCAATTTGGTGTAGTGGAAGTTCCACTGTGGAACACACCCAAAACAAACGGCTACCTGAGCTTATATACCTTATATCGTAAGCCAACTGTGGCGAGATGTAAGAACACGTGATTGAGAAAAAGTGAGGTTAAAACCGCTTGACAGTTTTTAGATGTAAATAAAATTGGCTTTAAACTCTAAAATACATAACTTTGCGTTAGTCTGTCTGTCATTTTTTAAAAGTTTTAAAAATTTAATAATTGAAAAACCATTTTAGATTCGAGTTTAAAAGTTTGATCATTTTTTATAACTTTAAAACACATATTTCATTTAAATTTCATTAGTGTGTATATATATATATATATATATATAAATACATAATATATATATACATAATATTATAGTCTGGTGTACAAGAACTATGGTTGGAATGATTTCAAAGATGGGCTCTTCAGGAAAAACATTTTTTGTTGTATTTTCTTCAGAAAATTTTTAAATCTTTTTCCTCGAACAGTAAAAAGAATTTAACGAAACAAAAGTCATAATTGGATGTGTAAAAATAATAAAACTTTGTAACAAAAGAAAATGGCCGCCTGCAAAATTAATTTATTTTTATTTTAAAAAATCCAGTTATTTTTTTATATACCGGGTGTATCTGAGAATAGGCGCACCCCTGTAACTTTTTTATTTATAAAGATAGACACATGAAATTTTGCATGGTTAATTATGATATAAAATGCCCCTTATAAGAGTACAAAATGATTTTTTTGAACTTCCGGTTTAGCCGGAAATGATACCAACTTTTGATTTTTAAATGGAATGCCCTATATATTTTTACATATTTGGAATCCTGAGGAAATTCTGAGTCAGACAGCATCCTCAAATGGACCTTTTGACGTTTCGTCATCAGAAAATGTATCATCATAAAGATCAATCTAGAGTACTTTGAACTATCTTATTTTCTTCTAATGGATTCACACAATGCCTGAAAAATGGAACTTGCCTTAGAAAGTTGTTATTCAGCTATTCCCAGCAGTCTAAAATTGTCAAAATTTGTTTTTCTCAAATAGTTCAGAGCACTCTAGATTGATCTTTATGATGATGCATTTTCTGATAAATATGTAAAAATATATAGGGCGTTCCATTTAAAAATCGAAAGTTGATATCATTTCCGGCGAAACTAGAAGTTCAAAAAATTTATTAACCATGCTAAATTTCATGTGTCTATCTTTATAAATAAAAAAGTTACAGGGGTGCACCTTTTTTATATTTTATAAACACAGATTATAAAGGTTCGAAATGTATTTCTTGAAAATTGACAGTTTTTCACAGTGAAAGTAAAGAAAATGTTTTATGAGGACTTTACAGTGGAGTCCGTGCCCGAATTTAAGTTATAGTTTACTGCCGCGAAATTAAAAGTTCAGTACAATGTTCATATAAACTTTTCAAATATTGGCATTGAGAAACTATTTAATACTTTTGTATTTTTGTATTGAGATAATAAAATAATTTTCACATTTAGTATTATTTTACAAGAAAGACACTTTATTTTAACGATTGTATGACATTTGACAACTGTCAACTAACTTAAAACTAACTTCAGCCCGTAACTAAAGCGCCATAAAGCCACAACTTGTCAATGTGTATTTAAAAGGTCACTTAGTGTCATGGAAACATGTACGGTAAAGGGCGTTTTAAAGGTGGGAGTAGAAAAAAGTATATTTTAGACAGTTTTATTTCACCAAATTTGTACATTTTCTTGATTATTTTTTATTGCGATTTCTGTTAACGATGCCCTAACTACTAAATCACGTGGCCTATTAACAAAATGATTTATCGACTAGCGTTTCTAGTTTGAATTCTTAATGCCCGTATCAATAATAAGCTGGCACAATTATAAATTAAAAAAATGTGGTTAAAACTAAATAATTAAACGCGAATATTGTTTTGTTTTATGGGCACTTCCCACCGGTTTTTAACCTCATAAATAATATCCAGTTTATCGCGTTTAAGATTGGTATAATAGAAGAAAATATAGTTTCATTTGACACGAATAAAATTGTATTAATTAAAAAATATTTTTTTAATTTTATTATTTCTGCAATAAAACATGTTTGGATAAATTTCTTTAAAAAATAATTAAGAAAAAATTTTGAAATTTACAATTACCTACTTTATTTTGATATGTATGTCAAAACTTTTTTGAAATTTAATGTTAGTATTAATATTAATAACAATAAAAATTAAATTAATTGTTTTTTTAAATAACAGTTTTTAATTTAGTTACCTAGTATTATGTGCTGATTTAATTGCATTTTTTGCACCGTCAAAAATGACCTACTTTTGACACTTAACTATTAACAAAAAAGCCGAACTTTTAACGATGCATGGTATTGGAAAACGAGTTTTTGGGCTTTAAATAGTATATTATTATATAAGAGATAATGCAGGCTATTATTCACGAGGATGAGGTTTGCATCTCGAGTCGCCAGACGGGGACTTAATAATCCGAGTAAATAATGCTCATAGATAGTTAAATGATTTTTAAAAATATTGAAATAAAATCTGACAAGTGTCATTCTTGACTATTCTGGGTCTAAGATTAGAAATTGTTAAATACCTCTAAAATTATTAGGAATAGTTACATCAATCCAAATGTCTTTTAATTTCCTATTTGATTATGTAAAAACATACAGGTTGTTACATTTAAAATAAAAAAATTATTAACGTTTCAAATTGGCCTAAGTTGCCATGGTTTTCCTCAAGTAATTTGTTAAAATATGTTGTATGTAGAATTGATATGAAATCTTTTAAACAATGTTTTAAGATTCCAAAAATTCTAACCTCATATCCGCTAACATACACACAGAAACATAAAATTTCATTTCAAGAAGAATTATTGTTTTCAAAATTTTTACATTTGGAGAACAACAGCTTTATATTTTCACTGTAAAAATGAATTTCATATTAACCGATTTTAAGAATATCATGGTTTTACTTTAACACTGTATCTTTTCAAATTAAAAATACGATTTTTTAGTACAAAAATACGTCGATAGTTTTTTGAAAAATATTCTGCTTATTTTAAGAAAACATAGTCTTAAATCAAAGTTGTAATAGCTACAGAATAAGAATTAACAAATTTTAACCGCAAATTGACATTCAACATAACATAACAATTCGAATAAATAAATTTCTTGTAAGAAAAATCCATTTATTTGTGTATATGGAAAACTAAGATTTGCTTGGAACAATAGTATTTTATTTGTTTTAAAAATAATTTTTTTCTGTGTCATAATGACAGTTATGGGCTATTTTTGATTGACGCGCATTCGTCAAATTTTAACGAAAAAAATTAATAACTCGAAAAACTATTCACTTTAGGACAGGGTTTAGATATTTTACTTAAAATTTTATGTAGAATTTAAAAATGTAAAAATACATGGGCTGACTTATTTGAAATAACAAAGTTGTATGTATTGAAACGAATTCGTTTAAATCGATTTAAATCTAGAGGAAAATTATATTTTTATTTTAATAAATATATGATGAACTTACATAGAGGGTCGTTTATTCATAAAAGTGCCCATTTTTTAATCTCTGAATAATAAATATGAAAGGGTAAGAAGTAGGGTTACCAGATTCTGTCAAAAAAAATCGGGACTTTTGTATGAATTTACCTTAATTACAAAATTGACATTATAATACAATGCAAATTGTAAGTTTGACGTTACTTAATTATTGTTGATTGTGTCATTTTTGTAATTAAGGTTAATTCACACAAAATGTCCCGATTTTTTTGACAGAATCTGGTAACCCTAGTAAGAAGCAAAAGGTTACAAGTGTAAAAAAGAGAAGTGGATATTAACTTTTGTAAACATTTCACGTTATAAGAAAATTCATATGTTTTAAAAATTATGGAATGAACTTCATATTCATAGTTGCTGTAAACGCGTGCAATATTATTAAAGAGTGCTTTAAAAGGGGCAATAAACCATAAAAAAGCAGTAAGGATTTTACAACTTAAAAAAATTTGCTTTAAAGAAATCTAAAAAGTGCTTCAAAGAAACAAAATCAGAAAAAATGATTTTCGAAGGTGTCCAAGATCATTATTAATAAATAATTTTAAATTTACACACCTTTTCATGATGAACCATGTCACATCATTTTGCCTAAAATCCGGTCTCCGATCTGTAATAAAATTGTATGAAAAATTTAAAATCAGCCCAGTTTCTGCGAGATTAATAAAACTATCCACCAACTTTGCCCAGAGAGAAGCCGCTTACCAGTTTCTGGCACCAGTACTGATTCCAAGAGACCTAGAGAGAGCTCCCATGGGTGCACCCGAATCAAACATCCTACAAGATCCCTGGTTGAAGAAATGCAAGCTCTAGCTGACGAATGAACACATATACATATATATATATATATCTAATTTATTCTTTACATACACAATACTATGTTTTTTTTTTTTTTTTTGTTTTTTGCACTCTATCTAATTTCAATTTTGGTTTCTAACACGTGCAAATACATTACATTTATATTTTAATTAACCTTGGCTGAAGGACCTAGGTCAATGGCCTTTTGATTGTTGTTATTTTTATAATTATGATAATCAATAAATAACTATTATTATTATTATTATTAAAATTGTATAAACCTAAAATTTATTAGAATCTTAAAAAACAAAATCTGTAAATAATAATAATAATTGTGTTGTAATTTAGTTAGTTAAAATAAAGAGGCTTTTAAAGGGTGGGAAAATGGTTCAAAATAAGCGTTGAGAATCAGTCGCATATTTTCTCAAGTATTTTTGCGGCGGCTTTGCAACATCAAAGCAGCGAATTGCCGCGAATATTCGGGAATCTCGATCATTGGAATTATTGACGTTCAAATAACAAGATGTGATTTATTTTTTAAATAAGCCCGGCCAAATTGGCGACAATTAGCCAACTAATCAACATAAATTTTCGACCGTTTCGGATTCCACCATCGAAAAATAATTGCCGTCATTTGTATCGGAAATATTATTCAGATGACGGTTTATAAACTGCCTATTTCTTGCTTCGAGTCGAACTCGAATTTGGATGGTCAAAAGTTTGAATAATTTCTACATATAGTAAATTTAAAAGGAAACGACGTACACGTCATCGATGACGTCATAATTTTGCGCAATGGTACCAACACTAAATGTATAAAACAAAGTCTGTAATTGAATATTTTAATGCATTTTAAACAACTTTAGTTGGCAACAATTGCAATGTTGTCATTTTTATATTAACATTTTGCTTAATTTTGCATTAATTTTGAAGCTGTCAGTTGTGTTTTTAAATATTTCGTTTAATTCGTGTATAATTTTGTGTATTTTGTTTGTTGTTTGTGTTATTTTATATCGTTTAAGTTTTCATTGCCGTTTTTGTGTTTGTATATCGTTTTTTTGTTTTTCCTATATTTAAAATGCCGAAGCATTTAAATAGTCGGAGTCAAGAGTTGGTATCATCCTTAATACGCTATTTTGAGGCAGAACGGTATAATAATAGACCTTTGTTATCTTTAACAGCTGTTAGAGAGGTAAATAGGATTATTATTAATTATATATTAGAATATTTAAGAAAATATATGTTGGATACATAAAATAATAATATATATACCAGAGACTGACTTTAGATGGCAAAATTTCTGGGTTTTATAGCTGAAAGTGTCTTTAAAAATGGCTAAAAACATACTTTTGGCGGTGCATCATATAGGTTACAAAACTCTGACTTTTGACATTTTGGTATTCTAAGGTCCCAAATCTAGGGACCCTATGGTATTGTTCATGTAAACGCCATCTATCGCCCTGTAGTTGCACTACCAATTCACTTGATGCAATGAGTTTAGCATCACATTGACAACCGTGCCCGAACAGCTGATTGATGACGTGTACGTCGTTTCCTTTTAAATTTACTATATGTGGGATTCTACAAAAGTTGGGGAACTTTTACCCTCATTTTGTTTATATAGTTTTCGGGGAAAATTAAACACTATTTTGTTATGAGAACATATATAGATAATATAATAAATATACTGTTGCAGACAGGGCCAGTCCCTTTTTCAAACAGTTTCTGAAATATCTGTGTTTTCTAAACTTGAATGCAAGGGAAGTGACGAGTATACCAGGGTACTAATTAAATTCATAATTTATTGGAAAATATAAGATTTATTGCAACTTTGAGCATATTAAATATCTTAAAATCAAATAATACAACACATCTATGGCGGCTGGTGGATTTTGGATATACCGATATCTCAATTATTAGATATGGGACCCACACCAAATTTACATGAGTTTATAATGACATTAAATAAACAAGTTCTGCGCAAGCAGAATTTAAATTAAAGTTTGCGAAAAAAAGATAACCTGGAACTGACGACACGGTACTGATGGGATGGGATACAAATTTGAGATTATAATTCGGAATTAAGTATTTTACTGATATTTTTTATTAGTGGATGCTACTTATCAACAAATCACATATAGCCTTATATAAATTACAATGAAATATAATATATAATATATATATATATATATATATATATATATATATATATATATATATATAATATATAATATATAATATATATATATATATATATATATATATATATATAATATATAATATATAATATACAGGGTGGGCCAATGGAAAGTTTCCACCCGGTTTTCTTAGGTGTTACGAAAAAAAATAAAAAACGCTTTCACCCGTCGATTTCTGATTTGAGGGGGACAATTTGTTTTTATATTTTCAACCCCTTAACTTCAACCCCTGAGCGTGGGTGAAAGTTACCCCCAAAATTTGAATAGCAAAAGGGGGTCGAGTAATACTTCTTTTTGAAGGTATTTTTTCCCTGATTATACCCTCCAAGTTTAAACTCGCTGCTATTATCCCCATTGATATGACAGCTTGTTAAAATCTTGAAAATTGGCTATTATTTTAGTAAGAGTAAAAGCGATACTTTTGAGACAGTCTGTAGGTATGCCGAAGGAATGAAGTAAATATTAGCAACACATCAGTTTTTTTGGAAACTGGAACAGTGGAGAACAAAAAAGATAATCCGATTCGTGTCGTTAGGAATGAAGGTATGCAAATCGCAGTCATAGAGCACATTGCAATGGATAACACCTTAAGTACTAGGCAATTGTCCGAAGTTTCCGGCATATCACGAACAAGCGTAAGGAGAATTTTGAAGGTTCACAAATTTTACCCCTACAAGATACAATTGCTTCACGAACGGTGAACGGTGTGTTGGCAATCTAAATTTTATTTATAATGTCTGCTTTTCAGATGAGTGCTCCTTTTTTACATGGATTAGTCAATCGACATAATTGTCGATACTGGAGCGATTCAAATCGACATTTATTTAGAGAGTCTCATACTCAAAATCCTAAAAAGTTAAATGTCTGGGCAGGTATTCTAGGCAATAACATAATTTGACTATTCTTTTTACAAGGCAATTTGACTGGGGCTATGTATCTGACTTTACTTGAAGAAAATATTGTTCCTAGAATAAGGGAAGTTATTGCTGAAGATAATAACTTGTCGCAAAATGAAATGTTTTTTCAACAAGATGGAGCCCCACCGCATTATGCAGCACCCGTTCAGCGATTTCTAAATGAAAATTTTAGAGACCATTGGATTGGCCGAAGAGGACCTATTGAGTGGCCTGCAAGGTCCCCTGATCTTTCACCTCTGGACTTCTTTCTATGGGGCCATTTGAAGTCTAAAATTTATAAAGCACAGCCAGCTTCTCTTCAAGTTCTACAAGAACGAATAACTGAAGAATGTCAAAGGATAACTACCGATATGTTGCAGAATATTAGAGAAGAGGTAGAGAATCGATTTTATTATGAATGTTAATGGAGGACATTTTGAACAGTTTATTAAATAAATATCATGTAAATATCTTTTTATTAATAATAATATAACTTTAAAACTTTAATTAGTAGATATTTTTATTAAGGAAGGTAAGTATTGTTTTTACTTAATAATAAAACGTGATCTATTTCCAAGATTTTAACAAGCTGTCATATCAACGGGGATGCTAACAGCGAGTTCAAACTTGGAGGGTATAATCAGGGCAAAAATACCTTCAAAATGAAGTATCACTCGACCCCCCTTTCCTATTTAAATTTTGGGGGTAACTATCACCCACGCTTAGGGGTTAAAGTTAAGAGGTTGAAAATATAAAAATAAATTGTCCCCCTCAAATCAGAAATCGACGGATGCGAGCGTTTTTTATTTTTTTTCGTAACACCTGAGAAAACCGGGGTGGAAACTTTCCATTGGCCCACCCTGTATATTATATACGTAAGAAAATAACTACTCACCACAGTACTGAAATTTTGACTGGAAATATACGTGCATTCACCACAACTTCGCCGCTTGCATTGTTTTCAAGATGACTGCCGTGCAAAGGGCGGGCTCTGTAGGTAATTTTTTACCAACACTTGAGTTAAAAGGAGGACTTGACGTTTAAACTTCAATATTTTGCAGGAATTTTGAATTTTAACCTTGGACACAGAACTGACGGGTGAAATTGAGTACAAAGATTATCAATTTTTTAAAATTTGCTATTATTCGAATCTATGATAAAATATGAAAAATACATTATTTAATGTTTTATAGTTTGTAGTGAAATTGAAAAATTTAAGATAAATTGAATATATTTTAAAATAAAATCACTCAAATATTTTATTCAGGAGTTGTGACACGCCAAGGTATTGATGTTTTGAATATTTATTATGTTTTTCTACAAACGTGCTTCTGAAAAAATACATTAAAATTGGGTGGACAAGTTAAAAAAACCTTGATCTTTTGTAATATACTGAAATATTTACAAAAAATATTAAAATACCTCTATTGACTGATGACGTCAAGTTGTCCAACTTTTGTAGAATCACCCATATCAGTTTTCGTATTTCGTCTTCTGAAAACAGCCTTTTAAATCATTTAGGCGTCTAGAAAAGCATGCATTTTGTCGTCTTTTTTCTACATTTAATTTATCGCTTTTAGAAGAGGTTTAAATCAATAGCGATTCCATGTCTACTCTTCCTTCTTATTATTCTCCTTTTATAATTTAAGACGATAAAGACGCATTTGCTTGTGGGTCGCGACACGGGCCATTGTTCGAGTGATATATGGACTCTCAAATGGTGTCCGCTTGTATCTATTTGTAGTTATTATTTTCTTACCGGTGTGTAGATGTTCACAAAATTTTTTATTTTAATAAATGATGTATTGGGATTTATAGGTACGTCAATAAAAATGCTATATACACAATAAAAAAATATTTGTTAATTTTAACTAAATATTAACCAGATTTTATATAAATTTAGGTCTACATAACTTTATGTTAAGTTAACAAGCAACTTTAATCTACATCAATAACTCAATAATAATTCTTGTAATTTTCAAAAAGGACCTTATTTTGTAGAACCAGTAACAAAAGTATTTGTTGGTAATTGGAAACTTAATTGAAAAGAATTTTGATAAGAAATGTTGCTTTATTAAACAAGTTCCTAAACAAAAAAAAACACATACCTACATAAACTAACACAAAAATAACATACCATTCTGAAATCATCAAATTATAAAAAAATTTAGTACAATATAGTTATCAGTACTACTATAGTAGTAACAACACTTACTAATGTATTTTATAACTTTTACCCACCTTACTGTATCCCCTAATTTTAGTTTAAAAACCAGTATAATGGTATCTTTTTTCGGATACTTCGCACTTTGCACATTCGTTAAATAAATATAAGGAATCCGAATAACAATAATAACAGATTTCTGGTGATATATTATAAACACCCTGGACATTTGCTAAGTACACGTTACGAATTAGAATTAAATAAGCAGAAACATAAGTTGCAGACGCTGAAGTCAGTTGAACTTGTTGATGCACAGAAAAAATCTAACATAGTACCAAGAACAGCGCTGTCATTGAATGCATTAAAATTGAAGCAATCTAAATTGTTATTTGCTCAATTAATTAATATTAAACCAAAATAGGAAAATATTTTGCCTAAATGTCAAAGAATTTATTGCGTTAAATGTATACATAGTATACATACAATAGTAACGTTATTAAATAAATCAAATAAGTATTTAATGCAATAACATTGTAACAAATAAATATCAATATGAATATCAATAGATTTAGGAGCGATAACTTTTGTTGTTAATTTAAAAACAGTAAACGATTATAAACCAAGTGCTAACTACCTATTGGTATTATGGGAACTGTTATTCAGGAATACGGATTACAAGATCCCATTGGTTTAATGGTTCACCCATTCATGCTATGCTAGCGTTTTTTCTGTGTGCGTATTGTCAGTGGGAAATGTTTTGATTGGCTGCCTGAAATCACGTGTACTTTTTCAACGAACTAATTTGTTAAACATTAAGAAAATAATCTGAAAATACTTTCAAAATTGCATTAACTTTACAAAACTTTCAGTAAAATATTTTCCTTTGTTAAAATAATTAAATACCCTGGATTTCTACTAAAAATAATGTTAAAATTTTACAAAATAAAATTGTTAAAATTGTTATAACAGTGTAGTGCCCAAATCCTCATTCATGTTGCTGTTTTAATATACTTTAAACCATTTTTTGCATGTTTGCCAAAAAAATAGTCATGCCATATAAAATCTTAAAAATTGTTTTTTACGCCCATTATCGTACATGTTTCCATGACACTAAGTGGCCTTTAAATACACATTGACAAGCTGTGGCTTTATGGCACTTTAGTCACGGGCTGAAGTTAGTTGACAGTTGTTAAATGTCATACAATCGTTTAAATAAGGTGCATTTTTTGTAAAATAATACTATATGTGAAAATTATTTTATTATCTCAATACAAAAATGCAAAAGTAGTTTCTTGACGAAAATATTTGAAAGATTATATAAACGTTTGTAAAATAATACTATATGTGAAAATTATTTTATTATCTCAATACAAAAATGCAAAAGTAGTTTCTTGACGAAAATATTTGAAAGATTATATAAACGTTTGTACTAGATTTAACTGATAAAGCGTAAACAATTTTGCGTAAAGTGACCATCTTCTGTTTTACTGTGAAAAACTGCTTCTATATCGATTGTTAGTCTATTTTCAAGGAATAAATTTTGATTTACACCGAAAAAGATTATAACCCCGGTAGAGTCTACCGGGGTTAAAATCTACCGGGTAGACATCCAAGTTTGAAATTTTAACGGGAATTCCAATAAATACTGTCACTTTCCAATAAATACTGTCACTTTTTGTACCTTTAACATTTCCCGTGTAAGATTTTTTATTTAATACTTTGTGATAATATTTTACAATCATATTAATAAAAAAAGGATAACATATTTTTTTAACCTAATCATATTTTCTTAACATAATCATAAGTTATTTTAATATTTTAAAGCATTAAAAATAATTAAAATAATAACGGACAATGTGAATGGTGAAAATTAGGTTAAAAATGTTTATTGGGGTGGTTACTTTATTTTAGTATAGATGCCGCTTTATACAAATATTTAATTTAAATCATTTTTTAGATAATATTAAGTATTTGTCGTAGAAAAAGTATAGTGTGCAACTCGTTTATAAACTTTTCTATACACTCATTAAGTTAAGCACTCGCTCGCAAGCTTGCTCGTGTCTTAATTAAGTTCGTGACTAAAATGGCATTTACCAAACTTGTTACATAATATGCAAAATAGTGCCAAACAAAATCCTAAAAATTGTTTTAAAAGACGAAAAATATTCATAAATACAAATAAATGCCCTGAGGTGTAAAACCTGTTTTATATGCCTCATTATTATATCATGCATAATTTGAAATTTCAGATCATTAAATGGAAAATTGCGAAAAACGAAAACGCTAAAATCTATGGAGAATATTCCCTACCGACGAAAAACAAATATACCTACTTCATTAAGGAGAAATACCTCGAAGCATTAAATTGCAGCTATTAAAACTTGAAAACAACAAAAATAATGAAAATTTCGTATGAAATTAAAACGAATTTTATATTAAATAAGTTAATACACATTATAGTAGGAATTACCTAAAATATACGATTACAAGGCTTTAAAAAAAGTTCGTTAACAGAAAAGTGACACATCTAAAAATAACAACACGACATTTAATCTGACATTTGACAACTGTCAAGCGATTTTAACTTTACTTCTTACCAATCTGACATCTGTCAGACGGGTTTAACCTTACTTTTGGTGTTAGGAATCTGTTTTGATGGCTTAAAAATCGAAAAATTCTCCGTTGAAAATGAACTAGCAACCGTTTAAATACAATAGAATTTAGAAGCAGATATTTACAGTGAGAGTGAAGAGGATGTTTTTATAGGTACTCCACCAGAAATTTTTAAAGCAGAGGGATTTTGGGCACTGTGTTTAAATAAATTTATTGTGGTTTTTGTGGTAATAAATAATAAAATTAGTGCATTTCATGTATGGCCATTTTTATCCAACAAAATATACAAGGACTTAACAAAACTAAAACCACTTCATTGTTAAGTCTTGATGTGGAAGTGATGTCTAAAAAAAATTATCCCCAATATTTATTGTTTGGAAGGGCAAAAAGAACGGAAAGAAAAAGTGTTTGAACAAAAACGAAGGCATTAGCCATAAAATTTCTTTATTCTGTTTCCGATGTAATGTCACTTCTAATGATTGCGCCTCTCGGAGCTGAGAGAGCTGGTCATTAGCTCAGACCGACGCCTTTTGATCCATTATTGATGATAAATTAAGACATCGAAATCGAGAGTAGATGGAGAGCGTAAAGGAATGAAGGGCACTTAGTCAACATCATATACAGGATGTTGCACTAATAAAACATCTATAATTGGCGGATTATAATACTTGGAAAACTGCATTAGTTGAATATGTAGTCTTTTTACGATTCAAAGGCGGTGTAATCTTTAATTATCCAAAATCACATAAACATCATCAATGGAGATGATTAAAATGATTAAAATTAAGTATTTGTATAGAGCGCCATCTATAAAATAATATGGGAATCTGTGTTACCGACAAATGTCAAATTTGTATGTGTTATAACATAGATAGTAAATCAAAATGTATCCCTTGAAAATGCATTAAACAACAGTTTTTTACGGAGAAAGTAAAGAAACTGTTTTATTAGGACTTCACGGTGCAGTCCGAACCCGACTTTAAGTTATATCTAGTTTAGTGCCGGCGAAATTAAAAGGTGAGTACCTACAATGTTCATATAAACTTTTCAAATATTGGCGTTAAGTAACTATTTAATGCTTTTGTATTGAAATAATAAAATAACTTACAAATTTAGTATTATTTTACAAGAAGGGCACTTTATTTTAACGATTGTATGACATTTGACAACTGTCAACTAACTTAAAGCTAACTTCAGCCCGTGACTACCCAGACAGCAATATGAGGTCTTAATTAAGTCTGCATAAGCTCTATTTTATGATTTGAACGTCAAATACAACATCAGCAAGAAGCTTTTAAGAAGTTCTTAAGACTTCGAATGCGCCACCTATTGAACTAATCAAGACTTCTCAAAAAAGAACTCTTAAGGAACCCTTTACTTTGACTTCGCAATTAAGCATTTTAAAGAGCCCTACTGTATAAACTCATAAAAAGACTTCTTTAGAATTTCCCGTTTTGGATATAGAAGTACTAATTAAGTCTGCATAAGCTCTATTTTATGATTTGGATGTCAAATACAACATCAGAAAGAAGTTTTTAAGAATACTTCGAATGCGCCACCTATTGAACTAATCAAGACTTCTCAAAAAAGAACTCTTGAGAAACCCTTTACTTTGACTTCGCAATTAAGCATTTTAAAGAGCCCTACTGTATAAACTTATAAAAAGACTTCTTTAGAATTTTCCGTTTTGGATATAGAAGTACTACTAGGGTACTGATGAAAAAATTACATACAGGATCGTTGCTTATTTTGACATGTCAAGTTTAATTACCATAAAACAAACGAATTTGTTAAATTGATTTTATCAAAATCATTTTAATAATTTGCTCGTATTCGCTTATATTTGGAATTGCGATTACTTCGTCTCACTTTTGTTTAAATTCAAGCGTGCTCTTCACCGGCACCGATAAACGGCCTGTTTCGCTCTTTTGGAGCTCGTGAGTATCGGGTAGCCGTTTACCTAGGTCTAAGACCGTTTGGTATGGAGCAGGCTCTAAATTCTACTTTGCCGCTTCTTATATCAAACACAAGTAGTTATAGCGGTTAAAATGTCATAAATGTGTCGTCTCCTTGTTGACGTCTTAAAAAGTTAATAATATGATTTCAGTAAGAAGTAAGAATCGAGAATACTGTAAGATATCATATAACTGAAGTCTTATTTATGATACCCTTAGTAGCTTCTAATTTTGATTCCAATAAGAGGTCAGAAAAAAAGATACTTTAAGATGTCAAAAAATTGACTTCTCATTTATGAATTCATCAAGAACTCTTAATCTTGAGCTCCTAAAAATGATTTTTCTAAGATGTCATATTATGACCTCGGTAAGATGTTTTTCAACAGACTTCGTACAGAAATCTTTCTGATTTGGATGCTGTCTGGGTAAAAACTTGCTGTTAACTTCAGCCTGTAACTAAAACGCCATAAAACTACAACTTGTCAATGTGTATTTAAAAGGTCACTTATTGTCATAGAAACATGTACGATAATGTACGTTTTAAAGGTGGAAGAAGAAAATAGTATATTAAAGAAGTATTGTAATGGACGAGTGCGACAAAAAGTCTTAAGACATGAGTTCTTTATGCTATTTTATCTATTTTGCAAAAATTCTATAAAAAAAATTAATTGTATAGGTACCTTAAATTTAATTTGGTCGAATTTTACTTTAGAAAGTTGGTATCACACTCATTGGTTTGACAGTTAATGTCAAAATCGATTCACCATGCCGTCCTTAATTTACTTATTTACAATAAGCGGCTGTTAATGTTAGAGAAGAAAAAAGGATTTTCTTTGGTGTTAAACAAAATTCATTGCCAGAAAAGTCTCGTAAGTACTAGAAAAATCATAAAAATATTATAACCAAAATATTATGCTGTTTAAAGAATAGCCAACCTATAAAATCAAAATTTTGGGTACGATAAAGTATCTCATTAAAGCACCGAAAGCGGTGTTATAATGATGTCATTATGAACGCAAAATTGATAAACAAATATTTTATACATAGAAACAAACTTTTAACTTTAACCTTTACACATAAGGAGTTATTTAATTAATTAGGAAAATATAGCATATTCTGCGAAAAAATAAAATTACAATAATTACCCTATGGTGATTTTGTTTAAACAATTTTTAAAAAAGAAAACGAGGAAAACCATTATTAATATTGTGGCTTTTAAAGTCACAATCAAAGTTGGAGTATGCTCTTCTTTAGTCTTTAAAGTAATTTTTCTGATCCAAAATCCATTAAAATTCGTAAAAGCCTTATAAATCATTGATGATTCTGATCAGTATGTGATTAAAAGAAAACTGCATGAATTCTTTTTTTGAAATAAAATACCTAAAGTCCATAAGTATTGAAGGAAGTAAATGAAGATAACATGTTGACAAATTTAAGCAAATAAAATTTTATAGTTTTGAAGAAAATCAGGGGGAAGAAGAAAGTATCTGAAAATAAAATTCTACAGAATTCAAAACAGAAAAATGTTTTACTTTGAAGCAATATGACTTAATGCAGGGCTACGTATGGGTTGATGAAAGGCCTTTTTATATAGATTCTTTTTCGGATTAAATAATCCCTCAGGAAAAGGAAAACGGCTATTTGGCTGCCATATTGGCAATGGAAAAGGATTTGTTTATGGTAGCTTATGTTGCTTTAAATCGAAAACAGGGAATTAACACAAGAAAATGAAAGAAGAGTCATATGAAAAGTGCACTGTTTAAAATATCTGTGGTGTAAAGGGTAATCTAAAAATTGTGTCTAAATCCAACACCAAGTGGTGTTAATATAAACACCATGAATTATGGTTGAAAATATTATATACAGCAAACCAAAACGGTATTTATCTAAAAATATTTGATCTTTTCGAACTACTGAGTACACACTGTTCAAAATTTCATAACCATTTTAACACCAAATTAACATCATACATGGTCCTATATCGATACAAACCAAAATGGTGTTAAATATGGTTCGTTGGTCCAATGTAAATTCAAATACTAAAATAGTGTAAATTAAACTTTTACACAGTATTAAAATAAATTTTATCTGGTGTAAATTAAACTCCTTTTCAGTGTTAAATAGAATGTGTTTTTGGTCAAATTAAATCATACTACACAGAAAAAAAGAAAAAATAAGGAAACATGAAGTTCCTTGAAGCATTACTACTATTATACTATAATAATATAATAATAATAATATTACCAGTGGTATTATTTTAGAAAATTGAACCTACAACTCGCTAGAGATAATGTTTTTAGTGCGTTCCACCAACTTCAAATACTTAAAGTATTGACAGCTGTTTCCACCTATTTAAGGTCTGTTTAGTAACA
Source organism: Brassicogethes aeneus (assembly GCA_921294245.1). NCBI lineage: Eukaryota > Metazoa > Arthropoda > Insecta > Coleoptera > Nitidulidae > Brassicogethes > Brassicogethes aeneus. The sequence goes on along the minus strand of OV121141.1, from coordinate 8,894,716 downwards.
AACAACTTGTAATGTCACACCAAAGCAAAGGACTACCTAAGCTTATATACTCTTCATGTAAGTCAACAGAGGCGAGATTTAAGAACATCACGTAATCCACACCGCCTTTGCCGCGATTGGTACATACTATACAACCAGGAATGCACGGCAAATTGTTTTAATCGTTTTAACAGAGTGCTTTAGGTTGAAGTAACTTTTATTTTACAAACAACATATTTAGTAAATTGAACCATACAGCGGGTTGGTTTCACTAAAGTTTTCTGGGTTAATTTAACCAATTTAAAAAAAAAAATAATTATCTGGTTTAGTACCGTCAAACTAATCTTTGTTTACATTAACCTTCCCATAGTTGATTTAAATAAATATTTATGGGTCAACTAAATTAATATAGTTAAATTAACTATTCTTTTTTTCTGTGTATGTGCACTTCTCAAATATTTTTAGATAAACACCGTTTTGGTGTTTGCTGTATATAACATTTTCAACCATAATTCATGGTGTTTATATTAACACCACTTGGTGTTGGATTTAGACACCATTTTAGGATTACTTTTTACACCACAGATATTTTAAACAGTGCACTTTACACCTAGTATGATTTAGTTGGACCAAGAACACTGAAAATGAGTTCAATTTACACTATTTTAGTATTTGAATTTACACTGGACCAACGAACCATATTTAAAACCATTTTGGTTTATATCGATATAGACCATGTATGGTGTTAAAAAGGTCATGAAATTTTGGTTTTCTGACATTTTACGTCGTTTAGAAGAGGATGCAGTGATCTTTCTTGATAACGCACCTTAACACTCTTAAAGAACCAATAAGTGCTGATCTTAAAGAATTTTTTAATGAAGCAATTCAGAATAACAACGGAAAAGTGGTAAAATTGCTTTCAACATGTAAAAGTCAAAGTTGAGCCAAAAATGTGGGATTTGAACAACATTGTGGAGGTTCTAAATAAATAATTATAATTGAGGCCTCTAATTAAATAATTTTTAGATCTGCTTTGTTTAGAAATTTGTATATTCTTTTTTATTACCACATACTTCAAAGGGGTTTGCTTATATTTTAAGCTATGATATCATCTAGCGTGCTCACTAGATAAAAATCATAACCTGATTTTGGAATAATGTTATTTGACATATTACATGATTTTTTTTGCAAGTAAATAAATCTTGTTTTTAACGCACAAAAAAGAAATATAAACCTCCCAAAACAAAACTTTATTCTCTGAATCAAAATTCATTAATTTATCAAAAGAAACAGCGGCAGCTTGATAAATGTAAAACAAATCAACAATATTAAAATTTTAATCAAATTCATTGAATCCGAAACGCGCGTGGTTATTTTTTTACTTCAAATCGGACAAATTAATAAAACTCGAATTTAATTAATTTTTCGAGAAATGAAAGAAAGGAAAAAATACTTTCCCTTAAATTTCAATTATTGAAACAAGTCTCGAATGAGTTTGCGAAAACTGCACAGAAAGTTTTTCCCAGTCCTTTAATCACTTACAAATTTTATACGATAATTTTTGATTTTACCAGATTTTAGGATGATATGCGAATATTTTTAAAATTCGCGGGTTTTTAAATTTAATTTATTTAGTTTCATGCACAGAGCATTTTTAATAAAATAAATAATCAAAATTTAAAATTGAATAAAATCTGTAATATTTGGATTTTTTAAATAAAATTTTAAATTTGTCGATAAATTATAGTAGATAATAAATTGCACCACTTTAATTTGAATTATCTCAAATAGGGGGGCCTGGAGGCGGGTGAGGCAACAGGAAGAACTAACTTTTTTTCGCAAACTTCAATTTAAATTCTGTTTGCGCCGAACTTGTTTATTTAATGTCATTATAAAGTATTATAAATTTGGTGTGGGTCCCATGTCTAATAACTGAGATATTGGTATACCCAAAATCCACCAGCCGCTGCGAATTTTAAATTTATAACATAATTTTAAGAACTTTATACTAAAATGCGTAGACTCTAAGGTTTACGAATTTTAGTATAAAGTTCTTAAAATTATGTCATAAATTTAAAATTCGCGCCTCTAGTAGGTATGTACTTAACTGCGATTTTCGAACGATTAGATTGATTTAAAAATTTATGAACAAAAGAATGTTAGAAACACACTTAATAGTTGCGTTATAAAACATTTTGACATAAGGGACGATAAATATTATTAAAAATCAATCAATAGGTACTTTATATACAGGGTATTTCACGTTCGTGGTCCATTAAGTATTTTTGGCGTTATCATGTTTGCGGATATTGGGGTGGAATTTTTAGAATTTTAAAACATTGTTTAAAAGATTTCATGTCAATTCTTTAACTTTATCTCAACAAATAACTTGTGAAAACCCATGGCAAATTAAACGTTAATAACTTTTTTGTTTTAAATGTAACACTGTGTATGTTTTTACATAATCTAATAGAAAAATAAAAAACATTTGGAATAATGTATTTATTCCCGATACCTTAATTTAATAATTTCAGAGATATTTAACAATTTCTTATATTAGACCCAAAATAGTCAGGTGGAGCAACGTCTAATGTAGAAGAAAGGATTAAGAAATGCTTGAAGAAGCATGTGGAATTGGCAATGTCCCGGTGAAACGTTACAGATCGGGAATAATGCGGCCATTAATCAAGATATTTAATTATTGGTCGTTGAAATATCGTCGCGAAAAGGGGTAGATTTGGCTTAATGATAACCAACGCCTCAGGTTTTCTCTTCTTATACATTCTACCCCTTTTAGATTTTAGAGACGCGAAGACTCTTTTTGATTTACCACCTTTTAACTCTCAACGCGGCGCTGATCTCAATACACTCAACTTTAATACACTTTATTTGTGAGAAAATAAAAAAGGGTTTTCCAATTAGCGTTAATGAACTGACGAATTTTCTATTGAAAAGTGTTTTGAAAATATTGCATCATTCGGTCTTAAGGGTTTCATTAAAAATTATTTAGAATTGTAAAACAAACTGTTTTGACCTTTTTTATAGAACAGAATAATTTAAAATTTTCGGTCGTATTTTGGGGTTTGGATGGTTTTGGAAATTAATTGGACAATATTTAAGTTGACCCAAAAAATTTGTTATTAGTGTTTAAAAAATACCAAATATCAGGTTCAAAAAACAAAAAATTTAAAGAAAAACGTTGTTTTCGTTTTTCTTCTGATCCATTGAAAACAATAAACAAACAATAACCTAATTGATTTTTCAGGGGATTCACCAATAATAATAAAATAATTTGTAAATAATATTTGAGGTAATAAACTTTTATATTATAAAGCAATTTTAGTTTATAAAAGGGACTTGTAACTTGTCTAGAGACGTAAAAAAACGGTTTTTTCTGATGCGAAAAAAACATGAAAGAAAAGTAGATAAAAAACGGTTTTTTTGTTTTTTTCAAAATGAAATTTTGAGTAAAATGTATATTAATAATAAAGTGAAATATAGAATATATTACATTTTTCATTATTGAAAATTTTGACAAAGACTAAAAAATCTGATATCTTATATAGCAATGTAAAACTTCTACACTAATACAAAAAATTAAAGGATAAAAATAATTTTTTTTGCGATTTTTCGGATAGCTGTATCTTTGTTAAAAATGGTCTTAAAGTTTCTAATGTTCTGACTTAACCACCAATGAATAAATGTTCTACAAGAATTTGCTATTGTTTTTTCATACTCTACATGAATTTGAAAAATCATGAAAAAAGTGCTTTTGGTAGCTTTTTGAAAAATCAAGCGCTGAATCAAAAATGTTATATACAGTAATTTTTTTAAGAACCAAATCAAAACAAGCGTGGACCTTATTGGTCAATTCGGTGGTGGTGGCGCGTGCATAGCGCGAGACTGTATTTACATTTACTAAATGTCATTTAGTGGTTAATTTTAGTCCAAATTAGGCAAATGGGACTAATCTTGAAAAAAACCTAAAATGTGAAAAAAAAACAATGAAAAAAAACCTGAAAAAAACGGACCGTTTTTTTTTCAAATATCGAATATCTATAGGGGTGGAATTTTTGGAAAATTCTTTAAAAGATTTCTTGTTAATTCTTTAACAATTTTCAACAACTTTCCTGAGAAAACCCAGAATAACTTAAAAAAATATAACTTTTTTATTTTAAATGTACCTAACACCCGGTATTTTTTTACCTAAATTAAAAATCTTTCGATTGATATAACTATTCCCTATACCTAAAGTTCATAATTTCAGAGATATTTAACAATTTCTAAAATTTTAAATATTATTCTGTATCAAGAAACCAGTGACGGGTGAGTTGACTATGTTTTTTTTTAAATTATCAAATACTGTTTGTATAACTTTTAAATTTTAAAAATTTTTGGCTTGTCTATTTTTGTTTAAACTTAGTCAACAAATTATTTATAAAAACCATAAAAATCAACGCCATTAAATTTTTAAAAATGACAGATTATTATTTATATTTTAATTTCACTCTAAAAAAAATAGTGACGGCAACTTGACCCTTTGATCCGCTTTATAATTAAATTTCGTTATTTTTGCAGTAGATTTCTAACCCAATTTTTTTTTCGTTCAAAAATTGTCATATACAATGAGACTAATCAGTGATTAATATCTAACCACTCAAAATATACCCAATCTAGGCATTGGGCAATAAAAAGAGATGAGAGACGAACCCTTATGGAAAATATTCTCTAATAATCGCATTCAAAAAAATCGCCCTTCCTAACTTGCCAAACGTATTAGAATTTACGTTTCTCTCTGGGACGATTTCATACTTAATGTGTCTCTTAAAACAACACTGTCGTTAAAACAAAGCAGGCATCGGAAAGGGTTGCCATCGCGTCTTCTTTGGTTACTTTCGAGTGCGTATGTCGCACATTGTACGCACAGTAATGCAAAATTTTCATGAACATGTTATTATCTGTTATTTTTGTCACCTGTCATTTTTTACAACTTTTATTTTGTCATTTTTATTATTTTAAAACTAATTGTCCAAACCTGAAAGAGAAAATTTTAAAAATAAAAAGAGCAATTTTCCTAAAAAATTATTTCTTAAAATCTAACAATTTGGGATAAAGCATCCAATCTTCAAAAACTTTTTCAGACAAATTTCAAAGAGCAGTTTGAGCAAAATTATAATAAGTAGTATTGTATTTAGCGTTTCCAAATTACTCTAGAAAAATTGTTAACTATCCTGCATCAAAATAGATGTTGAACAGTTTTTCCAAATTGCAACACTGTGAGCAGATAAAGGGGTGCTCTGTGAAAATATGGGCTGCTTCAAGGGGGCCCAGAATCGATTTTATCTAAAGAGTTGATTGGGTACATGCATTAGCATTAATTAAGGCTTAAGATCACCAGACTTCTTTGATATTTAGAAGCTTAGTTTCTACACGGGGTGTCGAAATCCCCAATTTATCGGCCAACAAAAAACACTTTTTACACACAAACATAAAAAAATAAAAACTACTCTCTAAAAATGAATTAGTCAAAAATGTCTAATTTAATAGTTATTTGTGGCTGCTTTTTCAGTTTTACCATGGTTGACCATTAGGGTGGTCCAGAAACGAATTAAAAAAGTGAAGTTGTAAATAGACTTATTCTCACCCTCTAATTTTTTTATATAAAGTAAAAAAAGTTATTTTAGAAAATTTGAACCCTCTAGCTTAATTAGAAGGGAGTGCTCACAGCTATGATAGAATTAATCTGAAGACAATATATCCACATGAAAATCATGGTCCAGAACTCTTAGTAGCATAAATTGCAGCTTTTTTGTGGTTTCTGTCGGAACAGATTTCCGATTCGTTTCTACGATTTGTAACAAGTCTTGCTTTTCGTCCTCATTTTTTATAATTGATTATGCTCTTCAAATAGTTTTACCCATCTTTCTGCTATATCATTTACAACTCGAAGTTTACAACACACAGTCGACCTTGAAAAAATATAAGTAAGAAATAATTTATTGCGTAGACAAAGGCCATATTAATATTATGATTATTATTATTATTATTATTGTTGGTATTAAAATTATTACGAGTTCATTGGATAAGTACCAAAGATGATGTTTCAGAGATTCTCTAGCAACCTCGCTTTTCCCAATCTCCTCATAGCGTTCTAAATCTTTCCAAAAAGTTAGGTCGGACATAGCACACGGTGCCTTGATCCAGATTTCACCAAAACGACCAAAGCCAACTCGATCAGTTCCAAGTAGTCGTCATAACGTTGAGACTTTTGTTTCAATGCAGCTAGCAACAAGGGGATTGGGGAGTTTTTGTAAAATTTAAAATTCTTCGACGATTCTAGGTCTGAGGACTTGAAGCAGATACGATCAATAGGTACCCAAATTATTTTAAATCGATTAAAAATTGGAATATCCGGAAAGCAGCACAACTTGAAAACCTTACTAAGAATTATTTCCAAAACATGATGACTGCAGACTAACCAAAGTAAGTATCTCCCAATTTTTTCTCAAGCAAAACGCAGCATCCATTCTTCATTCCAGTATTTACAGATGTTGTGTCAAAACACATTCCTTATACTTTATCCACCAGATTCCATTCTCGAAGTACGTTTCCGACTTCATTTGCTGTACTCCTAATAACTTTTCTATTCCATCTGCTGAAACTACTACTGATAAATGTTCTACTTTAGTTATGCAGTGGTAATCAGGAAGAATTTTACCATCCCAATGAACAAAAACTAAACCTTGACAAGAAAAACTTTGTTTCATATCTTTTCTTCCTTTCATGTTTTCGTCTCCGGCAAATAGTGCTGCGAGACGGCATTTCATGCGGATCTTTTCCCAGTGCTATCGCAATCTGTAATATAAGCCTTAGAACTTCACGGTCTGAGACATTTTCCCTATCCAAAGCACTTATGACATTTAAACTGTAAAGTGTAGTTTTTAGTTTCTTAGGGAAAGGTGCGGGATTAGCTGATTGAACTAGTGTGTAAGAAATATATGTTTAGGTAAATAATATTCTTTGGTAATTGTAACATTAATATATAGGGCATAACATTTTATCTAACCAGTAAAAAGATGGCGTAATGTTTTTTTTAAATAAATTAAAAAAAAACTGAAATCTCTTAGCTAATGAGCACTCCCTTCTAATACACCTAGGGGCCTAAAATTTTGGGAATTTTTTATTGATGTTGGAGGTAAAAAAATTGGGGGGTGAGACAATCTGTAAAATCAACTTCACTTTTTTGGACCACCCTATTGACCATGGGATACCATGGTATCCCAAAATTTAACATTTAATTCTTAAGTAAAATTGTCCCCTGAATCCAAAAATGTCGTCAAAAGTTAAAAAAGTAGAACAGTTTTTGAGATATAGACAATTTTCCATTTAATATGGAATTGACTATATCTTAAAAAGTCCTCCACTTTTATAATTTCTGACGGTATTTTCGGATTCAGGGGACAATTTTACATAAGAATTGGCTGTTAAATTTTGGGGGTACCATGCTATTCCATGGTTAACCATGGTACAAGTGAAAAAGCAGCCACTAATAACTATTAAATTGGTCATTTTTGACTAATTCATTTTTAGAGAGTAGTAATGTTTTATTTTATATATAATCTATAAATGCTATAGCAATTTTTTTAAATTTTAAAATGCTTACCTTAAATTAGAAACAATGCCTTTTTCGTACAATTTTTTTTAAATATATATTTTAAATGTCCTTATTTTTCTTCATAAAAAAATAACTTTTAAAAATGCACACATGCTCAAAATATTCGTAATTACATTTTTTAGAACATAGAGGGGATAACTTAATATTTCTTGATTTGCAGAAGACAAAATTGAAAAAATTGAAGCAAAAATTTTGTTTTTACATATTTTAATAATAATAATAATAGCTTTATTGACGGATATATCATTTTAGGCCATGGCGACCAAAATACTAATGTGATTAATAAGTTTTGGACCAGAAAACCCAGTAATAAAGTATCTCCTATAAAATTTTATAGTAAGTGATTTTTCTGCATGTTCGGCTAAGTTATGGCTTTATAAAACTTTACCGTGTTTAGTACCGAAAGGTAGTAACAAATTAAAAACAAGCAGCATGGAATAATTATAATAATCTTACTGCGTTATTAATATGTATGCTGGCTACGTTTATTTATGTATTATTATTATGTAAATTGATAATTACCCACGTTGAAGTATATAATCTGGTTAATAAACTTAATGAGAAATGTATTTTCACACTTGCTACTTACTTTTTTTTAAATATTACTTGCAATTTTAAGGCATTAGTAGAAAAATGCATTTTGTCCCCTCTTACTTTAGTAAAAAATATAAAAACCAATATATTGGTTATTTGGTAGGGACAAAATGCATTTTTCAACTATATATATTTATAGTATCTTGACGGCAATCTTTGGAAAGTTTATAGTATAAGTTTAAAACTTTATACTTATGCCGAAAGCAAACTAGTATTTGCCGATAAAGCATTAATAATTTTGGGTGGAGTACCTATAAATACATTCTGTTCACTTTTTCTGTGAAAATCCATTTTTAATTAAGAAAGAAATTTTAATTTTTATAAATTGACAAATTGACATTTTGAAAGCAGGTTAAACAGATTCCTAACAACAATTTTAGTTACTTACTAATTTTAGTTACTACTTACTATCTTTACAATATAATTCACATACAGATATATATTCTATGGATGACCTTGTTTCTTTTTTTTAGTGGAAATTTGTCGATTTGTCGTATCATTTTACCTTATGCGCTTAGTCAGTTCATAAGTGGCGGATTTAAAATAAATGATACCATAGACATATTAATACGTCCACGTATGAAATGAATTTTCAACCAAATAACATTTAGGTTATATCAAATTTTTCTAAATCATTTGCTTACATCGCTTAGGTTAAGCTTACATAAATTTCTATGGTTTGGATTTATAAAAAGCAAAAAGTGGCATAATATGCTTATTAGGTAAAAGCCACTAAAAATCTCAATAACAAAACAATGCCAAAACAATTGGTATACAACAAAAAACAAACAAAATGATTAACTATAAAAAACATCTTAATATTAATATGTCTATGAAAAAAACCTTTTGGTTATTCTGGTCAAAATACGACGTTGCTAAATTCTTATGCCATTTTAAAATCTAAAATATAATTTTTTGTATAATAGTATATTATGTATCAAGTTTGATAAACGCCATTGTGCTTAAATCAATGAGTGTATAGAAAAGTTTATAAACGAGGTGCATACTATACTTTTTTTACGACAAATACTTATTATTATCTTAAAATGATTTAAATCAAAATTTTTTATAGAGCGCCATCTTTGAAACAATAGGGGAATCTGTGTATCACCGTCAAATGTCAATTTTTTTTATTTTATAAACACAGATTATAAAGGTTATAAATCAAAATGTATTTCTTGAAAATTGACAGTTTTTCACAGTGGAAGTAAAGAAAATGTTTTATGAGCACTTTACAGTGGAGTTCGTGACCGAATTTAAGTTATAGTTTACTGCCGGCGAAATTAAAAGGTCAGTACAATTTTCATATAAACTTTTCAAATATTGGCGTTGAGAAACTATTTAATACTTTTGTATTTTTGTATTGAGATAATCAAATAATTTCACATTTAGTATTATTTTACAAGAAAGGAACTTTATTTTAACGATTGTATGACATTTGACAACTGTCAACTCACTTAAAACTAACTTCAGCCCGTGACTAAAAACCTGTTGCTAACTTCAGCCCGCGACTAAAGCGCCATAAAGCCACATCTTGTTAATGTGTATTGACATGTGTGGCGTTTTAAAGGTGGGAGTAGAAAAAATATGTTAAATGTCTTTTTTTCATACAATTTATATAAAATTTATTAAAAAGTATTTATTATACTTCCCAAATAGGGACAAAAACATGGTATTTTTTTTCGCCACGCATGCGCCTCAATGCAATCACCCGCGTGTTTCTCACTAACTCTACTTTAAACCCACAAAAAGGAAACAGTCTCAGTTAAAAATGATTTGTATTTGTATACTCGTTTATACATTTTTTATACACACATTTTTACTATTATATATGTTATAACACTCGCTCGTACCCAATTAAAATTCGGACTAAAATGGCCGAAGCTTCATTATAAATTGGTTAAAAGTTAGGTTAAATCTGTCTTACAGTTGTCAGATGTCAAATGTTTAACAAATAAAAAAACTTAAAATAAAAAAAAATCTCTTTGCAATGGAATAACCTGTATATTAAATGACTCATATCGTTGGATTCCCAAATGTTTTTTTCGATATCCAATAACCATAAAGCAGAATTTATTATTCCAGATATAATTTCTTTATTATAATCGACCATCAATTGAATAAATTGGTCGAACAACAAAAATGCCATACCGTCCCCAAGCTGGACAAAACGCGTCCAATAATGATATGATAATGAATACAGTAAACGGTTATTAATACGAAAATTATGGCACTTAATGCCTTTCCCGTCCGTTTTTATGTTTCTTTATGCGACCCAGATGATTGGTTAAGGTTTCTTTAGGATATTTTTCGATTAAAATCCCCGTGCGCTCGCTGTAATTAAATAGGAAATTTGTGATGGGGCATTTGCATCTAGAGGCATATGAGAATCTATATTCGAGATATACCGATGCTCTTTTGTTCGGGGCGTTTGTTTATTTGTTTTTATTTCTCATAATTAGTTGGATTGGAAATGTGTAAGCAATATAAAACTGAATTTTATTGCCTATATAGTAATACCACTTAAAATTCTTAAGCTTTTTGATTTTGTATTATTTACAATTTCAAATAAATTTTAAAATTTTTGGAAATTTTTAAAATTTTAGAAATTACCTATAAAATTTTTAAAAATTAAAAAAAAATACTTCTATAACTTTAAATATATACAGGGTGTCAATTTGAAAAAGTGCACCCTTAATATCTCAGCTAAAATGCAAAATAAAAAACATGCTGAAACGGGTCAACTTTATTAGCAATTCCAATGGTTGTCGAATAATTTAGATCAACCCCCTAGCGGTGGAAAAAACAACCCCATATTTTTTAAATCTTGGGTATCTTGAAACACATAATTGTAAAAGTGTAGTTAAGTTTTTTATAGTCCTATAAAAAATGGCAGCTGAAGAAAAATTATAATTACATTAGCTAAAAGCGTCCAACAGGCTGATTAAAATCATTAAAAATTGGTCTTAAATGGGGATTTTAAATTTCCGTAAAAAAACAGTTTTTTTTAAATACAGAAAAATTGGGAAATATTTAGCAAAATTGACTTTTGCATTTTTTTCATTTTATTCAAAGGCTAATACGAAAAAAATTAAACAGTTAGTTTTTCTAAAAATTTCCAAATATCTGGAACACTGATATCAAGAAAATGTGAATTATATAATACATGATTATAATAATTATTCCAATTATTATAATTCAGAAAAATCTTTTACTGGGTCGCAAAAAATTATTTATTATTTACAAATACCTATCGATTTATTTGACACATAATTGACAATAATTATTATAATTTTTAAATATAACATTATAAATAATTCATTAATTTATAAGTGGATATTTTCAATGGACTCTTATGGACTTTTTTAAATCAATTTAATTAAATTCAATGTTTACTATCTATATATATTTGCTGCTTTTTCACATACCATGGTTAACCATTGTATCCTCAACATTTAACAGCCAGTTCTTATGTAAAATTGTCCCCTGAATCCGAAAATTCTATATATGGAAAATTGACTATATCTCAAAAACTTACTTACTTTTATAACTTTTGACGACATTTTCGGATTCAGGGACAATTTTACATATAAATTGACTGCTAAAAGTTTGGGATACAAATTGGTATTGACGAGAATAATTAGTGGATGCTTTTTCGCTATGACAATTAGTCATTTTTGACCAATTTATTTTTAAAGAAAAGTTTTATTTGTTTTTCTGTATAAAATTTATTATGCTTAAGGATATTTTTTTAATTAAAGTAATGTTAATTTCTTGATTGCTTCGTAAATTTTCAGAAAAAAATCAATTTTTCCCAAAAAAGACAATTTTTATTATTTATCCTTACGGGTATTTTTTTTTTAATTAAAGTAATGTTAATTAATTAATTGTTGATTGCTTCTCAGAAAAAAATCAATTTTCCCAAAAAAGACAATTTTTCCAAGCCCTGGGAAAAAAGGTTTTTCCGAATGTTTTCGGTTTTATTTGCGACACTTTAAAACCCTAGTCTTAAAAGATTTTGACTAAAGTTTATTAACAAACAAAAAAGCATTTTAATTTGTAAGAAAAAAAAATAAAAAATTAATTAAGTTTAAATGTTCAAAATGTAGCCCATTATTTTCCAAACAATATTAAAGTCTGTTACTAGAGATAATGCGCATATTCTCGATTGTTTATCTACTCCAATAAGTAAATAATTAAATGATGTTCTAAAATAATTAATTAGAATGGTTAACCTAACTTTTTACCAATTTTAAATGTTATTATAGTCGCCTTCACGCAATTTAAAACCCGATTGGTTCAAATCACAGTAAATAATGAAATCGGCCAATCACTGATGCCTAACAACGTGAATAATGAGTTCATATTTCCGTTGTTAGGCAGGGAATTTATAATGTTTATCAATAATTACGAAAAAAATCAATATTATGTAATTGGAGTAGATAAAAAAAATTTACATTATTTTAAAATTTTGCCATAACCAAACGTGGAAAGAACATGTTGACTTGTCGAAGTATTCGCAGAAGCAGAATTCAGACAATATTCGTCAATAAAGCGACATTCAGATGTTTCAATCTGTTTCGAGCGATTTTCTCTCCGAATTCTGTTTACACAACACCGCCCCCCGCCCACCCCCGATCCCCAAATCCACCCTTTTGATTTGATTAACTTTGATTTTGCATATAGAAAATTTAATCCTTGTCTTCAAATTAGCAAAACTCAACCGAATCGAATGTGCCTTGCTTTTCGACGGAGTGCTTTGGTGACTTTTCAGGCTTCTCAGTTGGTAACGCTGCACGTTATTAGGCGATGATTTATTGAATGGGTTTGCAATGTATTTAATTTGTCAAGTATGTATGCTATTACTGAATGTATTTACTAAACGAAAATCAGTTCATGCATTGAAAATGTTTGTTTTGTGAATCAAAGAGATTTTAAATCAAGTGGGTTTGGTTTTATTGCTTATAAATTTAGTATAATTAATTTTACATTAAAAATAATTTTTTAGAGAAAAAATGGTGTTTAAAAATTTAAAGGTTTTTTTTAATTTTGGTTTTAACTCTATACAAAGTCCTGTATATACAGGGTGTCCCATAATTAGCGTGCAATATTTTAACAGCAGACTCTACGTACCAAAATAGAAAAAAAATTCCTTTAAACATAGGTCGAGAAATGCTAGAGACCTTTCAAGATAGAAAAATGAAATTTTGAGAATTGATCAAACATTGCATAAAATTTCACGGCCCAAGCTGAATCTTTTTCTCTAGTTGTGATTTCATTATTAAATTTTATGCCATGTAAGGTAATTTTAAAATCGATTTTTAGCGAAAATGGTAAATATATTTTTATGTATTAACCTCCAAAATAAAATAATTTGACATCAAATCCTGGGACAAGACACGTACAAAAATGTTGGGGTGGTTTTTGCCTTACTCCCTATCTGTCTAACCCACCTCTATGGAAAATTTAACATTGTTATTATTACCTACATATTATTGCCCATTAAAAGTTTAATTAATTTCAAAAATTTCACGTTTCTATCTTGAACGGTTTTGGAGATATTAAATAAAAACCTTCTTCAGGGTCTCCTTATTTTTGTGGGTAGAATCTGTTGTAGGTATTATGATAATTTGGTAAAACTCTATTTATACTAAACTTCCATCCATATCTATATTTTCGTCTTTTGAGAAATATACATAAAAATAGTAAATAAAATGTGTGGTTAGAAAACAAATTCTTATACATTTCTTATACAGTTTAAAATCAGTACAGATTTCAACTAAGAAATTATGTAAGTAACCCTAACCAAATCTTTTGGACATGGGCTCATAGGACCTTTTTTAGTTTAAATAACTTTTTACATCCACTGGTCAAGACCTTCAACTAAAACTTGGGACACCATGTATAAACTCATAGTGTTAATATACAAACGGTTCTGTGGAACACTTAATATACTCTTTAATATACAGGGTGTCTATTTAAAAACGATGCTCTATTATAGGTCTATAACTAAAAAAGATAACAACAAATTCTCAAAACGGTTTCTAGTATATGTGGAGGGAATTAGTATGACCACAAAAATTACCTTTACTAAGCAACCCCAACTCAATATTTTTGCCGCCCCTCATAGTTACCTACTTTTTAGTGCCCAATAATTAGGTACAATTTCTAAAAAAAACTAACTAAATAATATCGTCTCCTTGATGCTACAATTAGATATCTGGAAAAACACATTTACCTATAAATAAAATATTCTAAAATTGGTATGTTTTTAGTAGTAGAACTGGATTCGTAAAATTTTGAGTAATCCAGTTGTACACAGTAAAAATTTTTGCCCGTGTAAATTTTTTAGTGTAAGGGTAAAAATATTATAATATTTTGTAGTGTAACTTTTACACTTACAAATCAACTCTATAGAGTTGATTTGTAAGTGTAAAAGTTACACTACAAAATACACTAGGTAGCATTTAGTGCTTATTAACTTTATTAAACACATTTAAAGAATATGAACATTATTCATTGGTACATTCACACTATTTATTATTAAAATAAATCAAAAGGGTAGAAAAACTTATTGCGGGTGTTTATTACCCCTTAATGTGTTAAATAGTGATAAAATGTACACTACAGTGCATCCCAATTTCTTTCCCTGTTTTGATGTTACTAAGAGCTCTTTTTTCTTTACACTACTATAATAACCGAAATGCGTTTTAAAATGTTTGGTTACCTAAGCAATGCATATCCTGAGATACCGCGTTGTGGAAGTGTGGCATTGTTGTTCAGTTAGATTTTAATTACGGTGAATCCATAAGGGGACATTCTTATTTTTTGGTAAGTATTATACTTTATCTTTAAGCCTTAATACTCAATAAATACCAATATGTTAAAAGGATGTCCATACCCGACCTATATTATATATCAATAATTTACGGCAGTAGGTCGGGTACTTGTAATATTAATAATATAAATACATACACACTTGATTTACTTTTTATTTTCAAGCGTTGTGGTTGTTATATTAACCTATACCTACATTTTTAGTAATATTATGGAAAATTTTTACACCTGTGGTAAATCCCCGACATACAGCCGCCTGACGCCTCTCTACCAATGGGAACACCCATTTTTTATAACCGAAAAATGGATTACTGATGAATTCTCAAGATAATTCATTGCTTACAAGTTGACAGCCAGTAAAACATTGCATTGCATTGCAATACGACTCAAATATAAAATTATATTTTAAAAGGCACAAATTTTGATAATTGTCATAGATTTTTGTTCCAAATAAATGTTTCTTTTTATTTACCTTTTCGTTTTATTCACCAATAGGTTTTACTCAAATAATAGTGTTAATTTACACTTTTTTTTACTGTGTATGATGACAAAATAGTATATTAAAGAACTAATGTCATAAGACGTCTTTTTATAATGGACGAGTGCGACAAAAAGGTCTTGTGACAAGAGTTCTTTATGCTATTTTATCTATTTTGCAAAAATTCTATAAAAAAAATAATTTTATACATTATATTTAATTTGGTCGAATTTTATTTAGATGGTTGGTATCACAGTCATTGGTTTGACAGTTAAATTAACTGAGTTAATGTCAAAATCGATTCGCTATGCCGTCCATAATTTACTTATTTACAATAAGCGGCTGTTAATTTTAAAGAAGAAAAAAGGATTTTCTTTGGTGTTAAACAGAAAAGTCTCGAAAGTACTAGAAAAATCATAAAAATATTATAACCAATATGCAAAATATTATGCTGTTTAAAGTATATAAAATCAAAATTTTGGGTGGGGTAAAGTATCTCATTACACCACCGAAAGGGGTGTTATAATGAAGTCAATATGAACGCAAAATAGATAAAATTACTTTTTTTAACAATTTATACACCTTTAATATAAATATGATAATAAATTATAGATAAAACCGAATAATTATACAGAATCGTAAATACATAACAAAGAGAATAATAAAATATGTTTCAACCAATTTCGTAACAATTCCCAACTGGCAAACTCATCTATCTCGCGATTCCTGAACTCGTTTCGATTTGGCATTATTTAATATCAGTAACCAGCCCGCGTAACGTAAAACTGAACATAAAATAATAAACTTTCCTCCCGTTTGTCGGGATTGTTGCATGCGGCATAATATAAATTGCCGAAATTCGAGCGAATTCCTATTTATTTCAAATATATATTTCGCAACGTTCAATTATAAATACGTCCGGATGGACGTTTCAATTAAAAAAGCTCGCGTGCCCACCTCTAATATATATTATATGGGGGAAATTTACTGCCAATTTCTGAGTTTTAGTGGGTATTCGAACATGGACCGCCTTACGTACTTTAATTACATTTTCTCTTTCTTTGTTTTCTTTGATATGATTTGCTAATGTCAAAATTTGCACGGAATGCTTCTAAACATTATGGCAGTATAAAATGACAGGAAATGCTGGAAGTTACACTGATTAACATATTAATAAAAAATAAATGTACAAACGTAAATAACGTTTTGTTCAAGAATAAATAAAAATCATTGAAATATGACCATATTTGCATTATCTACAGTGTGATTTGTTTGCTACTCACCCCTGTATAATCTTTCTTGTGCGATTTTAACCGAATTTGTTTTAAAGTGTAGATATTGAAACTGTATTTTTGTACCAAAAAACGACATATTTTTGCAAAAAACAAAGCCTACTATGTCTGTTTTTTTAGAGTAAATTTTTAAGAATTCATATTAGTGATTAAAAAAATCTATACACGGCACTGGATTCACCACCCAAAACGACCTTATACAAAATGTTATTAAATTTTTTTATGTAAGAACGATTTTGTAGCTTTTGGCCTACAATAGTTTTAGTTCCGATAGTTTTAGTGCAGGCTCTGGAGTACCTCAGGGTTCTAACCTGGGTCCACTCTTATTTGTCAATTTTATCAATGACATTTCAATTTTTCAACTGATTTCAGATGCATCTGCTAAACCCAGTAAATGACTGGTGCATCCTTAATAGACTTTTCTTAAATATCGGTAAATGTAATTATTAACCCTTTATAGGGCAGAATCCATTAATTTTTATTTTTATATTTTTTTTGGTAATACCTACCTATTTTGGATGTCTTAAGTTATTTTAATGATTATTTTGAAAATCCAACTGTTTTTTTTTAATTTATTATGGTGGATAAAATGGAAACCACTGCCCATAAGATGATAGATGGGCGGTGGTCTAAATGCAAACCACATATTTAATTTAATCGTTTTTTTTTGCGTTTCTGAAAGGATTTTAGTTTTTTTTCAGGACCAGGTAAAATAATTACATAGTGTATGCTATAAAAAAGCAAATATTTATTTCCAAATTGTTCACTGTCATTATTCTTATCTGGAAACGGTTTTAGTAAATTTCAATTTCTCAAAGTTTCTTCATTGTTTGATTCTACCTACTCTTGTGTTTGTGAGTAAGTTACAGTGTCATTTCTGTGATGCATATTTTTATTTTTACTGGTCAATTTAGAAAATGACCTACTACTGGTAGTTTTCTCTGAATCTGATGAGTAATCGCGATACTGAGTCATCTGAAAGAACATCTGCATCAGAGTCACTTTCACCCCCAAATCTATTAAAAATTTGTTTTCTGAAATGTATACTGGATGTTCGCTTACTATGATTACGTAGGCTGGATCGCGCTGAAGTATTGGCAAAAGTTACTTGTAAACATGAAGATGTACTTGGTGAATTCAGACGAAAAGTAGTTAGGGACTCTTGATGGGCTGTCGCCCTCAATCTCCGAATCCATAGCCTGATCTTCGGTTATACCAACAACTAGATAAAATAGTTTACTTGAATCCAATTTTTCAAAAAACCAAAAAATACTGGACATGGATTCAATAGTCTCACGGTATGTGAGCTTGATAGAGGTTATGTTCCAAAACGATCTAAATATTTCGTTAGCGCTAACCTATTTTCCAATTACTATTATCACAAGTTGTAAAGCATTCAATTAACTTTTGAATTATGTGTGTTGTCATGTAAAACAAACATGCTTATGCTCGCTAGCAGCAACAATTACTGCAAATGTTACTTTTTCGCAATTTTGTGGGAACAGGCAATGGTTAACATAGAGACCACATTGGTTCTAACAATTGCCAAATTTAAATTATGGCCAATATGATAGCCACTGCACATTTTGAGTTCATTTATTTGTACTTTGGTCGAAGTTTGGGTCCTCTCTCATTTCTAAGTAAGCTGTAATGGATGTGGTTAACATAGAGACCATTAACCTATAAAGGGTTAAGTAGGTGCACAATTAATAACAATTTCATATCAAGATGTACAGTAGGGTGTTTAAAAAAAAAACAATTATTTTTTTCCAATGGTGTTGAAAAATTAATAGTACATTAAAAAACAAAAATATTGGCGCCTATTTGAGCCCTTTATATTAATATTAAGGTTTGCCTCAATTCATTTGTTGTTTTTCCATTTCAATAACACGGGAATTTTTATTTTTTAAATTTTGAATTCTTATAACTTTGGAATGGTTTGTTTTCGCAACACCCAAGCCAGAGGTTTTATAGACGCTCTACAAAAAACATCTGAAGGTCAACCGTTTTAAAGATATCGCGATCAAAAATAACACTAATAAAAAAATTCAAATATTTTCAAATAAAATACAAAAATATATCATATGCCATATTTATATAATTTTTTAGGTAAAATCACTTTAATTCTGTAAACCTGAGACTGTAAACTTATTTTATTTATATATATGAAAAATGAATCGAGGCAAACCTTAATAATAATATTAAGGGCTCAAATAGGCGCCAACATTTTTGTTTTTTAAGGTACTATTAATTTTTCAACACCATTGAAAAAAAAAAATTGTTAATTTTTTTGAAACACCCTAATGTACAGGTACCAAAGACCTGGGAGTATATTTTGATAACACATTTTGTATTATTCATTGGTTCGTACCAAGCTAAAGCTGCCCTCTTGTTTGGTATCCATGTTATAAAACCTACACAATTAGAAAAAGCACAAAGACAAGTTTTGAAAATGTTAGCTTTTAGGCTTGACAATATTTATCCTGCTTGATGTATTATATTACATAGCTTATAAGCATATAAGGTCCTTGCAAATAATTTTAGCAAGTCTTAAACTTCTATACAGTACCTTTTTGATATCACAACTAATGCTAGATCTATTTTCCCACATATGCCTGAACCAATGTTCCAGTATTTGTCATGAGTGGTAACTTCAATAAAATATGCAATGAATTGTAGTTACCACCACTGAAACGATTACAACGTTAGCCATGAATTATTTTGAAGTTAGCTAAACTAATTTTAATTGATGTATATTTGCATTGTGTATTGATTTATAAATTTATATTTATATTTGTATTAATGTTTAATATAATATAATATAATATAAGATGATCAAAACAATTAAAATAAACATAACAATATTAGTAATATCCTTATTGCCCAACAGAAATGGTATTCTAATTACAGGCCCATTCTAGTAGTAGTAGTAGTAAATATATTTATTGGAAAAACCAAAAGGCTATCGACCGAAGTCTTTCTGCCTATATAAAAACAATTTTATTTTACAAAAATATTTGATATAGTTATATAAACTTAATTATCTTAAAAAAAAAACAATTAATATTAATCTATCTGTTCCAAAATAATTTTCCACAGGGATTTCACTGGAAATTTCCTTTTTTTTGGGATGCCTTCTATTTCAGGAAAAATAAAGGGTTCCATTATTTCAAGGTTTCTACTTCTATTGCAGAATTTTTCAGAGAGGTTACATATTCTTTCCATAATGGGTTTTATGTTGGTTATTTCATACAAAAGCAGATTTGAGGGGTTGAATAAGGGGTTTCTTGAATTTCTAATTTTGGTAAGATGCAGAAGGCTTGTTGTTTCTGCGGTCTCCAGGTTTTTTAGGGAAGGTCTTCTGCAGGTTTGATATATTATGGAACCGTAGTCCAACAGTGGCCGGCAGATCATTTTGTATATCGTGGTGGCTGTTTTGATAGTTATACCTTGCTTCTTAAAGGTTAGAGATTTGAAGTGTTTTGCTCTAGTAATGACCTTTTGTTTAATGGTTCGAGTGTGACAATTAAAATTAAGTTTGGAGTCAATAGTCATTCCAAGATACTTAATACTGTTTTTGGGGAATATATGTTGGTTTTCTATTGATATTTGTGGCGAGTCATCTTTAATTTGGTGGTTAAAAATAATAAATTGAGATTTCCTGGCGTTAATCTTTATACGCCAACTTGCAAACCAATTAGAGATCATGTTAATTGCCGATTGCAGGTTATTGAGAGCTGTTAAGAGGGATTTGTTGTGGGCTATTAAAGCTGTGTCATCGGCGTATTGCAGTATGTAAGTTTTTTGGGGCAGATAGTTGACATCTATTATATCGTAAACGAATAAATTAAAGAGTGTTGGAGATAATGGGGAGCCTTGAGGAACTCCTTGGGCCATTGAAAAAGAGGTTGAAGTGAATTTGTTTATTTTTACTTTAAGGGATCGGTTTTCCAAGAAGTTTTTAATCAGCCACATTAGATATTCTGGGCAGTCCAGAAGATAGAGTTTATATAACAAGCCTCTATGCCACACACTATCAAAAGCTTTGCTAATGTCAAGGAAAAGAGCTGTCGAGTGGTGTCCTATTATGCTGTGTTGCTGCAGATTTGAGACCAGTGTAATTAGCGGATGTATTGTCGAGTGTTTTTCTCTAAAACCAAATTGATACTGCGGAATCTTATCGCCGATCTCCTGCAGTAGATGATTTTTAATAATTTTTTCAAAGTTTTTACCAATCACAGGTAAAAGAGTGATTGGTCTGTAATCACTTGGTGTTGAAGCAGATGTAGATTTCGGAATAGTTATTATAATGCCCTCTTTCCATATTGACGGGAAGTAATGGTGTTTTAAACAGTAGTTATAAATTTTCAAAATGTATTCATGAATTTTTGGTGCAAGATTTCTCAAGATTTTTCTATTAACATAGTCATGTCCTGGGGCGGAATTTTTTCCTTCTTGTAGAACTTTATAGTAATCTATTTCGCTAATGGTGGGAGTGGTTAAGTTGACGTTTTGTACCTTAAAGAAATTGTTGTACCAGACATTGATGTTGTTAAGATAGGTATTATTAAATTTGGGATCCTCCAAAAATTTATAGCCATTTTCAAAATAATTTAAGAAGGCTGTGGCTATATCTTTATCTGCTGTTAGTGTTTGGTTGTTTTCAATAGTTTTGTGGGATTGGGAACAGTTTCCATATTTTGAAAGTTTTTTAATCTCCTTCCAATAGTTTTTTCCTCGTCCCATTCTAATAATACAGAATATATTGTATTCTATATTATTATAATGGTCCTGTAGAATACTATTTCTGGTTGGTTCATCTAAAAATCTTTGATGGTGCAGCTTCATGGACTCTTGGTGAAATCTTCCACCAGGTCCTCACTTTGGTAACTGAGATTTTTCGAAGAACAAAGTTTGAATGCAATTAATGGATTCTCAAGTATATACAGGGTGTCACCTAATAAATTGTCATCATTTTGGCATTAAAATTTATTTTGACAAAACCAGGGAGCCACTGGATGTCACTGACCTATCCTATATATCATCATTGCACAGTGCATTATGTAATATCAAGCAAACTTTTAAACTTATTGAAAATCGGTTAGTAGGTATTTTGTTATTACTGACAGTTCGATTGTTATTGGGGTTTTTCTGGAGCTACATGAACAGTTTAGTGTACCAGAGCGAGGTTGACACATTAAAACAACTCCGCGCAGATGAAATCCGAAATCATCCGGATATGATAGCAAGAGCGACGCATCATAATTTTCTATGCCGCTGTCAACTTTGTGTGGATAATAACGGCAGGAGAGTTTAACATTTATTATGGTTTTGTGGAACACTTAAAAAAATAGCTACATGAGCATGAGACGTAAAAAGTGAAAGGTGATATTTAAATTCGACGGAAAACCGCGAAAACCTCGAGATACCTTACAATAAAAAGTAAGTATTTTTTATTCAAAGTACCTAAAAATAGCTGAGTATGCAAAACAAAAAACAATTATCAACAAAGTAATCAATGATAATACAAATGTAAATGATTGTATAATATTGCCCACTGTGCAAGCCCATTTTGCGTCAGTTGTCAAAGGACAGGAACAACCAGTGGCTGCCCAAAATTTCTACTTTACTTATAAAAATTTTAATGATTTAAAAATGGCACTAATGCAAAAATGATAATAGAAACACTTTCTTATTTTGGCGTGTACTATCATCCCCTTAAAGGATGACAACTTATTTGGTGACACCCTGTACGCACGTTATCAAAAATTTAATTTAAAAAAATAGGACAAATACCAATTTTTGCATAATGCTTTAGCCAACGATTATTAAATCCAAAAAGGGAAAGATGAAGAAATAAAAAATCAAATCTCGAAAAAATTATCGTGATTTTTCAGTTAGCATGCCAAAATACATTTTGGATGTAAACCGTGTTTTTCAACCAATTTTTTTTTTACTTTTCAGATGCAGCAGACCTTCATGCCCTATCAGAAAAATTGTAAGTAAAAATACACAAAATAAATAAATAACACCAATATAAACCTAAAGCAAGAAAACCAACGATAGACATAAAATCACAATTTAACTCACCTTAATAATTTTACTTCGGATATTTGTAATTATCTCCATATTTCTGCTTGGTTTGTTCATATCAAGTGTGCTAAAAAACCGTACATTGTTTCACCCATCATGCATGGATGTCTTGATGTCACGCCCGACATCACATACGATCGTAGCCTCCTGTGTGTTTCTATCTCTTATAATATCTAACGACAAGTTGGATTGTTTCCCTGGACGCATCACGAGAAAAAATAGATAAATAAGTGGATAATAAACAAAATATTACTCTACTTTCTTTTGGTTCATGTGGTTTAAGGCCAGGGGCGTGGCAAGGGTTTTTAATTTAAATGCCGAATTTAATCTTAAATGTCCAAAATATCAATACTTGTTTGATTCATTGATATCAGTTATTACTAAAAAAACTCATTCCAGCTATTTTTTCGCTTTACATCAAGGTGCCGTTCATCCTTTCAGACAGTCATTTGTCAAGCTTGGCTGGGCAACGCGATTTTCATAGATAAACCGACGTATTTTTTTAATATCAACTATAATGACGATTTTTAACCAATCAGCGAATGGTTGAACAATTATTTACGACTCTATTGTGCTGTCATTTTTGTACCAGCTTATATGAGAACGATTTAATAAAAACTGTTTTTGTACAATACGAAGTAAATACCCAAACACCTAATTTTATATCAAAACTGTATCAAAAATCATGTTGGGATGGAATTTGTCGTTCCAATAGCCTCAATCTCCAGACCTCAGTCCATTTGATTTTTTCTGTTATTTCCTGAATCTGTAGATACGATTCTTGAATTCGATAGACCCCTTAGTGGAAATGCCTTTGTACCGATGGCATTGAATCTATCTATCTATCTATGTATATTTGCTGATAGAGCAGACACACTGAAAGAAATATATACTAAAGTTAAATAAAAAAATAATTAGGCCAAATATATTTTATGTTTCATATATAGACTACCACATACATTGCTAAAACAAATATATTCGTTTGGTTAGCAGCCTATTGCTGCCCTAGCAATATAAATGGTGTTTCTAGCAATATTTTTTTGCTGTAATTCACTTATAGTTTACATTTTATAGTAAGGGTAAGTTTATTTTTATTTAGATCTAACATATCTTCTTTACAATAAATGTATTACAAAATTTACCATACATTCATAATAAACAGTAGTATAAATGTGTAAAGCACTAGTATAAAATTTTTAGTATATATTTGTATTTACTTTTAGCAACAAATTTCTTTCAGTGCACATATTCGCATCCGACGATAATACTAATTGTATGACGTTGTGTTTCGAATGTGTTCCCTTCTACACATGAAGACGGCGGGGAAAACAATTATTTGATACCGACTATACCCAGAGCGAGTGTTTTCAAATGATAGAACATAACAATGGATTGAAGATGCGAGTTCTTTTTGAAATAATTTAGTTTGTTTAAAGTAATTAATATAATTTTATTGATAATGCCTACATAAATTTAACTATGTCTAAATATTAGATTTATATAAGAAAATTAACAAGTTAGAGTCTAACAGTTGGACCATTTAAAAATATAAGCCCTAAGATGATTAAAAGTTTTAAGACATTTTTTGTTTTTTGGTCATATATAAATATATATAAACATATGTTTAGAAGTATATGTGACATATTAAGACGATTATAGAAAACAAAATATTTTAGGTCAATTTAAAGGATAATATGATTTTAGACCAATTTAAAACAATTATAAGACATTTCTGGATAGTTTAAAAAAAACATAAATGATAATTCTCTAAAAGTTTTAAATCAATTTTCATTTTGTTAAACATATTTATGAAGACTTCAGTTTTAAGACAATTTAGACCATTTTAAAAATAATTTTAGGACAATTTAAGGATAAATTTAAATAATTTTTTTAGTTAGAAATTTTAAAAGACAATATAAGATATTCGCATTATAATGATACATTTATAGATTTCAGTTTTAAAACAGTTAAGGACTTTTTTAAAAACAATTTTAGGACACAATATTTTTTGGGACAATTTAAGGATATATTTTAAACTTTATTTTAATTAAAAGTGTTGAAAGACAATATATGTCTTTGGACCACTTTAAAACAATTTAAGGGCAATATGGGACATTTTCAGACAGTTCTAAGACGATTATAGAACACGAAATAGTTTAAGGACAATTTAAGAATAGTTTTAAAAAATAAAGAACTTTTAATAGAAAATATGATTTTAGACCAATTTAAAACAATTTTAGGATAATTTAAAGAAAATATGTGACAGTTTTAAGACGATTTTAGGGAATTTTTTTATAGTTGTAAGAAATATTTAAAGGAATTTTTGTTTCGTTAAACATATTTATAAAGGTTTTAAGACAATTTAGGACATTTTAGGCCATTTTAAAAATAACACAAAAAGTTTTAGGACAGATGAATTTAAAACATTTTTTAAGTAAGAACTTTTAAAAGATTATATATGACTTTACAATTTAGGACATTTTAAACGATTTTAAAAACAATTTTAGGACACAAAATTTTTGTAGGACAAATTAAGGATATATTTAAAAAAAAAATTTACTTCGAATGGCTTTGGACCATTTTAAAACAATTTTAGGACAATATGGGAAATTTTTTAGACAGTTAAAAGACGATTATAGATCACAAAATAGTTTAAGAACAATATAAGAAAAGTTTAAAAAAATAAGAAATTTTAATGGATAATATGATTTAAGACCAATTTAAAACAATTTTAAGACAATATGTAGCATTTTCGTTTTGTTAAACATATTTATATTTATTATATTTAAGACAACTTAATACATTTGAGATTATTTTAAAAATAATTATAGGACAAAAAGTTTTAAGACAATTTAAGGATGAATTTAAAACATTTTTTTAGTTAGAACTTTCAAAAGCCAATATATGACTTTCGTAGTATTATATTTTATATTTCAAAATTTTGGTTTTAAAACCATTTTAAACTATTTTAAAAATAATTTTAGGACACAATTTTTTTAGGACAATTTAAGGATATATTTAAAACGTTTTTTAAATAAAACTGTAAAAAGACAATATATGGCTTTGGATCATTTTAAAACAATTTTAGGGCAATATGGGACATTTTAAGACAGTTCTAAGACGATTATAATTATAGGACACAAAATAGTTTATGGACAATTTAAGACAAATAAAACATTTTTTTTATTAGAACTTTTAATAGATAATATATGACTTTCGTATTGTAATATTACTTATTTATAGATTTTAGTCTCAAAACAGTTTAGGAAATTTAAGACTATTTTAAAAACAATTTTAGGATATATTTAAAACTTTTTTTAAATTAAAACAATCAAAAGACAATATATGGCTTTGGACCATTTTAAAACAATTTTAGGACAATATGGGACATTTTTAGACATTTCATTTTATAAAATGGTTTTAAATTGGTTTGAAATCATATTGTGTCTCAACAGTTCTTTAAAATTTTTAAACTATCCTTAAATTGTCCTTAAATTATTTTGTGTTCTATAGATTTAAGTTAAATAGGATTTTCTATAATATTAAACGTGTTTGTTACAATTTCTTTAACATTTTAAACTAATTTTAGTCCAATTATTTGTTTTAATTAAAACAATCAAAAGACAATATATGGCTTTGGACCATTTTAAAACAATTTTAGGACAATATGGGACATTTTTAGACATTTCATTTTATAAAATGGTTTTAAATTGGTTTGAAATCATATTGTGTCTCAACAGTTCTTTAAAATTTTTAAACTATCCTTAAATTGTCCTTAAATTATTTTGTGTTTTATAGATTTTCTATAATATTAAACGTGTGTTTTATAGATTTTCTATAATATTAAACGTGTTTGTTACAATTTCTTTAACATTTTAAACTAATTTTAGTCCAATTATTTGTTTTAATTCATTAAAAATAGGTTTATAATTGTGCGTGAACTAAATAAGTAAAGTTCAAGATAACGATCAAAATAATTCGGCGTATCATCTAAATCTTTTCCTAATAATAATTACGGTTTTATGAATCTTTTAATTTTTTGTAATAATTATTATGCTTCCTTTCTCATCCCAATTTTATATACAGGGTGTTATGGAATTACACTTTGGTGATTCTAGAATATCAATCAATTTTGTAAATCTTCTAAAATTTGCATTAAAAAACGGTTAAAATAACAATTTGAAGATATTTGACAACGCAGCATTATCAACCTAACCTCAATTCTACTGAAAGTGACAGATACCAGATTAATATCCTAGAATTACCCAAGTAGTTTCCAAAACACCCTGTATACTTTTTTAATCTGTTAAATATGAAATGTTTTCCTGGATACGCCAATGGTTTTTCATAAGTATATAGAAATATAAACAATTACCAAACGACACGGAACCATAAGTACCCACACGATTTTTTCTAATTACTACTGCTACTAAGCGCGACACTAATGCATCTTCTTCCACACTACAGTGAATACACTGATCGTTTGTACGTTTTTTTATCATATTTTTATACATATCTGTGATTAAATTCAAACCGAAATTGGAATAAAAAGACATGCTCTGTGAGCAAGACGTCACGAATTTTATATTTATTAAAAGAAAATGTAGCTTACTTTTAATGGTAAATAGATGCAATTAAATTTGTTAAAGGTAAATTTTCAATATATGTTTATTTGACTTTTTTATTGTGGATTTAATGCTTTAATTATAACACAAACTGTGGTGAGATGTAGTTTGTAATTTAAGTTCTTAGAGCATTAGTAATTATTTAATTTAGTTATATAAAGCAAGATTAGAATTAGTTTCTTTGACTTCGGTCAGAAACAATTTAAATTTAAGACGGTTAAAACAAACATTTATTTACTGTAGCGTTAATATTTACAATCTTGTTAAATTTGATGATTAACTGTTAAATACAATAATAGTATTTTAGAGCCCTAAGGAATCATAGCCACTTTGAGTTTGATAAGACTCAGAAAGGCAGCAATATTGGATTAAGGAACCCTTTTTGGTCAAAGACTTGTTTTTGTTGACAATTAACAACAATTATTCTATTAAATATTATTAAAATTAGGAGTAATTTTGTTTACGAAGATTTTTAAATTTAAATAACACTTTTCGACACAAATTCCTACATAAATATTTATAACGATATAAAATAAGTTCTTTATCCCATTATAATGAAATTTACAAAATTTTGTAGCTTTATTTATTTACTTTATCTATTTTGCGTTCATAATTATTTCATTGTAACACCGCTTTCGGTACTGTAATGAGGTACTTTAGGTAATTTTGATTTTTTTATGATTTTTCTAGTACTTACAAAACTTTTCTGGCAATAAATTTTGTTTAACACCAAAGAAAATTCTTTTTTTTTCTTCAAATTCGACCAAATTAAATTTTAGGTATAAAATTAATTTTTTTTATAGAATTTTTGCAAAATAGATAAAATAGCATAAAGAACTCAGGTCATAAAACATTTTGTCGCACTAGTCCATTACAAAACTCGCTCCTTTATGGCTCGTTTTATAAATTGTCCGCGTGCGACAAAATGACGTCTTATGACATTAGTGCTTTAATATAATATTAATTATTTACATTAAATAGCACCATATGTCATGTCATGTCAGATGACAAATCAACTTTGAGGAAGTTGAGTGTTATACCAAAAATTAACTTGAGCTAAGAATACAAAAATTGAGCAAATTGGCAAAATACATGCATTTTGTTATGATTATCTACTCTCTAAAAATCAGTCAATAGTCAAAATTCTACCATTTGAATTAGTACCAGCATTTTTTACTAATAAAATAGTCGTTTTCACTTTTAAATAGTTATTTTTTACTACGTAAATAGTTAAAGTTTGACTAATTTAAAATTAGTCACCATCTTTGACTATTTCTGAGAGTTAAAAGTAACTAATTTCTTTAATCGTTTGCGGCCAACAACAAAGTATTATTTGAATTAAATGCATATACCTAAGCTCCATGGTTAAATGACCCATAAAAACAAATAAAGAAACAAAAAGTTTAGCTCAAAACAGCAACACAAATAATATATTCAACTTTAAAATATTATTGACAAATAAAATTGATTTTTATAAGAGCGGCTGAATGGGTTATGACAACAGCTTGACAAGCTTGACAAGTGACAGACCTGAGTTCAATCCCCGGCTGGGTCAAAACTTTTTTTAAATTTAAATCTACTAATTTGACTATTTCATTCAGTAGAATTTGACTAATTATTAGTGACTGCTTTTTCGCTATGACAATTAGTCAAATATGACTTATAATTAGTTATTTTTGACTTTTATTTTAAGAGAGTAGCAGAGTTCGTGGCATAACCACTGTTGATGGGTGTAACTTTTGTTTACAGGATTTTTTAGGAATTCCTAGTAGGGGCGTAACTATGCGTGTGGATGCTCCAGGGCAAGGACGTGGCATGGGTAAAATGGAAAAAATCTGTTTAAATAAACACAAAAACATGTTTTTCTACTTGCACCTTTATTACGCCCATTATGGTACATGTTTAAATGACACTAAGTGACCTTTTAAATACACATTGACAAGTTGTGGCTTTATGGCCTTTTAGTCACGTTCTGAAGTTGGCAGTTTTCAAATGTCATAAAATAAAGTGCCCTTCTTGTAAAATAATACTGAATGTAAAATAGCTATTTGTGTATTAAGAGCGCAAAGTGATACATTGTCGCTCTGAGCGAGAAGTTTGACGCGCGACGCGAAGTGGAGCGCGGCTATCTTGCGAGAGCGGCAATGTTACTTTGCGCTCGAATTACACACAGGATTTTTTCTACAACAGGTGTTTCTATAATAATGTTTGGTAAAAATTAATAATTATTGATAACCTCAAATTTGACTTTTGTGCCAAAAGTCGCAAATACACTAAACGTTTCTTATTATGGTTTCCATGGTAACTAAGCGAGCGTTTTGGTTACTTTGTCGCTCGCTCCTCGGAAAAGTTCAACTTTGCGCTTTCTTTTAGAAGCGCAAATTTGTACTTTTCGTTTGGTTGTAAAAAAATATTTTATTATCTCAATACAAAAATACAAAAGTAATAAATAAATTCATAACGCTAATATTATGTTTAACTTAATTTTGGCTAGTGTGCCAATAAAACATTTTCTTTACTTTTACTGTGAAAAACTGCTTTATCGGATTAAACGCTTCTTTTGATTTAAACATAAAAATTTGACATTTTACATTATTACACATTTTTAAGTTGGTTTATATAATATATAATATATAACATATTAGGTATGTGGCTCTATACAAATATTGAATTTAAATAATTTTTGATAATAATAAGTATTTGTCCTAGAAAAAGTATAGTATGCAACGAGTAAACTTTTCTAGACACTCATTTAATTAAGAACTTGCTCGCAAGCTCGCTCGTCCTAAATTAAATTCGTGTCTAAAATGGCGTTTATCAAACTTTATACATAATATACTATTTTTTTCTTCATATTGTTGTTTTTGTTTTAAACTGTTTAAAACACTTTATAAAAAACATTTTTAAGCCTGTTAAAAAAAACAAAATAATGAGTAAAATTGTGTACCTACAGGTAATAATAGGTCTATTATTAAGACAGAAAATCATATGTTGGTTTTTTAATTTTAACATATTTTTTGTAGAAAACCGGAGTTTGTAATTATTTTAACAAAGGAGAATATTTTACCGAAAGTTTTGTATAGGTAATATGCAATTTTTTAAGCATTTTGTTAATTTCAAAGGTTAGAGATTATTTTGTAAATGTTTAACAAATTATTTCGTTGAAAAAGTACACGTAATTTTAGGCATTCAATCAAAACATTTTCCACTGACATTACGCATCAAAAAGTTCAACTGACTTCAGCGTCTGCAACTTATGTTTCTGCTTACTTTATTCTAATTCCTATCGTGTTCGTAACAACTGTCCATTGTGCAATGTAACAAAAAAAGATGCCATCACTGGCTTTCAAACTGAAATTTGGGGATACAGTGAAGTGGGTTAAAGTAACGAAATACATCAGTAAGTGTTAATTTTGTGTATGTTAGTTTGTGTTTATTTATGTAGGTATGTGTTAATTTTTTTGTTTAAGATATGGATTAATAAAGCAACATTTTTTATCAAAATTTTCTTCATTTAAGTTCCCAATTTCAAGAAATACTTTTGTTACTGAGTTTACAAAAAGGTTTGTAAAAATAAGGTGCTTTATGAAAATTACAAGAATTATGGTCTAATTATTCACATAGTATTTTGTTATTAAATCTACAAAATGTTTATTATAATTACAAACTACACTACAGATTACAGTTGGTTATAAACTTAACATAAAGTTAACTCGATTAACATAAAATTTGGTTAATATTTATTAAAATTAAGAAATATTTTGTATTGTGTATTATTATATTAATAAATTGGAACGTATTATAAAGAGCAAAAAATCACGTATACGTACTTAATACAACATATACGTAATACAACGTATAACTTATATTTTCATTAGCGACCACTGGTATTTTGGAATTTCAAGAACAAACCAATTAGTGGTAGTTTTGCTTTTGTTATTTAATTTAATCCATGGCAATAGCTGATGATACATCTACTATATGCAGCACTAATTAATTGCTGGAAATTAATTAAAACTACCGGAGTTACCTTAGAACACACCAAACAGATTTACAATTAAATGCAATAAATAGCATATTGCTTATTTTTACCTCAACATCTATATTTCTTTAATAATGACCATAGATTTTTATACTTTAGCATATTTGATGAGTAAAAAACAATATTGGAATCCCTTTTCAGGCTGTAAATAGCCATAAATGTCCCATTTAGTATGAACGGTATAATGGTTTAGGTAACCAATAACATAAAATGCGCCTCTTCTTCAAAAGAAAACAAAAACCTCTGCACATTCGTTATGTATTTATTATTTTAACAGATATATTTATTTGTTTTTTTACCTGCTTTAGTCCTTTTTAATGAAATCGTCGAAGCTAATATTTCAATTTTTAATGGATTTTAAAAATCTGTCCTTATGCAGACAAACATTTTTCCAACCACCTTCTAGGGGTCCCAAAAAATTGTTGAAAAATTCATTATTATTACACTGTGCGACAATTTTCGTGTCATCGAAATTAAACCGCACCGGACCATTTTTTTCTGAAAATATACCTATCCAATATAGCAAAACCCTCGCTGGGTTTGTAAAAGTTAGCCTAATTTTTTTTTATGGCCGTTTGAATTTTATAGCTTCATATACCCCAATTTAGTCTTTTTGTAGAAATTTAGTTTGGTACTGCACAAATAAACCCATTTCATAAACAACCTATATCCCAAAACCCAAATTTTTTTTCGGCAATATTTAAAATTTCTTTCTACTTCTTCTGGCAAAAATGTTGTAAAATGTACTAGAAGAAGTAATTTATAAAATACGCACAATAAACTGATTGCTTATTTGCTGAAAAACAATGTTTGAACAAGATTTTCCAAAATATTCATCTTTTCACACTCAAAACCAAATTTTTTGATAAAATCTTTGGAAAATCTGTAGGAAAAAATAGAATATTGGATAGGTTTATTTTCAGAAAAAAATAATCCGGTGCGGTTTGATTTTTGGTGTTGCACAGTGTTATTATTAAATTTTCCAGTGATATGTGACTAGGTTAAATTTTTAAATAAGACATTTGATTATTTTTTTTTACTTTTACAGTTTTGTTCAAAAATTTTGACAGATGGATGGTTTTATCAATATATCTGTATTACCACTAATTGTAATGTTAATTTTTGGTGTTGACTCTTTTGTCATTAAATACCAATAACTTTCTTATTTCAAACGAAACTAACATACAATTTTTACATCATTCGACAAGAAATAATGTTTTTCATTGAAATGCTGCAGCATTCCCTATAACTAAAATGAATATTTACAGAGAAATTACAAAAAATGTGAAAAAACCGCTATTTTTTATTTCTACACAGAGAAAAGTAATCTCTTGATTTTACTATATCTGTCTTGACTCAAATAAATTATTTATTTCGATATGATACAAGAAGATATTTATTTAGTGGAAAACTTGGGTTTATTTGACTTTTTAAACTGATGGTTTGTTTAATACAAGTAAATATTTAGTTGACTTTTTATCTTACTTAAAGAAACAAAACATTTACTTGTATCAATTCTATTATTTTGTTAAAATAAGATATTATATGCTTGTATTAACATTTGATAAAACTAAATCCCTACAACCTATATCCAAACAAATTAATTAATTGCTCTAAATAAATATTTCTTTACAATTAATCACAACAATAAGTTGTTTTCAAGAAACTCATGATTTACAACCAAATAATAGTATTTTCTTATTGTAAACAAGAAGTTACTACGAATAAGGCAATTTTACTTCATACAAGAAAAACTGTTTCAAATAAATGCATTTTCTTAAATCAAGAGATTACTTTTCTCTGTGTAATATAAGTAGTATGTGTTGGATTGTCTTTTATTTTGTATTTATAAAGTAATGTCAATGTCAACGTCTCTGACAATTGCGTTAAAATGGGTAATAATACACTAATCAAGATATTTTAAACATGTTTTATACATATAGCGAGTGCGTACTTTGAATTTATTATATTTTTCATGGCACCCAAAGAAATGATCGTAAAAACCCAGTACATTAGCACAACCTATTGTTTTGAAAGTCACAAATAATATTTCACTCAAAACTTCTAAAATAAATCAATAATTTCGCATAAATCCCGAAACTTCGACATCTTTACAACATCTCACTAAGTATCTGTTCTGTTTTTACTTCGCAATTCTCCCGAACTAAAAAGGGGTTGAATAAGAGGACTCTCAATGGCAAAGGAAAATTAACAGCGTAGTACATTTTCTCAGACAAAAACTTCGAATTTCGAGCACACGAAAATCAGTCTTTGAACGTTTTCAGTATACTATAAACTCTTCGCTCTTCTTCTGAAACATTTACGGCAAAACTCGAAAAACGATTCGATTTCAATTTGTCTTGATACTTAGTCTTAGTTTCCACCCCTTTTAATGGAACGTTTTGTTAATGCTTTGTTTTATTGAACATATTTATTAAGACTTAGTTCTAAGGAATGTAGAGCGTCTTTGTCTGTATCTAGGCAAGTATGTATTTTATTAGGAAAGTCATTAAACAAAATCATCAAAAAACAAAACAAAAATTATCTAATTCTGGAAATATTCTTTTCTAAGCGTTTTATATGTCACGAATTCTAATTTTTGAACATGCTGTGGATAAAATCCCACATTTTTTTATGTTAATATTATTTTTTTGACAATCAAAACTTTTTATCTAGAATGTCTTTTCTTCAAAAGAAATAAAAAATGTTTCTCTCTTGTAAACTAAACACGAACATTTTTTTTATGGAAGCGTTTTTGAAATATGAATTTTCAATTGTTTTTTTTTTCAATTTTCGGAGGTTTTTTGACGTTTATGAGTATAGCTTGAAATCTAATTGATCGATTTGGTCAAACAAGCCCTTAAATTGAAGGTATTTGAGCCATCTAAAACTTTCGGATAAGTGTTTTGACGCTAGGGATTTTAATTACTTAAAAAAATCATTTTTAAGACACAAATTGACGTCGAAAATTTACATATTGTCCTGGGAAAGGTTTCAATCAAACCGATAACTCCAGTTTGAATTTTTTTTCGTTTTCGTTTACAAAAAAATACAAGTTAATGTTGATAAAAATGCATGGAAAAATGGCGAAGTAATGATTTTTTTAGTGGAAGACCAAAATTCAGCTTTTTGACGATTTTTCTTTTATTTCTTAATATGTTTAGTCTTTAATGAAAACCTAAATAAAGTGCATGATTGGGATTTTTTGAGTTTTTTACGTACTTTTTTCACCGAAAACATTATTCAAAATTTAAATTTGACATGATTCCGAAAACGTGAATTCTTTTGTTTCTCGTGTTGGCATAGTGACATTTTACTGATATTTTTTGATATTTCAACAAGGTATTTTTATCATGGTTTTATTTAGTTAATAAAAAGTGTAAAATGAGTAAAAGAAGTAGAGAGTTCGAGTGCGTAAATAACCCGCACAATCTGGGCGACGTAAGTGATGAGCACGGAGAACGTTTTAACCAGCAAATGAAGGCTATGGAGCGGCGGGCTTCTGGGATGCAGCCATGATGGGTGATTACATTTGGTCCCTCATACGAGAAACAAAGTAGAAAAGCAACAAAAAACAAAGAAGAAGAATTTTTTTAAACCTATGCTTATTACAACAAAATAAAACTTTTAATTTCTTCAGTGTTCAATATTTATGGTTTAATATTCAATATTAAATTTTATATAATTCAATAAAATGAAGAAAAAACGTAAAACTTCTTGAAAAACTGAATTTTGATCTTCCACTGAAAAATTCAAAACAGCAGCTTATTTTTTTCCTTTAAGTACAATCTATACGTAAAATAAATCAAACTGGAATTATCTTTTCGATTTATATCTTTCCCAGAAAGATATGTAAATTTTCGACCTCGATTTTTGAAAAAAAAAACTTTCATTTTCATAAAATCGCCAGTATCGAACTACTGAGCCGATACCAAAACTATACAAGGGAAAGTTGTAGAGGTCTCAATTACCTTTGATTTAAGTGCTTGTTTGGTCAAATCTATCAACTAGAACTCGAAGTATACTCTAAAACGTCAAAACACCTCAAAAAAAAAAATTTAAGTGTGATTTTCACGTCGTTTCGTAGGCCACTGTACAGAGAATTTTAAAACCTAATAAATGGCACCCATATAAAATTCAACTTCTTCAAGAATTGCATAAAGATGAGAATGACCGGCGCGCCGTTTACAATTTTGTGAAATAAAGTCCAAATAATTATAAATACTACTAACTACCTTTTTAATCTTTGCTTCTCAGACGAATGTTCATTTTTTCTTAATAGCATTGTCAATCTTCATAACTGTCCTTATTGGTCCGACACGAATCCAAGGATCTTTCATGAGGTTCATACTCAACATCCTCAGAAATTAAACATTTGGGCTGGTATACCATGAAGAAAATCCGATATTTCAGCAAGATCTGTACGGCAGTTTCTGGATAAAAGGTTTTCTGGTAGATGGTTTGGGAGAAGGGGTCCTATCGAATAGCCCGCAAGATCACCGCATTTATCTCCTCTTGATTTCTTTTTGTGGGGAATCCAAAATTTATGCAAAATTTATGCCACCCAGCCTGAATCCTTGGAAGATTTGTAGAACCGCATCACTACACTGTTTAAAATTTCTGTGGTGTGAAGAGTAATCTTAAAATGGTGTCAAAATCCAACACCAAGTGTTGTTAATATAACACCATGAATTATGGTTAAAAATGTTTATACACCAAACACCAAAAATGTGTTTATTTAAAAATATTTGAGAAGTGCACCTACACAGAAAAAAAATTGTTCATTTAACTATATTAATTTAGTTGACCCATAAGTATTTATTTAAATTAACTGTAGGAAGGTTAATATAAACAAAGATTAGTTTGACGGTACTAAACCAGATAGTTATTTTTTTTTTTTAATTGGTTAAATTAACCCAGAAAACTTTAGTGAAACCAACCCGCTGTATGGTTACTAAATATGTTGTTTGTAAAATAAGAGTTACTTCAACCTAAAGCACTGTGTTAAAACGATTAAAACAATTTGCCGTGCATTCCCGGTTGCATAGTGTGTACCGATCGCGGCAAAGGCGGTGTGGATCACGTGATGTTCTTCAATCTCGCCTCTGTTGACTTACATGAAGAGTTTATAAGCTTAGGTAGTACTTTGCTTTGGTGTGACACTACAAGTTGTTCGATACTAAAGAGACCTTAAATAGGTGGAAACAGCTGTCAATATTTGAAGTATTTTAAGTTGGTGGAACGCACTAAAAACATTATCTCTAGCGAGTTGAAGGTTCAATTTTCTGGAATAATACCACGGGTAATATACTTGTAATGGGTCAAGGAACTTCCGGTTTCCTTTTCCTTTTTTTCTGTGTAGTATGATTTAATTTGACCAAAAACACATAATATTTAACACTGAAAAGGAGTTCAATTTACACCAGGTAAAATTTATTTTAATACTGTGTGAAAGTTAAATTTACACCATTTTAGTATTTGAATTTACACTGGACCAACGAACCATATTTAACACCATTTTGGTTTGTATCGATATAGACCATGTATGGTGTTAATTTGGTGTTATAATGGTCATGAAATTTTGAACAGTGTAATGAAT
This sequence comes from Brassicogethes aeneus, assembly GCA_921294245.1. NCBI lineage: Eukaryota > Metazoa > Arthropoda > Insecta > Coleoptera > Nitidulidae > Brassicogethes > Brassicogethes aeneus. The sequence continues at coordinate 8,857,502 of OV121141.1, read as the reverse complement.
GCCAACAAAACTTACAAACAAAGCCGTAAACCTTGCTGGATTATTTTCGATGGGCCACCCTGTATATATTATAATAACAACTCAACTACATAATCATAGGTACTCTAAAACTCGATTCCTATCATCTCGTTCAGAAGTTTCACTTCAATAGTGTGCTCATAAAGTCGAGGCACAGGAAATTTGACATTTGCGGTTTGATGGTAAGGTTGGCATAAATGACGGTTTGCTGTGTATTTATTTATCCATGCACCTTTTCTCATTTTCCTGCTCTCATACGTCCATAATATGAATTGTTAATTCGGGAAACAATTCTCGTGGGCTCGTTCTTAACCGTTTCCCAAATATGTTGTAATTAAGTTTGTTTTCTATTGTGCGGCAGCAGTAGCAGATTGACCAACCGCATTAATAATTCAATTGCCAACCTTTAACTCCCCCAGAAAACGACCGGGCGGTGTCCCGCTACTGTAGCCATATTTATCCGGAAGCAAATTGAGTTTAAAATTAGTCGACTTTTCTGCTGCCCCAAAAAAAATTATGGGTCCTTCTAAGAACATTTTAGCCTAGCAAACAAGTGTTTAGGATCATTTCCGAGCTAATTTTATTGTGCCTATAAACCCTTTATAAAAAACAATCATATTTTATAGTTTTACTTTTTGTTTGGAAGAAAAATAAATTTTGGGAAAATTTTGATTATAGGCTTTCTTTTCGAGATATTTGAGTTTAAAACTTTTTTGGAAAATTTTGATTATAGGCTTTCTTTTCGAGATATTTGAGTCTAAAACTTTAAAAACATGTTTTCAATTGAAACTGAAATTGAGCTAATTAAAAATTAAACAAATGAGTTTGATCGATTTCATAACAGATATTCAAAATTTCACCAGAGCCCAGATATATCTGTCACCTGTCATCTTTCATTCATCTAGCTCTATCGATTCTAAAAGTTTATCGATTAAAACCTGGATCACTGTATAACTTTTTTACTATTAATAATCTAAAATTTTCTTTGGACTATTTTGAAGCATCGTAAGCAAACTACAACTTTTAGTAATCACATGTTACAAACGAGTGCTTTGGAGAATAAGGCCGGAAAATGTTAAAAATATCGAAAAAGAAAACGTGGAACGATTTGTTGTGTTGTTTTTCGAAAGGAAATTCTAGGTTGAGTTTGTACCAGTTTCCCAATAAACAGTGGAAATCCAAATGAAGAAATAAATTACCAATGTAAATATAAATTGTACCTATTAGATACAATATATTTTGTCTTTTACTATTTTAAAATGGAGATGTTGGCCTTTTTTTAGAGGACTCAAATACAAAGGTTATGTTTAAATTATGTAAGGTAAATTCTTTGGCAAAATGCAACGATTTAGTTCTTGAATTATACTTACAATTAAAACACAATAATTCACTATGATCACTTAGATAAAATACACACACTAACGTAAGTATATAAGCGTTGAGTTTTTTAATCAATGATATAAGGAATAATAAATCAAAATAGAGTACTAAACCAAAGTTTTTTAGTTTTTACTTGCAACGCGAAACACAAATAACGTGAGCGATTTAGCTGTGCAATTGAAACTTTGCAAGATTTGTCGAGTAAGACTTCCTCTCTCTTTTGAAAAAAACTCCCTATATACGAGGTGTGTTCAGAAAATAACGGGAATTGTTAAATTTCGCGGGTTTGGAGGGTCCGGTTGTCATAAAATTTTCTTTATTATGTGGTATACATGCCCCGGAAGTATGATAAAAACTTTAGCTGTTTTCATTGTTTACTTTATCTGTGGCAGCCGCTAAGGTTATGCGTGTTTTATCAGCTCGGCGATTTTTCGTTCCTTAAAAGAAATGGATCAAAGAATTTGGATCCAATTTTGCTTAAAAAATGAAATAAATTCTGTGAAATGTTAACAAAGGCCTATAGTGAGTCTGCTATAAGTAAAACAAGAGTTTACAAGTGGTATAAGAGTTTCTAAGATGGCCGTGAAGAGGACGAACGCCCCCGAACGCACAAGCACATTAACAACCGATAAAAACATAGAAAAAGTGTAAGAAATAGTTATAAACCATCAGAGAAGTCGCTGATGATGTTGGTATATCGATTGGCTCATCCCAAAAAATTTTTTCGAATGTTTTGGGTATGAAACGCGTGGCAGCAAAATTTGTTCTAAAATTGTTAAATGTTGAACAACATTTTTGGCCAAAAACAATACTGTAATGATTCCCTAGCCTCCATATTCGCCAGACATGCCTCTGTCTGACTTTTTCCTATTCCCAAAAATAAAGAGAACCTTAAAGGGCCGTTGTTTTGCAAGCATAGATGACATTAAAAGCGCATCGCTGAAAGAACTATAGTTCTTTATAAAGGCTATCCCAAAGATCGAGTTTTAGAAGTGTTTCGAGTATTGGAAGAAGAGCTGGCACATAATATATATATATATATATATATATACATAATATCCAATGGGGACTATTTTGAAGGCGACAACATTAATGTAAACGAATAAATAAATATTTTATGTTGTGTACTTGACTTAATATTAAAGGCTCAAATTTTCATAGAATTTTTTTTGAACATTTTCAACAAGATTTTGAGTGGGGAGCGAAAAAATAAAAATAGTCGTGAAAAAAAGCACCCTACTATTTAAATTATCAATAAATCTTAAAAACACGTTATTTTGACAAAATTACATTTTAAGTCTTTTTAAGTGAACCATTATAATGGTAATTATCGATAGGAACTTCTCAATTAAATTTTTGGTAGATAATTTAATGCATCATAGCTACATAGAATGCAGGTAGGAAAAATAAAAATATTTTCCAGTGTTATATTTCTGGTAAAATTTAAAACTCGATAAGGAACCTCATTAATTTGAAATTATGAGTTGCATAAACATTTTTTGGCCTAATCTAATATTTTGTCACCATGTTGGTAGAAACTCGGTATTCAATTTAAATTCTTTTTAGCCACAATATTAAGTTATTTGACAAAAACTTGGTTCGTTAACTATTTAGTAGTAGTAAAGTTCGCTTTAAAAAGCAATTTATTAACATAAAGCTTATGTTGCATATAAGTTAAAAAATAATGTTTTGATGTTTGGTAGCCATAGACCCGAATATTAATATTGCACTACAATAATTATAAAATTGGCTAAAAATTACAATGTTTTCAAACAGCCCCAACAAATATGACTAAAGCTCATTGCAATAGATCCAAATTACATAACTCGATAATCCTGGCGAAAATTCGGAAAAAGAGGAACCCGGAGTATTTAATAAATTTATAGGAGCAATAGATTTTTTCGAAAGGTGTAGAAAAGGGCGATGGTAATAAAAAGTAACAGCTTTCGATTTGCTTTCTTCCACACTCCTCTCCTTATCATTTCTTTGCTTTATGGCGATCGTTATTTCCTTCTTATTGTAGAATTTACCGCGTTATAAATGGTTTATATGTATTATATTTGTTATTAATGTTATTTAGATCCTACTTTATGGATAATGTTGAATTTTTGTTATGCTATCGACGTAAATCTTGGGTTGTAAAAATGAGTGTAATTGCTTATAGGGGTGTGCTTTATGACATTTATGATTTGTTTCAATATATTTTACTTATAAATTAGTAATAGTAATACTAATTTATGTTTTAGACAACATATTATTAGGGGTAATTATATCTCGTATAATAATATACTATTTTCTACGACAAATAATATTATAAAACATAATTTTTTACTTAATCAATTAAATATTTCTATATATCGACATTTATACAAAAATAGAGTGGTCCAAATAATTTTTGTAATCTATTTTACTGGATTTTAAATTGACCGAGTCAGTTTGTCGAATAATCCTGTAAAAATCGAAATTTCTTTCTTCATAAAAATGGACTAAACAAGCGTTAAAATCCTATATAGAAGCAGTTTTTCAAAGTGACAGTGAAAAGGATATTGTTATGGTTACTCCACCCGAAATTATTAGTGCAGGAAAAAATTAAATCATTAAAGTACTTATTTACTTTTAATTATTTAGCTCAACTGCTCTCTAAAAATGAATTAGTCAAAAATGACTAATTTAATAGTTATTAGTGGCTGCTTTTTCACTTGTAACAGGGTTATCCATGGAATACCATGGTATCCAAAAATTTAAAAATCACAACCAATTTATCCATAAACTTAAAATCGTTGAAATTCGATATAGAAGCAGCTTTTCAAAGTGAAAGTTAAGAGGAAATTTTTATGGTTACTCCACCTGAAATTATTATTGTCTTAATATGGCCAAATCGTTGCCTTCTGGCCAACAACTGTTTACAGTTTTAGTATACTATTTACCCCTACGTAGGGTACAGTTTCAATCTTAAACGGACTTAGAACATTTTAGGAGTCCCAAAAATAGCAAGTTGGACATAATTGTTTTTAGGATATCAACCTTAGCTAGATATAACTGTTAAAATTTCAACCTAAGCTGGATTTAAGAGTATTAAGAATATCTCTTTAAGCTTAAGCTTAAGAATGTCAAGCTAGATATAACTGTTTTAAAAATGTCAACTTAAGCTCACAGGTGTCTTTAAGTAAAAATTGGTTTAATAAAAATGTCACCAAAAACTGTTTAGGAGACCTTGTAACAGAAGTACTTGGGGTTCATAAAAATCAATCAAACAAAATCGTAGCTACTCACTTAGGGCATATATTCGGTGTAAGATACTATTTACAAATGTAGAGATTAATTGTAAAATTTTCACCATGCAAGGATCGTAGATTGCAGATTTTCGGTAATAAGGAATTTCGTAGCACTTGATTTCCCGAAGATAACTTTTCTTCCGCACAACCCACAAACTTTTTTCCTGTTTTGGGCATGATCGCATTTGAACACCGTAGCCGTTCCCCCCAGGCTTTGTTATCTATGGTTCCCATTTCAATACCGTTTGACAAATAACAAAATTTAATGACACTGTTTGACAAATTACCAGATCAATTGATTACAATAATTGTGTAGGTACCCTTAAAAAATTTAGTGGTAATAAACCAGGACATAATTATCAAAATGTAATGTAAATTTGCCACTGGAGGTTCAACAAATCCAAAGGCTAGTAAGAACGTCCTATTTTCCTCGGAACATCTAGATAATTACCAAGTGAATTCTGGGGCCTTATCGCACCAAATGAAAAAGTTCACAAACTTTTTAAGATGCCAGGCCGGGAAAAACTCTGTACCCTCTCACTACAGCCAACACATGAGCGAAATGTCAAAAAACTTGACACTCTTTTATAAGACCAGTATAGAAGAACTCGATGTAGAGGGTAAAGAAACTAAAAAGAAAAGGCCTATAGTCTGGGCTAATGCTGAAGAGCTACTAGCGGCAGTTTTGGAGAAAAGGGAGCAAATAGGCGTACCAATGGTTAAAGTAACGGCGGACGGAGGTCAAGGTTTTTTTAAAATATGTATAACTATTCTCCCAGAGAACTATCTACCCGATTTGGACAGAGGCTTAGAAAATGCTGAATTAATTCAAGAGGAAGGGAAGGAAATGATCAAGTGGAAATCAAAAGTCAAAGAAGTTTCTATGTTAATGGAGGGTCTATCGGAAAGAAAGGAAAATTGACAAGTGTAAATCGACTTATAATAGTTTGCATTGTACCTCAAGTAAAAGAAACGTATCAAAATGTTCAGATTAAAAAATCTGCCGCTACTTATTCGTGCCCATATTGTTTCATTACCTTAAAGGACTTGCGCTATGATATGACAATCAAAGAGGTTTGTGAGGAAACAGAAAAAAAAGATGCGTCTACTACTTATTTAAAGACATATGGAGATTTAAAAAGAAGTTACGCTAAATTTTGTTTTGAAGGGAAAAACAAAAAGTTTGCGAAGGAATGTCACAGCACGATAAAACCCCTTTTTGAAGAAGCTGATGATATGTATGTCATCGAAAAGTGTATCATACCAGAACTCCACCTACTCCAAGGATTCGTGAATCATTTATTTTGGGATGGCCTTGTGCCTCTACTTGGACATGATAGAGCCTTGCTATGGCGTAAAAAACTAAGCTTAATCGCGAAAAATTATCACGGTGATATCTTCGAAGGGAATGCCTGTAGAAAACTTTTGAAGGAAAGCGACATACTTACTGATCCAGAAATTATTAAGAATGTAGTACTAAGCGTGATTCCTTTTATATCTTCATTCAAAATCATGAACAAAATTTTTGAAAAATGTTTCATGACTGGGAAGGTTGCTTCAGGGTATGATTATAAAGCAGATATAAATATGTTATCAAAGTGTTTCAAAGCAACAGGCGTATCTGAAACTCTAAAAATTCATGTGATCATCCTTCACCTTCAAGACTCAATAAAGTTTCTAAAAAATAATGGACTAGGTCTATGTTTAGAACAGGCTGGTGAATCTGTTCACAGAAATTTCCTTATATACTGGAATAGGTATAAATAGAGGTGCCGCGAGACACGAGACACGAGACGTCTCGTCTCGTCTCGTCTCGTCTCGAAGCCATTTTGTCTCGTCTCGAGAGCATTTTGTCTCGAATTTCGAGACGAGACGAGACGAGATAACATCCTTCGAGACAAGGCGAGACGAGACGAGACGAGACATATTCGGAATATTTTAATGACTTATTACGCTTTAAACGAATGATAATAACAGCATTTAAGTTTTAATAATTGTTTTTAACTTCAGAATTAGCAAAAAACAGCATTATAGGGTATGAGCTTGTAATTCGTGCATATAAATTGTTAAAATAAAACTTGTAATAAAATATAAAACCTTTATTCAAAAACTGCATGGTGTTTTCGAGGACATACATACGTACCTTATAGAGAATAAACAGTAAAAAAAACCAAATAAATGTATTTTATAATAAACAAAATAAATCAATAAACTCTAAACTGAAAATAAATATTCAATATATCATTAACATTGTTAGTACGAATATCACATTACAGGGAAATAGGTAAGTATTAGTATGAGTATATGAGTATAAGAGACGTATAACCAGCCCCATTTCATCATCACTCTCGGACCCCGTACAGGCCTATGTTTACTTACGCCGATTTTTGTTCGCCCCCAGCAACTTCACGGCTTCACCCGTGTTTGCTGGGTGCGAATGTCCATTGCGTTCCGTACTGTCCCCTATTTGGGGCTCGAGAGCGAGATGCAAATAGTTTTAATAGCCATTCTCGGGTTCGCCGAGCCGATGCTATACGCCCAATAAGGTATAGGAGGAGGGACGGGAGGGTGTTGGTTTTTGGGGGACAATTACGCCGACTTAAAACTAAGTACGACGCGGAATCCCCCTAGACCAGTCGATTAGTATTACTCCAAACATTTGGGATTACTATTTGGAGTTGGGGAGTTGTTATTTCGCTGCAGGGGTGTAGTTTCCTAGTCGAGGTCTTTGTCTTGTTCGTTATTGTCATTGTCCGTATCCTGGTCAATAGTTCCTGCACTTGTTAAAGTGTGTCAGTTGTTTTTAATACATTTTGTCCCAAGCACGTTTTGTGGTAGAGTTTTGTCTTTTTTTCTTAAATTCCAAAATTAAGTTTTGCATTTATTTATTAGTTAAACAAATGACAAGCGCAATTATTCTGTTATCTAATGTTTACAAATCTAGTAGAGTTTGGTTATTAGGCTTTTTTTTACTGTTAGAGTTATAGTGATTAATGTGTTAGTTTATTCTGTGAGTCTAGTGTTTATTTTCGGTTTCGTTTGGGATTGCATTACTCATTTGTTGTTGACAGATTTATTGCCCTAAAGATATATGCCGTATTTAAATTGCAGATTTTGTATTAGGTCATGCATATTCTTAAGGTAACTTATCAATTTTTTTTGCGGATGGCCACCGCCCCTCTTGTTTGACCTCCTTTGTTTGTCCAGTGAAAAGCGTCCAATGACAGGTGGCACTTAACTCATTCATATCACTTAACACTTCACTCCTCAATGACCGTTACACCATTTTAGTTTGCACTCTATGAAAATTGTTTGTTTCACTTTATTAGTTTGCACTTTTTAAAAATTATTGTTGGTTTTAATCTTTAAACTTTTACGTTTTAAGAGCTTTCACACACATCCTAAATCATTAAAAAATATTTTGGTATTACAGCATGGGGTAAGTATAGGAATAGGTAAGTTTCACTAATCAAAGTTTAGCTTATCTTTTAACGTACCTACAAGTGTACCATGAATTAAGACATAATAATGAACGAGCCGACTCAGCATTAGGTCGATTCCGAAGTTCAGTGACTACTAATCCAGCTTTTGAAAAAAGGCGTTCTGAAGAACGCTTGTTGCGGTAATACTTAATAGGTCTCTTCTTCTTTTCCACCATTCCAACAATATTTCCCCTTTTGATGCTCTCTCTGAATAAAAGTATGCGTTTAGTTCTTGTTTTCAAAACGCTTCAGTTTCGGATTGAGGAGTAGCCTTTTTGAATAAAAATTCAATATCCATATCTTCATCTGAACCAGATTTTTCTTCAGTTTCTTATATAGGTGGAATTGGCCTAGTCGGTGCGTATTTTTACAATAAATTGTTTCAAATTTTTGGTATGATTTATTTTTCATTTCTGCACCACAGAAAGTCATTAAAAAGGTTTCCAATTTGTGACGTGGATCTATTAAGAGTGAGGCGAATAACTGCGTTATCATTTTAGTTTATCCCACTTTTAAGAGCTTATATCTTTTTTGTTCTTTGAGTAAGACATTTTTTATTGAATTTATCCGATAATTCAAAATTAAATTGAGATAAACCAAAAAACCAAAACAATTCGAGACAAACGAGACAAAACGAGACGAGACGAGATAAGGCCTTGTCTCGTCTCGTCTCGAACTTGTCTCGTCTCGTCTCGAAAAATGTTATCTCGAAATTTCGAGACGAGACGAGACAAGGCCTTATCTCGTCTCGTCTCGTCTCGCGGTAACTCTAGGTATAAAATAAACCGTTTAGACGATCCTAGTTGCATAGTTAATTTTAAAAAAGCTGTAGTTGAATTTTCATCACATCATTTATAAATAATATGTATATATGCCCTAAGTAAGCAGCTACGATTTTGTTTGATTGATTTTTTTGATCCCCAGTACTTCTGTTACAAGACCCCCTAATCAGTTTTTGGTGACATTTTTGTTAAACCAATTTTTACTTAAAGACACCTGTGAGCTAGATATATCTTGCAACATAAGCTGGACATAACTGTTTTAAGAATGAAAAATATATTTTTTCTACTCCCACTTTTAAAACGCCCTTTATCGTACATGTTTCCATGACACTAAGAGACCTTTTAAATACACATTGACAAGTTGTGGCGCTTTAGTCACAGGCTGAAGTTAGCAACAGGTTTTTAGTCACGGGATGAAGTTAGTTTTAAGTTAGTTGACAGTTTTCAAATGTCATACAATCGTTAAAATAAAGTGCCTTTCTTGTAAAATAATACTAAATGTGAAAATTATTTTATTATCTCGATACAAAAATACAAAAGTATTAAATAGTTTCTTAACGCCAATATTTGAAAAGTTTATATGAACATTGTATTAATTTCGCCGGCAGTAAACTATAACTTAAATTCGGGCACGGACTCCACTGTAAAGTCCTTATAAATCATTTTCTTTACTTTCACTGTAAAAAACTGTCAATTTTCAAGAAATACATATCGATTTAAAACCTTTATAATCTGTGTTTATAAAATGTAAAAATGTGACATTTGACGGTGACACACAGATTCCTCTATTGTTTCATAGATGACGCTCTATACAAATTTTTGATTTTAATCATTTTAAGATAATAATAAGTATTTGTCGTAGAAAAAGTATAGTATGCACCTCGTTTATAAACTTTTCTATACACTCATTAATTTAAGCAATCGCTCGCAAGCTCGCTCGTGCCTAAATTAAATTCGTGTATAAAATGGCGTTTATCAAACTTGATACATAATATACTATTATCTATTTTGCGTTCATAATGACTTTATTATAACACCGCTTTCGGTGCTGTAATGAGATACTTTATCCCACCCAAAATTTTGATTTTATAGGTTTGCTATACTTTAAGCAGCATAATATTTTGCATATTGGTTATAATATTTTTATGATTTTTCTAGTACTTACGAGACTTTTCTGGAAATAAATTTTGTTTAACACCAAAGAAAATCCTTTTTTTCTTCTTTAACATTAACAGCCGCTTATTGTAAATAAGTAAGTTAAGGACGGCATGGCGAATCGATTTTGACATTAACTGTCAAACCAATAACTGTGATACCAACTATCTAAAGTAAAATTCGACCAATTTAAATTTAAGGTATAAAATGAATTTTTTTTATAGAGTTTTTGCAAAATATATAAAATAACATAAAGAAATCATGTCAAGACCTTTTGTGGCACTCGTCCATTACAAAACTCGCTCCTTCGTCGCTCGTTTTATAAATTGTCCGCGTGCGATAAAATGACGTCTTATGACATTAGTTCTTTAATATACTATTAATTGCAATAATAATCAATGGAGTTCTGCTATTTAATTACTAGTGCATAAACACAAGCGAGATGAAAAAACGGTATGAAAAACCTTAAGTAGCATCTGTTTCGTCCTTAAAAGTAAAAAATCACTCCTCCCTTATTCAAACGACCAATTTATCCATTTTCGCTAAATACATGGGGTCGATTCCGAAGTCCGACAAAAACAATTTGAACCCTTTTTTACGTCGCCGAGGCCGCAAACGACGTCCCGGGGTCCCTCTTTTAAATTGATCTTTTTATCTGAAATTGTTCGTTGTAAAAACCTCCGGACGAGAGTTTAGGTGCCATTGGTCATTGAACATGGATTCGCGAATTATGCGAAACAATGCCGGCTCCCCACAAAAAGATCGCCGCCCTTCAGGGCAATTTCTTTTATCGGTTGCGGATCTAAAGGTTGTTAAAGTGCGGGCACGCTGCAGCGCGCTGTTGCGGTCCTTTATTGATTGTTTTAGGCCTATAAGAGTTAATAAGTTTAAATTTTATTTGTAAAAACTGCCTTATTGGACAATCTCTCACATTTTAAAAAAATTGCAAAAAAATAGACGTACGTTTATAATATCCAGGTTTAAACAAAAAGATGTTTTTTACCATAAGTTTAAGACACTGTAGAATGTATATATAACTTTTTTATTTGATTTCGGATTTAAATAAATATTAAAGAATATTGTAGATTAGGGTGTGTTTTGTTTATATTTATTTTTAGTCAGAAATCATAATAACTCTGAAAAAGTTATTGTTGTAGAGAATTATATCGATAGTAAATAAGAAAGTTTAATTTAAATAGCTTAATTGGTTAATATTTATCAATTACTTACGTTTTAAGATACAAAAATGGCCGTAAATTCATCAAATATTTGTTAAAAGACTATTTTTTACGATTCAGTTCTTTTTTTTCACTATTTTTTGCGAATTGTTAAAAAAATTGCAAAAAAATGTTCATTCAAAAAATTGAACTTTGATGAAAACACAAAGACAATTTTGAAGAGCGTGAAATTCCCTATAAGGTCCATAAAACCGATTCACAATATTGTAAAAAGCGGGAGAGCATTAGAAATTTGAAAAAAAAACATTTTTTTTTCATGCATTTTAAATGGGAAAACATTAAATTTAAACTGCAAGTACTTAAAATTGATATTAAGAGCTCTACCTTGGTGAAAATTTTTTTTCTATAGGTAGATTAATATTTTGCTTGAGCGCCGAGAAAAAAAAAATTTTTTGCGGAAATGAATCACCCTATTGTAGATACATTAATGGAGAATCGCTCACATTTTAAAAATTACTAAAAATTAGACGTACGTATATAATATACAGGTTTAAACAAAAAGATGTTTTTTACCATAAGTTTAAGACACTCTGTAGCAAAACCGTATATTGTTCTAAATTAAGTTTTAATTATCAAGTCACATCTATTTTTAACAGTTTTGTTTTTGGTTCACCTTGATATATTTATTTTTGTGGCAAATATGGATTTTTTTTAAAAAACATTTCAATTTCCAATATTTTTACTGTATCCATAGCCTATGGAGGATGACAGTGGCAGTTTTGTTGAATCATCCCATACTTGGACATGTCATACACGGCTTTCAAAAGCTATCAAATTATTTTGCATATTAATGTTTAAATTTTGAGGTGTCTTCTTACTTTAAAAATGGATATGTCTCCGACTGATGTTGCCAGAGCCATTAATTTAATCCAGGATGGACGGTCACAGTATTACGTGGCAAGTGTTTTAAACGTCACAAGAAGTAAAGTACAAAGGGCAACATCAGTCGGAGACATTTTTAAAAGTAAGAAGACACCTCAAAATTAACACATTAATTTACAAAAATCAATTTGATAGCTTTTGAAAGCTGTATATGACATGTCCAAGTATGGAATGATTCAACAAAACCGTCACTGTCATCCTCCATAGGCTATGGATGGACCATAGCAACCTTATTTCTTTATACAGGAAAAATATTGGAAATTGCAATGTTTTTTTAAAAAAATCCATGTTTTCCACAGAAATAAATATATCAAGGTGAACCAAAAACAAAACTGTTAAAATTAGATGTGACTTGATAAAATTAAAACTTAATTTAGAACAATATACGGTTTTGCCATTCTACAGAGTGTCTTAAACTTATGGTAAAAAACATCTTTTTGTTTAAACCTGTATATTATAAACGTACGTCTATTTTTTAGTAATTTTTTAAATGTGAGCGATTCTCCATTAATGTATCTACAATATTCTTAAATATTTATTTAAATCCGAAATCAAATAAAAAAGTTATTTGCGATTGAAATTCATCGAAAATTTGTGTGGATCGATTATTTTGCCTGTGAGTGTAGTATACATTTTTAGGTTTTAGTTAAGGTGAAATTGTAAAAATTATAAAAAATATAAATTCAAAATGAGTAATTTTTTTTACCTGCAAGTAAGTAAAAAATATCATAAATTCAAAATGAGTAATTTTGTTTACCTGCAAGTATTATGATAAACAACAAGATAATTTTTGTTCCAAAATTAATTTATTTTTATTAATTCAGAAATAGTACTAGAATTGTTCACTAATAAAATAGTCGTTTTTACTTTTAAATAGTTATTTTTTACTACTTAAGTAGTTAAAGTTTGAGAAATTTAAGATAAGTCACCATCTTTGACCATTTCTGAGAGTTAAACGTATCTAATTTCTTTAATCGTTTTTAATTCTTGCGGCCAAGAACAAATTATTGTTAGAGTTAGTTAAATGCATATAGTCTTCATGGTTAAATGGACCTTAAAAACAAACAAAGATGCAAAGAGTTAAGCTTAAAACAGAAACACAAAAAATAAATTTAACAATATTTATAGACAAATAAAACTAATTTTTTAAAAAGTGACAGTATAGCACCGGTTTGACATCCGCTTGACAAGAGACAGACCCGAGTTCAAACCCTGGGTGGGTCAATACTTTTTTAAATTAAAATCTACTAACTTGACTATTTCATTCAGTAGAATTTATCTAATCACTAGGGCTGTACAATTTAGCCGGTTAAGCCGGCTAAAAAAGTTAGCTAAGTTAATTAGCTAGCTAACTGATCAGCTTAGCTAATTTAACAGGTTAACTAAATTAGCTTAGCTAATTAGCTGGCGGCTTAACCCGTTAATCTAGCTTAGCTCAGCTAATTAACTAACGGCTAACCGGCTAATTTTTTTAAGCTAAATAATGATTTCTTATATACGGACAGGTTAAAAAAAATATTGATAGTGCTTTTATGACAAACAATAATAGAGCAGTTTATTAGTATAAATAATATTTTACATTTTATTTTTATTTATAAAAATGGCTTTCAAATTAATTAAATCATTAAATAGCTTAAAAAAATTAGCCGTTTAGCCGGTTACACCGAAAAAAATAATGTAGTTGAGTTAACGTTTGCCTAAGTGTCATTTTTGAAAATGTTGTTTCATCAAAAAACCTATTGGATTAATCTATATTTTGGTGTCAAAGTCAGAGTTTGTCAAAGTTTATTTGTTCATTTGGCAGTTAAAATATTGATTTAACATAAACTAATTTTTTGAATTAAAATGTTTATCCTATTTTGATTTAATAGCTGTAATTGGTTAAATCGAATACTGAAACTTTTAGGATTACCTAAAAAAACTATTAAATTAACGTTTAGTTGCTCTTTAAATCCAAAACATTAAATTTGTTCATTTAACAAATTGTAAATGTTAATTTTGCATTCATAAAATTGCCATGAATGGCGCTTCGAACACCCACGCCACGTCATTGGACGGTGTTGATCACGTGATGTTCTTACATCTCGCCTCAGTTGGCTTACGATAGGAGAATATAAGCTCAGGTAGCCGTTTGTTTTCGGTGTGTTCCACAGTGGAACTTCCACTACACGAAATTGCCCGACACTGATTATCAGTGACCGATAAGACCCCCAATATAGGTCGAATCAGCTGTCTGTCGGTAGAAATTTGAAGTAGGTGGAACGCACTCAAAACAAAAACTCTGCCGAGGGAAAGTTCAATTCTTTCTCTTTATATTAATTCCATAATTTAATTAACCCAACATTAGCGCAAATTATTTTACATTTTATTGGTGTTAAGTGAATATGCTAAAAAGGTTACCTGGACATTTCAAGAAATTTACCTTAAAATCTTAAAAACGTTAGCACAAATATTACTCCGACATATCAAGAATGTTTAATTAACCAGATTAGCAGATTAGAGCAAATATTTTCATTTTGTTCATTTGACTAATATTTGTTGTTCAATTAAACAATACAATTTGACATTTTTAGATGGTTAAGTAAACGTGCAAAAACAATTGCTTGTATTTAAAGTGCATAAAGAGTTGAATAATATTTTTGTTGTTGTTTCAACAGCTTATTTTTTTCAGTGTAGCCGTTAGCTAATTAATCGAGCTAAGCTAGATTAACCGGTTATGCCGCCAGCTAATTAGCTAAGCTGATCAGTTAGCTAGCTAATTGTACAGCCCTACTAATTACACTATGATAGTTTTGGAAACGATTTTTTTAACATTGAGTACTTAAATTTATCTTGAATGTACTGGAGTAATCGGTATACGTCAAATAGATAATATTTAACTTAGCGGTATGGCATTTTAAATTTGCGTCGTTTTTTTTAATTACTAAATTAATAAGGACCAAAGTAAACGGGTTTCGGTATAAACATTACTCTTCAACAATTATTTGATATTTTTTTATTTACATCATGCCAAAAATTCAATCTCCAATGTTAAATTTATTAAATAATATGATATTGGGCCGAAAATTGGCGCCTATTCATTTGGTCTAAATATTTTCTATGAGGGATATAATACTACTTACTGCTACAATGAAACAACAAATTTAAAATATAAGTATTTTCTATTTGACATATTATATGTATAGGTATAATACCTACCGATGACTTTGTTCAGAGTCCCTGTATATTTTTGACAAAAAACGTCAAAAATATACAGGGACTCGGTATATCCGAAATAGATTTAAGGCAAAATAATTTAATTTTTTCGTTAATATTTTGTTTACTTAATAAGTAATCAAAATATTAACGAAAATTAAATTAATAAGTAATCAAAATATTAACGAAAAAACTTTTAAGATAATTGGGCAATTCGAATCCTAGACGTCCTGAAACAAAACGAGTGGCATTTTTGAAATCAGCAGCCCAAAATTAGGTATTATAGGTGGGCGTACTCAATGTTAGTAATTCGAACTATCATATATTACTATAGTGTCATTAATCAATGATTAATAATCATTAATGACTCCTTTTTCGATATGACAATTACTTAAATTTAAGAGAGTATATAGTAATAGAAAAAGGAGATTATTTACCTGGTTTCCTGCAAAACCCTAATAATAATATTGTAACTATTTTATTATAAATTACACTGTGCGACAAATTTTGACCTTACAATTTGAACTGGGATGAAATGTGGAAAAATCGAATCTATGCAACCCCCAAAACTAATCTTTAAAGGGGTTTTGCTAGTTTAGCTCGAATAATGGAGATATACAGGGTGTTTCTTTTAACTTGAGACAGCTCAATATCTCGAGAAATACGCATTTCACGGAAAAATGTCTTAAATAAAAGGTTAATGTGACCAAAGGAGACATTATTTGGTGCTACCGCTAGCCACCCCCTACCCCTCCTTAAGGGTGAAACGGGGGGTAACTTTGGAAAGTCAAATGGAATGACCCGATTTTTTTCACAGAGTTTGGTAGTACATAAAAAAATGAATAACTTTTATTTGAAAGTTTTTTTCAATTTATCAACAGATGGCGCTGTAATTCAAAATTTAAGAAATTACCCGCATTCAAAAATGTGTTGAAATGGAATGACGACATTTCGAACATTTGTTATAAATTGTTTTCATAGCCGACTATTGTTGTTAATGTTAATTTTTGTTTTTCAAACGTTTCAAATAATACATTTTACAAGGAAACTCATTTTTCTTAAATTTTCATATACTTGGTAAGTATATGTAAATTTTGAATTACAGCGCCATCTGTTGATAAATTAAAAAAAGTTTTAAATAAAAGTTATTTATTTTTTTATGTACTACCAAACTCTGTAAAAAAAATCGGGTCATTCCATTTGACTTTCCAAAGTTACCCCCCGTTTCACCCTTAAGGAGGGGTAGGGGGTGGCTAGCGGTAGCACCAAAAAATGTCCCCTTTAGTCACATTAACCTTTTATTAAATACATTTTTCCGTGAAATGCGTATTTCTCGAGATATTGAGCTGTCTTAAGTTAAAAGAAAGACCCTGTACATATATATATGTATATCTCCATTATTCGAGCTAAACTGGTAAAACCGCTTAAAGGATTTGTTTTGGGGGTTGCATAGTTTCGATTTTTTCAGATTTGATCCCAGTTCATTTTTTGTGTTGCACAGTGTTATTTATTTTTTATGCGGTCCTATAGAAAAACTTGTTTTTGTAAACCCTAATTGTTTTTGTTAACACTTTTGTTACCCAAAACGAAATCTAAGAAAATTACCAACTAATCTATTTACAAGACACCGTTTAACAGCCCGAGCATTAACTTTCGTTTTTGCTACTCCGCTCTAGCCAGTCATTCAAAAACATGCCAAATTTGATTTGGCTTGTAATCTAACAAATCCCTTACGCCGTAGAAATAACCGGGCAGCGTTGTGTTATTCAATTTGTTATTTATTATTTACCAGGTACAGACGTTTAAGCCCCCCTACGGCCCCCCACCGCAGCTGGAGCAAACAGTGGCCTCAGAAATTTCGTTTAAAATTCATATTAAAGTAGGCACTTGTTTGTAATTCGATTTGACGTTTTGGGACGCTGTTTGTTCTTGCCTTGTAATTGTTTGAATCGCTGACCCACGAAAAGTACAAAGGAAATATTTGAGTACAAGCGAAACAAAATTCAAATTGTATGGATTATGATCGAAAAGTATGGAAAATTACCAAAATTTTAATCAAAAACTATACTTACATCTATTTTTTTTGTTTTACCACCATGTAATATTTAGTTAGGTTTCAATTAAATAAATAAATAGCAAAACCAATTGAACGAAACACAGAAACAATAAAACGTTTACCATGCCTGAAGGTCTTTGGATAAAGGCTAGGATAATGCACATAAAACAAGAAAAAGTTTATTTTATATTTTATTTCCTTTTAAATAGTTTTATTCTTAATTATTTTTAATTCAATTTTACTTTTACTTTCGTGACGAAATAAATAGTTTTTATCGAGTGCTTAATTAAATAAGTGTCTAGAAAAGTTTATAAACGAGTTGCATACTATAATTTTTTTACGACAAATTATTTTAATTAAAAATTTGTATAGAGCGACATCTATAAACAATCTGTATTACCGGCGCGCCAGTCAAAAGTCAAATTTGTATGTGTAAATCGAAATTTATTCCTTAAAAACAGACTGACAACCGATTAAATGATGATATAGAAGCAGTTTTTCAAAGTGAAAGTGAAGAGAATGTTTTATGGGCACTTCACCGTGAAGTCTTCACGGTTAAGTCTCCACCCGAAATTTTTAATTTAAGTTAATTCTAGTTTACTGCCGGCAAAATCAAAAGGTCAGTACAAACTTGCATATAAACTATTTTATACGTTTATTTTTGTATAAAGATATTAAAATACTGTCCACATTATTATTTCACAAGAAGGGCACTTTATTTTAACGATTGTATGACATTTGGCAGCTATCAACTAACTTAAAACTAAGTTCAGCCCGTGACTAAAAACCTGCTGCTAACTTTAGCCCGTGACTAAAACCTTAAAGCCAGAACTTGTTAATGTGTATTTAAAATATCACTTAGCGTTATGGAAACATGTACATACGATAATGGACGGTTAAAATGTGGGAATAGAAAAATTCATTAAAATCATCTATCGTATTTAGCTCGAAAACAGTGTGGGTAATTGTAAAATAACAGGTCACTGTAGAATAAATTCATGCACATAACCTAAAATGTTAAACGTCAACCTACGGCAAAAAGTGGAAAACTCAATAATTTCAATGTTCATAGGCTAATAAGGTTAATTCTGCTAATAGTTAAACGGTAATTAACCACAGAAATTTTTATAATAAAAATGAAAGAAAAAAAACTCCAAAAGAATTGTAAATTTTAAACTTTTATTTGTTTGAACCAATTTATAAAAAAGAATTACTAATATACAGTCTTCCAGGATTGTGTTTACAAGGGGGAAACATTTTTAATTTTTGTTTTTTCGAAAAAAAAACATTTTGGATAAAAATTTTGATTGTCGAAAAAATAATATTGACATAAAAAATTTATGATTTTATCCACAGGATGTTTAAAAATTAGGAAAACATGAATTCGATTTAAGAGAAATATACTTTATTTTTATTTTTTTAAGTTGTTTTAATTAAAAAGGAAGTCTTTACACAAAAGTTGTTTTTTTTTGTTTTTAATATCAAGTTTAATAATATTTTTAATTTTGATTTTTAGAAAAAAAGTCATTCTTGATGAAATGTTTTAATTGTTTAAAATAACATTAACGTAGGTACAGTAAAATTGGGGATTTTGTAGAGAATTTTTGGAATTCTTTATTTTTTGTTTAATTGTTGTTTGAAGTTTCCATTAATTTTTTTGTATAAACTAAACATAAGATCATTTATACCATTAGTTTAATTTTATTTTATGTTTTTTTCATGGATAACTTGACAGAATAAATTTTTGTAAATAGTAATTAATGTGCATTTTTAATTTAGCCACAAAATCATTCCTAATTAAAATTTTTCAATAAAATTTAGTATAGGGTTGTTTTTATTTTGATTTTTTTTTTAAATCGCTAATATGAATTCTTAAAAAATTAGTCTCAAAATCTGACCTAGTTACCCTTTGTAAAAATATGATATTTTCGCTTTAAAAATACAGTTTATCAAGATCCACACTTTAAAACAAATCTCGTTAAAATCGCACAATAAATAAAGATTTTACCTGTGAAAATAAAAAATATATAAAATATGAATATGAAAAATATAAATAAATTTGATCCTTAAAAAAACAAAGAACAACTTTTTGTTATAAAATTTTTCATACAAATTTAATGTCAATAATATTTTTTCGACAATTTTTTATAAAGAATGACTTTTCTTCGGAAAAACTAAAATAAGAAATATTTTTCTCTTGTTGACACAATCCGGGTACATACTGTATATTATTATTTTTTTTTATAAATTTTGTTGCAAATAAGGAGACTAAAACTAATAAAAAACTGTACACCAAATAACTCTATTAAAAGTTATAAAAACAAAAAAGCACAATATTACGTTGTGTTCTTCAGTTTTTCATAAATGATTTTACGACCTTATTTGCAACAAAAAGATCTGCCCAAAAAGGCTGAGATCTAAAATTTAAAAAAAATGTCCAAAAAATAATAAATGTAGGTAATCGTAAAATTTGTTGTATTAAAAGTCAATAAAAAACGATTTTACCACTTTGTTTTTTGCCTGTAGTGGAGAATTTAAATTGTTGGAGCGGTAAATTCGAAATAGTTCGCAAGTTATTCGTGCCCATAAATTGTCGCGAGCAATAATGAACCAACAGCAGATAGAATTCGTAGGAACGGCGGCATCGGGGCAGGGGGCGGCCGCCCGCGCCAGTGTGTGTGTGTGTGTGTAAACCCCTTTCGTAATTTACAGAAATAAACATTAACGCTACTAAAGGCAATAAAATAAATCAAGCGGCCGAAAGTCGCGCGGGCTAATGGCAGAAAATAGGGATGCACCGACCCCCGAGAAAACAACAGACAAACGTTACGCCGCCGCCGACGACGATTCGCAAGAAGTAATACAGACTACTTTGACCGTATTTTTAAAACGATCGGTTTTAATGCATACATCTCGCTTATGTTTGTGCAGCAGTGATAAATACTTATACTTTAATTAGTTAAATGATATATGTATAATTTCCCCGTAAAAAATTTGGGGAAAATATAAAAATATTAAGAGAAAATAAGGAAATAATTCAAACGAGTAAAGTTTCTAATAAAATTAATCATTTCCGTGTTCGATAGACGGAATACGA
This sequence comes from Brassicogethes aeneus, assembly GCA_921294245.1. Lineage (NCBI taxonomy): Eukaryota > Metazoa > Arthropoda > Insecta > Coleoptera > Nitidulidae > Brassicogethes > Brassicogethes aeneus. The sequence goes on along the minus strand of OV121141.1, from coordinate 8,836,942 downwards.
AGACGGTAAAGTACAGTAAGCCTGTGTGTATGCAGAAAGTAAGGAAAATAAATTTTAATAACGATAAATTTAGGGGTGGTGGGGCGATAATTCAAAATAAAAAAACCGGCAAAATGAATACTCGGTAATAAAAGAAGATTTCCCAACGGCGAAGTTATTGCTTACCGCGGATATGCATAGCTATGTATCGCTAATAAGAATATAAAATCGGATGCGCATCCGCACCGGATATTCTCCTCTGTCATTATCAACGATCGGCGATTGTTCGGTTTTCTACCCCGGTAGGTTGGTACCCCTATTTTACTACATATACCTGTCGTCTTGGACCCTCTTCCTTATCCTCCCACTTTACACTGTCTTTTTTGTTGTTTGTTTGGTGAATCTCAACGGTCTCTTTGACCTATATTTTTGTTATTTTTATACATTTTTAGGTCTTAAATCGTCATTTCGGTTGCTTATACTTGTTATCTCGAATTGGTTGCTGTTTCTAAAAAGTACTTGCCATAAATACTTAACCAAGCTACTCAAACCTAAGTGAGATGTATAATATCCCTCATTCATTTTTATCGCTAATTTATCAAAATTATCGTCAAATTTTACCTATTAAACACCCTACACACTAAGTAACGTGTACATACAGACATTTATTTTCATTTATCTTAAACAAGGTTTCAGATATCTAGCGTGCTTCTTTTATCCTTGCACATGTGTCCTGGGCAAAAAAGGGGTCCTTATTTTCTGTAGGGAGTTATCCTTCTAGCGACATAAGGGCTGCCAACCAAATATCGGCAAAGGCAGATAAAGGGTTGGAATTGCTAAAAAGGAATCGCACAGTAATATAAAATGAATATTTAAATGATAATATGTCAAAAAGTAATAGCATAAATAAAATATCGTTTATATGATTTTTTAGACAATTTAATTATTTAAAACAACATTTTTCCAAGATTTATAAAAAATAATATATGGGAGATTCTACAAAAGTTGGGCAACTTTTGACCTCATTTTGTTTGTATAGTTTTCGGAAAAAATTAAACAGTATTTTGTTATGAGAAAATAGATAATATAATATACTGTTCCAGACCGGGCCAGTCACTTTTTCAAACAGTTTCTGAAATATCTGTGTTTTCTAAATTAGAATGCAAGGGAAGTGACGAGTATATCAGGGTACTAATTAAATGCATAATTTATTGGAAAATGTAAGATTTATTGCAACTTTGAGCATATTATACATTTAATATCTTAAAATCAAATAATACCACACATCAGTGGTGGCTGGTGTCCACACCAAATTTACATGAGTTAATAATGACATTAAATAAACAAGTTCTGCGCAAGCAGAATTTAAATTGAAGTTTGCGAAAAAAAGATAACCGAAACATCGAACATGGAACTGACGACACAGTACTACTGATGAATGGGATACAAATTTAAGATTATAATTCGGAATTAAGTATTTTACTGATATTTTTTATTAGTGGATGCTACTTATCAACAAATCACATATAGCCTTATATAAATTACAATGAAATATATATACTAGGGTGTCCCAAAAAAAAAGAATATATTTTTTTTTCTTGTCTCTTGTAAAAATATGTTAGTTTATCATGCTGTAAGAGCCCTTTCAAAATATCAGCTCGTTTAAAAATTTTGTAGGGGTCGCTCAAGATTTTTTAAAATTTTCAAAATCGTCAAAAATTGAATTTTTGTTTTATTTTAATTCTTTTTCTCGTCTCGATATTATTTTTTAGGTTGAAAATAATAAAAATTCTGTAAATTTCAAATCAATATTTTGATTTCTAAAGGTCGCTAAAAGTTCGTTGATATTTATATTCAGAGGTCGCTCGAAAACATTCAAAATACTCTACTTTGAAAGTTAAAAAAATCTTGAGCGACCTTTAGAAATTAAAATATCGATTTGAAATTTTCAGAATCATTATTATTTTTAAATTAAAAAATAATATCGGAACGAGAAAAAAAATTAAAATTAAAAAAAATCCAATTTTTGACGATTTTGGTAATTTTTAAAAATCTTGAGCGACCCCTAAAAATTTTTTAATGGTGCTGATCTTTTGACAGGGCTCTTAAAACATGACAAACCAACATATTTTCACAAGAGACGAGAAGAAAAAAAATATTCTTTTTTTTGGGACACCCTAATATATACGTAAGAAAATAAATACTCACCACAGTACTGAAATTTTGACTGGAACTATACGTGCATTTACCACAACTTCGCCGCTTGAATTGTTTTCAAGATGACTGTCGTGCAAAGGGCGGGCTCTGTAGGTAATTTTTTACCAACACTTGAGTTAAAACGAGGACTTGACGTTTAAACTTCAATATTTCGCAACAATTTTGATTTTTAACATTGGACACAGAACTGACGGGTAAAAGTGAGTACAAAGATTATCAATTTTTTAAAAATTGCTATTATTCTAATCTATGATAAAATATGAAAAATGCATTATTTAATGTTTTATAGTTTGTAGTGAAATTGAAAAATTTAAGATAAAATCACTCAAATATTTGATTCAGGAGTTGTGACACGCCAAGGTACTGGTGTTTTGAATATTTATTATGTTTTTTCTACAAACGTGCTTTTGAAAAAATACATTGAAATTGGGTGGACAAGTTAAAAAAACCTGGATCTTTTGTAATATACTAAAATATTTACAAAAAATATTAAAATACCTACTCTATTGACTCATGACATCAAGTTGTCCAACTTTTGTAGAATTACCCATATAATGAAAAAACCAAAATGACGTTTTAAAGATCTATAAATTATGTTTAGAGCGCTATAACTATAACTATAAATTGTAGAAAAAAAATGTATACCATATTTTAAATGTAATTTATTCTTATCACAAAATTTGTCTGGGATTAATAATAATTTTGTATAAGAAAAACAAGAAAAAAACTTACTAGACTACTGTGCTGATTGGGTACAGAAGGGGTGAAAATTTATAGTAACCGTCCCCAGCCTAATTAACACTGTAATGACTTATTAGAAGAACAGAACGATGTCGAATAAATTCTTACTTTTGGTTTCGTTCGGTTGGCAATATTGATCACAGCCATCTCCGTTTGGAATTTCAGCTCGTTCAGACATCTGAAGTTAGGGAATTCAGATTCGTTTATGATTTTATTCTTCAAGACAAAGGATTAAGAGTATCTTTGGGAATTTTTAATTTTAATAAAGACTGTAAGAAATTATAAGGAAAATTAAAATTTATTTTTAAAAATTAGGTATGTGGTAGGTTTTTATAATCCTTTACAAACAACTACTTACCGACAACTGCTGAGTTATTTGTTGTTATTCTTTGCACCCAACAAAACATTGGAATCGTGAATCAAGCAACAAAGAAACATACCAACTTAACAAAACCAAACGTCAATATAAATCTAATTGAACAAATTCTGTCTTGTCGCTTGGTGGCTTCCAATACTTGTAGTGTTTGTTTTAAATGAAATTCCCAATACTTTTATTCGTCGAGTGCCTCTTTTGTGTGTTTTTCCTGGCTGACACTTTGACAACGTCGCAAGTGGTCACTTTGCGTCGAAGGATCAAGTCGGGCCTCGGATGGAAAACAATAGAACTGAATTATGAACCCTGGTCACAGCCAACATTGATTGATTATGCTTTATAGCCATCTAGCTGGATTTAAGTTGATGGAGCTGAGGCTTTTTAGGGTTTTCCGGGTCCTTCTAAGGATCAATAAATTAAGGACAATAATGGATGATTTTTGTTGGTTTTTGTCTTTTTTAAAGAAAATACTATTTAGACAAAAATGCGCCTTTCCAAAAAAAGTTTGGACTTTCATTCCCATTGGCAAACTCTTTACTTGTAATTTGTAAATACAGGGTATACCAAAATTTGCGCACCACCCTGACCTACAGAATCTTTAATACAGAAATTCTTTAAAAAATTCTACACCTATAATTTAAAAGTAATAGGTTTACCTTGTTTATTTTGTTTCAAGTCTTATACAGGGTGTTGAGAAAATGGTAAAATATTAAACAGTAAATTTGGCTTAAACGTTAACTGCGATATAATATCTAGTATTTTATTCTTTAAGTTTATATAATTTGTGTTTCTATACACTTGATAAATAGGTAAATTTGAAAAAAATTATAAAGTTTGAGTTTGTCAGTTAAATTTATAAATAAAAATTTTATTATTATAAAATAATAATTATTATATTATAATTAACCAAAGTTGAAAAGATAAAAAAATGTTTATGTTGTGAAAGCCCGTTAAAAACTCTTCTCTTATTAAAATCAGATTTGTTAACATGAGTTTGTAGTAAGTTGATTTAATTTTGTAAAATTTTAACATAATTTTTTGTAGAAAACCAGGGTTTGTAATTATATTAACTAAAGAAAATATTTTACCGAAAGTTTTATAAAGGTATTATGCAGTTTTGTAAGCATCTTGTTAATTTCAAAGTATACAGATTATTTTGTTAATGTTTAACAAATTTTTTCGTTAAAAAAGTGTAATACCACAAATCTGTAATTATTATCTGTTATTTGGATTCCTTATAGCTATTTAACGAGTGTGCAAAGTATCCGAAAAAAGATGCCATCACTGGTTTTCAAACTGAAATTAGGGGAAAAAGTGGGTTAAAGTTACGAAATACATCTGTAAGTGTTGTAGTAGTACCGATAATTATATTTTACCATTTTTTTTTTTAAGTTTGATTTCAGAGTGTTATTTATAGTGATGTACACAGAAAAAAAACGTTTTTTTTAACCTTTTTTTTTAGAAAAGAAAACAAAGGGGTTTTTTGTTTTTTTTTTAATTTTGTTTTTTTTCAGAAACATTGTTTTCCTTAATAGAGCAAAAGCAAAACAATTTTGACACTTTTAAAAATAATTGCTATTTATAACTAGGGTTTTAATATTTCCGGAAAAATTGAACTGGCGGAAAAAAACCGTATTTTTCCGGGAAAAAACGGAAAAATTGGGAAATTTTCAGAAAAATTGACTTTTTCATTTTTTAAATTAAATTTTTTAAGGGTAATACGCAAAAATGCAAAAGCCAATTTTTTGAAAATTTCCAAATTTTTACGGATAGTATCCGTACACTGATATAGAGAAAAAAGTGAATTTCTGACGCTGATTATAATCATATAATATTATGATTATAATAATTTATTTTAATTAGGTAAGAATATTCTACCGGGCCGCAAAAAAACAAATTCGGTGCTATGATAACATAACTTTTAGTTAACACTTCGATTTATAAAATTATAATTTTGTAATTTAACTTTATAAAATTTAATCATTTATTATTTTGTAGTTAGATATTTTGCAACAAAAAAACCCAATAAACAGTATATTTCACGTTTACGTTTATTTTCTTAAATTTAATTTAATGTTTAGTTTTATTTTTTTTTGCAATAAAGGTTTGTTTTTTACTTAAAATAATGTTAAGTTGTTAATTGCTACTTTTTTCAAATGTGTATATTTTCCAAAAAAAAATCAATTTTTCCAAGGCCTGGAAAAAAACGGAAAAAACAGTTTTTTCCCCAATTGTTCCGGTTTTTTTTTCGACACTTTAAAACCCTATTTATAACAGAGGTTTTTAAATAAAACCACCAAATAAAAACTTGCTTCTAAACGTACATAAGTGTCTATGAAAATTAAAACAAAAACTAAAATAGTTTTTATTTATAAGAAAAAAAAGGTACCTAACCTACATTACCTACCATTTAAAATCAATATAATCAGAATCAGCGTCAAATTCTTCTGGCTCTTCCGACGTGTCAGTGTCATGTACAGAAAAGGTTTTACTAAAAACAAAGAACTGTCGGAACTATAATCTAGATGATCTACAACCATCTTAGGTAGTTTTTTATAATTTGAAAAAAATAGTATATTATGTATCAAGTTTTATAAACGCCATTTTAGTTACGAGTTTTATTAAGCACGAGCGAAGCTTGCAAGCGAGTGTTTAATAAAAACGAGTGTCTAGATAAGTTTATAAAACGAGTTGCATACTATACTTTATCTACGACGACCACAAAGCAGAATTTAAATCCAATTTTATTTGTTAAACATTTGACATCTGTCAAATGTCAACGGAATTAACCTCACTTTTCTCTAATTTATAATAAAGCTAACTTCAGCCCATGACTAAAATGCCCAAAAACCACTATTACTAACTTCAGCCCGTGACTAAAACGCCATAAAGTCACAGCTCGTCAATGTAGGAGTAGATAAAATGTTTTTTTACATTACTAGTTATTTAATTGTATTATGTTATTTTTGTGTATTCTTTTTATTTAAGTTTACATTTTCCAACAAATACTTTTGTTACTGGGTCTACAAAAAGGTTTTTAAAAATGAGGTACCTACTTTTACTTACCTATACTTTGAAAATTTTGTTATTAAATCTACAAAATGTTTGTTATAATTACAAACTACTTATTCAATTAGTTAACAGAAAACAGTTGGCTGTAAACTTAAACTAAAGTTATTTGGACCTCAATTAACATGGTTAATAATTGGTTAAAATTAACAAATATTTTTTTAATGTGTACAACGTACTGAATAATTTATTCGTCTTTTCTTTACAGTTTTAACCCTATGTAAAAAGTAGGTATTATGTTTAAATACTGGTTTTATAAGTAATAATTTTGGGATACCTTGTATTAAATTACCAACAATGGGAAATAAAAATGTGAATATTAATATGTACAAAATTCCTTACATTGGTGGTATCATCAAATAAATGGCTGGAGCTTCTAATTAAATTTGCCTACAAAGGCCACATATTAATCTTAAATTATCAAATGTTCACATGCAGGGCATTTCTTGACTCCCGAGTAATGAATCCGTTTTATTTTGAATGTATCGGCTAATGGCCCAGCGTGCAGGAATAAAAGCGAAAGATATATGAACGCATCATTTCGGACAATATGATGTATAAGTGTGGAGAGGGTAAGAACACGTACCGAAATGACATTCTCTCCGTATTTCCATCGTAAAGGGTTGAAATTTGATTGATAATGTTTTCTGAATGCCGGACGACTTCTGTTTAAGGCCATCGGACATTTGCTATAGTGTCTTTTCTGGCGGACACGATTAATATATTCCGAAATTATTAATGATTTTCATATTTCAACCCGGTTTTAAGACTTTTTATGCGGTGTCCAGACACACGCGGTTTTTACTTGGGTACGTTTTGAGCTACACACAACCCTTTGCAAGTCTTTCCAAGCTTTAGTGTTTCAAAGGCTCATTTTTATTTCCTAGATGTTCAGGGTTTTTCGCATTCGTGGTCCATTATAAGTTTCTGGGGAACGGAAAAAGATATCGATTTGAAATTTTAAAAGCATTTATAACCCATGTACACTGTTTAAAATATCTGTGGTGTAAAGAGTAATCTTAAAATGGTGTCAAAATCCAACACCAAGTGGTGTTAATATAACACCATGAATTATGGTGAAAATGTTATATACAGCAAACACCAAAACGGTGTTTATCTAAAAATATTTGAGAAGTTGCCCATACACAGAAAAAAAGGAATAGTTCATTTAACTATTTAGTTGACCCATAAGTATTTATTTTTGTATTTTTTTTTATTTTTATCAACTGTGGGAAGTTTAATATAAACAAAGATTAGTCTGACGGTACTAAACCAGATTTTTTTTAAATTGGTTAAATTAATCCAGAAAACTTTAGTAAAACCAACCCGCTGTATATAAAAATATATTGTTTGTAAAATAACAGTTACTTCAACCTAAAGCACTCTGTTAAAACGATTAAAACAATTTGCCGTGCATTCCCGGTTGCATAGTGTGTACCGATCGCGGCAAAGGCGGTGTGGATCACGTGATGTTCTTAAATCTCGCCTCTGTTGACTTACATGAAGAGTATATAAGCTCAGGTAGTCCTTTGCTTTGGTGTGACACTACAAGTTGTTCGATACTAAAGAGACCTTAAATAGGTGGAAACAGCTGTCAATACTTGTATTTTAAGTTAGTGGAACGCACTAAAAATATTATCTCTAGCGAGTTGAAGGTTCCATTTTCTGGAATAATACCACTGGTAATATACTAGTAAAGCGTCAAGGAACTTCCTGTTTCCTTTTTTCTCCTTTTTTCTGTGTACCTAGTATGATTTAATTTGACCACAAACACATAGTATTTAACACTTACACCAGGTAAAATTTATTTTAATACTGTGTGAAAGTTAAATTAACACTATTTTAGTATTTGAATTTACACCGGACCAACGAACCATATTTAACACCATTTTGGTTTGTATCGATATAGACCATGTATGGTGTTAATTTCGTGTTAAAACGGTCATGAAATTTTGAACAGTGTAAGTCTATTTTCTAAAATATTTTAAACAAAATGCCACTTCCGGTTTAACCAAAAATGGCATGAACTTTGTTATTTCAAATAGAACACCCCATATATTTATAAATTCTATATACAATTCTTAGTAAAATTATTAGACCTATACCTAAAATGAATAGTTTTCGAGTTAATTAATTAATTAATATTATTTAGTTAAATATTATTTTGTATCAAGTAACCTGTGACGGGTGAGTTGACGGTATCTATGGTTACCACGTAATTTAATGGCGTTCATTTTTAGGTTGTTGTAAACAATTTGTTGACTAATTAGGTGGTTTGTAAACAATATTACTGATAAAAATAGCAGTCAGTGACTTATAAAAAACATTGAGAAGCCAAACATTTTAAAAATTTATACAAACATTATTTGCTAATTTTCTTTGTTGTTAAAATATTTCATAAAATAAATTTTATATTTTATTGTCTTCTATGAAATAGTGCTTCATCTAGTTAATATTTAAAATTTTAGAAATTGTTAAATATATCTTAAATTATTAACTTTAAGTATGAAGAATAGTCATTCGAAAGGTTTTTTAATTTACTATTTGATTATGAAAAACATACCGGGTGTTATATTTAAATGGATCAAAGAACATTATAGACCAAACTTTTTAGATAACCCCAAAGGAAAAAATCTAGTGGGTTTAAATCTGGTAAACACGCAGGCCAGTCTACAGGACCTTCTCTTCCAATCCACTGGTTAGGAAATTGATAGTTGAGATACTGGTGCACGTTTGAACCAAAGTGTGGAGGTGCCCTGTCATGTTGAAACCACATGCTATTTGTAATGTTGGAATTTTTCCAATAAATCAAGCAAAATTTTGAAAAAAACGAGCAGGCTGGAGGATTTTTATCATTCTAAATGTGGCTATTTTTTCTATTAAAATAACCATCACGCGTAAAGCAAGCTTCATTAGAAAATAATACCATTCTCCTTAACTGCTTAACACCTTATCATTTACAACAAGCGCAATCTTAATCACCATTTTATTTGGCTTTTTGGGTCGCAATTTGATGGAACCTTATGGGGTTCCATGTCCCCTGAATCCGAAAATGTCAAAATTTAGAAAGTAGAACAGATTTAGTTAGTTATAGTCAATTTTCCATATAATTTGGAATTATATAAAATTTAATTAGTTACCTGTAGGTAAGACGAACTCGCACAGTAGAAATAATTTAAATTAAATGGTGGTACAAATTCGTACATTAGTGGGACCAATTTTTAAAAATGTAAAGACTTTCGAAATTTCAAATATTTATTTTTAAAATGTTTAAAAAAATTACATTTTCAAAGTTTTATAAAATATCGAAAATATTCAAAATTTTATAAAAATTGTAGACCAAATTCGCAGTAGGATCAATTTAAAAATTTTACGACAAATTCACACAGTGGGATAAATTAAAAAATGGTAGTACAAATTCGCAAAATAATTTCAAAGATTTTTTATTTTTAAAAAGTTTTAAAAAATTATATTTTTGAAATTTTATAAAATTATATAAAATTTAATTAGTTTCCTGTGGGTAAGACGAACTCGCACAGTAGAATGAATTTAAAAATGGTGGTACAAATTCGCACATTAGTGGGACCAATTTTCAAAAATTTTTAAGACTTTCCAAATGTTTAAAAAATTAAAAAATTACTTTTTCAAAGTTTTATAAAAATTGTAGACCAAATTCGCAGTAGGATCAATTTAAAAATTTTACGACAAATTCACACAGTGGGATAAATTAAAAAATGGTAGTACAAATTCGAACAATAATTTCAATGATTTTTTATTTTTAAAAAGTTAACAAAAATATATTTTTGAAATTTTATAAAATTATATAAAATTGAGTTAGTTACCTGTAGGTAAGACGAACTGACTCAGTAGAAAGAATTTAAAAATGGTGGTACAAATTCGCACATTAGTTGGACCAATTTTCAAAAATTTTAAGACTCAAAATTTCAAATCTTTATTTTTGTTAAAAAAATTACATTTTCAAAGTTTTATAAAATATCGAAAATATTTAAAATTTTATAAAAATTATAGACCAAATTCGCGGGATCAATTTAAAAAAATTACGACAAATTCACACAGTGGGATAAATTATAAAATGGTAGTAGAAATTCGCACAATAATTTTCAAAAATTTAAAGATTTTCAAAATTTTAAATATTTATTTTTAAAATGTTTAAAAAAATTACATTTTCAAAGTTTTATAAAATTTCGAAAATTTTCAAAATTTTATAAAATTTCAAAAATATTCAAAATTTCAAAAATTAAAATCGTCTGTGGTGCGTCCACTAACAGACACCCTTGCTTTTTTTTTACAAAATTAGATATAACCAATTTTAAGATTGCAAGAAGTGTCTAAAACGATCCCTATAAAAAACTCGCATTTTCCATCAATTTACTCGGAAAATTGTCCCCAGATTTCGCAGTGAAAACCGGTAGCCGCATCGGGCTTGCAGAGACGCAAGCATCGGACTGAAAACCGGGCAATAACACACAAGTAAAAGGAAGTAATAAAATTATTGCGTTCCGAACAAAAGTAAATGAACAAAGACTCGGCGCACAAAGGGTTGCTAAATTATTTTTATCGCCTCACGGGCGGATTGAAAAATATTTAGTGCAAGTAGTACAGTGAAGGAAAAAATTAAACATATTTTAGTTTTTTGTCTTGGTGTTACTTTGATACTTGTTTAAATTGAAATAACTAATTTTGGGTAAAATAAACTGAATACATACAAATTATATAACTTGAAAACGAACCGTTTTGAGATACAGAAACGTTGCATCACTTTTTTCCTTGACTGTACGCAGAATAAACCGAGTTCGCTCATTCAAGATAATTATCTGATGTAATTAGTAGACTGAAAACGCGGATTTTCCTCCAATAATACGCGACCGTTCGTTTGTGAAAAATTGCATATTGCCTTCAGTTTATTTAAAATTCATCCCTTAGACACAATTTACACAACTCAACCCTTTACTCTCTTTTATATTTATAGGGTTAGTTTGTCATCACAACGGCGATATGTACATTGTAAAAAAATATTTTTTAACTTTATGTTAAGTTTACAACAACTGTAATCTGTTAACTAATTGAATAAGAAGTTTCTAATTATAACACAAATTTTGTAGATTTAATAACAAAATCCTTTGTCGGTGTTTTTTCAAATATAAAAAAGTTTAATTTTAAGGTTATGTTTGTATAACTATTATTTGTATAAATTATATTATTTTATAAGTTAATTCTGCACCAACAAATATAATTCTGCCCCAACAAATATATAACGTATATACGAGGTGTGTTCAGAAAATAACCGGAATTGTTAAATTTCGCGGCTTCGGAGGGTCCGGTTGTCATAAAATTTTATATTTTGTTGGTTTAGTGATGCCACCGTTACGAGAGATTCTCGCCTCTCGTCTCGTCTCGTCTCGTCTCGACGAGACGAGAGGGCGATTTTCTCTCGAAAAAAGGCTCGAGAATTTCTCGTTTCTCTCGATCTCTCTCGTTCTCTCGATTATTCCGGTAATAAGTAAACAATTTTTTTTTAAATAAAAATTATAATTTTGCACATATATGACTATATTTATTTGGACCAATGAGAACATTATTCGCATTTCATAATAAACAAAATTTGTTCCTGGTTAACGTTGTATTATTTTATAACACAACTTAACGTTAACCAAGAAAAAATTACTTATAAAATAATAATAATTTTTAAAATTTACCCTGTATAAGCACATCTATGGCACTCCTTATACTATTAAAAAAAAACCGTATGCTTAATAAGCATTGCTTATTCAATAAACTTATCAACAACATGTGGTTTTTGAGGGCCTGATTACAAATTTGATATCCATTTTTTTTTAATAAAATGGCTGATCCAATATGACGAAAATTCGTCGTCAGGCTTTAATGGTTTGGGTAAAATTTAGTATTCATATATTTATGGGGTCCCTGATTCAGAATTTGATATCCATTAAAAAAAACAAAATTGTGGATTCAAAATAACGGACATGCGCAGTAGGTACAAGATGGTTGGATCTATGTGGAGGAGTTACATCATATATGCGCAGTAGTTTTCAGATGGATGGATTAAATGATTTGATCCATTGAAAACTACTGCGCCGATACAGGGTGTTTCTTTTAACTTGAGACAGCTCAATATCTCGAGAAATACGCATTTCACGGAAAAATGTTTTAAATAATAGGTTAATGTGACCAAAGGGGACATTATTTGGTGCTACCGCTAGCCACCCCCTACCCCTCCTTAAGGGTGAAACGGGGGGTAACTTTGGAGAGTAAAATGGGATAACCCTTTTTTTACAGATTTTGGTAGGACATAAAAAAATATAAACGAATTCGTATTTCATTCCAAATAATTTTTGTATTCATACTTAGGTACTTTTACCACGAGAGAAACGAGACAAAACGAGAGAAAGGCACTCTCGAGCGAGAAAAGAGTATTCTCGACGAGACGAGAGACCCATTTTCTCTCGCTGCACGAGACGAGACGAGAAAAGGACTTTTCTCGTCTCGTCTCGTCTCGCGGCATCACTAGTTGGTATACATGCCCCCGAAGTATGTTTTTATTGTTTACTTTGTCTGTGGCAGCCGCTAAGGTTAGACGTGTTTTATGAGTTTGGCGATTTTCGTTCGTTAAAAGAAATGGATCAAAGAGAATTTGTATCCAATTTTGCTTAAAAAATATAAATAAATTCTGTGAAATGTTAACAAAGGCCTATAGTAAGTCTGCTATAAGTAAAAACAGAGGTTCCAAGTGGTATAAGAGTTTCCAAGATGGCCGTGAAAACGTTGAAGATGACGAACGCCCCGAACGCACAAGCACATTAACAACCGATAAAAACATGGAAAAAGTGGAAGAAATGGTTATAAACCATCAGAGAAGTCGCTGATGATGTTGGTATATCGATTGGCTCATCCCATGAAATTTTTTCGAATGTTTTGGGCATGAAACGCGTGGCAGAAAAATTTGTTCCAAACTTGTTAAATTTTGAACAAAATTTTTGGCCAAAAACAATACTGTAATAATGCCCCAGCCTCCATATTCGCCAGACATGCCTCTGTCTGACTTTTTCCTATTCCCAAAAATAAAGAGAACCTTAAAGGGCCGTCGTTTTGCAAGCATAGATGACATTAAAAGCGCATCGCTGAAAGAACTAAAGGCTATCTCAAAGATCGAGTTTTAGAAGTGTTTCGAGTATTGGAAGAAGAGCTGGCACATGTGCATAATATCCAATGGGGACTATTCTAAAGGCGACGACATTAATGTAGACGAATAAATAAATATTTGTTTCAAAAAACGAAAATTCCCGATATTTTTTAACACACCTCGTATACGTTCCAAATTGGATTCTTTGGCAAAACATGAAAATGCAACGATTTAGTTTCATAATTACATTTACAATTAAAAACACAATAATTCACCATGATCACTTAGATAAAATACACACACTAACGTAACTATCTAAGTATATAAACCATGGAGCCTACACAAGGAGCCCAAACTTCCCCTCTAAAATGCACAAATTAAGTATTTTTTTTCACCACCAGCGGCGCTGATTGTCGATGCGTACTGACGTCTGCTATTTTGGTAGCGTTTCGGTACAAATTAGTCAATTGTTTCTGAACAAACGGATCTTAGGAAGATTCTTGTTTACATGAAGTTCGGACTCCTTGTGTAGGCTCCATGATATAAACGTTGAGTTTCTTAATTAATGATAAATCGAAATCGAGTACCAAACCATACCCTTTCATTTTTTACTTACAACGCGAAACACAAATAACATGCGCGATTTAGCTGTGCAATTGAAACTTTGCGAACAAAATTTGTCGCGTAAGACTTCTGCTTCATCTCTTTTGTAAAAAAAAAACTTATTTATTTAAAAATGATGTGCAGTTTGTATGCTTTAAATGTAGGTATTGTTTACATTTAACAAGTTAAAAAAAACAGTTTAGTTAATAGAGAACATTATTGGTCAATGTTGAACAATTATAGTTTCACAAAATTTGATGTTTTCTTATAATAATAATTAGTATTTTACAAAAAAAACGTATTTTCCCATGGTTTACAGGTGACTTGATGACCTCTAATGACCATAATTAATATGTGAAATGGCCGCATCAGCTTGTCAAATAAATAAACTTAAACCGGAAGCATGTTCACTTGTAAGAATCAGTGCACTTTTTTATACGTTTTTGTACGTTGTTATTAGTATTGCTTTTATAGTTCTCGCACTTTGTTTAACTGTCACCAAGTCTTGGCGATCAAAAGATAATTAGGCTACGAGGTGCATGAAAAAATACTTGGGTTGCTTTTATATTTTAATAATAAAGAACACAAACTTATAGTCTTAATTTTTTTCAAAATATTCTTTTGAAGATAAAAACACATTTTTAGAGCACTTTTTGCATTCATTTCATTTGCCATGACTTGTTGAAAGGATATCGTCTTAACAACTTTGGATCGTACTTGGTTTGAAGAAAATGACGTAACGCTTTCTTAGCCGTCGAGAAACCCAAATTTAAACCCATGGGTTGCAATCGAAAAGATTTGGAGATATCTTGTAAAAATATGAATTTAGGCCAAGAAATAGGGAAAAGCTAATTTCATTTCGTTCAAAATTGGAGGAACAACTTAAAATAAAACTTCAACATGCCAATGCACATGTTATATACAGTGTGACCCATTTGTTTGCGACTCATCCCTGTAAAATCTTTATTTATTGTGTGATTTTAACCGGATTTGTTTTGAAGTGTGGATCGTGATAAACTGTATTTTTAAGGCAAAAAACGCCATATTTTTACAAAATACAAGGCTTACTATGCCAGGTTTTGTTGGTTTTCGTCACTTCTACTTTTACTGCACAAGAACTATGGGCTAGGTTATACAAGCCTGCGCAGCCATTACTCCAGAACAAATATGACAGTGTATTGAAATAAATGGTGGATAAGTAGAGGTGACGAAAATGTAATTGTAGAGAATTTTTTGAATTCTCTATTTTTTCTTTCATGTTCGTTTTAAGTTTTAAGTGCGTTTTTTATTTGTTAAAACTAAGCATAAGATTATTTATATCATGTTACTATTAGTTTAATTTTATATCAATGTTTTTTTATAGATAACTTAACCGAATAATTCGCTCCCATTTAAAATTGTTCAATAAAATTTAGTATAGGGTCGTTTTGAGGGGTGGTGAATCCAGTGCCGTGCGTAGATTTTTTTTAAATCGCTAATATGAATTTTTTTAAATTTTATTTTAAAAACTAACATAGTAGGCCTTTTATTAGTAAAAATATGGTATTTTGTTTTTCAAAAATGCAGTTTATCAAGATCTACACTGGGTCATATTATAATAAATTAACCAATTTAATTTGAAGAGGTTTCTGCCAAAATTATTATTTTTTTATTTATTTTGACTATACTCAGAGAGTTAAAAAAAAATTGTATTAATTTTTTAGATCTTCAGTTTTTTTAAGCGGTCACTTTGCAAAACTTTTTATTGGTGCATCAGCCTATTTTGAATTTTACAGAGGCTTGCGTCAAACACTGTAGTTACTTGATTTTTTAAAGATAATTGGATTAGCATTTTTCTGTATAGTAAACCTACAAAGGCATTTTCAAAATAAAAACTTTCTCTTTTACAAAAATGTTAAAAATAAAATTAAGACTTACCTTCAATTAGTATAATAGTATACTACTATTTTCAATCTGAAATATCTCAAAAGGAATACACTTTAAAAATTCAAATTATATTCAATTATTTGGTTATAATAAGTGGTTAAAATTTCATCCCTAAGTTTTGAGTTTAAACATTTTCAAAAATACCAAAATATTGCGATTCGTCTAAAATCGGGTATTTTTAATCAGCAATGTCTTAAAAAACATTATTTTATTGTGTTCTGATAATTTTATATTACACTCAGAGCTGGGAGTATCTTAAAAAAAAGATACTTAAATGTAACTTAGATACTTAAAGTATTTAAGATACTTTATCTTAGATACTTTTTATATTTGACAGAAAGTATCTTGTAACTTGTATCTAAACAGGTATCTAAATTACTTGGTAAAGTAATTAAAATACATTCAAGTAACTTATATACTTTAAAGTAACTAAGATACTTTCTAAAGTAACTAAGATACTTTTTAAAGTAATTTAGATACTTTTCAGTGTAACTTGGATAATTTCTTAGAGAAAAATTGGGGGAATTCCAGAATGATTCAAAGTAATTACCTAACCTACAACTTGTTGAATTTTTATTCATACTTAAAAGTAAATTAGTTACTCAAAAGTATCTTAGATACTTTTTAGGTTATCTTGTAACTAAAAATACTTTTAACTCAAAGTATCTAGTTACCAGAGGTTATTTTGTTTAAAGTAAAAGTAACTAGATACTTTTCAGAAGTAACTTTCCCAGCTCTGATTACACTGTTTGTAGTAAAAACATAAAAAACACATTGTTATTTTTATTTACAAATTATTATTCTTTTACTGTTTACCATATTAACAAAACAAAATACACACTATGTTATACAGGGTATCTCAAAAGACCACTTATTATCACTTATTACAACACAATTAAAGAATGTTTTCTGAAAATGTTACTTCTGAAAACTAGATACTTTGAGTTAAAAGTTTCTTTAGTTACAAGATACTTTAAAAAGTATCTTAGATACTTTTAAGTAACTAAGATACTTTTGAGTAACTAAGTTACTTTTAAGTAAGAATAAAATTATGAAAATTCAACAAGTTGTACGTTAGGTAATTACTTTGAATCATTCTGGAATTCCCCCAATTTTCTCTAATAAAGTATCTAACTTACCCTGAAAAGTATCAAAGTTACTTTAAAAGGTATCAAAGTTACTTTAAGAAGTATCTTAGTTACTTTAAAAAGTATCTTAGTTACTTTCAAGTATCTTAGTTACTTTCAAGTATCGATCTAAGTTACTTTCAAGTACCTATCTTAGTTACGTTCAAGTATCGATCTAAGTTACTTTCAAGTACCTATGTATCTTTTTTTTTCAAGATACTGCCAGCTCTGGTTTCTCCTGATATATTTCAGATTGAAAATACCCGATTTTGGACGAATTGCAATTTTACAGCAATTTTTAAACATGTTTAATAAAGTTTCCGTCACTTATTACAATGCATCCATTGCAATAAAAGAATGTTTTTTGAAAATTTTGGATACAGAGCAACACACATCAAAAGTTTTGAAAAATTTTCACACCAATTATTTTTTCCAAGAAGTAAAAACCCTCGTAGGTACCTAATATAACAAAATAAAATGACAATTAAAACAGGAAATTACAAAATATTTTGTTGTAGGTATTAACAACGAAAAAATTCTTGAATAGCTTCCTAGGAAGTACAATTTTGTAGCACTACAACTGTAATTAATTACAGCAAAATATAAAAATAAAATTTTCAGAAACAATTAAGCAACCAGTTCTTTTTTATTAAATACACCTCATCAAAAAAATCCTATACTAAATTGTTAAATTTTTGTTTCCCACATACTCGCAACCAAAAAAACAATTAAAATATATAGTCAACGATTAATCAAAATATCCAGCATCATTAAAGTAGTGTGAATAACCGAATTTTATTAGGATATTATTAATAAAACTGTTAATTACGCATCAACTAATTTCTACGGTTTTTTCACCACACTTCCCATCCCTCTCTAACTCTCATTTGTAAACAAAGAGGGGGCTAAAACACAATTAAAAGCAAACGACTATGACCCGCATGTCTTTTCTTAATTAGTACTTCCAGATAAATAAAACTTTGTACGATTGTGAAACACATTTAATGATGATGAATATTAAATATCATAATTCCTACAATACTTTTATTGTTCATTTCGTGATTATAAGGGCTCGTAAAATCCATCAATGACTCGAGAGTTTTACACCCCTTTTTGATTACCACTAGCTATAGTAAAAATCGGATTATTATTAGCGGTATAACGGCTTTACATCCATCTTCCTATTTTAGTAGCTCAAGATAAAAAAGCTTTTACAGTAATTTTAGTTTTAGCCATTTTGGTAACGCGTCTAAACAAATTAAATTTTTCCCCAAAAATTCCTTAAACAAGTCGATTTTGCTTTTTAATTCCGCACATTTTGATGTACAGGGTAATCCCTATAATGTCGCCCCCTTTAACTTCCCTTTAACTTTTTTATTTTAAGTGTCCCAAAAAATTTAAAAGTATAATTATGTAGGTACTAAAACAGTATATTTTGTTTCAAGTTTGATAAACGCCATTTTTTACACGAATTTAATTTAATGAGTGTATAGAAAAGTTTATAAACGAGGTGCATACTATACTTTTTCTACGAAAAATACCTATTATTATCTTAAAATGATTTAAAATTTAAAATTTTAATAGAGTGCCATCTATGAAACAATAGGGGAATCTGTGTGTCACCGTCAAATGTGAATTTTTTTTATTTTTAAACACAGATTATAAAGGTTATAAATCGAAATGTATTTCTTGAAAATTGACAGTTTTTCACAGTGAAAGTAAAGAAAATGTTTTATGAGGACTTTACAGTGGAGTCCGTGCCCGAATTTAAATTATAGTTTACTGCCGGCGAAATTAAAAGGTCAGTACAATGTTCATATAAACTTTTCAAGTATTGGCGTTGAGAAACATTTAATACTTTTGTATTTTTGTATTGTGATAATAAAATAATGTTCATATTTAGTATTATTTTACAAGAAAGGCACTTTATTTTAATGATTGTATGACATTTGACAACTGTAAACTAACTTAAAACTAACTTCAGCCCGTGACTAAAAACCTGTTGCTAACTTCAGCCCGTGACTAAAGCGCCATAAAGTCACAACTTGTCAATGTGTATTTAAAAGGTCACTTAGTGTCATGGAAACATGTCCGATAAAGGGCGTTTTAAAGGTGGGAGTAGAAAAAATACTTTGTTTCTACGCATAAAGAAAATTGATCAGTATACAGGGAAAAACAAAAAGTTTATTTATTTTTCGATTCCTTGTAAAATTCTAAGCATATTTCATATAACATACCATATACCTAAATTCAACTGTTTCTAAAATATTTAAATTATTTTTAAGATAAAAAGTTGAAATAGTTTGTCGTTCTCTATCTGAGTACGCCATTTTTAATTATTTAACAAGACATATTGACATAATAATAATAATAATAATAATAATAATAATAATAATAATAATAATAATAATAATAATAATAATAATAATAATAATAATAATAATAATAATAATAATAATAATGAATTATGCTCAGAATTTTACAAGGAATCGAAAAATAAATTCATATATAGGGTGATCCATTGAAAAAAATAAACTTTTTGTTTTCCCTGTATATTGATAATTTTTTTTATACGTAGAAAAAAGGTATTTTTTAGTCCCTACATAACTACACTTTTAAATTTTTCGGGACACTTAAAATAAAAAAGTTAAAGGGGATCACCCTGTACAATTTTTCAATTTTTTTTTAAATTGTACCCACTTCTTTTTTTGGGTTTAGAACACATTTTGGGCTAAAAGTTTTGAAGATATTAATTATTAAATTTTTTTAAATTATTTGCAATAATCTGAGAGCAATAAGAGCATTTAAAGCTGTTTTAATTGGAAGATTTGAGAAGATTTAAAAATTGGTCCTAAAACTCAACCACTTCCTGCATGGTAAAAATCCGCGGAATTTAAATCTTTGTCAAGGCTAAATCATATAGGTAATTCTTTCTTAAATGGGACCAACGTTGGACATTACAAAAACTCAAATAATGTTAATATTATGCAATAGAAATAGAAAAACTATTATATTTGTTAAAGCCGGCCCTGTAAAGACCATGGGAAACGAATATATTAAAAACAAAAACACGCAATAATTAAATTTTATTAACAATTTTTATTTGAGGTACATGTTGACCATTTAACCGCGGTCTAATATTCATTTGTTCATTTTAAAACATTAAATATAGAATTTTTTGTTCTTGGAATTGTTTTAATTGGAGCCACCATTTCCGTAAATAATTAAATTTTTCATTTGTTTGTCTTTTACACCTGTAATTATTATAAGCAATTTTTTTCGGTAGTCATTCATACTTTCAAAAATAGCTGTTTCTCCGTGTTTACGTAAGTTTAGGTACTATAAAGCGTTTAAATTGCTTACTGGACATGAAATAAGTTAATTGCTTGGAGCTTACGCCATTTTTAATTTTGTTGATTTTATTGTACCTACAAAAAATACCGTAGCAAGCAACATTCCTTATTTTATCTGACCCCAGTATTTCCAAACTTCATACAGTGTGACCTATTTGTTTGCGACTCACCCCTGTAAAATTTTTGTTTTAAAGTGTGGATTTTTGAAGCCAAACACGCCAGATTTTACAATATACAAGGCCTACTATGTCAGTTTCTGCGGGTAAATTTTTAAGAATTCATATTAACGATTAAAAAAAATCTATGCTCGGCACTGGATTCACCTCCCCTCAAAAGGACCTATATTAAATGTTATTGAAATTTTTTAAGTAGGAACGATTTTGTAGCCAAATTAAAAATTTACATACATAGTATAAATATTCCTTTGCTTAGTTTTGACAAATAAAAAACGGAATAGGAACTTAAAACAACAATGAAATTAAAAGTGAAGAATTCAAAAAATTCTCTACAATTAGATTTTCGTCAGATAGTTTTTGAGAAATTGCCATTTAAATTTTCAAATTAGGTAAATTAAGAAAAAACAAAAACATTGTAAATTAACGAATGCATTGATTTCCTCCAGCTTTCATGCAATAATACAGACGTTGTTCAAAATTATTTCTGGATTTTCTCGGCATTCTCTAATAATTCTTTGCCTCAGTTCCTGGAGATATTCTGGCAAAGTGGCAAATGGCCCCCAAAAAAATTAAACGGTGTTAGGCCAGAAGGTCTAGGCGGCCACTCTATGGGGATTCTTCTTCCTGGAAAAAGTTCATCCAAAAATTGTTACGAACCACAAAACAATTTTATGAAATACATACAGTACATAATTTTATGCAGATAAAAATGCAGTGTGTGTTGAGTGAACTATTATAATAGTACTTACCAATAATTATTGGTAAGTACTTATTTATTTAAATGTGTTAGTTACTTCACATAATTTTAAGAAAAGTAGACCATTAAATTTATATATAAGACAATCATACGCCCTGCTTAGGAAGGCCCCCGTATGTATAAAAAAATAACAAAAAGGACAAAAGATGAGTAACTTGTATTGTTTTTAACCATCGAAGAATATTGCCAAAATTTGTATTAACTAATTGTGTATCTGTCCCATTTATAATAAAATGAATGAAGTAAAATGCATTCAATTGCAGGAGGGCATAAAACTATTAGTTATATTATTACCTGATTACTGAAGTATGAGATAACTTTAATATTTTTTTTTTAAATGAGTTAGCTAGTTAAGAATTTTTTTATACTCCCACCTTTAAAACGCCCTTTATCGTACATGTTTCCATGACACTAAGTGACCTTTTAAATACACATTGACAAGTTGTGGCTTTATGGCGCTTTAGTCAGCAAGGTTTTTAGTCACGGGCTGAAGTTGGTTTAAAGTTCGTTGACAGTTGTCAAATGTCATACAATCGTTAAAATAAATTGCCTTTCTTGTAAAATAATACTAAATGTGAAAATTATTTTAATATCTCAATACAAAAATACAAAAGTATTAAATAGTTTCTCAACGCCAATATTTGAAAAGTTTAAATGAACATTGTACTGACCTTTTAATTTCGCCGGCAGTAAACTATAACTTAAATTCGGGCAAGGATTCCACTGTAAAGTGCTCATAAAACATTTTCTTTACATTAACTGTGAAAAACTGTCAATTTTCAAGAAATACATTTCGATTTATAACCTTTATAATTGTGTTTATAAAATATAAAAATTTGACATTTGACGGTGACACACAGATTCCCCTATTGTTTCATAGATGGCGCTCTATACAAATTTTTGATTTAAAT
Source organism: Brassicogethes aeneus (assembly GCA_921294245.1). Taxonomy (NCBI): domain Eukaryota; kingdom Metazoa; phylum Arthropoda; class Insecta; order Coleoptera; family Nitidulidae; genus Brassicogethes; species Brassicogethes aeneus. Next base: position 8,814,548 of record OV121141.1, on the reverse strand, counting down.
CATGTTAAGATAATAATAAGTATTTGTCGTAGAAAAAGTATAGTATGCACCTCGTTTATAAACTTTTCTATACACTCATTAATTTAAGCACTCGCTCGCAAGCTCGCTCGTGCCTAAATTAAATCAAACTTGATACATAATATACTATTATGTCTAATTTAAAATATGTCAATGTATAGAAAATTTTAGGGAAAATATCAACGTTGAAAGATAATTACCCAATTTATTTTATGAAACAACAGTTTTTAAAGAAAATGCTGCGTTGCCAAGTTGTGCAAAAACCTATATCCACTGATATGCTAAATCAGTTGATGTAAATAAATCAACGTTTAAAACTGCATACGGCCCTAGGTCTACAAAAAGGTTTGTAAAAATAAGGTTCTAACAAATATTTTTTTACCTTGCATTTATTTGTTATTAATTTTTAAACCAGTGTTATCGGAACCTCGAAAAAAGCAGACTTTGGAAAAGTTGTGGTTGTGGCTACGTCCCTGTGTTCAACTAAAATGGCTATCATACAATACTACAAATAGTTAAATCTGGAAATCCGCTATTTAATTAGGAATCTTATTCTTAGAAATGTAATTAATATCTTGTATATTGATATATTCTGCATCGTGAAAATTAAGAATATAATTTTGCTTTTAAATAAAAGTATTTTAATTTAATTTATTTTACTCGACTCGCCAATAAACAGCTTAATTTTTCATGCGCTAGTGGTTGGTGTTCGGTCTCGACCGGTCACAAAGACGAACACTTTTTACTGAACAACAGCTCAGCAGATCTTATCAAGACGTATAACGTTGGAATGTGGTCGTTTTATGTTTACCAATTTCTTGTCTTGCAATTTGTCCGATGTATTAATTTTTATCTATCCCAAACGACCACCATTTGACTTCAACAAGAACCATACACTTCAATACGGTCTTTAACCTCTTTCACATACACATAAACATGACATCTTCTCAGGACGACCGCATTAAAAAAATATCATTTATGAGGGAAATTGACTTTGTAATTCAGCTGGCATTTTAAAAAGAGCTAGCTAAGTTGATACTTCTTTTTTAATCGTGTATACAGGGTTACGATAATAGAGACACCAAAACTGAAGCCGAAGGAATGAAGAGGTTTGAAATTGATCAATCCTATTGGTAGTTTAAATAATACAAAAGTGATGTGAACAAGCCTTAACATTTCGACACGTTAAATTTGTCAAAAACAAATATTAGCCATTGTAAAACTGTTATCTGTTAAAACACTTCCAGCAATCTATTCCTCAATCCCGACTCTATGTTAATTGGTACTCGATATACGTTGTCCTTTACATGACCCCATATATGGGAAGAAAACGAGCGGTGTCAAATCTGAAGACCGAGCAGGCCACTCTTTTGTTTATCTCTGCTAAAATTCCCCTCAAATTGATGGAATCCTACAGAAAAAATAGCATTTGGATTTTCCTCAGACCAGACATGCCAGTTGTAATAATTAAAACAACCTTCTCGACCAAACTTAGATTATTCAGGATTTCCTCGATCAAAATTATCTAAAAGAAGTTTATCCATTTCTACTGTTTGTGCAATCATTGGAGGACCTCCAAACGGTTAAGCATTACTCGTCCTGTTTTATTCCATCTTGCTAAAACTTGTTGGTGTAATACGCTAAAGAAGTATCGCTAGTAGCGACACTACTCGGCTGTTATCATCGTAACAAAAGTAGAACTTTTAATAATCAGCTCTCAAACGCTTGTGTTACAAACGAGTGTTTTTGAGAATAAAGCCGGAATATGTTAAAAAATATCGAAAAAAAAACCGTGGCACAATTTCTTGTGTTGTTGGGTGTATTTCGAGAGGAAATCCTGGGTTGAGTTTTTATCGGTTTTCCAATAAACAATGTTAATCGGAATGAAGAAATAAATTTCATAAGTCGTCTAAATTTAAACAGCAATTAGCATTATTAAAAGCGTTGATTAAGAATTCTTTAAAGTCTCCACTCAACGGTAAAATACCATTATATTATGTATTTTATATAATATTATGATGCTATGAATTCGTAGGTATATTATATTGTTTAAAATGCAGTTTTCGGCGTTTTTTAGAGAACACAAATATAAAAATGGTTGATTTTAAGGTTATGTTTGTGCAGAAATAATTTTTTACTAATTTCTTAAAAATGTGCAAACTTAAATATAAATTATATTAGGTAAAGTTATCATCCTTTGGCAAAACATTAAAATGCAACGATTTAGTTCTTGAGTTTTATTTAAATACAATTAAAAACACAATAATTCACCATGATCCCTTAGATAAAATACACACACTAACGTAACTATATGAGCATTTAAGCGTTGAGTTTCTTAATCAATGATATAAAGAATAATCAATCGAAATCGAGTACTAAACCAGTTTTTTAGTGCAACTGAACAAAAAACTACCTATTTATTTAAAAATGATGTACAGTTCGTATGCTTTAAATGTATTGTTGACAATTCTTAAATTCACGCAATGCTTTTGAAGTCCACCAGATGGCGCGCGCATTGCGAAAACCCGATACTTCTTTAGCGTATAGTCAGTGCTGCGGACTACAAGCCGAGTGGTTGTGGATTCGAATCCCACATGGGTATGGCTGTTTATTTGTATTTGTAGTATTTTCCATGTATTCAGCGACTGAATACATCTTAGAACTTTTTTTAGGTGAAAGAAAAACATGAAATCAACAGTTTCTAAACTGCTTATATTTGTTTTTGACAAAATTAGTCAGTCTTAATGACATAACACATAATCAAACTTTAATATGTCAAAATGTTAAGACTATTTCACATCATGTTTGTATATTGTCGTTACCATAATAGGTTATTAAAATAAACATTTTTAAATAACTTTTTTTAACTGAAAAGTACAAAAATAAGCGGCCCTGTTTTGTGCCAAAAAGCTTGGGAATAACTAATTTATTATATATACTCTTTGACAAAAATAATACTTAGCATATTGACAAGTCCTTAGAATGAGTATGAAAATTTATCTTTTAAAAGGTTAAAAGATGAATTAAAAATGCAGTTTTAATTCATATTTCATTCCAACGATACTCTAACATTTCCTTTATAGAATAGAACTATTGCTCTTAAACTACCAGTTTTACTAGCCCTTTTCCTAGCCCGTTGAACAGCATGATGATGAATCACATTAACATACGCTAAAATTTAATAAATAAAAAATTTATTTAATAAGCATTTCGATAGTATTGTGGGAATTCAAGAATTGTCAACAATACATAGCATACGAACTGCACATAATTTTTAAATAAATTAATAGTTTTTTTACAAAAGAGAGGAAGGCGGGAGTCTAACTCGACGAATTTTGTTCGCAAAGTTTCATTTGCACAGCTAAATCGCGCATGTTGTTGTTTCGCGTTGCAAGTAAAAAATGAAAAACTCTGGTGTTGTACTTGATTTCGATTTATTATTCCCTATATAAGGGTTGAGTTGAGTCTTTATCAATGATATATATCATTGATTAAGACTCAAAAAATAAAACAAAATGCTTATTACTTGTTTAATTAAAGCTTATGACAACTTTTCTTTAAAATAGTGCAAATTTTGGTTTGCTTTTAACTTTTAACAATTTTACTATTTTTATTTATGGGGTGGATACATGTATCCACAATACCAACCACAATAATAAAAATTGGCAAAAATCAACACAATTTTAAAGAAAATATGACATAATTTTTATATACCCAAGTAATTAGCCTTTTGTTATATTTTTTAACCACAAATAGGCGAAACCTTTAATACGATTATTGGGGTATACAAACCCCAAAAATAAAACAATATAATTCCAAGTATATTTAAAACATAAATATATTTTGTTTTATTTTAAATCTATGCAAGATTAGGTCGTATTATATTTTATCTAGAAATAATAGGAAACCCTCACTCTTACCAATAACATTTAAATAATTCAAAAATTAAATTAAAATTAATTAAGTTAAAATAAAAATTAAAAAATGATCACATTTATTATTCTAATAATAAAAAAAATAAAGAAAAAATGTACCTATATTAAATAACAAATAAAATAACTGATCATGGTAAATTATTGTGTTTTTAATTGTAAATGTAGGTAATTTAAAAACTCCTTGCAGTTTCATGTTTTGCCAAAGGATTCAATTCAGTACGTATATTTGTTGGTGCAGAATTTTTAGGAAACATAACCTTAAAATTAAACATTTTTCCTCTAAAAAAAACGCGACCAATGTATTTCAAAATTGTAGACAAAATTTACCTACGAATTCATGGCAACATAATATTTTATACAGTGTGTCCGTAAAGTCCCGGAACATGTGATTATTTTGAAAACGGTATTTTTTTTTTAAAAACGCTGAAACACGTCAACTTTGGTATTTTTCTAGCAATATTTTGGCATATGTAGTTGTTCCAAATTCTGCCGCGTGGCGGCGCCACAATCAAAGTCAGTTTTTTTTAAATAGCAACCCTTTATTTTTGTTGCATTTTCGGATAGCTACCGTCGTCCTGAGTACATTGATATGCTACATGTGGAGGGTTACATAAGAAAATTTTTGAGAAAAGTAGGTTTTTGCCGCTGATTAAGATTTTGGTTTTGACGAACTTATTCGCTGTTACGGGGCACTATGCATTGCTAGTAAGGGATTATTTAAATCAGGTCTTTCCCAATCGCTGGATAGGTCAAAGGGGTCAAATTGAGTGGCCAGCGCGATCGCCCGATTTGAACCCTTTAGACTTCTTTTTATGGGGACCTCCTAAAAACCGCGTCTATGTAAACAGGCCTTAAAATTTGGACGACCTAAGACACCGCATTCAAGCCGAGATCCAGATGATCACTCCAGCGGTACTGGCAAACGTACAACGCTCGTTTGTAGACAGGCTGTTCCATTTCCAAATAGTTTACGGTGGACACTTTGAGCAACTGCTCTGATTGGCTTTCCAAAAACATTAAGCAACGCATAGATTGTGTAAGTTTGACAAAATACCAAAATCTCATTCGGCAGCAAAAACCTGATTTTCTTAAAAATTTTCTTATGTAACCCCCCAGATGTGGCACATCAATGTAATCAGGACAACGGTAGCTATCCAAAAATGCAACAAAAATAAAGGGTTGCTATTTAAAAAAAACTGACTTTGATTGTGGCGCCGCCACGCGGCAGAATTTGGAACAACTACATATGCTAAAAAATTGCTAGAAAAATATCAAAGTTGGCGTGTTTCAGCGTTTTTTAAAAAAAATTACCGTTTTCAAAATAATCACATGTTCCGGGACTTTACGGACACACTGTATATGTAATACATAATATAATACCCGTTTTTGATTTTGTTACCGTTGAGTGAAGACTTTCTTAATCAACGCTTTTAATATTGCATAACGCTGTTTGAATTAAGACAAACTATTTATTTTAGGATTTTTACTGAATTGAAATGTTTACCATTTTCACGTAAATCATTACTTAAATGTGTATTTATTGTATCCAGTACAATTTATATTTACAAAGACTGTAAGAAATTTATTTTTTTATTCAAAATATGAATGTCTTATTTTGCGATACATCTCGCCTGTGTTAACATTGCTAATGCCTATATAAAGCCGATAAAACCGGTGTTATTTTAAATGGGTTTAACAAAAGCGCGTCAAATAAAAATCGTAAAAACACGATGTAAAATCAAACGAAAGGCGGAGAGAACGATGGAAAAAAGAGCAAATTGATTAGATCGCAAACACGTTCGAAAAAGCGAGTTATCAATTTCCCTTTAGGGCCGTTTTTTCGCGATCGGTTTCGAGAGGGCCGATGACAGCGGCATTTAACGGGGATCAAGTTGCGGGCGGCACGCCGCCGCCTGCTCCGATTTTTTTTATTATCGTTTTCCCGAGCGTTCGAACGGTGCCGTCGATTGTGCAGAGGGGGACTTTGCCAGCCGGATCAACAGGTTGCAATTGATATCAGTTTATTGGAAAATGGGGTATTTTACAAGCGGTTTCCGCACCTTTTTTACGAACCGACACAATGCAGCGACAACACCGAGGGCTGACAGTCATTTGCATTGGTGGACAAATTTACACAGGAATTAGAAAAGTTTATAAACGTGTTGCATAATATACTTTTTTTACAGCAAATACTTAATATTATCTGAAAAATTATTTAAATTAAATATTTGTATAAAGCGACATCTATACGAAAATAAAGTCCTAATAAACATTTCGGACTGAATTGTCTCCATTAACATTGCCCGTTATTATTTTAATTAAACTTAACAATTATTATACTTTAAAATATTAAAATAACTTCAAAATTTGATAATGTTAAGAAAATATTTCATCCTTTGATTTTTTTATAACTATAATTGCAAAATCACAAAGTATTAAAAACTCTAAACACAGAAAATGGAATCTAAGGGCAATAAAATTTCAAATTTTTCTGTGTAAATTAAAATTTATTCCTTAAAAATATACTAAAAATCGATATATAAGTTTTTACACTAAAAGAGAAGAGAATGTTTTATGGGCACTGTACGCAAAATGTTTAACGCTTTATCAGTTACATTAATACGACGAAATCAAAAGGTCAGTACAAACATTCATATAATCTTTTTAAATATGAAGAATATACTTAATACTTTTGAATTTTTTTATTGAGATAATAAAATAATTTTTACATTTAGTATTATTTTACAAGAAAGGCACTTTTTTAAAACGATTATATGACATTTGACTGTCATCTAACTTAAAACTAAAAACCTGCTGCTAACTTCAGCCCGTGACTAAAGCGCCATAAAGCCACAACTTGTCAATGTGTATTTAAAAGGTCACTTAGTGTCATGGAAACATGTACGATAATGGGCGTTTTACACCTGTGGGAGTAGTATTACTTCTTCAAACTATTATTAAAACTATTCATCGAGTCAAAGCGACGGAAAATACACAAAATTTTTTGGCAATAATTAGATTTAAGGTTAAGATTAGTTTTTATTACACGTGCATGATGCAAGAGTTTTATTCGAATAACTATTTTAAACTTCCAATTAATACACACGGAAGACTCGCGATTTTTTTGGACTTGTTTTTTTATTGTCCCAATTTTTTTTTAAAGCTAAGAAATTTTTATATAAAATTTTTAATTTTTTCGACAGGATTATTTTTTTTTGTAAATACAATTAAATAATACAATAATAATTATTGTAAGTCAATTTTTTTCAAATAATTCATTATGGATCTGTCAAATTAGCGCAAATTAATATAGATATATTAAATATTGTATGTATACCTATAGGTACGTATTTTTGGATTAACTTCTTAGTTTAGTCACAAAATTATTTTCATAAAAATTGTCTTTTCACTTAAATTAAACTTTTGAGGATCTTCCGTTACTTTTAATAAGGAATGAAAATTTTTATTAAAAATCTAAGAATTTTTTTACAAAAAAAAACAGTGGTTTGTATTTGAGTAAAAAAATTTGGTGGAATGACCCATATATGTATACATACAGAGTTTTCGGAAATAACGTTAATATATTTTTAAGTATATAATTTTTATTTTAAAAATAAAATAAAGTTGTTATAAACAGATGTCCGAAAATGCCTCCTGGTGGTACAATAGGCATTTTAAAATGTTTCACAACATTAGGTTTTTATTAATTATTTCAAAAACGGTAAGTGTTAAAATATTGATACTTTATTTCTGGGGTAATTTGTGGGTGTCAAATCAGGCTAACTTTATTTGTGGGGTTTTGTTAAATTCTCGATATTGGAATACAATTCAAATAATTTAACAGAAAAGTAATTTAATTTAAGATTGAATTTAATTTAAAAGTTAAAAATCCAAGAATCCTTTTTAACGTTCATACAGTGATGTAATTTAAGACTTAATTTAATAGTTGGCCATCTTTCAAATTAAATTACGTTATTTCAAGGTTATTTCTTACTAATCTAACCTATTTTGGGAGAATCTAACCTATTTAGTGTAAACGGTTTTAATAATAAGAAAAGTATTTCGATTGTAATTACCATATGCGAGGTGTGTTCAGAAAATATCGGGAATTTTCGTTTTTTAAAACAAATATTTACTTATTCGTCTACATTAATGTTGTCATCTTCAAAATATTCCCCATTGGATATTATGCACATGTGCAAGCTCTTCTTCCAATACTCGAAACACTTCTAAAACTCGATCTTTGAGATAGCCTTTAGTTCTTTCAGCGATGCACTTTTAATGTCGTCTATGCTTGCAAAACGACGGCCCTTTAAGGTTCTCTTTATTTTTTGGAATAGGAAAAAGTCAGACAGAGGCATGTCTGGCGAATATAGAGGCTGGGGCATCATTACAGTATTGTTTTTGGCCAAAAATTTTGTTCAAAATTTAACAATTTTGGAACAAATTTTGCTGCCACGCGTTTCATACCCAAAACATTTGAAAAAATTTCATGGGATGAGCCAATCGATATACCAACATCATCAGCGACTTCTCTGATGGTTTATAACCATTTCTTCCACTTTTTCCATGTTTTTATCGGTTGTTAATGTGCTTGTGCGTTCGTCATCTTCAACTTCTTGACGGCCATCTTGGAAACTCTTATACTACTTGTAAACTCTTGTTTTACTTATAGCAGACTCACTATAGGCCTTTGTTAACATTTCACAGAATTTATTTCATTTTTTAAGCAAAATTCGATACAAATTCTTTGATCCATTTCTTTTAACGAACGAAAATCGCCGGGCTCATAAAACACGTCTAACCTTAGCGGATGCCACAGACAAAGTAAACAATGAAAACAGCTAAAGTTTTTATCATACTTCGGGGGCATGTATACCAACATAATAAATAAAATTTTATGACAACCGGACCCTCCGAAGCCGCGAAATTTAACAATTCCCGTTATTTTATGAACATACCTCGTATATTTCAAACTTTTTTAGATACATGAAGTAAACACTCTCTTTAAAATATTGTTTTTAATTTCAAACACTATTTTTGTTAAATTAAATTACGTTACTTTTTGCATGAACGCAAGTAAATTAAATTAATTTACTTTTAAAGTTAAATTAAATTATATTACGTTATTTCTCTGTTAGAAGTTCCAACTTAGAACCCAGCTTAACACTTATAAATTAATTAAAATGTCAACCATGTCTGCAGATATAAAAAAATCCAAATTCTGATGTTAATACTTGTCGTAGATTGATCCTTTATAAACAAACCCCTTACTGTTTTATCTAATGCCATCAAATAAAAAACCCATGTAAATCTTTATTTTCCAATCATCCAGTTATCCTTATCCTGTGGTCGTCGGGCGCCGAAATGGATGCGGTTTCAATAAACCGCCGCTACCGAACAGTCAGACTCAATTGATACACAATGTGTGTGTGTGTGTGTGTGTGGGCCCTTAAACCGCCCCGAGGGTCGCATAAAACGGCCCTTTCGTTTAGCCGACATAAAAATCCTGCGATAAAAGGTTAAACGACCTAAAAAAAACAACAAATTTGTCATCAATTGAATCCTCGCTTTTGTAAATAGATACGAAACGAGGAAAAAATAAAAGGGGGAGCACTCGCGGAGTGTGTGCCAATGTAATTGAGTAGTGTGTTGTTTCTTTCCGGATTTATCGGTTTTTAATTTTCTTTTTTATTTATTTAATAAAGCTTTTCACAGTCGTTTTTTCGGATTATATGTTCGCAATGCAGGTACGTATGCTACTCCTATTTGTATTTATATGGGGAAGAGAAATTTGTAAGGTTAGAAAACCTTTTCTTGTATGGTCTTGTTTTTGTCTTAAGCCTGGTTCTAACATAAAAGTAATTTAATTTAAGATGTAATTTAATTTAACTTAAAAGTTAAAAACCCAACAATCCTTTGTAACGTTCATACAGTGATGTAATTTAAAACTTAATTTAATAGTTGGCCAACTTTTATCTTTTAAATTAAATTACGTTATTTCAAGGTTATTTCGTATTATCCAACCTATTTTGGGAGAATCTAACATATTTCGATTGTAATTACCAAAGTAAGCCATATATATCTAAATCTACACTGAAAGAAATTTATGTTTCATATATGGACTACCACATACATTGCTAAAACAAACATATAATATATTTACCTTAACCATTTTTATATTTAGTTTTAACATATTATGTTAAAACTAAATATAATATATGTTTGTTTTAGCAATGTATGTGGTAGTCCATATATGAACCACAAAACATTGCTAAAACAAACATATATTTCTTTCAGTGTAAGTTTTAGATACATTAAGTAAGCACTCTCTTTAAAATATTGTTTTTAATTTCAAACACTATTAAATTACGTTACTTTTTGTATGAACGCAAGTAAATTAAATTAAATTACTTTTAAAGTTAAATTAAATTATATTACACTGAAAGAAATATATACTAAAGTTAAATAAAAAAATAATTAGGGCAAATATATTTTATGTTTCATATTTGGACTACCACATACATTGCTAAAACAAATATATTCGTTTGGTTAGCAGCCTATTGCTGCCCTAGCAATATAAATGTGTTTCTAGCAATATTTTTTTGCTGTAATTCACTTATAGTTTACATTTTATAGTAAGGGTAAGTTTATTTTTATTTAGATCTAACATATCTTCTTTACAATAAATGTATTACAAAATTTAACATACATTCATAATAAACAGTAGTATAAATGTGTAAAGCACTAGTATAAAATTTTTAGTATAAATTTGTGTTTACTTTTAGCAACAAATTTCTTTCAGTGTACGTTATTTCTCTGTTAGAACCCAGCTTTAAGCTTGATTTCACTAAAATATTTGTTTATTGCGTAAAGTAAGAAAATGGCTTAAAACTGAACTCAAGTTTATAGTGTTGTCATATTTAAAATTATATCAATAAAAGTAATTTCTTTGAAAAAAAAAATTAAAAAACAAAAAAACATCGGTAAAATTGATAAAATATTTAACATTATTTTTTTTCAATAGAACACCCTGTATATTTTTGAATTTCTAGTTTTTTATTCTATAGTTTCAAAAATATTTTATTTGTATATGTTTGAAATAAACATTTTATTAATAATTACCATGAATAAAAAACTCACAAAGCTCTAAAAATTGTTTTAAAGGCCATGCTTATTTTATTATAAAACTTCTTTATCCATGGCAACCATGATTCTCGCGTTAAATTTTGCATAATTTTCTGGTCAGTTATTAACAAATCACTCAACACAAATACAATACCTATATAAAAACTATATATTTTTAAAACCTGAAGAAAAAACTGAAATATTTAAAAATATACAAAGTATTTCATTGAAAAAACAATGTCAATGCTATTTTATTAAATTTACTGATGCATTTTTGTTTTTGAATTTGAATTTTTGTCAAAAATAATTACTTTTGCTGGATTTTAAATATTTTGATATCTCTTATAAAGATTTTATGGTGGTGTGTCATTTAAAACAAATTCAAATTTGTTAAAATAAAATTAACATATATAACCAAAATAGGGAAACATTTTGCCTAAATATCAAAGAATGTATTGCTTTAAATAGTACAGTATAAATAGTATAGTATAGTACCACATAGTATACATACTATAGTAACGTTATTAAATAAATCAAATAAGTATTTAATGCAATAACATTCTAACATAAAATGAAATAAATATCAATAGATTTAGGAGCGATAACTTTTGTTATTAATTTAAAAACATTAAACGATTATAAACCAAGTGCTAACTACCTATTGGTATTCTAGGAACTGTTATAAAAATAACAATATTTTGTGTAACAGTATAAATTTTGTAAAAAATACTATTAGACATTGTTTTGGGATTAATTGAAATAATTACGATCATAAACAACAAACACATTGGATTTAAAGTTTATTAACAAAGAAAAGGTGTGTACAGTTAACAAAAATATTGGGGTACAACTGAAACCTTTTTTTTAATTTAAGTTATTTTAGTGACATAAATCATTTAATCTTTTTTTAGATTCCCTATTTTTATAAATGCATAAGGACTTTAGCCTTTTGAAAAATGGTGTAATACTTTTTAGTCCTTTTGAAAGGCTTAATTAAAACTTAAATCATTTATGTTTTCCATATAATAGTTAAAATAATTTTTATTTCAGTCTTTTCAGAAATGATTTGTGACAGCTCTGGTGAATAACAAGCTTTTTTTTAAATATATATTTTATGTATTTTTAAATTGTAATAATATTATTTAATAATATTATTTAATAATAATTATTGTACTTAATAACCAAATTATTACTTTATTTCAACAACCATAATTATTTTTATTTTTAGGTTTCGGGTGGTTATGCTATAATAATTTTGTATTCCAAATTAAATTGTCTGTCAAAATATGTAAAAATATTTAACCATTAAAGAAATATTTTTGTGAATACTTGGAAAACCCGACGTTTATTTAGAAAAAAAGCCATAAATTTGCTAATTTAACCAAATTTGTACAAAGTAAAAATAAATTGTTAATTTTAACCAAATATTAGTTTTATGTTATTCTGTTAACTAATCGAATGGGTAGTTTGTAATTATAACAAACATTTTGTAACAAAATCCTGTTAATAATTCAATTATAATTCTTGTAATTGACCCAGTAACAAAAATGTTTGTTAAATGAAAAGAATTTTGATAAGAAATGTTTTTCGTAAACAAAAAAAAATTAACACATACCTACATAAATTAACACAAAAATATCATACACACAATTAAATAACACACCATTCTGAAATCATTAAATTATAAAGAAATTTGGTACAATATAATAATTATATTATACCAAATTATTATCAGTACTACTATAAAACTTATTTCGTAACTTTACTGTATCCCCTAATTTCAGTTTAAAAACCAGTGATGGCATCTTTTTTCGGATACTTTGACATCCGAATAACAATAATAACAGATTTCTGGTATTATATTATAAACACTCTGAATAAAGTAAGCAGAAACATAAGTTGCAGACGCTGAAGTCAGTTGAACTTGTTGATGCGTATTGTCAGTGGGAAACGTTTTGAATAACTGCCTAAAATCACGTGTCTTTTTAACGAAAAAATTTGTTAAACATTATCAAAATAATCTGTAACCTTGTAATTAACAAAATGCCTATTACCTTTACAAAACTTTCGTTAAAATAATTACAAAACCTGGTTTTGAAAAAATTATGTTAAAATTTTAGGAAATAAAATTAACAAACTACAAACTGATCAAACGAAGTTCGTTTAACGAACAAATCTGATTTGTATAACAATGTAGCTCCAATAATAACGAAAAAACATCTAAAATAGTTATTTTTGTTTATTTCGTTTGGGGGTAGGTTTTGAAGGAGATCAAAATTGTTCATTTTTTTATTGAGTCCGGAAAATACTAATTTTGAGTTGAGTTAAGAAAAAAGGTAGGATTTTTTATCTTTAAAGACAAAGATAGCAAATGCATAGTAAAACAAAAATAGATAGATTTTTCTCTTGCAATATCTACCCTCTCTCTCGTACTTTCATTCTACATACATTCGCCTATAACTCCATTACACTTCATTTCTTATTCTTTAAAACGAAAGCCTGTTTACATTATATATATGAGTCATACCGTAGGCATCATTATGTTATTTATTGTCTGTGGACGGTTTTGCAGTGTGAATTCGTATTATTCTAGTTATAATCACACACAAGCCACCCATTAGAATGGCTAGTTTAGAAAAGTACGTGTTTCCGCTGATTCCGCCGCTTCGTAGTTATTAAATATTAAGTATATATAACTCACTGTTAAAATCGCTAAGAAACACAGAATTTGTGAGATGCGATTTGCATCTTAAATTTGCGAATAACAGCCGTATTTAAATATCGAAAAAACAACAGATAACATTTTTGTCAAGAAAACTTAGTTCTACAAATATATATATACTGCATACTGACATTTTAAAATAATTTGCATATTAACTTAGGGTTAAAATAATTGAAACACTTCAGGGTTGACCCTACGTTTCAAAAGTGTGACGTGTAGAATTTTCCTATTAACCACGGAATGTGTGATAATATCCCATTTATAATTGCAAAATTTTCTACGAATCATTTCAACAAAACTGCTGCTACTCCGGGTAGATAGAAAATTGAGAATGGGCCTTCATTTTCGAAATAGGAATGTTAAATTAACATTTTCTGGTAAATTTAACGACATTAGAATGGTGTTCACACACGGTTTAGTTTCTGGAAATTAAAATGTTTGATTTTTCTGTTGAAATAAGCAGTTTAGATTCTCGGTGATAGATAAGGAGATTTGATATGATGGGAGAATAATTTTAGAATGCTTCTGGTTATTTTTTATATTTATAGATGTTTTTTTAGTTTTAACGATTATTGTTTCCATATAAATATTAAATTAAATTGTATAAATATGTGATTTTAAGAAAAAAATACATATACGAGTATATATAATAGTATATTATGTATCAAGTTTTATAAACGCCATTTTAGTTACAAGTTTTATTAGGCACAAGCGAAGCTTGCGAGGGAGTTTTTAATAAAAACGAGTGTCTGGAGAAGTTTATAAAACGAGTTGCATATATATATAGTATAGACAAACAGAAAGTACTGTTTTTTAGAATTTAAAGCAATTTTATTTGTTAAAAATTTGACATCTGTCAACTGTCAACGGATTTAACCTCACTTTTTTCCAATTTATTATAAAGCCCGTGACTAAAATGGCATAATGTCACAGCTTATCAATGCGGTAGTAGATAAAAATAAAAATTGCTGGTTTCTCAATGGTAATGTAAAAAATAAGTTTAAAACTGCAATTTTTGACACATTTTTGTGAAGAAAAGAGATTTGAAGCGATATTGTTGGAAGCAAAACATTTACGCACGAACCTAGCTTGAGGAGCGAGATTTCAATAAATAAGTGTCTAAAGAAGTTTATAAAACAAATTGCATACCATACTCTATCTACGAAAACCTCAAAGTACTGTTTTTTTTAGAATTTAAAGCGAATTTTAAATGACATCTGACAACTGTCGCGGTTTTAACCTCACTTTTTCCAGATCTGACATTTGTCAAACGGTTTTAACCTCACTTTTTTCCAAATTTTAACTGAACCATAATGTACTATTATCTCCTCCTACATAGACGATCCGTGTATTAAAAAATGACAAAAAAGAAAAAACACAAAGAAGAATTTAACGCAAATTTTATTTGTTAACCATTGAAGTCAAATGATTTGACATCTGACAATTGTCGAATTTAACCTCAATTTTTATCAATTTAAAATAAAGCCAACGTGACTAAAAAGCCCGAAAGCCACTGTTGCTAACTTCAGCCTGTGACTAAAACGCCATAAAGCTTGTAAATGTGGAAGTATATTATGTATAAGTTTGCTAAACGCCATTTTAGGCACAAGCGAAGCTTGCGAGCGCGTGTTTAATAAAAAACGAGTTTCTATAAAAGGTTATAAACGAGTTGCATAATATAAAAAGTTTTGTTTGACAAAAAGAATATCCTGCATGGTCTAGAACTGGAATACTTTTTTAATGCATTTATGCATTTAAAAAAAATGTTTTTTTTTTCTATTTTTGATTTTGTTACTTAAATACTTAAAACCTTTTAGAACCTATCTTAGATATTGCTGTAGTTGCATGAATGTCAGACCAATTTAACCTCACTTTTTAGCAATTTATATTTTATCCCGTGATTAAAATTACCAAAAAATCCATGTCGAGTAAAATAATGTCTTAAGACCATTAAAAAAACAAATTAGTAATCTAAAAATACAACCAACAAATAAAAATTGTTTCGGCAAAAAAACAAAACTTGTATGGGAAAAAACTTGTAAATTGTGATTAATATGCAAATTTATTTTATTATATTAGAATAAATCAAACAAATGTCTTATTCATCCTTGATATAAACAAAGCGACAATTTAGAACATGGCCACCAACACAAACAAAAAATCACCGTCTCAAAAATTTGACCATTGACTGCTTTTGAAACATCTGGACACCTTCATAAAAATACTTTACACGGCATAATTTATCATCTAAAATCTAAAATCTTTGACAATTTTAATATTCCCTATTCTTGGTAAGTCTCGTTAAAAATATAAATCATTAAAAAACTCGTTTTGTTTTGGTGTTGACTTAATAAATATACTTGTAATACTCGTACATGTATATTGTATAAGCCAGGTATGTTTCTAAGAATTCGCTGAAATATCAAATTAAAAACTTTTATTAGGAACAGTAGCTAGGAGCAGGGCCGGCTTTACTTTATAGCAACTTTGACAAATATTATAAATTAAATAAAAAAATTGGAAATTCGACTATTTTTCATGACAAGCGCAACGAAAATTCGCAGGATTTTAAAAGATGGCGAGAAAAAAATCGTTAACCCTTATTTACGCGTTTGAGGGAAGCATACTAAAATTAACGCATATTCAAAAATTCATTCGTACCAACCCAAAGACAATAACTACATACTAAAGTGCCCATCTGGTTAACTTCTGGAGAGTTTCCATAGAGACTTAAAGTTAACAAGGTTGTTTTAATTTGGAAAAAAAATAAGCATCGTATTAATAATTACAGACCAATATCTAAAGTTCGTTTTTTTTATTCGGAATTTTACACATTTGTTATGTTGGTATTGTATGTTAATTTACTTATTTTTATTTTTAATATTTAAAATTGGTACTCCTGTTCAAGCCCTTAATTTTAAATACTTTGACATTTGTCATTTAACTGTAGTATTATAATAAAGATACAAATATGGTGAGGATGCAAATTTGGCTCTTTTGGGCCGTAAATTCACCTATTAAAGGTAAAGTCATTGCATTTTATAACAAATTAGATTTAACATTTTAAATAATATAAACATATTCTTATAATTATAACATAACCACAATTATATTATCCACTAAACCAGTTTGTTCTACTCAATGTAGCCAATTATAAATTTAGCGTCCCTAGAATTTTCCAACTTCACACTGTTCAAAATTTCATGACCATTTCAACATCAAATTAACACCATACATGGTCTATATCGATACAAACCAAAATGGTGTTAAATATGGTTCGTTGGTCCAGTGTAAATTCAAATACTAAAATAGTGTAAATTTAACTTTCACACAGTGTAAATTTAACTTTTACACAGTGTAAATTTAACTTTCACACAGTATACTATTAAAATAAATTTTACCTGGTGTAAAATGAACTCCGTTCAGTGTTAAATATTATGTGTTTTGGTCAAATTAAATTATACTACACAGAAAAAAAGGAAAAAAAAGGAAACAGGAAGTTCCTTGACGCATTACTAGTATATTACCAGTGGTATTATTCCAGAAAATTGAACCTTTAACTCACTAGAGATAATGTTTTTAGTGCGTTCCACCAACTTAAAATACTTCAAGTATTGACAGCTGTTTCCACTTATTCCACTTGTAGTGTCACATCAAAGCAAAGGACTACCTGAGCTTATATCCCCTTCATGTAAGTCAACAGAGGCAAGATTTAAGAACATCACACCGCTTTTGCCGCGATTAATTAATATAGTTAAATGAACTATTCCTTTTTTCTGTGTAGGTGCACTCCTCAAATATTTTTAGATAAACACCGTTTTGGTGTTTGCTGTTTATAACATTTTCAACCAAAATTCATGTTGTTTATATTAACACCACTTGGTGTTGGATTTTGACACCATTTTAAGATTATTTTTTACACCACAGATATTTTAAACAGTGCATAAACCCCCAAATTTTTGACGTCAAATTTCGAATAAATAAAACAAATAAACCGAACTGTATTTCCTGTAGTCTGTCAAAAAATGTTTAATAAGCATTTTTTAAGAGGCTAGACCCATTCCGTAGTAATAATATATTTTCAGAAATAAATGCATGTTATATGTTATATATAACAATGTCCAGCTTGGTAAATTAATGTAAAAAATGTTACAAATACATAAACAACCTCATTAATGGATATATGGGTGTACCACAGGGTTCACTTCTTGGCCCTGTACTATTTACACTACATGTAAATGACTTGGAGATGTACGTATTATAAACTGTTTAACCACGCTATTCACAGATAAAACAACACTTGTATTGTCAGAAAAAATTAACGATATTCTTAAGATGGATTGCGTCACAAATTTAGATTTGTTATCATCCTGGTCCTATGTGAATGGTTTTATTTTCATAATTTCGTAAAAAACAGTTTTAAAACAGGGAAATTGTTACAGTTCTTGGTAATTAATACGAAATCATTTATATTTTTTTATAATACACCAGAATTACGCCTTACAAAAGCAAATTTAACTACAGTAACTTTACAATTCAAAGTTGGTAATGCTGACGTCATTATATCGCATTGCACCCATACAGATTTGGACGCGACTATAATAATATCCGAAAGTGTAATAATATTAAAATTGATATTTAACTGAGGTATTCATTGAAACAAGGGTTAAACATTAACCAAAAGTCAAAAAAGTTCGATAAAATTCGTTTGTTGTTTGGAGGAAAACGAAACGGTTTTCGGAATTCATCAACTATTCCCGATACCCCAGGGAGGGTTCCTGTGGGATCAAAGAGCACAAAGCGGGCAAACTATGCGAAAAATTAATATTTAAGCCACGATTATTGTAATCAACAGCCGAAATTTGCAGATTAAACACTTGAACGTTATGCCTTTGATCTATCGCCAGTCATTCGCCTTTTGCTGTTGCTTGTTATTATTACCTACCTGGCAGGCAGACGAGAGGTCCTGCTCTCCTCAGGAACGCAAGATAATCGATAAATATCAAAAATTGTTTTATTTTAAGGGTAACTTTTATATTGGGGTGATTTTTAAAAAATGAAAGTTTTTTTAGGCGACACATATTAATTCAAACATTTAACTTCTCTTAATATTGTCCTACACTGTTATAAAAATCAGATTTGTTAACATGAGTTTGTAGTTTTTTATTTTAACAAAGGAAAATATTTTAACGAAAGATAATATGCAATTTTGTAAGCATTTTGTTTATTTTAAAGGTTACAGATGATTTGGTTATATTTAACAATTTTTTTCGTTGAAAAAGTACACGTTTTGTGTTCATTTATGTAGATACATACATTTCTTTTCATTTAAGTTCCCAATTTTCAACAAATACTTCTATTACTTGGTCTACAAAAAGGTTTCTTAAATTATTGATATAGGATTTTGTTATTAATTCTACAAAATGTTTGTTATTATTACAAACTACTTATTCAATTACTTCACAAATTAGAGTTGGTTGTAAACTTAATATAAAGTTATGTGGACCTGGATAAACATAAAATCTGGTTAATACACAGTAAAAAAAGATGCTTTCAGTCAAATACTGTAGGTTTAAACCAAAGCATTCATTGTTTTAAATAGCCACAAATAAATCATATATTAGACTCAAGATAAGTTTATATTTGTAATTTAAATATATCATGATCTTAGAAAAAGTAAATGCGCGCTTTAAATTAAATGCATGTTATGACTTAGTTTAAAACTAATATATTCTTAAATGGAAAAGTTGGGCTTCTTTATGTAAATATATAATACCTTTGTCGTAAGTATTGGATATTTTTTATAGAAAACTACGATATATTTAATTTAAAAATATATTAAATTTGACACAAAAATAATGTTTTTTGGTTAAAATTTAACATATGGTTGATTTAAATGTATAATATTTTTGTTGGAAGAAATTCATGCTTTCATATTAAGGCAACGATGTGTTTAATTTAAATAATTTTTATACTTACTTTAAGGTCAAATTTAGATTTAAAGCAAAAATGTAATATTTTCTAATAAATCCTTTTATATAGGCTTTATTTAAATTAAAATGTTTATTTACACACAAAATGTACATACATAATGTAGTTTAAAATAAGGTAACAAGTTAATTTAAGTAAGAATGTACCTTATACACTTACATATATAAATATAGTAATATTACATTAGTTAAAATAAGCATTTTAATAAGTTAATCCTTCTTTGCAGAATTAATTTAAAAACATTACATTTTTGCCTACAGTCTAGTAGTCTACAGTAGATAACAGCTTTAAATTCCTTTAGCTTGAATATATTATCATGATTTAAATTGTTCAAGAACTCCACTAAGTAGGTATCCCAACACTCTTAGAAAAGACCTGGTATTTGTAACTAACTTATTATCGTTGGGGTAAAACTGTTGCAGAAAATAAAATTTTTTGTTTTTTGTAATCAGTACCTTTATATGTGTAACTGCTTGCATCATTACCTGAAAAGATTTAGTTTTGTTGTTGAGTATTATTTACTGCAAATAGGCGATTAAGTTATTTTAACTGAAACTTTGTGTTGGCTAGAAGTATTGACAACATTATCTCAAAAAAATCATTTCGGCGGTAAAATGTTTTTGTTGGACCAAATATTTAAGTAACATTCTCAATTGACTGAAATTAGTCCGTGGAACTAACGGTTCGGTTGTATAAACTATGCGTCACTTTTCACACAGCTAAGACACCAGCGGTGTGAAACAAAGTGTTAGTTGGGGATGTTGTCTCTGTAGGTTAATGCAACTGCAAACTTTGTGCATTTCGCGCGCGATTTGTCCAGCCCGGCGCGTGCTTTACTTTTAACCTGTAAACAAACGGTGTTGCACGCCGCGGCGTCCAGACTTCGGTGGTGTTTGTTCTTTTGTATTTGTGTATCAGCTCGTGTGTAGTGTATATTTTAGGTAAGAAACTAGTTTATTACAATTAGTCATTTGCCCCTGTAAATTCAGTTCACTCCTTTAATTACAGTATTGTAGTTTTGGGGTCCGAAAAAAAATCCAAAAATGTGAAAATGCCATTCCGACTGAAAATGGCCTCCTGAATCCAATGGTGCCCACCAAAAGTCTCCATCACGTCGGAATTTCGAGAATTTTTTTGTTTTGTTTTGTTACAGCTCAAGTCGCATTTTTGGTATAGGGCCTATACTATAGGCACTCACACTCAAAATTTATCGAATGCTTACCCCTGTTATCATGCAAGTATGTTACGTTGTACCTAAGAATCATTGTTAAGTTGTTAAACAAAGGCTTGCACTTCACGTAAACATCACGGTTTACTGAAGAAGAATAGTCAACCTTCATCATAATGTACCTATCTGTGTATATTTACCAAAGAATCGTTTTTGTTTTATTGTTAAAATATTTATAAATGTTTTCTTAGAGTAATTATTAATTTTTGTTATAATGTTTAAACCAAAATTTGGTGTTTTCAGTTATATTGTTATTTTTTAATTTATAATAAATATTTATAAAACGAACGGGCATGAATTTCCTTTCTCTATTTTTTATAATATTTACACAAAAAGTGTTATATTTACTAAGCAGGTATGTACTGTGGAATAATACCAATTTGTTGTTGCTACTAATGCAAGCATTTAATATTAAATATAACTTAGTTACAGTACAAAACAAATTTATATTATATCAACTATTAAATTCTTTAAATGTACTGTTTTTCATGTAATTTCAATTAAAAAATAAATTACTGCATGATACAATGTTTGTTGCGATAAATAGCAAGTGCAGTTGTTACAACTTAGACGCTGCTAAAATGACAGACTAATGTGATTGCATTAAATATCAATTATTTGTATGAAAAAAAAAACTAATTTTGATGCACTTAAACTTGTTGGTTGGAGTTACCAATATTGGCTGTTCCGACAACAAACTGTAAAAACAAATTTGTATTAGTTCCCACAACATATTTTTTTGTTGTGCCTATTTTCACTAATAAAATTGGTTCTGGGAACTAAATTTTCATTGCAAATACCAGGTCTTTTCTAAGAGTGAAGCAACACAAAATCGTCTAATGGACGTTTAATATTTGTCTATACCGATGGTATATCATTGGTTTATTGTCTACCTCTAATATAGGTTAAAATGTCCGCCTAATATAGGTTGATGCATATTATAGCAATATCCATATTTTAAACGTCTACACTATACGTTTATTTATAATACAAACTTGACAATTAAATATATTTATACCTGTTTTTTATAAAGGTTACATTTCAATATATAATATACCAAAATTGAACGTTTATCAAAAACTTCTAAAAGCCATAAACGATATACGTTAATATTGAATATTATTTTAAGGTGAAATTTTTTACATTGCATTATTGTTTAGGCCGCGGCTCTGCTAATCTGGAAAAAGAAAATAGAAACAAAAGTTTTTATATTTGAATGATTTTTTAATATTTTTAGCCCTAATTTTTCATTAAATTAAAATCTTAAAATCATGCATGGTTTTACGGTTATCAATGCATTGATAATTAAAATTACAGTAAAATTTACTATATTAATTCTTTGCATTTAATTTAAGTGCGGCATATTCTTTCCTGATTTGCAAAAACTTACCTGTGTAGTAGAAACTCCAAGGTAAAAAAAAAGTTTAAAAAGAAACTGAACAGATGACAAACGAATATATTTTCATAAATAATCATTCATTATTTTAAAATAACTAATTAAACAAATGTTAAGTTTTAACATTATTGAATCTTTGCTTTGATAATTTGAGCCAATCTTGAAAGGCTTGTCCTATGGCTTTTTCAGTTATTTCACCAACCAGTGCGATTCCCTGGACTTGATCTTTTCCTTGAAAGGAAAGTTTCGCTGCCTCTGTAAAACAGTAAAAAACAATGTTACTAAAAAGTGCGACTGTTTACGTATATTTTGAATAACTTTTTAAGTTATTATTCTTTGGTAAAATAAAAATATAATAAATAATAAAAAAACACAATTCGTGTTTTTAATTGGTTATAATATACGTTTATAAATAGTATACAATATACCAATAATAGATCTTTAAAAAAATAAAAAATATTGATTATTTTAAAAATTCTAAAGTGATGTTAACCTAATCCAAAAATAAACCATCTAATTTAATGCAAAACGAATATGTTGCATGGTTAAAACTTCTGCAAAAGTTACGGATTTTTGCCGGCTTCGTCAAATAAAAACACCAATTATTAGTTATTTGGTGCAAATTAAGTAATCTGAAATTTAAAATTTCAATTAAAGTAGGTATACTTACTTTATTAGCTGTCTTCCCACCAAACAATACAATAAATTAATCGCTATCCACTCACAGTAAACAGTAAACATAACTTATACGGCAGCCATTATCAACACAGGACACATGTGACCGGTAACGGCAAAACGAAGCGTCTAGAAGGAATGATCACGTGACACGCGCCTATTGGTTTATACAATCGTCTCAGGTACGAGTAATACCGAAACAGTGCGAACCATAAACATATGTATACAAGTATTATGAAAACTAAACTACGTAGAAAATTATTGGTATAAGTATTATTTTAAGGAAAACGATAGACAACTTTATTTTTATTTAGGTACAAAATCAAATATCCAGCTAATTCTATATAACATAAACATTGTTTCTATCGCTAACAAATTTGTTAGCGGTGATAAATACATTTTAGAAAATATTACTTGGCTTACAACAACAACAAAATTTATAGACGCAGATTTCTCGTATTTTTAGACGTTGAGCTTACATAAAAGTATATATATAAAAAAATGTTGACAAAACACTTAAATGTAAACAAATTTGATAAGGGTAAATAATTCCAAATTCTTATTTAAATATAAACATGGTTTATAGTTGTTTCTATAATATATATATATTTAGATTGAGTGATTAATATAAATTTATATATTAAATTGATAATTTTATGATTTCAAAATAGTATATCAAGTACGTAGAATATACGAATGAAATATGTACGTTTATAAAAAACGCTTAATATATGTTAAATAATTATACCAAAACCAAAAATATACGATTAAATAGTTTATTATACGTTTATTAAACGATTATGCAAATGAGTGTGTTGCTTGGGATGTTTTATTTTTTAAAATAATGAAATAATAAATTAAATAATTAAAAGTCCATATTTATTTAATTATAATTATTTTGGTACAAATAATATAAATTTACAAGAGCATCATGAAACTAATCCTAAAATAACAAAAAATAAGCATATAAAATGAAACAAAAGATAAACCTTCGTATTTAAAATTAAACAAAAATAAACAATACGGTATCTTATAAAATATAAGATACCGTATTTTAAATATAACATATTACGAAATTAATAATAATAATTTTAAAAGCAAAACAATAACAATACACATATTACTATTATTATTAATAACATAATGTATTACCATTGAGTAATACTCAATGATATTACCTACCTTTAAAAACGGGGATTAGATCTTCCAAATTACATTGTTCTAATAGTTCTTCCATATTTTTGCACAAACTTTTATAAACTACACCAGAGGAAACACATAAACGAAATGGCGGCTAAAAAGAATACCGATATCGAAGCGAAACAGTTTCTGGTAACCCATTGGTTCCATAAGTCACGTGCTACTAAAATCTCGCGATAAAATATTTTAAACATACCATATATTTAAAATAAAATTATATTTTTAAATCAATTATACATATTATTTGTTTGAAGAATTATAATTTTAGTTCAAAACAAAATTATTACTTTGACTTAAAACTCTTGGTATTTTAGTATGAAATAAATCATATACTTAAATCAAAAATAAAATTGTATTAGATTAAATACCTTTATATTCTTAAAATCGAAGAAAAATATTACTTAAATCAAATATTTCAATATTTAGCTAAAGAAGCTTTTATTTGATAACGAAGATTTTTTATTTCTTGGAAAAAGAAAATTGTAAAGCTTAATTGAAAGATATATTTTTAAACTAAATAATTGATTATTTCACTCAAAAATATATTTCCAATTATAGCAATTTTCTTAAATTAAGAATATTAGTTTTTACTGTGTATATTTTGTTAAAATTTAAAAAAAAATTTACTGTGTATTTAGTCCAATTTAATAGTTCAAGATGTACACAAGTTAGGTTTTATAATTATTTGTTTGTATCCTATAGTTTTGTATAAATTAACAAAATTTAAGTCGAATTAAAATATTTCAGGTTAGTTAGCTATCCACGAAAAGACCACTGTTTTATATAAATGGCACTCTCTAAAAATTAATTAGTCAAAAATTACCAACTTAATAGTTATTAGTGGCTGCTTTTTCACTTGTACCATGGTTAGCCATGGAATACCATGGTATCCCAAAATGTAAGAGCCAATTCTTTTGTAAAATTGTACCCTGAATCCGAAAATGTCGTCAAAATTTAAATAAGTAAAACTGTTTTTGAGATATAGTCAATTTTCCATTTACTATGCAATTGACTTTTCGGAGTCAGGGGACAATTTTACATAAGAATTGGCTGTTAAATTTTGGGATACCATGGTATTCCATGGTTAACCATGGTACAAGTGAAAAAGCAGCCACTAATAAGTAATAACTATTAAATTAGTTATTTTTGACTAATTCATTTTACACATTAAACTTTTTACAAATGTATTAAAAAACATAAAAAATACTTAACTATATCTATTAATAGTTAGATCCAAATAAATTTCTTCTGGACAATTTTGTAGGGAGTACTCGAAAATAGCAATTTAACTTTTTAACTTATCATGAATAATTTAGTTTCTGTATCTAAAAACAAACGTGTAATTTAAAAAAAAATTGTATAAAAAACCGTTTCTAGGATATGTGGGTAAGAACACAAAAATGACCTAGGTCAATTTTTTTAAATGGCAACACTGTGATACCTTATTGAAAAGCTCTTGAAATTTTTTTTTAACAGTACCTACCTAGAAAAAAAATAATTTTTAATAGTTTAATTTTTGAAAAATACGGAAAATATTTTTTATAATTATAATTATTCAAATTTCTCGTTATAAATATCAAATTAAGCCATTAAATATCTAATTACCCATTTTGTTGTCTTAAAAACATTAGTAAAAACAACTGGAGAGCACAAAATATTTCTAACAAAAGTATAATAAAAATTGTTCAACAATAATCAAAACAATTTAAATTTTAGTTTTTTAAATTAAATGCAATATATAACTCTCATGATTATTTTGAAATTTTTGTTGCCAAATATATTGGATACTCAATGAATCCACCCATATTGAGGTTTCAGATTAACAGGGCTTCGCCCTGAGTCTGTTAGAAGGGTGTTAAAACATCACAAATTCCACCCATTCAAAATGCATATTACACAAGAACTTGGCGATGATGATGCAGACAGGCGTTTAGAATTTTGTGAAATCGTGACCAATAAAATAACAAATCAGATCCAAATAGTTAAAAACATTTGCTTCAGAGAAGAGTGTACTGTTTATCTAAATGGAAATGTAAACAAAATTGTCGTTATTGGAGCAATGCAATTTCTCATCTCATCAGAGAAAATCATACCCAGTATCCTGGGAAATTTGAATGGTCAAATTTATTTTGAAATGTTAAATGAAACAATACAGCCACTAATAACAAATGAACTAGAAAACTAAATAGAAGAGGATGATGAACTAGCTTTGGATAAAAATGTATTACATTTTCAACAAGATGGGGCATTATGATTTAGCTGTTGGGTCTAGTCTATATCAGAATTATCCAGAACAGTTGATTGGTGGAAGAGACCCAACATAATGGCCTCCCAGATCTCCAGATCTGACACCGTTAGATTTTTTATTATGGGGTCACTTAAAATCTGTGGTCTACAAAACTTAACCACATTCTATTGAAGATCTGCGACAACGAATAGAATGCAAATATTTCAAAATTTTCAAAGGGAATTTGAGAATAGACTACTTTCAAAATATTGGAGGCAATTAAAAAGCTAAAAAATAAAGTGTTTTGATTATTGTTGAACAATTTGTTTATTTTCAGTTTATTGTACGAGTTTTTGTTTGAATTATTTTGTGTTATCCAGTTTGCTAAAATCGCGTTCTAGACCACAGTGCGTCATCTTGTTCTACAACTAGTATGATTAAACCTTTAAAACAACAAAAACAACAGACAACGACGCAAATTGAAACAAATGAAGCGCGTATAAAAGCCCATGATCCAATGAAAAATGAACATTACACCGCAAATCACGTCAATCAAAAATCAAAATATCCGACAATACAAAACAAATGAAACAAAACATCGAATGATGCTTCCAATTATCAAGTCGTCGACGGCCGACGAAACAAAACACGAACGAATCAAACGCATCATTCATTCAACTGTTTTAAATCCATCATCATTGATGATGGCAATGGCGATGATGTCGAAATGCCAGCGGATTGCCAATAGCCGTGCACAAAGCCGATTATTTCGAAACAATTGAATGACAAGTGACATGAGAGGTTCGGCAAACATGAAAAAACATCGCCCTCTTTCATCCGCGGGCTGTTGTGCCATTGTTTTTACGAGCTTTACACGATATTTGCTGGGTTTTGCTGATGTTCGATTTTTATTTACGCTGTTATAAAAATCAGATTTGTTAACATAAGTTTGTAGTATGTTAATTTTATTTTGTAAAATTTTAACATAATTTTTTGTAGAAAACCAGGGTTTGTAATTATTTTAACAAAGGAACAAAGAAAAATATTTTACCGAAAGTTTTGTAATGTGCAATTTTGTAAGCATTTTGTTAATTTCAAAGGTTAAGGCCCATTTTCATTCAACTCTGGTGCTAGAGTGGGAGTCAAAGTGCAAGCTTGCTTTGTGTATTTCATAGTATCCATTTTCATTAAAATTTGACTCGAACAATCCTAACCTCGAATATTTTAAACAGCTGATTGCAGAAGTGGAAGCAATCCTAACCTACAATATTTTAAAAAACCACCATTGAATATTGTTTCTCTACGACTACTTAAGAATAGTAACATTCTAGTGTAATTTTTGATCATAGAAGGGATATTTTTCTGCAATACTGTGCGAGAATATTCCTCCTCTTGTATAAGAATGGTCACAAGTAACGACATCTCCTGGCTGTTTACTAAACGTAAAAAATTAAAAAATATTTAAATATTACTGTATTATTTATAATTAAAACATAATAGCAGTTGTATAATTAAGGTTTAGGCACAAAAAAATTAGTTATATTTATTGTTTTTGAAATATACAAATCAAAATTATAATAAATTTGATATTAAAATGATAAACCAGTTACCTACTATATCGGCTTTGAAGTTTTGACAGATTCAAAAAGTTTAAAAAAGACCTTTAAAATGTAGAAAAAGAATAATGTTGACATAGATTACTTGTAAAATTAGTTTTGTATTTGTTACAATGTTATTTTTTTATTAGTTAGTTTAAATAACTATTTTTAATTATATTAAAGATTTAGGCATAGCATTTGTTTAAATTTATTATAATTTACATTATAAAATTGTGACGGCACAAAATGGTTTGACAATACAAAAAACTTAAATGTCAAAAACTGCTTGGTTTCTTTTCTCTGTATAAAATTATAAAGCGGTACTATTCTTACGTAGTCGTAGAGAAAATAATGTCTGAAACACGTTTGGAATAGCATATTCCACTCTCGTAAAACCGTCACACTCGCCTTCGGCTCGTGTGTCAAATTTTTCCTCGAGCGGAATATGCTGTATTCCAAACTTGTTACAGAATGTACTATTATAGGGTATTTATTAAATACTATTTAGTAATTAATAATTACAAAATTACGTAAGTATTGTTTATTATGGCAAGTCGTTATATATAATATATAGCTTTTAATGGTACCAAATATTT
This sequence comes from Brassicogethes aeneus, assembly GCA_921294245.1. NCBI lineage: Eukaryota > Metazoa > Arthropoda > Insecta > Coleoptera > Nitidulidae > Brassicogethes > Brassicogethes aeneus. The sequence continues at coordinate 8,785,834 of OV121141.1, read as the reverse complement.
CATGGAAATACCTGAATAATTGTGAGTAAAAACAAAACAGCAAATTTTTGTTTGTGAAGTGATTTTTTAATTCAATTAATTTTTATCTGAATTTTTTTTTATTTTTGGTATTAAATTGATAATGCTATCGATAGTTTTAAATTTTGTATTGTGGAAATAGTAAACATTTGTACTATGTACAAATACTACGAATATAGGAAAAAGTTGGTAAATAGACATTTTTCATGTATTTAACCATTCATTTTTGTTAAGAAATAAGATCATATTGATTTTAAAGACTGTGAAGTTGTTATTTTATAAAAAACATAGCATGTCATGGTTTATTTACAGTGCACAACAGTTGGTTGTAATCTTATCATAAAGTTATGTGGACCAGGAATCCAGGTCCAGGATTAACATAAAATCTGGTTAATATTTGGTTAAAATTAACAAATATTTTTTTACTGTGTATAATTGTGGTTTTGACATTTTTAAATACAATTAACGTTATTGAATATGTTTTTATTTGTAACCATATTTATGAAATAGTAAATATAGATAGGATACATCTCACTACTGTTTCTGATGAAGAGTATAAGAAGGTGGCAAATTTCTGTAATTCTGTATAGGACAACCTGTTCTTGTGGTGTTAATGGTTGAGCACCTCCAAGTGTCATTATAAACGTATTTAATAGACAAGGGAGTCGCTAGGTGCTTGTTGTGTAGTTTTAGCGTGATCAGATGAGCGTGAAACGCGAAGAATTATAGTACGTACACCTTTTCACGTTAGATAGGCAGCAAAGCATTACGTAAAAATATTATTTTATCAAAAAAGATCGTGCGATTAGTCTTAGTTATTGTTGAATTAATATTAGTTGGATACCAAGTCCAAAATTTAATTTTTATTCTTTAAATCTTCATTTCGGCACCGCTAACTTTTTTTAGCACAAAAAAATTGTTCATTAAAATATTGTTGCTTGTTACAGCTACGCATTCTTTTTGTTATTTAAATATTTCAAAATAATTTTTTAATTTATTGCTTCCAATGAGCTAGTGCTTTATCTACTTGACATCCTACAGTTTTTTTTAAATTGGCAAATAATATTTGTATTACTTTTAAATTTTAAAAATGTTTGGCTTGTTTTGGAAGTCACTGACTGCTTTTTTTATCAGTAATTTTGTTAATCAGTCAAAAAATTGTTATAAAGAACCTGAGAACTTGACGTCATTAAATTTTGAAAAATGACAGATTCGTGATAACCGTAGATACCTTCAACTCACCTGTCACAGGTTTCTTGATACAAAATAATATTTAAAAATTTTGAAAATTGATAAATTTAGCTATGGGGAATAGTAATAATCAAAAGGTTAAAAAATGTTAAAGAATTGACATAAAGTCGTTTAAACAATTTTTTAAGATTTTCCACAGCCATATCCGCAAACCTAATAGAAAAAAGTTATATATAATCAATATTATATATCAAAAATAGCCTATAGGCTATTTTTGATTGACGCGTATTTGTCAAATTTTTACAAAAAAAATTAAAAACTCGAAAACTATTTAATTTAGGTATAAGAAATGGTATAGTCATTTTACTCAGAATTTTATACATAATTTAAAAAATAATTTAAAAATATACACTGAAACAAATTTGTTGTAAAATTACAAAGAAAATAATGGGTTATTTTATACCCATTATTTTCCTTGTAAAATTGCATCAATTTTGTAATTTAAAATTATTACAATATTGTTGTAAAATTACAATAATGTTGTAATGAATATTTTTTTACAATTTTGTTGTAAAATTAAAAATTGTAATATAACAATAAAATAGTACTTTTGAAAAATTTACACATTTGATGTAAATCATAAATTGTAAAATTACAAATATCGAATTAAGGGGTTTTTCGCCTATTGTATGATTGAAAATAAACTATAATTTAAAAATATATTAAAAAAATTTAAATTTTGTTTTATTAGGCCAAGATGTTAGAGTTTTGATTGGTGCGGTAACTTAAACGAGAATAATTTTTCTTGTGTTCTTTATTATTTATATTAAAATACATTAAAAAAATACATACTTTGAAGTTAAAATAAAATGGCAACGTATTAAAAAATAAAAAAAGTTCAACTCGTTAAAAGTGAAACGAATTTTTTTAACTTAAACAATTTTTACAATCATATAGTAAAAATGTTAATTTTTTGTAAAAATAACAGAAATTCCTTGTAATTTTATTTTAACATGCTTTTCATGATAAAAATACCTTGAAAAACCAGATAATTTTACAATAAAATTACATATATTTTTTAGTGTATGGGGTGATCTATTCGAAATAATAAAGTTGATGTTATTTTCGGTTAAACCGAACTATAGTTAGTTAGTAGTTAGTAGTATACTACTAAAATTCATAGTTTTTTTTATCATTCATCATTTAGCTATGTTAATGAAACTATTAAATCTACAAAATGTTTGCTATAATTACAAACGTCTTATTCAATTAGTTAACAGATTACAGTTGGTTGTAAACTTAACATAAAGTTTGGATAATATTTGGTTAAAATTAACAAATATTGTTTTACTGTGTGAGATATTTTTTAAATGTCTGGGCAGGTCTGCTAGAAAATTAAGTTCTAGGGCCATATTTCATTGAAGGCAATTTGAATGGGGCTACGTATTTGAAACTTTTGAACAAACAATACGAACAACCGCTGGCCCTAATTTAAAATCAAGAATGGTTTTAACAGGACCCAACGCCCGAATTGTTTTATAAATTGTTGCTGTAATTACATAATTTTATTAAAAAAATGTACTTAATAAACATGTCCATCTGCCAACTATCGATACAATCTGTCACTTGTCAATCTTGCCATGGTTTTCCACAGCCTATGCGATTTTATGAACTTTTTAGTAGTGTAAAACAAATATGGCTGACTATCGTTGCTTAAAATCTAGAAGGCATAGAATTTTTTTGACAGTGCCATTAAATTGACAGCTGTCAAAAATACAGAGCCACCAAGTTTCATCAACATAGCTGGAATGGTAAAAGATCTATGAATTTTAAAAGAAAATCACATTTTTCAGTTTTTTTTCTCAATAAATCGAAAACAAACCCAGATATCCAAGATTTTTTTCGAAGATTCTTAATCGTCATCAAATAGCGCAACTTTTTTCTAATTTAACCTTCCCTCTATCTCTGACAGTTTTCGAGGTAGAAATGGTGAGCCAAGAAATTTTCATCACCCTGTATAGAGTGCTACGAAAAATAACGGCCAACAATTTGAAGCATAAATATATTACTTTACCAAAAAAAAAACAGCAAAAACTGAATATAATTACAAAATTACCACATACATTCAATAATGTTTTTCTCTCCATACGATTGTGGACAACCCTAATTTATTTTTGTTTTTTCAGGAAGGAGGTCATGACCCCCTCAACTCCCCCGACCACCATCTCACCGTTGTTGACATGCATAACATCCCATAAATAAAAAACGCATTGAATAGGTGCACTACGACATCGGATGATTCACGAACTTAAATAATGGCCCTATAAATGTGTCATTGGTGATACGTAAATACAAATTCGCATTTCCTTAATTAACATAATTAACAGCTTTCATTCGATAGTTAAAATAAATTCGCTCGCAATTATTATTGCAACGCTACAACGCAGTAAATATAAAAATGTTTTATTGCATCACATTTACATTTTTTAAAATTATGTTGGAGCTTTAAAAACTTCTTTATCGGTGGGTGGATTTTAATAATTTTACATATTTTGAAAGTCTTTTTTACGTAGTTAATTTTTTTTAATCGTTAAAAATCTATCAATTAAATCGTTAATTAGTGGTTACGAACCTGTAAAAAATTCTCTGAGCGACTTATAATAACAGTTCGACGATACGCTTTGGTGGCAATTGTTTTTTCGTCGTCATCGCGTGAATTTACGTGCGATTGACATTTCCTTGTGTCATGGCGCTCTGCGTCTTATTTAGAAGATCAGGAGTGCGTGTCCAAAATATGAAAGAAAAATGACTGCTTGATTATAGGTTAATTGATGAGATTGGAGTTTCACCTATCCGTTGTTATCTTGGGAATTGGTTTGGTTAGGAAGTTGAAATTTGAAATGTGTTTTGAATAAATATTATTCAATGTTGCTGTGACATTTGAAGATTTTATCTACTGGAGTTTTTGAGTTATACGAGGTCAAAGTTAAGGTCGAAAATTTTAGACTAAAATAAAAGTATAAAAAACTTATATGCTTATATTTTAAAACCTTGTAGAGTTATTAAGTTATAGTTTGAAATTTAGTTATGTAAAACATGGGGTTATATGTGTTTAAAATTTGAAAGCTCTATATTTTGGCGTTTGTGAGATATACAAGATTAAAGTCAATAACTATTTTTAAGTTTTACTTTTTTGTTGATATTTTAGGAGTTAGTTATGTTAGAAAGTTGAAATTTGGAATATGTTTAAAATAAGTATTATTCAATGTTGGTGTAATATTTGAAGATTTTCTTTACTGGGGTTTTTAAGTTATACGGAGTCAAAGTTGAAGTCGAAAATTGTGTACTAAAATAATAATATTTTTATACTGAAATGCTTTTATTTTAAAACCTGGTATACCATCTCTAGAGTTAGAAAGTTAAAGTTTGAAAAATAATTTTGTAAAACATGGGGTTTTATCTTTTGGCGTTTTTGAGATAACATTAACTATATTTTGGAGTTTTATTTTTTGCCTTTTTGTAGTTAGTTGAGTTAAAAAGTCTCTGGTAGAGTTAGAAAGTTTAAGTTTGAAATATTCTTATGTAAAACATGAAGCAATATGAGTTTAAAATTTGAAATCTCTATTTTTGGCGTTTTTGAGATCACAATAAATAACTATATTTTTGACATATATATATATAATATATAATATATATATATATTGGCGTTTTACGACATCAAAATCAATAACTATATTTTGTTTTACTTTTTGATGATATTTTGGGAGTTAGTTGGGTTATAAAGTTAAAATTTGGAATAAGTTTTGAATAAATATTATTCAATGTTGTTGTAACATTTGAAGATTTTCTTTACTGGGGTTTTTAAGTTATACGGGGTCAAAGTTAAGGTCGAAAATTTTGCACTAAAATAAAAGTATAACAAACTTAGAATTCTATGCTTACTTATATTTTAAAACTTGGTATAGGTAGTTGGAAAGTTACAATTTAAAATATAGTTATATAAACATGTGTTAAAAATTATATTAATTATATTTTTGACTTTTATTTTTTGTTAATTTTTTTGGTTTTAGCTGGGTTAGAAAGTTGAAATTTGGAATATGTTTTAATTAAATATTATTTAGTGTTGATGTAACATTTAAAGATTTTATCTACTGGGGTTTTTGAGTTATATGAGGTCAAATTGAAAAAGTATAAAAAACTTCTAGGCTTATATTTTAAAAACCTGCTAGAGTTAGAAAGTTAAACTTTAAAAATTTAATAATTAAATATTTTTATAGTTATGTAAAATATGTTTAAAATTTGAGAACTCTATATTTTGGCGTTTGGAGTTTGATATTTTGGGAATTAGGTTAGAAAATTAAAATTTGGAATATGTTTTTAATGAATAATATTTTATGTGTTTTTAAAATTTTAAGATTCTATCTTTTGGAGTTTTTGAGTTATAGGAGGTCAAAATTAAGGTCGAAAATTTTGCATTATATAAAATTAAAACACTTATTATATATTTTAAAAACCGGTGGAGTTATAAAGTTGTGGTTTTAGAAAAAATTAGGTAATAGGTGTTTAAAATTTAAAGATTCTATCTTCTGGCGTTTTTAAGATATACGGGGTCAAAGTAAATAATAAAAAAAATACTAAAAAGGAAATATAAAATCGCCCTTATATTTAAATGACCCGTTAATCCATTGTAATTAAAACTTATACCCATCTGTTTTAACTGAATAAATAGTAATAATTAGTCACGTTCGGTGACATTCCACTTTATTGTCTTAATTATTAGGCATCGTTAAATTTTACCATTCTTTTTACGTCACGCTTTAAAGAACAGATCGTAGCTGATTATTTGAATTTATTTTTAAAATACGAATAATGGATTTTGCTTTTGTTGTAGTATTTGTGGCGGCCATTGTTAAATTGCACAAAGAGAATTGAACTTTTATTTATTGGTTTGCAATAATTATATAGTGTGGTTCAACAATTGTTGTCAACTTCCTCTGGAGGATAATCATTACACAATAACCAATTTTAATTTTAAAACGACAAAAAATACAGGTTTTTCCAATAAAAATAGGAAACATGAAATAATCCCACTGAAAACCAAACACTCTGTATAAATAAAAATGGTATATTAAAAAAAATGTTTTTGATTATAAAAATTGTCCATTGCAATCTTTTGTGACTCGAGTAGTTCTGAGATGCGGACTGTATTGATATGAGTGTTTCTACAAAACTTGGACAACTTGATGTCCTCAGTCAATAGAGTAGGTAGTTTAATATTTTTGTAAATATTTTAGTATATTTATTACAAAAGATCCACGTTTTTTTAACTTGTCCACCCAATGTATTTTTTTAGAATGCACGTTTGTAGAAAAACAGAATAAATATTCAAAACGTCAGTACCTTGGAGTGTCACAAGGGTGATTCTCAAAATAACTACACTTTCGGTTTATTATTTTTTTAATACTAAAAAGTTTGGTAATAATATTACAAGAGCATTTTTGTAAAGCTTTAGTTAATTCCTAAACTAAAATAAGATTGATATTGCATGCAAACCTTTTTTTTTCTATTTATGGGTAAATTATGTCCACAGAAAAGACGTCCACTGAATGGACATCTATGTATATTATTCTCTATAAGAAAGGTAAATTTTAGGTTATGCCTTCGCATTTGTCATGTGCCAAAAATAAAAACTTTGACAATAATAATGACAATAATTAGAAAATAATTCAATACTTACTGTTTGAAATATAATTTTAACAGAAAGGACAGCCTATGCTTCTACACTGGAGCCTCGTACATAAACATGAACGCTTCTTTACAACCTTTCAAAAAAGAACTGACAAGGGCGACTTAAATAACAAATGACAGGTTTTTTAATGACATAAAATTAACGGTTGACGTGACTGGCGCGAAATAATTTTGAAATTTTGCACTTACAAATAAGTCCTCGGAATGGATCGAAACTGGTAACGTATAAATGACTAAACTACAATATTAAATTAAAAAGAATAAAAAGGAATATGAACCATATCTATGTATTTTTGGGGTATTTAATAATAATGGCAATTTTTTAGGTTTTTTTAATATGCAGGCTTTTCACTACATTAACTGAAACTTACCAACACGATATAGTCACGTTCCACGGAAAGGACAATATCTCTATTCAGATCAGTTTTTTGGGCGGTATTTTTTTTTCTTATTTTTTTTTACTTAAAGTACTGTTAGTTAACGTTGTGTACTTTAAAAATGTTACTTATTTTTACCATTTTTTTTAATATGGGAGAAAAAACACACGTCACGCAAAGATTGTAGTTATTTTGAGAATAACCCACAACTCCTGAATCAAATATTTGAGTGATTTTATTTTAAAATATATTCAATTCATCTTAAATTTTTCGATTTCACTACAAAATATAAAACATTAAATAATGTATTCTTCATATTTTATCATAGATTCGAATAATAGCAATTTTTAAAAAATTGATAATCTTTGTACTCACTTTTACCCGTCAGTTCGGTGTCCAATGTTAAAATTCAAAATTCCTGCGAAATATTGAAGTTAAAACGTCAAGTCCTCGTTTTAACTCAAGTGTTGGTAAAAAATTACCTACAGAGCCAGCCCTTTGCACGACATTTATCTTGAAAACAATGCAAACGGCGAAGTTGTGGTGAATGCACGTATAGTTCCAGTCAAAATTTCAGTACTGTGGTGAGTAGTTATTTTCTTACGTATATATATTTCATTGTAATTTATATAAGGCTATATGTGATTTGTTGATAAGTAGCATCCACTAATAAAAAATATCAGTAAAATACTTAATTCCGAATTATAATCTCAAATTTGTATCCCATTCATCAGTACCGTGTCGTCAGTTCCATGTTCGATGTTTCGGTTATCTTTTTTTCGCAAACTTCAATTTAAATTCTATAGAATTAGTATACTTGCGCAGAACTTGTTTATTTAATGTCATTATAAACTCATATAAATTTGGTGTGGGTCCCATATCTAATAATTGAGAAATCGGTATACCCAAAATTCATTATTTGATTTTAAGATATTTAATGTATAATATGCTTAAAGTTGCAATAAATCTTATATTTTCCAAAAAATTATGTATTTAATTGCATTCAAATTTAGAAAACACAGATATTTCAGAAACTGTTTGAAAAAGTGACTGGCCCGGTCTGGAACAGTATAATTATTATTTATTATCTATGTTCTCATAACAAAATACTGTTTAATTTTCTCCGAAAACTATATAAACAAAATGAGGTCAAAAGTTGGTCAACTTTTGTAGAATCACCCATATAATGTATAAAGCATACATCTCGCCACTGTTGTTGATGATGAAGGGTATATAATAAGTGGGAGTAAAATAAAGTGTCAATGTCCGTTGAATAATTGTCTGGTGTAAAAACAACAAAAAAATCGCGTGTAATGTGGCTTAATTGTAAGATATATTAATTAATGCAGTCGATTGTTGTTGAGTGTTAAATGATGTCTACAAAGGAATAATTGAATGTATCCGGTGGTTTAAAATACATGTGTGGGTTAACGTTACCAGTTTGTTAATTTATTTAAAATTATATTCATTAATAGAGCTCGAATTGTAACACTTTCGATGTAAATTGTCAATGAGTCACTACTCAGTACTGAAACTCGTTAAAATTGATGACACCAGTCACCCGAAATTAATCATTAGATATTTAACTACAACTACTTTAATTGAAGCTCATTGTTTTAAAACAACATTATATCTTTTTGTCCAAACTTTCATTTATAAAAGAACAAATGAAGCAATATTATCGGTAAATACAGGTATATTTCTATCATGGAGCGATGCCTATAGTATAGTATACACCACGAGAAAAAAATATGGACTTTTGATGACCTTAAAGCCAACATTGGTGAACCCATCATTTAACAGTTGACAAATAGGAATGAAAACAGGATATTAGGCAATTAACAAAATAAATTCTTAAACCACGTATTACTTAAGACAATTTTACTAAATGTTTAATTTAATTGTGCCCGTTAAATGTCCATTATTATTTTCCTGAAACGGTACAACTTAAAAAACATATTTCCGTGAAGAGGTCAAATTTTGACCGCCCATATCTACATTACCAACTAAATAATAAAAGTATAACTTCGTGAGAATAAACCTCTTTATTCCTTCGAAAAATGTAAGTAGACCTACAAAAGATATTTTCATATTTGAGTTAAAGATAAGCATATAATGTTTCAGTAATTTATCAGATTTTAATTGTTCGGAATGTTATGGTTATAGTTATAGTTTATTGTGAGAAATTTTTAATTATTTATACTTGCTTTCATTATTAAATAGATGTTAGGATTGTTGTATAGACAATTTATGTGGTTTCGGATTTATTAATTTTCTTGGCGAACTGTATTCTTATAGAAAAGGTTAAGTATCTCGAAGTTTTTGACCTGAAACGTATATACAGAGTGACCCATTTGTTTGCGACTCACCCATGTAAAATCTTTATTTATTGTGCGATTTTAACCGGATTTGTTTTAAAGTCTAGATCTTCATAAATTTTTAAGATAAATTGATGAATTTTTAAGAGTAAATTTTTATGAATTTATATCATCGAACTAAGCATAAGAATGTTACTTTGTTACTATTGGTTTAATTTTATTTCAATGTTTTTTTCATGGATAACTTGACATAATTAATTCTTCTAAATAGTAATTATTGTGCATTTTTAATTTAGCTACAAAATCGTTCCTACTTAAAAAAATTTAATAAAATTTAGTATAGGGTAGTTTTGAGGGGTGGTAAATCCAGTGCAGTCCATAGATTATTTTTTTTAATCGCCAATATGAATTCTTAAAATTTACTGACATAGTATGCCTTATATTTATTTTATAAAAATATAATGTTCTTTGCTTAAAAAATACAGTTTATCAAGATCTACATTTTAAAACAAATCCAGTTAAAATCGCACAATAAATAAAGATTTTACAGGGGTGAGTCGCAAAAGAATGGGCACACTATGTATTTTTATGTTTTCGAAAACTAGATTACACATCTTTTAAAAAATATAAAAAGTTATTAACGTTTAAAAATTAATTAAAGTAATTTATAAAAAATATTACACAATAATTATTATAACAAGTACAATTATTTTTTATAAAGTATTGGTTCACAATTTGTTTCTATTTTATTGGGGTACTAAATAATTTCACATTTTTTTCTGAAATTTAATTTAAAAATATTCATTTTTTAAAAAGTATTCCGGTATATTTATTTATGATATCTCGGCCATTTCAAGCGCGCGAAACGCACGAATTACAAAACTGTTTTTATAAAAAAAAATGTAATTATTTATTATACAATATTTTGGCATCAAAATTGGCAAAAATATTCTTCTTTCATTAGGTTATACATTAAATAAAAAAAAACTCAAGAAATATTTTATGAAAGTAGATATAATTTTAATAATTGAAAGGTGTGGACGGGACAAAAAAAAGATTTTTCTTGTCCCGTCCATCCCTGTCAATTATTGAAATTATCTCTACTTTTATAAAATATTTCTTACGATTTTTTTTATTTAATGTATACCCTTATAATAGAAGAATTTTTTTGACAATTTTGATGCAAAAATAATATATAATAAATTAGCTACAATTTTTTTTATAAAAACAGTTTTGTGATTTGTCCCGTCCATCCGCTTGAAATCTATAAATAATTACATTACAATATTTATTCCAATAAAATTCAGGGGATAAGTTTTAAAAAATCATACTCATATTAAGAGGTATCCTAACCACTAGACCATACGGGATATACTTTATATTAAACAAAACTTTATGCGCGATTATATTTAAAAAGCTTACATTTATCAAAAAATCAAAATAAAAAGCTTTTTTTAGATCAGTTAATTTTGAACAAAAATATGCACTACTACCTACTCATTTCAAAATCTTAATTATTTAAAGTAAGTAAAGTTATAAAATTTAAAAAAAATTAACTTTTTATAATTTGAGATGGATCGGTTTAGGAAAAAACCAAAGGATACCTTTTTTGTAGAGCATTTAATTAGAGTTACCGCGAGACGAGACGAGACGAGATAAGGCCTTGTCTCGTCTCGTCTCGAAATTTCGAGATAACATTTTTCGAGACGAGACGAGACAAGTTCGAGACGAGACGAGACAAGGCATTATCTCGTCTCGTCTCGTTTTGTCTCGTTTGTCTCGAATTGTTTTGGTTTTTTGGTTAATTTCAATTTAATTTTGAATTATCGGATAAATTCAATAAACAATGTCTTACTCAAAAAACAAAAAAGATATAAGCTCTTAAAAGTGGGATAAACTAAAATGATAACGCAGTTATTCGCCTCACTCTTAATAGATCCACGTCACAAATTGGAAACCTTTTCAATGACTTTCTGTGGTGCAGAAATGAAAAATAAATCATACCAAATATTTGAAACAATTTATTGTAAAAATACGCACCGACTAGGCCAATTCCACCTATACAAGAAACTGAAGAAAAATCTGGCTCAGATGAAGACATGGATATTGAATTTTTATTCAAAAAGGCTACTCCTCAATCCGAAACTGAAGCGTTTTGGAAACAAGAACTAAACGCATACTTTTATTCAGAGAGAGCATCAAAAGGGGAAATATTGTTGGAATGGTGGAAAAGAAATGAAGTAAATTATCCACACATTTCAAAGATGGCAAGAGACCTATTAAGTATTACCGCAACAAGCGTTCCTTCAGAACGCCTTTTTTCAAAAGCTGGATTAGTAGTCACTGAACTTCGGAATCGACCTAATGCTGAGTCGGCTCGTTCATTATTATGTCTTAATTCATGGTACACTTGTAGGTACGTTAAAAGATAAGCTAAACTTTGATTAGTGAAACTTACCTATTCCTATACTTACCCCATGCTGTAATACCAAAATATTTTTTAATGATTTAGGATTTTTTTTAGTTACCTATTAGCGCTTGAGAAGGCACGACGCGTGTGTGAAAGCTCTTAAAACGTAAAAGTTTAAAGATTAAAACCAACAATAATTTTTAAAAAGTGCAAACTAATAAAGTGAAACAAACAATTTTCGTAAGTTAAAATTTTTCGAATATGTCTCGAATATGTCTCGTCTCGTCTCGTCTCGCCTTGTCTCGAAGGATGTTATCTCGTCTCGTCTCGTCTCGAAATTCGAGACAAAATGCTCTCGAGACGAGACAAAATGGCTTCGAGACGAGACGAGACGAGACGAGACGTCTCGTGTCTCGTGTCTCGCGGCACCTCTACATTTAATAAAGCATTACACAGTAAAAAATTTTGCCCGTGTAAATTTTTTAGTGTAGGGGTATATGTATATTAGAGTTGATTTGTAAGTGTAAAAGTTACACTACAAAATACACTAGGTAGCATTTAGCAGCTCTTATAAGAGCTCTTTTTTCTTTACACTACTAGTGCACATTGTATCACAATTAAAGTTAAATTACACCAATAGTGGCAAAATACACTGAAAAAATTGGTAATAACCGAAATGCGTTTTAAAATGTTTGGTTGGTACCTATCTACCTACGCAGTGCATATCCGGAGATACCGCGTTGTGGAAGTGTGGCATTTTGTTCATTTAGATTTTTTTACGGTGAATCCATAAGGAGACATTCTTATTTTTTTGTAAGTATTATACTTCCTTTTTCTTTAAGCCTTAATACTCAATAAATACCAATATGTTAAAAGGATGTCCATACTCGACCTATATTATATATCAATAATTTCCGGCCGTAGGTCAGGTACCTGTAACATTAATAATATAAATACATACACACTTGATTTACTTTTTATTTTCAAGCGTCACGGTTGTTATATTAAACTATATCTACATTTTTATTAATATTATGGAAAATTTGTACACGTGTGGTAAATCTCCGACATACAGCCGCCTGACGCCTCTCTACCAATGGGATCACCCATTTTTTATAACAGAAAAATGGTTTACTGATGAATTCTCAAGATAATTCATTGCTTACAAGTTGACAGCCAGTAAAACATTGCATTGATCTAAAAGTTTTACGTTTTAAGGAACCATTTTGCTTAAGCCAGCCATACGACTCAAATATAAAATTATATTTTAAAAGGCACCGATTTTAATAATTGTCATAGATTTTTGTTCCAAATAAATGTTTCTCTTTATTTACCTTTTCGTTTTATTCACTACCACCAATAGGTTTTACTCAAATAATAGTGTTAATTTACACTAGAAGTTTGCACTAAAAGAGTAAAAGTACCTTTCTAAAATTAGAACTTTTCCAAAGTAGTGTTAATTTACACTGAACAAAAGTGGAATTTTACCCAGGAAGTGTAGAAGTACACGATTTTAGGTAAATTAACACTTTTTAATATATTACTGTATACAGTGTAAAATTACTTTATCCCTACAAATGAACTCTAATTGTAGTGTTATAAAACAACACTATTTAGTGTGGACCTGTGTGAACTCTAATTAGTGTTGCTTAGAATTGATTTTTTTTTACTGTGTATATTCATGTATTAATGTATTAATACAAAATGTTTTTATCGGACTAATATGAAAATGGAAAAGTGCAATGAGGAGGATCTTACTTTTAATAGTAAGAGCTCATACATAGATAGGCTCCTTTTGAGGTGCCCAACAACCAATTTTTCGAAATCATAAGTAAAAACAATACATTTTTTGAATTAACCTAGTGTACATTTATATAATATATGTATATATGGTTTATATAAAATGTCAATTATTTAAAAGTGTTTTCTATTCCCACTCTTAAAACGCCCATGACACTAAATGACATTTTAAATACACATAGACAAGTTGTGGCTTTATGGCGTTTTAGTCACGGGCTGGAGTTAGTTTTCTTGTAAATGTGAAAATTATTTTATTTCAATACAAAAATACAAAAGTATTAAATAGTTTCTTAACTCCAATATTTGAGAAGATTATATGAACGTTTGTACTCTCTAAAAATGAAACAGTGGATTTTCATTGACATTCAATTGACAGTGCATATTAACTATTTGCCGCAGTGATAAGTATACCACTAGCAATTAGTGAATACTCACTTTTTCATGTAGCGATTTCTTAGCACTAATTTATTTAGTGGAAATTACACTGTACAAATTAGGGAAATAGGTTTAGTTCAAAAAAGTTAAAATTGCACTATTTTATGTCGAGAGTTCCGGAAAAGTAGTGATAATAAAAAACACTAATTTGGAGAAGTTAAAATTTCACTAATATATATTGAAAAACACTAATTTTACAGTGACTATTTCCCTCGTCTTAATTTCCACCAATCACAAACGCGCAATTTTGAATTACAAATGGTTTCTAGGTGAAAAAACTGTGTGACAGCACCTGTCAGCAGTTTATTCGAGTTTACCCGCGGCAAAACTTGACAGCTGTTGTCACCAAAAATTGCAATTTATATTTTAATTGTTGTAACTGTTACTCATGAAATAGTCTTGTCAAATACCATTCGGGATTAAATTTTTCCTGTGAAAAAAATCGAAAAAACACAATGCTAAGTAATATTTTTTAACAAAATGCATTCGTGCAGGTGCAAAAATCCTCCTCTTCGACTCGGATTTTTGTTGCCACCAGCACTCATGCTTTTTGTTAAAATATTACTTAGCAACGTGTTTTTTCGATTCTTTTCGGAAAAATTAAATGCCCTTATGATATTACTTACGAATAATAACTCACTGACGGAAATAGTGAAAATTTCACTGTTTCACTTTTATATTGATATATAAAAAGTTATTAGCATTCTAAAAACCGTATTGTATAAATCCGAAACAAAAAGACGGAAAATCATTACCCGTCCGTGGAAAATCCATGCGATACACAACAAAAATGCATAAAATGAGTAAAAGCTGTCCACATACGTCTGACCGCCCCCAGAGAGCCCCCGCCGGCCCCCCGCGCCGCCCCCAAAGACCCACATCGACGACACATCTCGTGCCGCAGCAGAAGAAGAATGCCCCCGGAGAGGAGCGGGCGGCGGCGGTGGCGGGAGCGGCAGATCAGATGGACCGCCGTCGTCCCGGACTGATCAAACACGGCCCTCTCCCGATCAATAAAGAGCCGGAGAAAACCTAAACAACACTACCATACACACGCGGGGGCGGCGCGGCGAGAGGCGGCCAGCGCGGCGGTCGCAGACTCCCGAGCAGCGGTGGCGGTTGATTTATAAGCCCCCACAGCGGCGGAGCAAGCACCTGGAACGATGGAAGCACGTCTTGAGTATGTTGTCAAGACTTACACGGTTTTGTGAAATGTCGTTTTTCTCGAATGTCGTATACTAAAGTATTTGAAAGTGTATGCTTTAATACAATTAGATGAAATGAGCTTTTCAAAAATATACAATTTTTTTAAATCGGTCAAAAAATATGGAAGTTATTGTAGTTTCAAATCAACTTCCTCTGGAGGATACTTATTTCACAATTACCAATTTTAAAAGAGGCGATATTTCATAGGGTATAAAAAGCACCTGTAAATTATTTTGCATAAAAAATTTTAAGAGCCTTTCAGCCCCAGGGGTTGCTTAGTGAAGTTCATTTTTGTAGTTCCCACCATATATCCTAGAAATAGTTGTATGAATTTTTTAGATCCAGACTTATGGAGCATTGCGACACCCTGTATATTGATAAAGTATGCCAAACCAAACACTCTGTATAAATAAAATGTAATAATAAAAAAATATTGTTTATGAAATGTAGTTTTTCTCTAATGTATATTAAAGTATTTTAAAGTGTAGGTATGCATTTATACAATTAGATGAAAAAATATTTAATTTTTTTTAAATCGGACAAAAAATATGGAAGTAATTTTTGTTTAAAAATCAAGAGAAAAGGCATTTTTTAAATGACAGTTGTGGAAAATGACGATTTTTTTGATTTTGATGATTTTTATAAATATAATATAAATAGGTTCAAAAATAGAGATTGTTTAATTTTTTCGAAAAAAAAACACTGTTCTTATAAATGACGATTTTCTCGATTTTTTAAAACATTTATATTTTTTTAGACTATCAGAAATAGTCATAAAAAGCTTATGAAATTATATTAATTTAAATAATCGGCTAAATTTGATTCAAATAGAAAAATTTGTAGTTTTATATTCATTTACCAACAGTTTTACAATGTTTTTAAACACTTTTAAAGTGTACCCTCTTTAAAATATATATACAAAAAGAAATCTATTTATTCAATTGCCTTTCTCAACGTTGTTTCAAAAAGATATGTTTTATACAATTTAATGGGATACACCAATAACGCCAAAACATATTTGAATCCCTTTGAATTATTATCGTTTTGAATGATTCTACAACAGCGAGTGCTTAAGTTAATGAGTGTATAAAAAAGTTTATAAACGAGGTGCATACTATACTTTTTCTACGACTAATACTTATTATTATCTTAAAATGATTTAATTCAAAAATTTGTATAGAGAGCCATCTATGAAACAACAGGGGAAACTGTCAAATGTCACATTTTTACATTTTATAAATACAATTATAAAGGTTATAAATCGAAATGTATCTTGAAAGTTGACAGTTTCACAGTAAAAGTAAAGGAAATGTTTTAAGGGACTCCGGCATGCCACGGCATGCCGGCGAAATTAAAAGGTCAGTACAATGTTCATATAAACTTTTCAAATATTGGCGTTGAGAAACTATTTAATATTTTTGTATTTTTGTATTGAGATAATAAAATAATTTTCACATTTAGTATTATTTTACAAGAAAGGCACTTTATTTTAACGATTGTATGACATTTGACAACTGTCAACTAACTTAAAACTAACTTCAGCCCGTGACTAAAAACCTGTTGCAACATGCTAACTTCAACCCGTGACTAAAGCGCCGTAAAGCCACAACTTGTCAATGTGTATTTAAAAGGTCACTTAGTGTCATGAAAACATGTACGATAAAGGGCGTTTTAAAGGTGGGAGTAGAAAAAATGAATTTTTTTGTAATGCATAGTTTTTTTTTAAATTGGAAACTAGATAAAAAAATTAAAAATTGACTATAAAATAATTAAGAGCTGTAAATAATTGGCTTCCGATTTAAATTATACCGATAAAAATAATAACCGACTTAAAAAATCTCAAGTCCATTTTTATAGATAATTACGTGCTTTAAATTTTATTCTTGTGGGAACGTCCTGTAACTGAAATACTTATAAAAAGAATTTCTAGACATGCAACAAACGATTTGATATACTAATAGTAAAATAATTATATGACAGAGTGTTATAGATATGTATTTATGTGCATATTTAATTTGATCATTAGAAAAAATGCATTATTGTTTTATTATTATGTTTTATTTCTCATAAATATGTTAAAAACACTACAGTTTATTCAGCAAAGCGCGCCATTTTAATGGCAAATATGGTTTTTCATTAATTTTCAATATATGTAATAAAATCAAGTAGACGAAGACCACACACAAATGGCTGTGCACGCAATTCTCCTCCTTCTGTTCGTTTGTTTTAGGATCCTGCATCTTCACGCACAGTGTTGCAATTCAAAAAAATGTGGACAAATCATTTTTACACAAAGGACCTTTTTGTAGACCCAGTAACAAAAGTATTTGTTGGAAATTGGAAACTTAAATAAAAATAATTTTGATAAGAAATTTTGCTTTATTAATCAATTTCCTAAACAAAAAAAATAACACATACCTACATAAATGAACACAAAACTTACATACACACAATTATATAAAACGCCATTCTGAAATCATCAAATTATAAAGAAATTTGGTACAATATAATTATCAGTACTACTACAACATTTACTGATGTACTATGCTCCACACCTCAAAGTCCCACCACGTGACCACGTACGGAACGCAGTCTTTTGAAAATTTGGCATTTAAGGCTTTTCAGGTTATGTATCTGTCAAAGTATAGTTAACGAAAGAAATAATATTATGATTAGGAGTTAAAAATGTATAAATCTTTATAACATTACAATAACAATGGATGGTTTAAGAATTTAAGAATATAAATACTGCATTTAATGAAATTCTAAAGTGTATGGTGCCAAATAAGTAATATTTTTGTGCATTTGGTCCAAATATCTGGTTTTCTCCATAAAATAATTTTAACTAAACAGCATTTATTAAAAAAAATCAAGCTTCTCTATTATGGAATAAGAATATCTGTTTTAAAGGTAGGTTAATATATTATAACAAAATTATCATCTAATTTTGTAATTTTAAGTTAGAAAAATTTATTTTGACCAAAATAAATAAGTATTTTGGATTATTTAAAAGACTGTATCATATGGTATTTAAAAATGTGGTCGTTTTTCTTATCCAGCTTAAAGTGTACCTACATAAAGTTTTGTCAATACAAATAGTTAAAAAGCTTCGACTGAACTTGATCTACATCGAAAAATCATTATAACTTTAAAATTTTTAATAAATCACATGTCATGGGAGTATTAAATATTTTCACATTGCAAGTTTCTCTAAAAATTGTTTGTTTTCTTATAATCTAACTTAAAGTAGGTATGCCGAGAGGTATGCACAAGTTTTGTCATTAGAAGTATAAAAGCTTTAATTTAATTTGAACCATATTCAACAATTATTTAGTATACCTATATTTATTTATGACCATATTAACACACTCTTTCAAATAATCGACTTATTTATTTTGGTCAAAATAGATTTTTCTAACCTTAAAATACAAAATTAAGTGATATTTTTTGTTTTAATACATTAACCTACCTTTGATACAGATATTCTTATTTCATAATAGAGAAGTTAGATTTTTTTTAATAAATGCTGTTTAGTTAAAACTATTTTATGGAGAAATGTAGACCCAATGCACAAAAATATCACTTATATTGCACCTTACACTTTGGAATTTTATTAAATGCAGTATTTATATTGCTATATTCTTAAACCAATCATTGTAATTGTGATACTATAAAGATTTATTAAGTTTTAACGCTTAAACATAAGCGGTAACACTATAAATATTATTTCCTTCATTGACTATACTTTGACAGATACATAACCTGAAAAGCCTTAAATGTCAAATTTTCAAAAGACTGCGTTACGTACGTGATCACGTGGTGGGACTTTGAGGTGTGGAGCATAGTACTTTGTAACTTTAACCCACTTCACTGTATATTTCAGTTTGACAACTAGTGATGGCATCTTTTTTCGGATACTTCGCACTTCGCACACTCGTTAAATAGGTAATCCGAATAACAATAATAACTGATTTCTGGTATATAATATAAACAATCTGGACAGTTGATACAAACACGTTACGAATTAGAATAAAGTAAGCAGAAACATAAGTTGCAGACGCTGAAGTCAGTTGAACTTTTCCTTTGTTAAAATAATTACAAACCATGGTTTTATACAAAAAATTATTTTATAATTTTACAAAATAAAATTAACAAACTACAAACTCATGTTTAACCAATTGTCATAGCAAACTAAAAAGTTACTCATTTTTAACTAATTCAATTTTAGAGAATGTATTTAAATAATTCCACTCTGAATCAAAATCTGAACAAAAAGTGTTGATCTGAGTATGGTAACGGCAATGCGTTGGTTGAATATTTAAGGCATTTCTTAACTACATTCAAGCCAAAGGGATATTAAAATATTGATGGTAGACCACTCTGCGATCAGAGTAAATCATTGAACACAAGAACATCGAGACCAAGAGAGAGATAACCATACGTTTTCTACTGTCTTAGAAAGGGACGAGAATAGGCGATTTAGAAGTGAAGCGATATATCTAAGGTTTTTTTAAAGCCGTTTCAGAAACCGAAACATATATAGCGGTTTCGTTGGAGCACAATTTAAGTTATGGGTTACAGGCAAAGACGTCTTCCTTCCTCCTAAGACCCTATAGTACTAAATCGATGTTGTGTTTAAGAAAATTCTTACTTATAGGTGTTTTTATAGCATGTATGAGTAATTTTTAGTATAAAATAGTATTTTATGTATTAAGTTTGATAAACGTCATTTTAGTCACGAATTTAATTTAATGAGTGCCTAGAAAAGTTTATAAACGAGTTGCATACTATACTTTTCCTAGGACAAATACTTAATATTATCTAAAAATGATTTAAATTAAATATTTGTATAAAGCGACATCTATACGAAAATAAAGTAACCATCCCAATAAACATTTTTGACGTAATTTTCACCATTAACATTGCCCGTTATTATTTTTTATTAAACTTAAAAATTCTTCGTACTTTTTTTTTGTGTAAAATTTACACTGTAAATCAAAATTTATCCCTTGAAAATAGACTAACAATCAATATAGAACACAGTAAAGAGAAGATAATGTTTTATGGGCACTGTAGGCAAAATTTTTAACGATCTATCAGTTAAATCTAGTTAACTGCACTACTACGGCGAAATCAAAATATAATCTTTCAAATCTTAAAAAGTCCATATCATTATAGGGTTGAGACATGCAATTTTTTTATTGGTGTCAAGACTTACGAAAATGCCATTTAGTATAAATTTCTTAAATTTAAAAATTAAACATTTTAACACCCTGTATAAAGCATGTTAAATGCTTGTTCCATCTTTGGCCCACTTTTTTTGGTATGTGGGATTGTAGGTCAAGGGTTTCATCCCCATTGCACCCTACTATGGCGAGAGCAAGTGTACGAGTACATGTGTAGTAACACAGCTTGAAAGGGATAGTGAACTAACTGGGAAATGCACCCCTCTCTTGCGTTTATAGCGCGGCATGGCGTTTGCCAGTGCATGGAGAAAATAGAATCATTAAACATTATCACTACAAAAAAATTTATAAAATTTAACACAAAATGTATGTACAATGTACATCTCGCCTACGTTTATGCAGCATTGTTAAGTACTTATAGGACAATTAATTTTATTAGTTATGTGTCTAAAATTATAAAAAAATATGTTAAAATACTAAAACCTCAATCAGAAGATCAAAGAGAAAACACAAACTTTAAATAATAATCAAATTTTCTGAACACTGAACTCGTGAATTTGGGTCAGATTACTCAATTCATTCGTCAACTGTGTCTCTGCCCTGCTATATACTTTATATACAGGGATGCATAAAACAACGAATTTAAGCGAGGGACACCACCCTTACTGTCGTCTAAAACGGACAGCCCTGGGAGTCCTTTCGTAGAGGTCCTTTTCTCGTATCACCTATCGATCGCAATTCGATGTGTGGTGTGGTAAGGCTTTCTAATTAGTTTAAATGGATTTTAATTGATTAAAATTTTATATTTTCTCCCTTCTCTTCTCTTCTCTTCTCTTATGCTTTATGTAGTAGGGTGTGGGGGATATAAATATTTATGATTATGATTTATGGAGGTATTAATTGGTTTAGGTTGCGATCTAAATTTATTTTCTATGATTTTCTTCAGGATTTATGTATGTATGTATATTTACTTGTCTATATGTGTATGCATAGGTAAGTATTTACTATACATTTTTTGTAATCGTAGACTACAAGACTAGACAGTTTTATGCAGTTTGGAACCTTATAAAATATTTTTTTGTCAGTTTTTGGGATAAAAAATTATGCTTTTTTCTGATGTTATTTTTTTTAGAAACCAAAATTAATTTTTAGGTTTTTAACGATTTTTACCATTTCTTAGTACTGTTGTACTACGTTGTACTATGCTGATTTCAGGCTGAATACGAAATATAGGCTTTTTCTATGTAATTTCAATGTATTTACATTACTGTACGGCGGTGTAAAATAATTTGACTTTTGAACTGAGTACAAAAATTTAATGCTATAAAATAAAAATTTCTTCACTAAAAAAAATAAGCTGTTGAAACAACAAAAAAAATATTAATTCAACTCTTTATGCACTTTAAATACAAGCAATGGTTTTTGCACGTTTACTTAACCATCTAAAAATGTCAAATTGTATTGTTTAATTGAACAACAAATAACAGTCAAATGAACAAAATTAGGATATTTGTTCCAATCTGCTAATTTTGTTAATTTAACATTCTTAGAGTGTTAAGGCAACTTTATGAATGCAAATTTAACATTTTAAATTTTAAAATAACATTTACAATTTGTTAAATGAACAAATTTAATGTTGTGGATTAAACAGCAACTAAACGTTAATCTAATAGTTTTTTTAGGTAATCCCAACAATTTTAGTATTTGATTTAACCAATTCCAGCTATTAAATCAAAATAGGATAAAAACTTTAATTCAAACAATTAGTTCATGTAAGATCAATATTTTAAATTGTCAAATGAACAAATAAACTTTGACAAACTCTGACTATTGCTTTGACACCAAAATATAGATTAATCCAATAGGTTTTTTGTTGAAACAACATTTTCAAAAATGACATTTAGGCAAATGTTAACTCAACGAATATATTTTTTTCGGTGTTGAAGAAAAATTATATCCTGCTGGAGATTCGTCATCCACAAATAAGAATTAAAGTGCATTTGTATACATACATATGTACATAATATGTATATACAGTTTTAAACATTAAAAAAGGCTTTTTTAAAATATCTTAAATATCGTTTGCTTGATTGTTTTTTTATGATTAAGCCACTATAAATACAACTTTTTTTCTTAAGCTGGTTTCGTATATCACCTCGTTTTCGACAGAAAAAGTAATATCCAAATTATTGCATGTAAATTGAGAAAACGCATATTTTGCACCTTTTTTTTTAGTTAAACAAAAACTATCTCTTTTTTTAAATAAATCAAGCTGTTTTGAAGAAAATTGAAAAAACTTATAAATAACGTTGCCAAATTTTAAGAAAATCGTGCAAACGATATTTAAGATATTTTAAGAGATTTCTATGACCTTTTTTTCTTATTTTTGCCTAGCATTGGCGCATGTTTTTTTAAAGGCCATGTATAAAAAAGTAATTTTATTATACTTACAATATAATAAATTAAATGCTAATTTCTCGAAAATTGTAATTGGCAAAATAAAATAATAATAACTTGGCAAAATAATAATACATTTGTTCCTCTGTTTTCTATCTGTTCCTTCTTTCTTTTATAAAAAAATAAAAATATAAACTAATTCATTTTTAAAACAAATTGTATTTTTTTAGAGAGATATTAAAAATCTTTTTTAGAATGCATAAATTTACTATTTGAAAACAACAAAACTTTCAATATATACTATAGAAACATAGAAATAAATTTGCCAAGGGATAGTCAAAAATAACTAGTTTTAAAAAATTATAGTCCACAAAAATGTGTACCCCGGACATTTAACAGCCAATTCTTATGTAAAATTGTCCGCTGAATCTGAAAGTGCCTTAAAAAATTATAAAAGTAGAGTAGTTTTTGAGATATAGTCAATTCCATATTTTATGGCAAATTTACTTTATCTTAAAATCTGTTCTACTTTTAAACATTGGACGACATTTTTGGATTCAGCGGACACTTTTACCTAGGAATTGACTGCTAAATGTTCGGAATACAAATTGCTGTCGTCGACAAATATTAGTGGCTGCTTTTTTGCCATGCCAATTAGTCAATTTACGCACATTTTGATTTTGATTTTTAGTTAATTTTATGTGATTTTTTTATTTGAAGGGCTACAAGGTTGGTTAAATAAGGAAAAGTAGGTGTATACACATATAGGATATTTAAAAAAAACTATATACCTACCTTTCAAAATCAAAAATCGTTATAGGTATCAAAGACGTTTAATAGACCACGCTAATTTTGTCTAATTTAACCGACTCCATATCTCATCAAATAAAAAATATACCCATACATGGAAGGATACTTGGTGCACCCTGTATATACCCAGTAGATAGTACATAATGTAGAGCTATGTAAGAGAGCATAAAGTAAATGGGCCAGCAAGCAGAGCACTGACGCCAGTCACTGGAAGTGCCAGTATTGGTCGGCTATCGGCGATACCGGATCCATCTATAGCAATGAAATCGCTATGTATCGATTCTGCGCGCAGCGTCTACCAATACGGAGCGAAGGTGCGGAGGCACGAGCGCTGGAAACCGATCACCGATCACGCCGATCGGTTTCACAGTCGAATCGATGAGTGAAAGGTATCGAAAACGGGGCAAAAGGCTGGGCCTGAAAGGCGGGCACCAAACGAGAATCCACCACGAATCACAGCTCTATTACAAAAGCTGAAGTGTACTATGTACAGCAAGTTTTATGGCCCAATAAACTGTTCGTAAAATGGGTTATTTTGTTCTGGTAATGTATAAGGCAATGAAATGTAGTTTTAGTTTTTAAACATTTTAGATAGCTTAAGTAATCCACGAACTGTTTTGGGAATGGTTACTAAAAAATCCACTAAATTGGCTTCAGCCAGAAATCTGTTATTATTTTTATTCTGATTTAACGAATGTGCGAAGTATCCGAAAAAAGATGCCATCACTGGTTTTCAAACTGAAATGAGGGGATACAGTGAAGTGGGTTAAAGTTACGAAATACATGAGTATACTTATAAGTGTGGTAGTGGTGTCGTCTAGACAAGACAAGACAAGAGTTACTTACTCTTGTCTTGTCTTGAAAATTTCAAGACAAGAGTTGTGTGAGTCTTGATTACAAAAGCTTAATGCTGTCTTGTCTAGATTATTATTTAAGAGTCTAGATTATTATTCAAGAGTCTAGACACAATGAATTGTGTCTAGATAGAAATTATGCGTCTGCGCAATGTAACTTCATAAAATGTCAAAATTTTCTGCACAAAAATATAAATTTAAGTTATTTTAAAGCAAAGTTTTTAAAATGGATAAGAATTATATAATGAAATGAACGATTAAGAAGAACTACTTATAAAATTAATATGGTTTTGACGGTACCAGTTATAAAACTGTTTTGTTAAACACAACACTTGCGTTTTGTTTTTGCACCAAATGAAGCAGTAAATTTATTATTATTTAGGTTAGTATTTTATAAATAAATTTAAGAATATTTTCTGAAATTTTCAAACATTTTCCTTGTAAAATCATGTTCTAAGTCGCCAGCCAGCTGTGTACATTCTGGAGGTCACTTTTTATAAATACATTTAAATAAAAAACTTTTTTTTATAAATGTCTTCTATTTGAACTTAAATTCTAAACAATATTTTTACTGATTTTTTATGAAAAAAAAACAAATAAAATGGTCAAAAACGTACTTAATTTTCACATTCCTTAAAAAAAAAGACACCTATAAAAATTTTTTTTTTGAAAAATTGATTTCAGATAAAAATTATGATCTCCAGAATGTACACAAATTGCCCAGCTGGGCTGCGTTCTTTTTAATAAAAAAATAATAATTAAATGAAGCGTTTTTAATATTTTTTAAAAAGTTAAATTTAATCTAGTCTTGAAAATAATCAAGAGTTTTGGCTTAAAGTCTTGTCTTGTCTTTATTATAATCAAAGTTATTATTATTATATTTCACCAAATTTATTTATAATTTATTAATTTTAGAATGATGTATTATTTAATTGTGTGTTCATTTATGTAGGTATTGTTTAGAAAATTGATTAATAAAGCAACATTTCTTTTCATTTAAGTTCCCAATTTCCAACAAATACTTTTGTTACTGGGTCTACAAAAAGGTTTGTAAAAATAAGGTCCTTTTTGAAAATTACAAGAATTTTGGCTGAAATATTGACATAGGATTTTGTTATTAAATCTACAAAAATAATTTATAAATGTCTTCTATTTGTCTTCTATTTGAACTTAAATTCTAAACAATATTTTTACTGATTTTTTATGAAAAAAAAACAAATAAAATGGTCAAAAACGTACTTAATTTTCACATTCCTTAAAAAAAAGACACCTATAAAAATTTTTTTTTTTTGAAAAATTGATTTCAGATAAAAATTATGATCTCCAGAATGTACACAAATTGCCCAGCTGGGCTGCGTTCTTTTTAATAAAAAAATAATAATTAAATGAAGCGTTTTTAATATTTTTTAAAAAGTTAAATTTAATCTAGTCTTGAAAATAATCAAGAGTTTTGGCTTAAAGTCTTGTCTTGTCTTTATTATAATCAAAGTTATTATTATTATATTTCACCAAATTTATTTATAATTTATTAATTTTAGAATGATGTATTATTTAATTGTGTGTTCATTTATGTAGGTATTGTTTAGAAAATTGATTAATAAAGCAACATTTCTTTTCATTTAAGTTCCCAATTTCCAACAAATACTTTTGTTACTGGGTCTACAAAAAGGTTTGTAAAAATAAGGTCCTTTTTGAAAATTACAAGAATTTTGGCTGAAATATTGACATAGGATTTTGTTATTAAATCTACAAAATGTTTGTTATAATTACAAACTACTTATTATAATAAGTAGTTTGTAATTATAACAAACATTTTGTAGATTTAATAACAAAATCCTATGTCAATATTTCAGCCAAAATTCTATAGTTAACAGTTGATTGTAAACTTGTATGTAACTTGTATTGTAAACAGTTGATTGTAAACTTAACAAAACAAGTTATGTGGACCTGGATTAACATAAAATCTCGTTAATACTTGGTTAAAATTAACAATTTTTTTTACTGTGTAAATAACCAATTAATTTAATAGAATTTAACGATATCCAACAAAATGCACAAGATAAGATGGGAAATATCAAAATGCTTACCTTCAATTAAAAAACATTTATTGTACAATGCTATGGGTTGGGGCAAATTAGCTACAAAGGAGTTGTTAGACAAATTGAACAAAAGTTTCCAGGAGTTTTAATAAGCGACGTTACCGTTAAAAGTATTGCGAAAAGGCTATAGCCTTTTATTTGTTAACACGATTAACAATGTTAACTAATTTTCCCAAAATTTATTGTTTAAATAATTCCTTATTAAAAATTGAGTGTTGCTGAGTTGTAGTAAAATTTTAGCATAATTTTTTGTAGAAAACAAGGGTTTGTAATTATTTTAACAAAGGAAAATATTTTATCGAAAGTTTTGTAAATTTGGTGAGCATTTTGTAAATTTTAAAGGTTACAGTTTACCAAATTATTTCGTTAAAAAAGTACGTGAATTCAGGCAGTCAATCAAAACATTTTCCATTGAACACAACTGCAAAAATGCATCAAATGTTACAAAAACATAAGTACCTAATTAGGAAAAATATTTATTTAGGTTTTCGTCTTATTTTGATTTTCTCAATCTTTTCCTAAATTTATGCCAATAAGTTTACGGACACCTTGTATATATAAATATATATAGGTATAATTTACTTTAATTTGCAGTATTACTAATTGTTCAAATGGTTATTATACGGACTGTTAAATATTACAAAATCAGTGCTTAAGTTTAAGATAACTCCTCCCAAAGTTATAGTACCAAAGTACTAAATATAAAAATTCACTTTTCTTCGTACTGTTTTTGCATATAAATAAAGCAGTACAGACAGTCCAGCAATTTAAGCAACCTGACTCTTCTAAAAAATAGCGCCAGTGACTTTACAGTTCTTTCCATAGTGTGGTCTAATCTTGTTTGCATAGTTTTACAAAACAATTGTAAATTATCCAAAAACGTTAAATTCCTTTTTCGTACAAAACACTAGATCGTCTCTGCACACAAAGTCTCAGCTACCCCAAGCAGGGCAAGAAGGAGAAGAGAATCCCCGAGAACAATAAATTGCGGATATACATTTCGGGGCTACATATAAATTCACACATAGTCTCGGCCGCTTTCCCGAAAACGAAACGCAGCGACAGATAAATAAAAATCGCGCATTATTTATTTAGGTTTCCATCTAAGAACGCGAACTGCGACGACGATTCAACAGAAGCCATCAACGTAAGTACCGACATATTTCATATCAGCGCGGGTTTCTTTCCCCCAAAATGGGGGGGTCAGGGGGGAAATGTTCGGGGACAGGCGCGAAATATTGCGTGTCGCGCTAATACGCCGGTAAGTGAACGTAATTTAGTGGTTGGCAGCACTGAGCGACGTTTAAACATTAGAAGATTATTTTTTGAAAGAAATCGTAACAATTTTTTGTATTTTATGTTTTCCTTGGATAAAAAAGTCATTGCAGGAAAACCATTTTTTTTTAATATTAGAAAAGCCTAATATATATAATATAAAAATATACAAAAATATTTCCTGCAAATACGACATAATTATTTTTTTAAATAATAAAATTAATTTTGTTCAGTAAATATTTTTAAATTGTGCAAATTCCTGCAAATATAGTTCCTGCACTATCGATTATACGAAATAATAGTATATTATGTATCAAGTTTGATAAACGCCATTTTATACACGAATTTAATTTAGGCACGAGCGAGCGAGTACTTAAGTTAATGAGTGGTATAGAAAAGTTTATAAACGAGGTGTATACTATACTTTTTCTACGACAAATACTTATTATTATCTTAAATTGATTTAAATCAAAAATTTTTATAGAACGCCATCTATGAAACAACAGGGGAAACTGTCAAATGTCACATTTTTACATTTTATAAACACAATTATAAAGGTTGTAAATCGAAATGTATCTTGAAAATTGACAGTTTAAAAAATTTAAGTTATAGTTTACTGCCGGTCAGTACAATGTTCATATAAACTTTTCCAATATTCGCGTTGAGAAACTATTTAATATTTTTGTATTTTTGTATTGAGATAATAAAATAATTTTCACATTTAGTATTATTTTACAAGAAAGGCACTTTATTTTAACGATTGTATGACATTTGACAACTGACAACTAACTTAAAACGAACTTCAGCCCGTGACTAAAAACCTGTTGCTAAAGCGCCGTAAAGCCACAACTTGTCAATGTGTATTTAAAAGGTCACTTAGTGTCATGGAAAGTAGGAGTAGAAAAAAGAAATTATTATTATTATTTTTATTACTGTCAATTATATATGTAATCCTGCATTTAAAATTTTAATTAAAATTAAATAATCACCTCGTAACAATTTTTTGTATATTGTATTATGTTTTCCTTAGATAAAAAAAGTCATTGCAGAAAAACAATTTTTTTTTTAATATTAGAAAAGCATAATTAAAATATACAAACATATTTCCTGCAAATACGACATATTTGTTTTTTAAATAATAAAATTAATTATGTTCAATAAATATTTATAAAATTGTGCAAATTCCTGCAAATATAGTTCCTGCACTATCGATTATACAAAATAAGAGATATTATTATTATTTTTACAGTCAATTATGTATTCCTGCATTTAAAATTTTAATTAAAATTAAATAATCACCTAGCAAAATTTATAAATAAATTGCAGGACCGTGAAACGCCATGCGAAGTAAATGAAATTCAATAGGAATAAAATTTGAGCATTAAGAAAGAAATATATACCGTAAACTGCAGGAGCCAGGAAAATCGATAAATATATTAAATACAGGTAGAAATAAATTTTGCAGGAAACAAATATTTCATATTCACTATTTTTACTAATAATGCCAACTGTATTGTTTTTGTATATTTTTGTAAACAACAGCAGGAATTTTATATATTTTGCAGGACAGTCCTAATTTTATGGCATAAATATAAGCTGTGATTTTGTAGAAAAAGGTAGAAATAAATTTTGCAGGAACCAAATATTTCATATTCACTATTTTTATTAATAATGCCAACTTTAATTGTTTTTAAATATTTTTGTAAACAAAGCAGAAATTTTTATATATTTTGCAGGACCGTCCTAATTTTATGAATTGTGATTTTGTAGAAACAGGTAAATATTGTTAATAAAATTAATAGCAGGACTGTATTGGGGTTAACAGTTGCAGGAAATTAATTTTTGAAACCCATAACGTTGATTCACTCCTGCTACACGAGAAGTTCTAATATAGATAGCCTCATTATTCCGACCCGATACAAATTGTGGCAGGACAGTGCGCTGCGGATTCCGATATATTCCTGCTGCTGTTCGTTCGTTCGCAGGAATATAATATTAGATCATTTGTTTCGAGTTTAGGTCGTTTAATAACGGAACAGAGTTCGCATGCAAATTCGAGGCCGCGCTGCTTCGCAGGAAGAGCGTTGCAGGAGTCAAATTGGATTGGCGTGGCCGAACCCGACTTATTGGCCACTAAATAAATATGTACCGGGATTAATCAGAGTGAGGAAATGCCAGTTGTCTATCCTGCTAAATGCAAAGGTATGTGGATTTTGCAGGAAATAACAAATAAAAAAAGTTTTCTTAATAAAATGATTTTATGCAGGAAAAACCATTCTAAAAAATATCCTGCAACATACAATTAATGTTAATTAATGCCTTTTACCGATCGAGTGGTCATATAAATTATCCTGCAAAAGCAAAAGCAGTAGGTACTTTTTAGTGTGCAGGAATGCAAGCAGGAATGCAAAAAAAATTATTTTTACGTGCAAAGTAAAATCGAAGGGTGTAATGTTCAAATAAATTTTCCACAATTTTGCGATAGCAGGAATAAGTATTTGGACTTTTTACGTATTTTTATGAACACAAAAATGCAGTTTTAACACACGCACAAAAGTGCAGTAAAGTCGAACAAGGTTATAAATAGAGCGAGGGTAATACAGAAAAAACAAGAAAAGTCGTATTTGGCAGTAAAATCGATTTCTGCCGACAGCAGGAATTAAAAAAAATCAGCAGATTAAGTGATTATAAAAGACTAACAAACATCGTCAGGCCATATTTATCATCCATATAGTAGGAATTCGATATTTCGCAAAAATTTACCTTTTTCTTGAAAATTTGTATGGTAGTAAAATCAAAGGATGTTATGGGATAGGCATATGTAATTTCTGCCAATTGAGTGGTCATATAAAAAATAATCCTGCGAGAGCAGGTATTTTGTAGGTGTAGAAACAAGGCTATTTTTACAGTAAAAGTGCAGTACATTATATAAAGATAGACAGTAATTCCTGGTGAACACTTCCTGCGGCAGCAGGAATGTAAAAATTTAACCAATACATAAAAATGCTGTAAAATCAAACTACGTTATAAAAAGAGCAAGCAGATCGACCGGATAAATCTATCTTTCAGATAGCAGGAATGAGTAGTGCGCAGGAATTCAAAAAATGTTCTTTTAACGTGCAAAGTAAAATCGAAAGGTGTAATAGGTAGAGCGTGGAAAATGTTTGATCGAATGGTCGTATAAATTTTCTAAAATTTTGCGATAGCAGGAACAAGTATTGTAAATACAAAAATCCAGTTTTAACACACACGCACAAAAGTGCAGTAAAATCGAACAAGGTTATAAATAGAGCGAGGGTAATTCCTGCAGATCGGCAGGCTATATCTATCATCCAGATAGCAGGAATGGATTATTGCGCAGGAATACAAAAAAATGTCATGAAAAGTTGCATTTGGCAGTAAAATCGAAGGATTTTATAGGTAGAGCGTGGG
The DNA here is from genome assembly GCA_921294245.1 of Brassicogethes aeneus. NCBI lineage: Eukaryota > Metazoa > Arthropoda > Insecta > Coleoptera > Nitidulidae > Brassicogethes > Brassicogethes aeneus. Next base: position 8,754,278 of record OV121141.1, on the reverse strand, counting down.
AAATTCCTGCCGATCGGCAGGAATTGTAAAATCGCGGACAAATGGCAGTAAAGTTCGATAGTCGATCGCCAATCGGATGATCGAGTATCGAGGGCGTCTCCCGCCTCCGAAAGGATCGCGGCGGCGGCGATATACACACACACACTCGCCTGCAACAGCAGGAGCAGCAGCAGCAGCAGCAGCAGGCAGCAGGAGAGAGCGACATCGACGGCGTCGGCGTCCCTTAAAAATCGAACGCTCATAGATGCGCGAGGAAGCGATTCGGAGGTCGCGGGGTCATAGGTCAATCGAAAGAGGAGAAGCGAGAGATGGAGAGAGAGAGAGGGGGATGGGAGTAGGGGGGGTCACCTCCGATACACTTTTTTACGATAACCGGCTCGAGAGTTCGATATCGACGTCGAGCGTCGCCTCCTCTCCTCCTCCTTCTCCTCCGCCGTCGCGGCGTCTCCTCCTTCGGTTCGGGCCAGCGCCCCACGCTCTCCATTGGCTGATGGGTTTTCGATTTCATAGGAAAATCGGCCGAATCGGGTGGTGGCTATCGATAGCGCCCGATCCAAACGACGCTATTGGACGCCCCGACGCAAATTATTGATAAAAATCCTGGAGATTTTCTCCTCTTCTCCCCCATCAAATAACCAGGTTACGCCAAACCTTTTTTATTACTATTTTCTTGTGTCCGACTCCTTGTTTCTTTTATTTATTTATTGCTACAACACGCCGTATCGACTCGATTTAGCAGGATCCAGCAGGATAGATACTATACTAATACTAATTTAAGTTGTGGGTTCAAACGTTACTTAAAACTGTTAACATTTAAAAATGTCATGATTTCAAATTATATCGTTTATTTTAAACAGTATTGGAGATAGCTAATGACGGTGTACAATATCATAACTTGGAGGTGGAAAAGTTGGGGGTGGCGCGTGGGGGTGTTAAAGTAGGTGGAGGCGTATCATATCGAGTGATGCTGTGGCATTTATTTGCAACGAAATGGGATCTCATCTGAACTCGGTTTTTATATGAAGAACGCGACCGGCTAGTGGCCTTTATATCGATTTTACCGCTTATCTAGACTTGCATTTTTATTGCCATCGCAGGACAAGCTCATATTATTTTATTAATTCTTTTGTTGATAATTGGTTTTGATAATAATGATTTTATCAATATTAAAGTCATTTAGGTTTGTGGTCGAATTAGCGTCATCAGTTGATCAGTCAATAGTACATTATCTAACAGAAAAAAATCGCTTATATTATAGCTAAGCTCAGTGTTCGCTGCAGATTTGACCGAGGCAGACTTAGATTGGAATTCTTGAGTTTGCGACATTTTGTCACAGGTAGATAATGTTTAACATTACCTATATAAATTTATTCTACAGTTATCTAAACTGATTTCGAGCTAAATCGATAGATGAAACCACTCTTCCTATGAAATTTCAATGTATTTTCAATTCTTTACGGCGCTTTATAATAATTTTACTTTTTAACTGCGTATATATTTGAAGTCTTTCTATAAATGCTTATGGTGTTATAATATAGACATTGTTATAAGCTTGACGAAGGCATTTTTAAGACAGGTATATTTAACTAAAGTCGAAATTTTTAAGATAATAAATAAAACAAAAAATAATTACTAAAATCCGAGGTACTCTCTATATAGAATACTCTTTCAGAAACAGCTTCGAGTTGTAAATACAGCTAAAATAGTCACATCTAGCTTGTCGACATTTTTAAAACAGTTATATCTTAAATTGGCATTTTTTAACAGATATATCTAGCCTATGTTGTCATTTTTAAGACAGACATATATATAATATATTATTCTTATAGTTATCTTAAAGTGACATTTTTAAAACAGATATATCTAGCCTAAGTTGACAATCTTAAGACAGCTATATTTAGACTAGTTTGACATTCTTAAAACAGTCATATCATTTTTAATCAGTTATATCTAGCTTCTAAGATCGGCTAATTCTGGCTTAAGTTGACATTCTTAAGACAGTTATATCCAGAATTCGTTGACATTCTAGACAGTCATATCATTCTTAAGACAGTTATATCTAGATTGGGTTGACATTCTTAAAACAGTTATATATATCTTAAATTTACATTTTATTTTATAATTCTTAAGAGAATTATATCTAGCTTGGGTTGACAGTCATATCATCTTTAAGACAGTTTTATCTAGTTTGGGTTGACATTCTTAAAACAGTCATATCATTCTTAATACAGTTATATCCAAACTAGGTTGACATTCTTAAAACTGTCATATCATTCCTAAGACAGTTATATCTGAATTGGGTTGACATTCTTAAAACAGGCATATCATTTTAAGACAGTTTTATCTAACTTTGGTTGACATTCTAAAAACGGCAAATTCTGGCTTAAGTTGACATTCTTAAGACAGTTATATCCAGAATACGTTTACATTCTAGACAGTCATATCATTCTTAACACGTTAACGGCCACGGCGGTCCCAGGGGACCGCTAATAGCTTTTCCATCCAGGCCACGGCGGTCCCTAGGGACCGCCTGTCAATTTTTTGTTTAACAGTTTAACATGATTTTCTGGCCAGCGGACCGCTCGTATAAGGTATTTTAAAGCATGCATAGGACCGCTTGGCCCTGACGGCTGGCGAAGATACAAGAGTTTTTTAATTATTTATTTTTTAATCTGTATTTTGACGATTTTATTTTTTAAAATGATACAAGTAAAATATCAACTTGGCCCAATAAACAAAATCACCAATAACGCCGTGGCGTTTAACGTGTTAAGACAGTTATATCTAGATTGGGTTGACATTCTTAAAACAGTTATATATGTATATCTTAAATTTACATTTTTAATACAGATATATCTAGCCTATATTGATATTTTTAAGACATATTATTCTTAAGAGAATTATATCTAGCTTGGGTTGACAGTCATATCATCTTTAAGACAGTTTTATCTAGTTTGGGTTGACATTCTTAAAACAGTCATATCATTCTTAATACAGTTATATCCAAACTAGGTTGACATTCTTAAAACTGTCATATTATTCCTAAGACAGTTATATCTGAATTGGGTTGACATTCTTAAAACAGGCATATCATTTTAAAACAGTTTATCTAACTTGGGTTGACATTCTAAAAACGGCAAATTCTGGCTTAAGTTGACATTCTTAGGACAGTTATATCCAGAATACGTTGACATTCTAGACAGTCATATCATTCTTAAGACAGTTATATCTTAAATTTACATTTTTAAAAAAGATATATCTAGGCTATGTTGATAATTTTAAGACATTTAATTATTAAGACAATTATATCTAGCTTGGGTTGACAGTCATATCATCTTTAAGACAGTTTTATCTAATTTGGGTTGACATTCTTAAAACAGTCATGACTGATACGAATATCATTCTTAATACAGTTATATTCAGACTATGTTGACATTCTTAAAACTTTCATATCATTTTAAGACAGTTTTGGCTAACTTGGGTTGACAGTCTAAAAGCGGTAATTTCTGGCTTAAGTTATTATTCTTAAGATTGTTATATCCAAACTAGGTTAACATTCTTAAAACAGTCATAATATTCTTAAGACAGTCATATCTGACTTGGGTTGACATTCTTAAAAACTTTTTATCTATCTTAAATTTACATTTTAAAAACAGATTTATCTAGCCTATGTTGACATTCTTAAGACAATCATATAATTCTTAGGACAGTTATATCTAGACTAGGTTGGCGTCCTTATGACTAAGCTAGATATAACTGTATTAAAATTTTGACTTAAGCTAGAAATTAATGTTTTTAGAATGTCAACAGGTTGCACATAACTGTCTTAAAAATTTCGACAAGCTAGATATGAATGCTTTAGCTGTACTTACATCTCGCTGCTGTTTCTGAAACAGTGTTCCATATATTTAGAAAAATAGTCGTATTTTATTACTATTTTTTTTGTTTCGTTATTTTGTGTATGGACATTGCATGGCGTAGCGAAGTGGAAGACGGGCGCAGAAAACGAGATACCAATTTCCATAACATTAACGGCGAAATTGAATGTTTTAATTAAAAGAAGAGCAGCAAAAATAAAGACAATAAAAGTCGCAGAGTCGAATAGATGGTTATCAGTGAGTGGGTTTCGGCGAGCGCGTGCGACAAGGAGCGACTCGTGCAGTCGAGAAGGACGCCGACAAGGAATCGAGTGATGCTCTTTGAAATACGAGGGTGTAATTTGATTTTATAAGTTTTGCCATACTGTCTTTTTCGGTTTTTTTCTTCTTGTTGGTGTTGTTTTGTTCGAACTATTTTTACTGCTGTTTCGCGATGCAGCAGAAGCACTGTAAAATTGTCCTTCAGCAGGGTATACATAGTATAAAAATATTGGTTAATTTTAACCAAATATTAACCAGATTTTATAATTATCCAGGCCCATTAATGTTAAGTTTACAACCAACTGTAATCTGAAATAAACAACTTAATAACAAAATTCAATAATCAATAATTCAACCATAATTCTTGTAATTTTCAAAAAGGACCTTATTGTTACAAATTTTTTTGTAGATCCAGTTAAAGTAGACACAAAATTTAGTATACTTTACCTACCCCACTATCACATTATTACGAAAATAAATATTCCAGTCAATGATCAAATATTGAATAAAATAATTAACACATCAAACAAGTTTTATTTAATTATTAGATTAAAATATTACAAAATTTGATAAATTTAATATATTTTTTACTAACTATTTTGCACGAATCAATTCAGTTTACAAACTTTCATAAAAAAAAGAACTTAATATAATAATAATTTATAAGTAGGTACAAAATACAAAAAATAATAATGGTTTAACAATTGCTTTTTATGTTTAATTGACTAATATAATGTATGTTTTAAAATATTTGCGTTTAATTTAAAACTTAAAAAACAACATTTAAAATTTAATTTAACGGCGGCAAATATATCAAAGATGATGGCCGGAGATATCTCACGTGGTGCGCACAACAGTCCCGATTTCGTTCGCATTCCAAAGAAATCGACGTCTACTTGACAGTCAAAATGCTCGGTAAAAATGAGGGTAGAAACATACCTATAAAAATGGTTTATTTGTTACTTACCTTTAATATTCTCAATAATAACGATGGTTTAAACAAACTAAAACCGGACACGTACTCACACTAGTGATGTCGTATTTCGAATTAAAATATTCGTTTAATCCGAGTTTTAAGATATTCGGATGCATCCGAATATTTAAATATTTTATGGAATCGGAATCGGATTCGGCATAATTTCGTATCCTCATATGAAAAATCCGGTTTCGGAATCCGAAATTCGGATGAATTGCATTCGGTATCAAAATTTATTGTTTATACCAACCGAACTCGATGACGACTCATACTCATATTTACTTAATTTTTGATATATTTATTTTATATATATATATATATTTGCCTAATATTATTTACTTAATTTTTGATATATTTATAATAAAATGACAGTTTTAATTTTAAATTAGTTAATTAAATCAAATTGGTTTCGAGTTTAAAGGTATACCTTATATTAGCGCCATCTTTGTTGAAATGCCGTGAGTGTCACTGCTACTGGCTTACTCGGAATTAAAAAATGGGAATTCGGAATAGGATGATTAATCCGAATATTGAAATATTCCGATTCCGGATAATCCGAATATCTAAATCATCCGAATATCTGCATCACTAACTCACACGATCGTTTACAACTCACTACACGCGAAGAGCAACTGCAAACTAAGACGCGTTAAAAACTAAAAATTGGCATGTTTGCTAAATTTGCTCCTTATATTACAGATTTGATAATAGCTTGATTTTAGCGGACTTTTATTTTAGTCGTATCAAAAATTGGATAGAATGTCTTATATTTGATTATTGTTAGTACACAATTTATAGGTCTTTTTCTAATATTCAGTAAATTTTTTTAATAATTTAATCCAGACAGGATTATTTTATTGATTTTATTCCAAATGTAGAGGATGTTTTCGTATACGTATATATAAATGGGACACCCCTCTAAAATCTTTATTTGAATATAATATAATATATTATATATATTATATTATATTATATTATATTAAAAAATCCAGCTTCAAGGGCTACAAAAGTAATTTTTTTGACAAAAATTACAAAACAAAAAAGCATCGGTAAAATAGATACCTATAACATTGTTTTTCTGAACGGAACACCCTGTATATTTTAGAATATTTATTTTGAATTTTAGAGCTTCAGAAGAAAAAACTATAAAAAATATACATGGTGTTTCATTGAAAAAAAACAATGTCAATGCTATTTTATTAAATTTACCGATGCTTTTTTGTTTTTAAATGTTTGTAAAAAAATTACCCTTTTAAACCATGCAAGCTGGATTTTAAATTTTTTTGATATTTCTTTAAATAAAGATTTTATAAGAAAACACCCTGTACTTACTTATACTAGTAAAAATAAAGTTAAATGCATTTAGTTTTATTTATATATTATTTGATAAAATTAATCCAAATTGGAATATAATAATAAAATCCAAGAGTTGATCTGAGTATCTTTCCTACGAAAATTAAGCTTGACGTTACATAAAGCCAATCTTAATGTTTGATTGGTTTAAGAAAAACTTTTTCTGTGACCAATCTAAAATTTTACTGTTGCTAGAAAAAAAATTATTAAATGTAGCACTTAAACGATTAAATTTTAATATGATGATATTAATCTTTTGCGAAATGTACAGATTTGTCAATTTTTTTCTTGATTTATTCTATTTTAGATTAAACTAATTTATTTAGGTTAATTTTTGACTTTTCTTAAATTAATAAATGGATTTGATTTATTTTATCATAACATTTCTTTCCGTGCACTGTATCCCGTAATTTCAGTTCGTAACCTTCTTCTTTAGATTTAATGGCCTTAGCGTACTTAAACACTATTTGGCCAGCAAATTATATTTTTTAAATTTTCTTTACTGATCAAGGGTCTCATTTAAGAGAGTCTGAGATTAACTCATCCCTTGAATGAAGATTGATTCATCCACTGATTAATTAAATTTTTATAACATGTTCAATTTTCTTTAACCATGCACCACATGGCTATATGCACAGGATTTCTTCAAATATTTCAATCTTAATTCATCCGTTTCTATTTTGGACTATTTTCATATATTTATACGAGGTGTGTTCAGAAAATAACGGAAATTGTTAAATTTCGCGGGTTCGGAGGGTCCGGTTGTCATAAAATTTTCTTTATTATGTTGGTATACATGGCCCGAAAGTATGATAAAAACTTAAGCTGTTTTCATTGTTTACTTTGTCTGTGGTAGCCGCTAAGGTTAGACTTGTTTTATGAGCTCGGCGATTTTCGTTCGTTCGAAAGAAATGGATCAAAGAATTTGTATCCAATTTTGCTTAAAAAATTAAATAAATTCTGTGAAATGTTAACAAAGGCCTATAGTAAGTCTGCTATAAGTAAAACAAGAGTTTACACGTGGTATAAGAGTTTCCAAGATGGCCGTGAAGACGTTGAAGATGACGAACGCCCCGAACGCACAAGCACATTAACAACCGATAAAAACATGGAAAAAGTGGAAGAAATGGTTATAAACCATCAAAGAAGTCGCTGATGATGTTGGTATATCGATTGGCTCATCCCATGAAATTTTTTCGAATGCTTTGGGTATGCAACGCGTGGCAGCAAAATTAGTTCCAAAATTGTTAAATTTTGAACAAAATTTTTGGCCAAAAACAATAATGTAATGATGCCCCAGCCTCCATATTCGCCAGACATGCCTCTGTCTGACTTTTTCCTATTCCCAAAAATAAAGAGAACCTTAAAGGGCCGTCGTTTTGCAAGCATAGATGACATTAAAAGCGCTAAAGGCTATCCCAAAGATCGAGTTTTAGAAGTGTTTCGAGTATTGGAAGAAGAGCTGGCACATGTGCATAATATCCAATGGGGACTATTTTGAAGGCGACAATATTAATGCAGACGAATAAATAAATATTTGTTTCAAAAAACGAAAATTCCCGATATTTTCTGAATACACCTGGTATATTTCTGATTAAAGCCAGTGTATTTCTACCCTGGAAATCCGATCTCGTCCTTCCGGGGTCGCAAAGTCACTTTCACTTACTTTTTCATAGAGCAATAACGCACTCCACCAGGGAAGAAACCAAAAACCTTCGCACACTCGATAAATGGGTATAAGGCAACCGATTAACAATAATAACCGATTTCTGGTAATTTTATCAACACACTGGAAAGTTGTTATGAACATGTTACGAATTAAAATATAGTAAGCAGAAACATAAGTTGCAGACCCTGAAATCAGTTGAGTTTGTTGATGCGTATTGTCAGTGAGAAATATTTTGGTTGACGAAATAATTTGTTAAACATTAATGCTTACAAAATTGCATATTACCTTTACAAAACTTTCGGTAAAATATTTGCCTTTGATAAAATAATTACAAACCCTGGTTTTCTACAAAAAATTATTTTAAAATTTTACAAAATAAAATTAACAAACTACAAACTCATGTTAACAAATCTGATTTTTATAACAGTGTAAAAATGATTTCTATAGAAAGCAAAAAAGCAATCCGAGCACAGCATTCTCAATCGCACCTATACTTTGCTTTGGAGGATGCAGTGCTCTGATTGGCTCAATGCTTTCCTTAGAGATTATTTTCTATAGAAAGTAAAGTCGCCAATTTCAAGGACTTTTGGTCATTGTTAAAACTTAAAGTTAGTAAATTTGTGAGAATTATTATGTATTAAGCTGCGACTGAATATGAAATGGATTTTCGTGGAGGAGTGGAAACCTTCGCAGTTTATGGGGGTTGTAAATGTACATACACAGCCGAAGAACATCGTATTTAGTATATTGCAGTTTAATACCGAGACTAAACAACAAATAAGTTTTATCTCTTGATATATGAGTTTTGTTTTCTCTTTGCTCTTAGCAAAACTAACTCAAACTAAGAATCTAAAATCATTGAATGTTACATTTTACATTTTCCAAGAACAAGTTTAGGAGTTTTGTCTAGACTTTAGATATTACCAAAATACTTACAAACAACGATTCGTCTTTGTTTTATGAGATTGCTCTTAATAACGAAATCGTGTTTTAATTTGATAAACCAAAATCATGGACATATTGAAAAAATGGATTCTTGCATATTGTAAGTAAGGCATGCCATGTGTGAGCTGTACTATCAGTGTCAGCTTTTGATTTTGCTTGAAAAAGAATTAAGCACGAAGGTTTTAATATTAAAATACAATGGTGGTTTGCTCTGCATTTGGTTGTAAAATTTATATAAGTTATAGTGACAAGTAAGAGACTGTGACAGGTAAAAATCAATATTATAATTGCAATGGATTTCATTAATTATTAAATTATGCATAAAACTGTTTATAGTTTGGTTCATGGATAACTTGACAGAATAAATTTTTGTAAATAGTTATTGTTTATTTTAAATTTGTCTTCAAAATCGTTCCTACTTAAAAAATTTCACTAGTAATACCACTAGAGGTCAAATTATTTCCGGAAATTTTTTCGAGCTCATGAATATTTTGAAAATTATCCCGAGTTGAAGACGAGGGATAATTTTCTAAAAATATTCATGAGGGAAAAAAAATTCCGGATTTAATTTGACCTCGTGTGGTAATCGGTAAGAAAATTCCACACCAAATTGTGTTTAAATTGTGTTTTAATTAAAATTTATTTTTTGATTTAACTTGTCAAGTCAACCCCAACCCACAGATCCTGCATTTTCGCCATTTAAGAAGAAAGGAGGTGCCCAAAGAATATAGAAAACATCTTAGCTTTGTAATTGAAATGTATCAAAATGATCATGTAAACAAATAAAAACCTACTCTTAAAAATTGACATAGTAGGCCTTGTATTTTGTAAAAATATGGCGATTTTTGCTCCAAAAATATAGTTTATTTATATACACGAGGGTGATTCAAAAAAATCAAATATTTTACCTCATAGGTTCTGCTTACCTCTATAGAAAGTGCTTACCAAATTTGAGCTTTTAATCGTATTTATAGGAAGATCCTCCTCTTCACAATTTTCCATTTGTTACGATTCCAAAATTCTATTAGATCGGTCAATAATAATTGATAATTAATTTAGTTAAAATGGTTACATCAAACAATAATTTTTATTTACAAGCGTTTATTGTTTTTGTTATTTTTCTTTTTTTTCCTCGTAATTTAATAAAATTTCACTAAAAATTAAAAGTTTTATTGCACAATTTAATTATTACATATTACAATTTCAATATTTATTGAAAAATGGAAACATTTTCTAAATAAAAATAATATATTACAATAAAAACGATAAAATGACTAAACAAATTTCGAGATCAATAATAAAAAAACTCAAAAACAAGAACAAGTGGGACTCTTCAGTAAAGAGTCTTTAGTCTCATAAATTTTGGTAGGGCATTACCATATCAATCTTCATCATTGTTGTAGTAACGATCAATTTTTACCAATTTTTCAACTTTTGCTGGCTATAGCCTGTTTTGACCAAACATGGCCAAAAGTTAAGAAAATTCGTTCAATTGCAGCTGAACTAGCTGGAATGCTTAAAGGCTGCGACACAAAAAGGCAAAATTCTGGACTGCAACATTATCATTTTACCCATTTTTAGAGACTTCTGGTGCATAACCAACCACCACTTACGAGTTTCCAAATTTTCAATAGCTTCTTTTTTAAACATATAGACTGGAAATTTTGCCGAGTCTTTAATCTTAAACGATCATATCTGTTAGATAGTTTAGAAAGCCACGTTTCTGCTGTTTCTTCCTTTGTTAGAGTTAATTTTTCCCCAGAAAATTTGGGTCCAACACGTAAGCTAAGAAATGGAAAGGCATTATAGCTTGATGAAAGCGTTTTATAATTTCGAATTTGTATATTTCTAAATTCTTATCATTTAGAAGATTTATCCAGATATCAACTGCTTTCGACAATGTCACATTATCACTTTGTAATGCATCCACACTTTTTAATTATTTGTAAATCCAGTGCATTTGAGTATAAGTTTAAGTTTTTAAGCTTATTTTTAATTGGCATAAACTCCTTATTAGTGACAAAATTCGTCATAATAAAAAAACTTGTCGCCCTCAAAAAAACCCAACAAAAACCCTTTTTTCCAGAAAAACCCTGCGGGTCGGTGTTTTTCTAATTTTACCTGATTTGGTATTTAATAAACATGCAATATTATTAAAAATTATGGATATATTATATTTATTTATTCTCAGATACCTGTATATGGGTTTAATTTCTATATTCCTACAACAATAATGGTGGAAAAGTTGAGTATTTTTCTTTAACCTTCAATAAGGGATTTAACTATCGTCAGTATTATTTTTGGATAAGGCCAAGTTCCTGTGTTGGAGGTACGTTTGTGTAAAGTGCCTTAATCCACAGCGTTTGCTGGATGTCTACAGATTCCTAACCACCTTCATACTTAAGCCATCTACCATCTGCTCTGCTAATGGTATAGCGGAAAAATCCTGTCTTTTAGGTTTAAGTTCTGAAAACAGATTAACCATTGTAAGGGCCGGTTTATCAATGTCCAGTTAAAGTTGCAGTTAGTTATCTGGTAGATAATTTCCATGGATACCATTGTTCTCACAACGTTCGATATGAAAATTAACCGTCAGATAGACTAACTGGAACTTAACTAGAGATTGATGAACCGGCCCTAAGTCAAGTTACCAGGCCAGCGCAGCCTTCTAGTTTTCCTAACAACATACTCTCTAAAAATGAAATAGTCATAATTCTATTATTTGAATTAGTACCAGCATTTTTTATTAATAAAGAAGTCGTTTTCACTTTTAAATAGTTATTTTTTACTACGTAAATAGTAAAATTTTGACTAATTTAAGATTAGTAACCATCTTTGACTATTTCTGAGAGTTAAAAGTAACTAATTTCTTTAATCGTTTGCGGCCAACAACAAAGTATTATTTGAATTAAATGCATATACCTAAGCTCCATGGTTAAATGACCCATAAAAACAAATAAAGATGCAAAAAGTTTAGCTCAAAACAGCAACACAAATAATATATTCAACAAAAATATTATGAACACTATTTATTGACAAATAAAATTTGTTTTTATGAGAACGGCTGACAGCCGAATGGGTTATGACAACAGCTTGACAAGTGACAGACCTGAGTTCAATCCCCGGCTGGGTCAAAACTTTTTTAAAATTTAAATCTACTAATTTGACTATTTCATTCAGTAGAATTTGACTAATTATTAGTGACTGCTTTTTCGCCATGACAATTAGTCAAATATGAATTATAATTTTAGTTATTTTTGACTAATTCATTTTAAGAGAGTAGGCAAATATACCATCCATCGTATGCCGGTTCTAAAGAGGCGAAATCGTCCTTCAGGAGCCCATATAACCAACCCCAAAGGGCAGATTCACCCAATTATTATGTTACTTTGAGAGCGCTGGTTCGCGACCAGTTGTGTGCAAATATTGACGAAAATTATACTGTACTGTATTTTGGTTATTTTAAACTGATTTTTACTGTAATAAAAATAGGTTATACAACTATTATAATTGGCCAGTTATAACAGGGGGTTGAAACCACTCTCTAAAAATGAATTAGTCAAAAATAACTAAGTTAATAGTTATTGGTGGCTGCTTTTTCACTTGTACCATGGTTAACCATGGAATACCATGGTACCCCCAAAATTTAACATCCAATTTGTATGTAAAATTGTCCCCTGAATCTGAAAATGTCGTCAAAAGTTAAAAAAGTAGAACAGTTTTTGAGATATACTTAGTCAATTTTCATAATTTTTGACGGTTTACATAAGAATTGTCTCTTAAATTTTGGTATACCATGGTATTTCATGGTTAACCATGGTACAAGTGAAAGCAGCCACTAATAACTATTAAATTAGTCATTTTTGACTAATTCATTTTTAGAAAGCATTAACGTTATAGTTTAATTTGATCTCGCCATAATTCATTTAAAAGGTAAGTGGTTTACAATAGTTAACCTAAATCTTCGGAACCGGAGCTATTTTATTTCAATTTTTATTTTAAATTATTAAATATTTTTTTTTTATATTATCGCTTTTATTATCGGGCAATCAAACTTGAAACATTTTTTCTTTAGTCACTTATAAAAAAGATTAATTAATCATTTAATCAAGTTTAAAGAATTTATTAAAAAAATATATTTTTTGAATAATTTTGTAACTCATTGTAAATTAGTTATTATCAAATAAGTATGATATATTTTTGTAGGAAATTTAACGCTCTACAAAAAAGTTTTGATGTATTTAATTCTAACTCTAACCGTTAAGAAAAATTTTGAATAGAATATCATTTAAATGGTAAGATAATCGCTTAAACACATTAGTCCTTTTTTGTAGAGCATTCAATTTCCTACAAAAATATGTATAAAGATTTAGTTAAACGATTGATTTATAATAAACAGGGCCAGATTTAAGGGTGAGGAGGCCCTGGGGCAACAAGGGAGTGAAGGCCCCTAATTATTTTGCAAATCGTAATACTCTATCGTTGTGTAAGATTTTTTTTAATAAATACAATCTTGTGGAGGCCCTCATAATAAAATATGGTCTTTTTATAAGGGACCAAAGAAAAAATTAAAAACTGTGATGAGAAGGATGTTTCTAATAGAAACTTTCCATTAATATTAAGAGCTCAAATTTGGTAAGCACTTTCTAGAGGTGCCCAAGAACAAATTTTTCGGTGTCGAAAGAAAAAAATATTCGATTTTTTTTAATCACCCTTATCTACACTTTAAAACAAATCCAGTTAAAATCGCACAATGAATAAAGATTTTAAAGGGTTGAGTCGCAAACAAATGGTTCACACTGTAGAATTGATACCCAAAAATGTACTTTTGATTGGTTAAGGGAGCTTTCACTGTACATCTAACATAAATTTTGTGCATTTATAAATAATTTCATCTAAATATAATTATGATTTTCTCGAAAACGTTTGGGTAATTCCATTTATTAGCCACCAATGAGTGCACCTCATATACTCTAATTTTATTTCTTTTTTAACTGTTAATAGACATGGACCCAAGAAGTGAAAAAAACTCCCCTTTTCTTTTCTCCCCCTATCACCTATTTATACAGGGCTATGCAAAAGTTACTATGCAGACCTAACTTAAAAAAATTGTACTTTTTTTGCTAATAAAGCTATCGACATTAAACAAACTGTTAATTGTTAAGAAAATATTTCTCTTTTAAACCATATAGGACACATTTAGTTAATGATGCCCTAAATGGTCTTTGGGAATTTTTTAAAAAATGCAATTTTTGGCAAAATTGTCTAATTTTATAAATTCATATATTCTTAGAACAACTTGCCAGCAAAATTTTTTTAATGTAGTTTGTTACCATAGATCTTACTCTATATAAAAGCAATGAAAACATTTTCAAATAATATTGGCTAAGAGTTCAAAAAAATATAATAAAAATCCATGTTTTCGAAAAATCACTATTTTCAGCCATTTCATGGTTTAAAAAGGCTATGTTTGAGTGAGTCGATTTAAATCAATTTATGCTTATCATCACATGCACTTATTAGCCTCCAATAACCATTAATAAAATTATTGTGTATTTTGCTTTTAACTGGGCTGTGGCTGTATGTACAGCCCAGCTATAAGCAAAATACACAATATGCCCACCTGACTTTCAGCCATTTCATGATTTAAAAAGGCTATGTTTGAGTGAGTCGATTTAAACAAATTTATGCTTATCATCACAGGCACTTATTGGTCTCCAATAATCATGAATAAAATTATTATGTATTTTTCTTTTAGCTGGGCTGTGGATGTATATGTCCACCTGTGACTATATCCATATTATTAACCATATATTATTAACCATATATTTCGAAAAAGCGAATTGCATCTTTAAAATAACTTGACAGACTTGAATTGACTTCTAATTCATTCTAAATAAAAATATAAAATATAAAAACCACATACAGTGGCGTCGAAAATTAACTACCCATTTATTTATTTTTTAAATTAAGAAAACTTAATCAAATGTACAAAAAATTAATTAAATGACTAAAAGACATACTTCGGCAGTAAAGTAGAACTTTATTTCTTTTACTTTACTGCCGATTGTTGACTACTTTCGGCAGATTTCGGATAAAAATATTTTTTGCGATTTTCCAAGATTAAATCTTGTACTAAGGAGGAAAACAAATAACAGAATGGCGAGTGGATGCAACTGTAACCGATATTTGTACGTAGGTATCACAAATTAAAGTATCTATATAATTTTACCAACATTTTTGGTGAAGTCTGCTGCGATCCATTTAAAGGCCATAAGTCGTTAATTTATTCCTCTTGATAGACATTATACACATAAGAAAATTTTTCGATTCATATAACTTTTTAGAGGTAAAAAATAGTAAATAGGTTTTTTAGGTGATTGTAAAATTTAAGAATATGATTTCTTCAGTTTAATTATATGCAGTTTAATTAATTTTTTGTACATTTGATTATGTTTTCTTAATTTAAAAAATAAATAAATGGGTAGTAGGTAATTTTCGACGCCACTGTATGTGGTTTTTATATTTTATATTTTTATTTAGAATGAATTAGAAGTCAATTCAAGGCTGTCAAGTTATTTTAAAGATGCAATACGCTTTTTCGAAATATATGATTAATAATATATGGTTAATAATATGGATATAGTCACAGGTGGACATATACATCCACAGCCCAGCTAAAAGAAAAATACATAATAATTTTATTCATGATTATTGGAGACCAATAAGTGCCTGTGATGATAGCATAAATTGGTTTAAATCGACTCACTCAAACATAGCCTTTTTAAACCATGAAATGGCTTAAAGTCAGGTGGGCATATTGTGTATTTTGCTTATAGCTGGGCTGTACATATAGCCACAGCCCAGTTAAAAGCAAAATACACAATAATTTTATTAATGGTTATTGGAGGCTAATAAGTGCCTGTGATGATAAGCATAAATTGATTTAAATCGACTCACTCAAACATAGCCTTTTTAAACCATGAAATGGCTGAAAATAGTGATTTTTCGAAAACATAGATTTTTATTATATTTTTTTGAACTCTTAGCCAATATTATTTGAAAATGTTATCATTGCTTTTATATAGAGTAAGATCTATGGTAACAAACTATATTAAAAAAATTTTGCTGGCAAGTTGTTTTAAGAATATATGAATTTATAAAATTAGACAATTTTGCCAAAAAATTGCATTTTTAAAAAAATTCCCAAAGACCATTTAGGGCATCAATAACTAAATGTGTCCTATATGGTTTAAAAGAGAAATATTTTCTTAACAATTAACAGTTTGTTTAATGTCGATAGCTTTATTAGCAAAAAAAGTACAATTTTTTTAAGTTAGGTCTGCATAGTAACTTTTGCGTAGCCCTGTATAAATAGGTGATAGGGGGAGAAAAGAAAAGGGGAGTTTTTTTCACTTCTTGGGTCCATGTCTATTTACAGTTAAAACAGAAATAAAATTAGAGTATATGAGGTGCACTCATTGGTGGCTAATAAATGGAATTACCCGTTTCTAACGTCGCGTTATTTATGTGTTTATATCGGCGATCGTAGTAGGTAATATACGATAATGGACCTTGATGCAGATTGCAAAATCCCAAATCATATTTTCAGCGGCACTAGTAAGTCTCTACTTTATCTATAACGTCAAGAAATTTTTTGATTAAATTGCTGCCAAATTTACGAGTCACTTTGTGAATTATTTTCATCCCCTCCCAGATTTTTAGTTAGCGCTGATTTCATAGCAGCGTTGATAATTTAATTTTCGTTTTCAAATCTAAGTACGTGAGCTATGAGCATGATTACTTAGTAAGAAAACTACTTTTACATTTAAAAATTGTCATAGGCGAGATCAACCCTCAAACAAAAACATCTCATTTGTTGTGCTCACTTATCGATGTCATTTGTTTTTGTTTTGTTCGGATCAAGTTGGGGTCGGGGTGGGGTGGCGATGACGTAACTAACTCGAGGCGATGCTCATTAGAACGCACTTCATCCGCGAGGGCCGAGAACTCTTCAATTGTCTGAGCACGAGTGTCCTTCTGCAAGCGCCTAGCCTACTCTCTACTTCTGGTTATGTTGTTCCGTTGTTTTGATTCTTATTTAGATGACTGACTGACTGACGTTGAGTTTGACAGATCTGGAACGAATGAAATTATCGATGGTAATGAGTCAACTGAGCTTCGTTTGTGCAGCCTTCTTATAATACCGCAAATTTACGAACAAGTTTAAAAGCAGTTTCATATAGATGCGAAATTAGAAATACGAAAAATGTTTTCATTGGTCCATTTGATTTGTCGGGAAAAGCGTTTTGACGTTTCGACAGATTCTGCGAATTCGCAAGATTTGAAATCTGGGGGGCGGGAATCTTGAGATTGATTCAATATTTTGAGAAAATCGCACGAATTTGTCGTGAAGCGCACGGGCTGAAGTTAGTTTTAAGTTAGTTGACAGTTGTCAAATGTCATACAATTAAAATAAATTGCCCTTCTTGTAAAATAATACTAAATGTGAAAATTATTTTATTATCACATTACAAAAATACAAAAGTATTAAATAGTTTCTCAACGCCAATATTTGAAAAGTTTATATGAACATTGTACTGACCTTTTAATTTCGCCGGCAGTAAACTATAACTTAAATTCGGGCACGGACTCCACTGTAAAGTGCTCATAAAACATTTTCTTTACTTTCACTATGAAAAACTGTCAATTTTCAAGAAATACATTTCGATTTATAACCTTTATAATTGTGTTTATAAAATATAAAAATTTGATTTAAAAGTTTAGTTTTAGAAATCTTCAAACTTGACTAAAAATTTAAAAAAAATTAGGTTTAGATCCATGCACCCCCCATTTAAATTCAAGAACCTATTTCTATTTCTACTAACTAGAAACGAATGTAATCAATCTTGCCAGTAACTTAACCTATTTAATGCTAACTTCACATTCGATCCGACTCCTTGATTGGATACAAGTCGCTCTAAACTAATTACCTTATAAATCTATGGGACAAAACAATTGGAATGGATTTCCCGTATAAATATTCCTCCTGATACAATAAGGGCGAACGGGGTGAATCGTAGGAGACAAAGACAAATATAGGCGACTAGATTTTAGATGGCGAAAGGTGCACGGCGATAATTAAGCCGGAAATCGATAAATTTTCAAAATTATTAAGCAATAAGTCAAAATTTAATTGGGGGTCTTAATGGACCATTTGTGAGCGTATTAATTTTACTGGGTGCTATCATAAACAGGTTAATGAAGTGAGACTAGGTATAGCTTTATAAAGTGTATATTACTCAAGTAGGTTTGATTTTAGAATATACACATTTTATCTTTGGTTATTTAGGCGATTCCACTTTTTTTAGGGTGTCCATATAAACTAGGGTGTCCGTTATTTACCAAGTTGATTTTTTTTCTTGCGACGCCCCCTAAATTTTTAGTCTATCGTCTAAAAAAAAATTTCAGACCAAAATAAAATCTTAATATTCATAATAAACCTTGCCCCAAAGACGATACATTTCCCATTCAAATTACATGGGATTTTGACACTTTTTTCAATTAATTCTTTTTTTCCCAGGCAAGATGACTTACAGCAATGAGACATATATATTCTTATAGTAAATTGAACGCTCTACAAAAAAGGTCTCTTATAATTTTTCGATTAAATCACTCGTTAAAAAGTTATTCGAGGTGAAAGTTAAACTCTGTGTCCATTTTCTGATTTTTTTTACTTTTACGGCAAAGTTATTATTATTTCGATGAAAGTTATTAGTATATTTCTGAAAATAGATAATTCTGGTGGTATTAGGGTACACAATTTTTAAACCTGGAAAATAATAGACTGCATAACAGGTAGCTGGTTCTAGTTTTAATCATTTTTGAGACTTTATTTATAACACAAAGTCAACTAATTTTTATTGAATTTCAAGTTTTGTATACTTTTATGAAATTTTCCTTCAATACAGTAAGTGACTCAAAATTACTCTTACAAGCATTCCCGCCAACACACGGAATTTTTATTGACGCAAGCGCGCTAAAGCGCATTTAGTACCTTGACGGCGCTTTAAGTCCTTTTAGTATTGTATATTTGTTATATTGTATACAAATATCTCTGCATATTGTTGTGAATGTTGTGTCGTACATTAACAGTAGTTATTTATATAATAAAACTTGTTTATTATACACAAAAAACAAAATTTAGAATTATAATTGCTCTATAGAGCAATTTTTTAACATATACGTAAATAAAAACTTTAACATTAAATTTATATTGAAAATCTCATTGGAATTAAAATTTCACAAATAGTTCTAACCTATAAAAATTTAGGTTCAATGGATCTAAGACAAAATATATTTTATATATTTAAGTTCAATTAAGTACTGACAAAAAGTTACCAACAAATAAAGAAGTTCTGCAACTACTGTACCATCACTCAAAAAATCGCAATAAATCTATTGATGACAGCTGTTCAATCGTTATACGTTAAGTGACAGGAATTTGGAGTGAAGCAGTAATTCCAACTCAAATTAATTCGCGTTGCATAACAAATGCAATAATTCATTATTTGTTTCAGCAATATTTATATGAAAAATCCGTCGAGTTCTTTGATCAATTAAAAATTGTTTTGTCTCCTCGTCAATCATTTTAAAAACGTCACCGTGAGCATAATTGTTCGAGTTTATTTGCAATAATTGTTCGAGTTTATTTGACAAATCTTGCTCTTTTGTTTTATTTTTTTGGTTAAGATATTTTTGTACATTTCTGTATTCTGCGTAGAGACTTTTTAATTTTGTTATGCAACGTGAATTAATTTGAGTTTGAATTACTGCTTCACTCCAAATTCCTGTCACTTCACGTATAACGATTGAACAGCTGAAAACTAGAACCAGCTACCTGTTATGCAGTCTATTATTTTCCAGGTTTAAAAATTGTGTACCCTAATACCACCAGAATTATCTATTTTCAGAAATATACTAATAACTTTCATCGAAATAATAATAACTTTGCCGTAAAAGTAAAAAAAATCAGAAAATGTACACAGAGTTTAATTTTCACCTCGAATAACTTTTTAACGAGTGATTTAATCAAAAAATTATAAGAGACCTTTTTTGTAGAGCGTTCAATTTACTATAAGAATATATATGTCTCATTGCTGTAAGTAATCTTGCCTGGGAAAAAAAGAATTAATTGAAAAAAGTGTCAAAATCTCATGTAATTTGAATGGGAAATGTATCGTCTTTGGGGCAAGGTTTATTATGAATATTAAGATTTTATTTTGGTCTGAAATTTTTTTTTAGACGATAGACTAAAAATTTAGGGGGCGTCGCAAGAAAAAAAATCAACTTGGTAAATAACGGACACCCTAATATAAACTGAAGTTGAGTAAAATGAAAATACTGGTGGCGTAGAGATTCTTTGAGGGAATATTTTTATTTTTGCATGGAACATGGACTACTATGCCATGAACTTTTTGAAAATAGTTAGTTTGCTTTGTCACCAAAAAAAAACAAACTAATTTAGATATGTCTCGTCTTGCGTAAAAACAACCTAGAAGTCTTGTTTTGTAAAAACAGTTTTTTGAAACGAACTTAAAAAGCTTTAATAATAAAACGAATTAGGCAAAAAACTTAAATATGTAAAGCATGGTCCTCCTCCAGGCAATCGCAGACTTCCTCCTCTTCATCTGCAGATTCGCCTGAATGTACTTGAGCTTCATCAAAAATAATATTTTTGTAAAAGCTAAGTTTAGGAAGATTTTGCCATACCACTTCTTCATTATTGAATTGCTTCTCCAAAAGCGTTTTAACATTTTGTTTTTTTTCTGCCGAAATAGAGTTTCCCATAAGAAGAGGTTTCAGTGCGCATGTTCTTTCACTGCGACCTCTCTTAACTAATGTGGAGTAATTCTAGAGGATCTTCAAAGCGAAAAAATTGGGAATCTTTATATTTCACTGTCGTTGCATTATACTATAATCGTATAATCGTATAATCGGAATTTTTTGAAACCATTCTTTTTTAAATCTTTAATGTCAGTTATTTCATTGTAGGTCTCCAGAAATCTTTTAATATCATATAACTGCCAATCGTTTACCAATATTCTCGTAGTAGTGGTTATATTCTTCAGGTGTGAGTATGATGTTATGTGTTTTTAATAATTTTTCGGATCGGCCAAATACACGATCCGCAGGCGATCTTAAAGGGAAATTTTTTTGTATTTCCTTAACGTGATCTGGAACTTCTTTTCTAAGCCAATGAGCTAAAAGGTGCAGTATATGGGCATTTTTATTTTGACCTGAACATCCATAGCAAAATAAGTTTTTTTTTACGTGTTCACTGAAGCGGTTACGGTCCACGGTTTAGTAAACTGTGTCCGTTCAGGGTTCAGTCAACCTTAGCTTATAATTAGTATAAAGATGGTATATCTATAGATTTAGCAGTTACATTTAGTTACACTTCGCTTCTGAAGATGCCAACATCGTTGGCGAAAAGTACTTCAAGCACTTTGTGTTTTGTTTTGGTGTTCGGGAATATTTCTAATATTTGATTATTATCATCACTTAAGCTTGTCGTTATTTCAGCTTGCCATCATTTTAGATTTATCTGAAAATCTATGAGAGTGCTGAATCGAAATTTGTGTATTTGTGTTTTTCTATAAATAGGATGGTCGAGTATGAGAATGCGATTCGTTTTGTGACAAATTTAACCGTTGTCTGAGTAATTTACAGCCGATTAAATACACATTCGACGACACTTCAGTTTGCCGGGTTATTTTATAAATAAATTTTCGGCGTGTCGGAAAGTTTATTGCTTCAGACTCAATGTCAGTGAGTTTAATGAAAATGTGGGTAGTAAAATGATTATAAATTTCCTCTAATTTATCATAAATCAATTACCGCTACGTTTACTAGCTGGTAGACTTATTGAAATTTAATTTATTTCCACGTAGCGTCTACGGTACACGGGTCTTGGTCTATTTTAAAAGGTTTTAGCATATATCAGCGATCTCGGGCAGATTTATTCGTAAGGCTATGCATTAGCGATAAAAATTATAACCGCGGAAATTCTGTCTAACAAAATATAAATGTGTAGAAGGTTATACATCTCACCCGTGTTTACGCAGGGCTGTTAAGTATTAATATTTCAAACCTCAAACGCAGTTAGTTAAAGTAGTCAACGTAACACCTTTGAAACATGTTTAATTAGTAAATCATACAATAAGGCATATAAGGCGCAATTTTGACCGCGTGTTAATAATTAAAACGGCCGCCTTGTGTTTCGGAGCCTGTGTGTTGACACAGCGAATTCGTATTGTCGAATTTATCCCGCCTGTATTTTAATACAATGACCGCTGCCCATTTTGCCGGTTGTCGATTAAATATTAACGTATCGGGAGCCGCGCTCAGCTATTTGAACAAAACTACTTATTTTCTACGGCATTCTGAGAAATTGCGAATTAAATTTTGAATATAATTTTCATAAAACCCCACTCAGCGCGGTTTGCTCAACGAAAGTTAATTGTAATGTTTGGGTTTTGTTTGGTTAGGAGGTGAATAAGTCTTTATTATTGCATTTTTATTAATTATGCATGTTAATTAATATGCATCATATGGCTCATGCTTTTTCCATTGTTTAAGATATAGTTTGTAGTTTTACATAATTTAGACCTCCGTAAGTATAACGAGAGCATAAAGTCGCAGAAGTTACTTACATCATTTATTTTGCTGTAAATATTGTAATACCGCAATCGAAAATAGACTTTAAACGGTTTAAAGTATCGGTTATGTCATTTATTAAGATATTAAGATATAAAAATAAATCAATCCAATATTTCTTCACAACCTCTTTGACATGGGTTTGAGTAGAAAACGATATGGTTGGTAAAAAAAATCCAAAATATTCAATGTTTTTAAATTTTACAATTTTTTTAAAATTAAAAAAACAGTAACTAATCTGTAAGTAACGACAAGTCAATATGTCAGTCAGAAAAGTCAAAATTTAATTGTCATAGCGAAAAAGCAGCCACTAATAATTCTCGTCAAAAGCAATTTGTATCCCGAACATTTAGCAGTCAATTTCCATGCAAAATTGTCCCCTGAATCCGAAAATGTCGTCAAAAGTTAGAAAAGTAGAACTGAGATATAGTCAATTTTCCATATAATATGGAATGGAGGACCATTTTACATAAGAATTGTGTGAAAAAAAAATTTTCTTGGCATTCTCAATTTTTTTTTGTAAAGACTGCTTTTGGGTATGTGTAGCCGGCCATCTTTTACAATTTTCCTAATTTGTAAGACGATAATTTGTAACAATGTCTTAATATCCCAGAGGAATGACGATTTCTTAGTTTATTTCACGTGGGGAATAAAATACAACAAACCCTAACCTACAAATTGGTTTACAGAAAAGTAAACCCATAATCTCGTATTCAAATCAAATAATAGATGCAACAAAAATATAAATAAAAAAAATACATTTACCAGAGAAATTACCTGCCTGTGTGTGGACATTAACAATTTTAACAAAAAAACACGTGTTTTGTCAGAAAATATTTGCTTGCTGGCTCAGTGCAAAAACTAGGTTAGGAAAAGAATCTCTGGTTGCGTGCACGGACTTATCGCCATCTAGGATCATATATTTAGGTATCATTCACAAACCAGAGGAATGAGCTCTAAAGGTGGTAACAGATTTTATATATTTTTTAACAAGTAATATATATTTTTAGCTTAGTTTTACTGATATTTCAGGGTTCTGAAATCAAAAAAAAAAAGTTACAATTAAAGAATATGAAAAGTTTTTTTTATTCTGCCTTTATGTTAAACGTCTCCAGTTATAACATGCCAGAGTAATAATATTTTGATTACAACTTAATAATTTGAAGTATATTTTCAAATAGCTAATATATCTTTAAAAAAAAATACAATTGTATAAAATAATTTGTTTAGTCAAAATTTTGACCAGTAACAGCAAAAATGATAGAATTACCCATATATTTAGTATACAATTAAATAAATAAAAAAAATTTGGCAGTAAATAGCCAGTAACCAGTTAGTAACTGATTAGTAACCAGTCAGTGAGAAACTAATAAAATTGTCCGAAATTTTCAAAATTTTACAAAATTTTGAAATTTTTTTAGTAGTAGTCAGTAAATAGTAGGGAATGCAATCTTGCAGCAAAATGTACAATATTGCAAGATTTAAGAGGTGTAATCTCGTAAGATCTCGGTATTTTGCGAGATCTCGCAGATTTAACATTAATAAAAAAATTAATTAGTATAATTATTTGTATTATAACTTTGTTAGGTTATATCGTAAGGGCAAAATAATGAAATAAAACATATATTAAATAATTTTTTAGGACTATTCCACTCATTACTTATGGACGAATCAGATTTCATAAATGAGAGGTTTTTCAAAAAACACATTTTTATACGAGTTGCACAGCAACCATTTGGTTGGTTTAAAATAAAAATGTCAAAAAATATGCGTTTTGGTCAAAAAAATCATACAGAAATTGAATCGGCAGTTAATTCTAATTTAAAAAAAAATATATTCCTAAAATAGTCTTGCTGAATACCCATGCCCTTATGATATAACTTACGAAGCTATTGAAGCAAAAAACATAAACATGACTATAGTCATATATATAATAATTTATAACTACTTATAAATTTATTTATTGAAAAAATTATACATTATTTTAAAAATAACTTCTCAAAAAACACAAATCTGATTTTAGTGCAAGACTAATCTTGCAGAATTAGTGCGAGATCTTGCTATTTCGAGATCTTGGTATACCAAGATTGCATTTCCTAGTAAATAGTCGGTAACTAGTCAGTTACCGAAGCTAATTTTTTTTTATATTTTTGTTTTTCGAACTTTGTGTATCCTGTATATTTTACTAATTGTCATAGCGAAAAAGCAGTCACTAAAAATTAGTAAAATTCTACCAAATGAAATAGTCAAATTATTAAAATTAATTAAGCAATTAAATCAAATCAAATACATATAATTATAGTTATATTTGTCTATAAATATTATTAATAATATTTTAAAGTTGAAAATCTTTTTTTGTTGCTGTTTTGAGCTAAAGTTTTTGCATCTTTGTTTGTTTTTATGGGCCATTTAACCATGGAGCCTACATGCATTTAACGTTAACAATAATTTGTTGTTGACCGCAAGAATTAAAGGTACTGTTTACTTTCAGAAACAGTCAAACATGGTGACTTATCTTAAATAAGTCAAACTTTAACTATTTAAGTAGTAAAAAATAACTATGTAAAAGGGAAAACGACTATTTTATCAGTTCCTAAACAATGCTGGTACTAATTTAAATAGTAGAATTGACTATTTCATTTTTAGAGAGTACAAATAAATATCCTTCTAAAATAAGAGAGCGCTGGTGTTCTGTTTATTGTTTGGTACACAACGGAAATCAGCGCCGCTGGTGGTCAAAAAAGAAAACCCAATTTTTGTGCAGGTTTTATCAACTTCCCCTATTAAGTTCTGACTCCTTGTGTAGACTTCATGGATTTTTCCTTGTGAGCTACTTTATGGACATTTTAAATAGTAAATTTGTATTTTTTGTCCTCCGATGCTGCACAATCATAAGCTAGATGTATGCTACATTTTGGTTATTTTTGGCAAATTTCTTCTGTATACCTACCATTTTAGCTTGTTATCATCCGAACTTCATTTTAGCTCATTTTCATTTAAACTTAATATTTATCGATTTGCTTTATTAATAACGAATTTTTAGATATTTTGAGGAATTAATTTTTAATTATAATTATATAATTTATTTGTCCTATAAGTACTTAGTAATGCTGCATAAACATAGGCGAGATTTAGGCATATAATCAATAGGTATACATGTTTGGTTTATACTTGAAATAACGTGTAAATAATTTTGCAAATGTGTTTTTGAGGACATACCTAACCTTAGTAATGATTGTCGTTGATTTTAAAAACGCACAGGCAAAGTGGGTGCCTGTAATTGGACACTTTCCGCTACTCCAGCAGCAGCAACGGCGAAGCAAGCTGCGAATCTCGACAGCCACGGATCGCTAGCTGCAAGAAACAAAGGAAAAAATCGCGAACTTCTCTCTCTGCAATTGTTCGGAACACTTGACTTTGTTTCTCGAGTATTTCAGTTTTTCAAGTTGGCAACACATATGATTTTCTTGAGATCGGACGGGGACACTCTAGGCTGCCTGGATTCTTGAAAATTAAACAAACAATTTCGCAGTCCGTTTGTGCTGTCGCGAGCGCAATTAAAAAAATGCCCCGGAGCGCGTCCCGATTTAACACATATACAGGGTGGTCCAGGATTAATCTGAAAAATTTTAATAATCGATAGAGTCTGCAAAAACAATAAAAACAAACCCAAAAACATTTTTCAAAAATACACACTAACACACTAATAGCCCTTCAAAGGTAAAAAACGTTTTTTTATAAATAACTTTTAAAGCATTAAACCGATTCTGCTCAAATTTTGTGTAGGTAAAATTTTTTACAAAAGGCCCAGCGCCGGAGATTTTGGGGGGGTTTCCCCTTTTTACCTCCCTATTTCGACACCACTGGATTTTATTGGAAAATCATCAGATTTCCTATTCAATTTAGAAGCAAAACATGTGTGTTAAATTTTCATAAGATCAGTGGTTTCGGAGATATTTGACTTTTAAATTTCAAAATCACCGAGTACACAGAATTTTATCATAATATTTTATTTTAAATCGGTAACTTGGTAATAATTATGCCACGTTATCAGTTTAGCAACATCGAATAATCACCCTATTGAAAGCGATTATTCCATTATTTCATTGGTAAATTTTTATTGGCCCAATACAATCGTTCAGAAAAAAAAAACATTTTTATTACTAAAATAATAACAAAAGTTCCGTGTACACAGTGTTTTTGAAATTTTAAACTGAAATATCTCCGAAACCCTTGATCTGATAAAAAATTAACATAAAAGTTTTGCTTTTACATTGAAAAAGGATAAAAATAAATGATTTTCTGATGATTTTCTAATAAAATCCAGTGGCGTCGAAAATATGAGGGTAAAAAGGGGAATCCCCCCAAAATCTTCGCCACTGGGCCTTTTGTAGGAAATTTTCATTATATTATCGACGGAAGCTTAACCTACACAAAATTTGAGAAGAATCGGTTTAATGGTTTAAAAATTAGTTAGTATGCATTTAAAAAAAATGTTTTTGGGTTTTTTTGTATTGTTTTTTCAGGCTCTATCTATCATTAAAATTTTTCAGATTAATCCTGGACCACCCTGTATACAACAATACTGTGATAATACAAATTCTTTTTGATTTTTATTGCACTTCCAAAAATGGATTAATTGCTGCGCATTTGCTTAAAAAACATTTTTTCTACTCCCACCTTTAAAAAGCCCTTTATCGTACATGTAAACTCTATAGAGTATACTGTAAAGTTCTCATAAAACATTTCCTTTACTTTCACTGTGAAAAACTGTCAATTTTCAAGATACTTTTCGATTTATAACCTTTATAATTGTGTTTATAAAATGTAAAAATGTGCCATTTGACAGTTTCTCCTGTTGTTTCATAGATGGCGCTCTACACAAATTTTTGATTTAAATCATTTTAAGATAATAATAAGTATTTGTCGTAGAAAAAGTATATTATGCACCTTAGGGTGTGTAATTTTTAAGCAACTTTTTTTTTTCAACTAAAAAACAGGCTAAAAACTTTCAGGAAGGTGAAAAAAGAAACCTCTAAAAATTTGAGCTCTTAATATTAACATTAAGTGGTGCCTGTTCCTAACTTTCCATTTTCCATTTAAATAACATGAAAATTTTTTTTCTTTTTTCTTATTTTTGTAGCTTGACATTGGAGCATTGTAAAAACGAACTGAAAAATTATTTTGGTAGGAAATTGAACGCTCTACAAAAAAGTTTCAATATATTTTTTCATAGAGTGAGCCGTTCTGAAGGTACAAACTTAAAGTTGCCTTTAACATTTCGAATCGCGTCACTGTGTAAAATACCGAATGAGCCGATATAATCTTTTATCAGAGTTATCGACTTTCAAATTATAAAAAAAAGAAAGATTAAAAATTCAATACAATAAAAAATTCATTGTTTTATTTAATCTATTATAATTATTGAACAAATTTATTGAACACAAATAACTTTTTTTGATAGTAAATAAAATAAAATGGAAAAAAATGGAGATGTAAGTGTTATTTTCTTTTTATACGAAAACAATTATTTTTTCTTAAAATAATTTTTAAGACATAAACAAGTATTAGTTTAATAAAATAAAAGTCATAATTTCATTCATTTGCAAGTTTGAATACCTTCAGAACGGCTTACTCTATGAAAAAATAAATTAGTACTTTTTTGTAGAGCGTTCAATTTCCTACCAAAATAATTTTTCAGTTCGTTTTTACAATGCTTAAATGTCAAGATACAAAAATAAGAAATAAGAAACAATTTTTTTTCCATGTTATTTAAATGGAAAATGGAAAGTTAGGAACAGGCATCACTTAATGTGCTCAAATTTTTAGAAGCTTCTTTTTTCACCTTCCTGAAAGTTTTTAGCCTGTTTTTTAGTTGAAAAAAAGAAGTTGCTCAAAAATGACACACCCTCGTTTATAAACTTTTCTATACAATCATTAACTTAAGCACTCGCTCGCAAGCTCGCTCGTGCCTAAATTAAATTCGTGTATAAAATGGCGTTTATCAAACTTAATACATAATATACTACAAAATTTTGATTTTATAGGTTGGCTATACTTTAAACAGCATAATATTTTGCATATTGGTTATAATATTTTTATGATTTTTCTAGTACTTACGAGACTTTTCTGGCAATAAATTTTGTTTAACACAAAAGAAAATCCTTTTTTTCTTCTTTAACATTAACAGCCGCTTATTGTAAATAAGTAAATTAAGGACGGCATGGCGAATCGATTTTGACATTAACTGTCAAACCAATGATTGTGATACCAACTGAAGTAAAATTCGACCAAATTAAATTTAAGGTATAAAATTAATTTTTTTTATAGAATTTTTGAAAAATAGATAAAATAGCATAAAGAACTCATGTCATAAGACCTTTTGTCGCACTCGTCCATTACAAAACACGCTCCTTCGTCGCGTGCGTGCGACAAAATGACGTCTTATTATCAAACTTTAAACTTAATATACTATTTTAATATTCGAGTAAATTAAATGTCCATACTGATACATCTCGCTTGTATTCGTGCATGACTTTTAAGTACTTATAGAAGATTTAATGGTATAGTAGTATGACAGTATTTGATAAAAATTTAATTACAAATACGAATTTATTAATAAAACATCGTAAATTATAAAAATAAAATGTTATTTCTATTAACAAACACATGTTCTGAATGGATTCGTTTCAAAAATAGCTCGATAAATCGCGATCTGCAACATTTAAAAACAAACCACCGCAAAGCGAAAAAATCTTGGCAATAGCCAATCATCGGTCTTACGGTCGATTAATAAGCAAAAGACGGTTATTTCAAACTGCAAAAGAACAAAATAGATGTGTCATTTAGGAGACAGAAATAGATTTTGTATATTTTGTACTTTTTCTTGCATGCATGTATGTATGTATTAAAAGCACAAGTATACTGTATATGATTGTAAATGAAAAGAATCTCTATTTGGTCCAGCGATAAAAAGTCACTGACGATTATGACGTCATCAAAAGCGATTGTGGGAGGAACTTTCAGTCCATTGTTTCCACATAGTAATTCAATTTAATGATTATGGGTCATTACATATACTTTTTTGACGCATCTACCTCTACAAAATAAATATTTCACATTTGCATATCCATTTAGGAAAACTTAAGGTTATTCTAATGTTACTCTCAGCAGTAAAGTTATTTTTAAGAGAGACATGTGACGAAGGAGACATTTTTTTACAATAAAAAAAATTATTTTCCAAGTGACACAATAAATGCACATAAAACATTGCATTAATTAAAAAGAAAGGAATTGGTTTACTTTACATGAAAAAAAATTAAATACTGCCAAGTAAATGCCGTGACGAAAGATAACCTTCAAAAACACACGC
This sequence comes from Brassicogethes aeneus, assembly GCA_921294245.1. Taxonomy (NCBI): domain Eukaryota; kingdom Metazoa; phylum Arthropoda; class Insecta; order Coleoptera; family Nitidulidae; genus Brassicogethes; species Brassicogethes aeneus. The sequence goes on along the minus strand of OV121141.1, from coordinate 8,724,105 downwards.
TGCTTGTTTGTAACGCGCAAAATAACAATAGCGATACATGGGTTACATAGTTCTTTTATATGTAATGCTAAACTCCAATGTATTTTATAACAAAGCTGTTTTTATTTGGGCGGTTTGTAAGGAAGTAGACATTAAATATAAGGAAAAGGTTTGGACAAGCTTAAAAAATTATTTACAGACATTTTATCACATTCTTTATTAGTACTGAACAGCTACTATATGTTATTTCATTTTAGTTTTAGAATTCTGTTTCATACAAAACAAAATTTAGGGAAAACTTGGATACATTTCAATTGCAATATTGCATCATGATGGGGACATGGGGTTAATTTTTTTTTATTGATTTTTATTATTTTAGGTTCTTATTTATGAATCTAATTCTATATTTACTTTTTTAATTTATTATTTTTTTAATAAAAAATGAGACAACTGACAAATGACAGAGAGTCTTAATAGTATAATCCCTTATTTACATTACAAAAACAAAATAAACTGTGTGGAATGTATTACATATTTTGAAATGTAAAATAAAAAAAAAATTGTGTATACGCCGGGTATTGATTGAATTGTGACTTGTCAATTTGTATTTAAATTATCACTTAGCGTCATTTGTGTTTTATAATCATTATATAATATTAATAATAATAATAATAATTAAAATGCGCTTTTAAGCTTTGTTTTTTTTTACCGGTTCAAGAAATTATGATTATAAAGAAATCTAGCTAATTGCAACCTGAATACTAAGAATTTGTTATTACTAATTAATATAATAAATAATAATTACTTATTATAGTAGTCAATCTGCATTGACATCAACAAAATTAAAAAAAAAATAGCAAATTAAAAGAAATTTTTATAAATAAAGACATTTATTAATATTATTATTAAATATTCCTGTATCTTTGGACAATATTGCAAGCTTTGAGCCTTCTAGCGAGGTATTTTGTGATTTGTACAATACATTGAGTGGATGATCCAAGATTTGGAAAATTCACGTGTCTATGGGTGGATGGCTTCGTGAAGCGCATGGACATTAAAACTTGTTGCTGGTCAAAATGGTACATTGAAACCGAGACCATTAAGGCCTTTGGCCACAAAGGAAGAAAAAGAAGAATAAAACATGAAAAAAGTATTACTATCAAAATATAACAAAAAAATCGATTAATAACCGAGAAATTTAAAACTTTAAGAAAATGGAGGGGGGAATTTGACATTTTACATTATTTAAAAATACCAGAGCTGGACTCCAAACATTATAACTGTAAGTTTAAATAAAAAATCCTATTTTTTAACTAAATAAATAAATAAAAGTAAAAAAAAATTAAACCTACCTACGTTAAATTTTTTGGTAAAAAAATTAAAAATTATCTAGTTTTATAAAAAAATATAAATATTTTTTAGAATTTTCTTACTTATGATATATTGAGTAGGCACGTATTTACAAAAAGAAATTAATATTTCTATATTTTTTATTTTTATGTATTACAGAATAAGTATGAAAGAATTTAGTTATTTTAAAAAATATTGATATGATTCTATAACTTAATTTAAATTTTATTTTTTGAATTTTTATTTTTTTTACAAAACCGGTCTACAAAATTTTTCCGCAGTTTTTTTACGTGCTGAATCCTAATTTTCGAGAAATATTAAGTGAAAAATTCTTTTTTTTAATATTTGAGGCTATATTTCCAATTTACCAACCAAAATTTTAAAAACGACAAAAATCTTTTAAGAAAGAAGTATTTAAAAAACTTTAAAATGCAATGACCTTAAATAATGAAATTCAGGAAGAAAATAATAAAAAAATATAATGAAGAAAAAATACATTTTCCAGTGTTGCAAATGGTATATTTTTATTTCCGCAAATTTTAAGGAATTTTCATATCATAGATTCATAGTTATTTTAGGTACAAAAATCGCATGGTATAGCGTTAGTGGGACACCCTGTATATTAGGGCTACAATTTTGAAAACAACTTTTCAATGTTGCACTTACACTTATAATGAATGAAGCAGCAATGTTGAGTTTTTATAGTAAAATTCATTTTACTATGGCATATTTGCCTTTTTTAAATTAACTATCGTTGTAATTCAAATTAATTTTATTTAAGTTATAAAATCTTTGTTAATAGCTTACGTTAAGAAGAATAACAAAAATATTTTATTGCTATAAAAAGACTTTTTTAATATTTACTATTGTTTTGCAATGGTAACATTTTTATTATTTCCCTTAAAAAGGGGGTAAAGGGCCAGCGTTCTTCTTGGTGAATATAACTTTATAATCCACAGTCTGTCTGATTTCACTTGTGCTAGTAAAGTGTAGTAAAATCTAGCATGATAAAAATATCAAAAAGATCATCAGAAAATTAAAGTTTCGACGTTTTCTAAAAGAAATATTCTATAAACGAAGCAGTCTTGTTTAAAAAGTGAGTTCATATTTTTTTATTTTGTACATCATGTGAGTTAATTTTTTTGTTATAATAAATAATTTGTTTTAATGCCTTGCAATTATTTAAAAAAACTACTTAATACCCAACAGTAGGTTGAAAATGTGACCATTGTTACAATAAAAATAGTTTTTTGAATTAACAATTAATTTGTTGTTAAATTTACAAAATTTTTTTTCATATTATAAAAAGTTTTATTTTAAACCAAAGGGATTTGTAAAATTTGCAAAATAACATTAGGGTTTCATTAATACTACAAACCGTTTTTGTAAACAGTAAAGAACTGTTTTTTTAGACAAATAATAATAACTATATTTATCAATGCGTTTCTGCATCTGGAAGAGTGTTATTTTTATAAACATTAAGTAAATTTACTTTATAATTAATGCAAATGCTATTACTGAAAGCAAAAAAAAATTCATAACTGAATTTGAATAGAATTCCAGGAATAACACAAACTAAAAAGTTTAGAGCGAGTCCTGATGTTCCCGAAGCTAACATTCGACACTAACTTAAATAGTTCAATAACAGCATATAAATGTTGTTTTTGCGTCAAATTTTTCCAAATTAAATTTAGATGTTGGTAACACGAAGATGAAATGTTAAAATTCGGAAACCGGTGCGGCACCGGTCGCGAGCAATAAATCTCGGTGAGTGCGGTTGTAAGGTAAGACGAAATAAAAATCGAACGCTGCAAATTGCAAAACATAATAAATCTAATCTGGTAGCGCGACCGGCCAGAAGCCAGACACACACACTCACTCACACATGCACGCACAGATATATTCTACACATGAATATCGCAAGAATATTGTCACCTGCGCCAGACTAGTTAGTTACCCAAAGAATAAAGCTGCAGTGCCGGGTTTAAGGGCTAAAGGGTTTACCAAAATTATGTTATTTGTAAGCATGATTTATGAAGTTTATTATTGGATTTTAGTCACTCGGCGAAGCTCTAAAAAAATTTTGGTCATTAATATATTAATTACTGAGATTTTGTTTTGTTTAAATTTTGATTTTGATAATGTGATGTCAATGACGTCAATACTCTCTAAAAATGAAATAGTCAAAATTCTACTATTTGAATTATTACCAGCATTACTAAGTAAATAGTTAGAGTTTGACTAATTGCAATTCATGATCACCATCTTTGACTATTTCTGAGTTAAAACTAATTTCTTTAATCGTTTGCGGCCAACAAAAAAATATTATTTGAATTAAATGCATATACCTAAGTTCCATGGTTAAATGACCCATAAAAACAAATAAAGATGCAAAAAATTTAGCTCAAAACAGCAAAACAAATAATAAATTCAACTTTAAAATATTATGAACAATATTTATTGACAAATAAAATTGATTTTTATAAGAGCGGCTGATAGCCGAATGGGTTATGACAACAGCTTGACAAGCTTTACAAGTGACAGACCAGAGTTCAATCTCCGGCTGGGTCAAAACTTTTTTTAAACTTAAATCTACTAATTTGACTATTTCATTCAGTAGAATTTGACTAATTATTAGTGACTGCTTTTTCGCTATGACAATTAGTCAAATATGACTTATAATTAGTTATTTTTGACTAATTCATTTTAAGAGAGTACGCTAAAGAAGCATCTCTAGTAGCGCCACGTGGCCGTTATCATCGTAACAAAACTACAACTTGTATAATCAGCTGTCAAACGCGTGGGTTACAAACGAGTGTTTTTGAGAATAAGGCCGGAAAATGTTAAAAATATCGATAGAAAAAAACGTGGAACGATTTCTTTTGTTGTTGGGTATTTTTCGAGAGAAAATCCTGGGTTGAGTTTTTATCGGTTTTGCAATAAACAGTGGAAATCCGAATAAAGAAATAACTTGCATAAAGTCCCTGGAAATATAAATTGTACCTATTAGATACAATAAATTTAGTAATGATTTACGTAAAAATTGTAAACATTTCAATTCAGTAAAAATCATAAAACAACGACAAAGTCGTCTAAATTCAAACAGCGTTATGCATTACTAATAGAGATGGGATTTTAGGTTGCCAAATGTATAAAAATAGTTTTTTCTTGTTTTAGGTGAGAAAATTCTTAAATCCTAAAAAGCATTTTTTAGTTGGTAAAATAATTTAATTCATGCAATAACATAAGACCTGGCAACATTGCACAGGAATGTCACATTCGCGTCGCTGTTCGCGATTTCCAGTACCAACCACTCCAAACCAAACCACATTACCAATCCAACAACAAAAATAATTAAATAGTGCATAAGTCATCTGAATACGACAACCCCAATATAACAAAAAAGAATTTTTTGATGGAAAATTTTGAAAATTTGGTTCATTTTTGTTAAAAATAAGAATTTAGGTTAATTAGGTAAAATTAAACTAGTTTAGGGAGTAAAATGTAAAAATTAGGTCCATTTCTCTTGAAAATATATATTTATGAAAATAGTTAAAATAAAATCAGGTTCAAATAAAATAATTTACTTCAAAACGGATTTTATTCCATTTGACATAAAGTTATAATTAGCGTATACAAATAGGTAATAAAACTAAAATCCCATCTCTAATTTTTAAAAGCGTTCAATGAGAAAGTCTCCACTCAAAGGTAAAATACCAAAAACGATTAATATATTATCTATTATAATTATATATGCCATGAATTCGTAGACATATTTTGTAGTTTACTATTTTAAAATGTACTTGGCGTTTTTTTAGAGAAATATAAATATGTTTGTTAAGGTTATGTTTGTAAAACAATAATGTTTTATTGGATTTCTTAAAAATGTCCAAACTTAAATATAAATTTTATTAGGTACAGTTATCATTAGTTAATTTTGCACCAACAAATATACGTACCGAATTGGATTCTTTGAAAAACATGAAAATGCAACGATTTAGTTCTTGAATTACATTTACAATTAAAAATACAATAATTCACCATGAAATTTTAAAACCCTAGGCATAACACAGTATGTGAAAAATTAAGATGTTTCCGTCTTCTGTTCAATTAATAAATAAACAACAAAAATCTATCTCCTGAAATTGTATTGAAAATACGCTACTAATAAGGTAAAGTCCAAAAATAAACAAAAAGTTTAATTCATAAACTACCATATTTCAATGATTTTTATTTATTCTTGGAGAAAAAGTAAATGTTGCATTCTAATTTTTGTTCAAAAAAACTGTTTTCAATATTCATGCTCATTGTAATTAAACTACTAACTGGGCAATAAGAGAGTGATGTTGGTCGGCGATTCGATTATCTTTAATTTTACGCCTTTTGCAACCAGATTGGCTTTTTCTAATTCGAGGTATGACCAAAAAACCTCCAAAAACTTTCAAAAAAAGTGTCCAAAAATGGTTTCAAATCCTATCTACGATCCTATCGCCCATTGACCCAAACTTTCTGAGCAAGTCCACTATTATGCTAATGCTAATGTGGCAAGTCTGATAATCTTGCTTAGAATAAAGGTCCTAAAGAGCAATATTCACGGCATTGCTTCTTCCTCCCCCATTAAAAAAAATAAGGATCGATGATGGCTCTGTATCATAATCCACACCAAACAGTGATCCTTTGCGGACGCAAAGAAGTCCTTTGTATCGGTCGTTATTGGATGGATTCACGCCAATAAAAGCAATTTTGAGATTTTCTGTACAAAGTGTTCTTCGAGTAGATCCGGTTCTGTACTTATGGTGATTTTGAGTTCGAACTGTAGGAGCCGGCCGCGTATTAAATATAGAAATCTTTGATTAGACGCGAGATGATTGGACTAGACAGACTCTAAGATACGAGGAGTGGTCCGGAAAACTAGATTGTGCCACAAATAAAAAATATCTTCATTTTTGACAAGAACCATTTATTTTTAGTTTATTGAACTTGATGAAGACAATAATGAATAAATAAAATGAGTTTGACAATTATCTTCTTTCATTCCAATCTTGATATATTTAAAACTAACAAATTTTGTAAAATATTCACGTCTAAGATGACTTTAATAGTATTCTGTAACAAGTTTGGAATACAGCATATTCCGCTCGAGTGAAGAGTTTGTCACACGAGGCGAAGGCGAGTTTGACGGTTTTACGAGAGCAGAATATGCAATTCCAAACGTGTTTCAGACTATACTTTTTCTACGTTTCCAAAAAATACCATAGAAAAATAATTTAATTGGAAGAAAGTGAGGTTGGATCGGTCTAAAATTTGTTAGATATTAAAAACAGAGATGTCGCCACGAGTGTTTATTCGGTAATCAGATGATAGAATATTTCATTCTGTAGCACTTTACGGAATATATGTCATTCCATAGACAAAAGTGATATTAGAACGGTCAAATTCCGTAATAGGAGTAGAAAAAGTAAATACTATCTATAACTTGACAAGCGAAAAATGGGTTAAAGTTATACAACAATGACAGTAAACTACAGCAAGGTTTGGTTTTTAGATTTTAGTAACACTGAGAATCAACTACCAACTGCATGCAAAGAAAATTCATATGTATTTTATTTTGTTTTTCTACTCTCACCTTTAAAAATTATCGTACTCGTTTTTTATTATTTTTCTGGTGAAGTACCCATAAAAGCACATTTTCACTGTGAAAAACTGCTTATATATCGGATTTTAACGGTTGTTAGTCAATTTTTAAGGGAGAAAATATTATAATAATATCATGATTCGTATTTTTAATATAACTTAGGTGATAAAATTTGCTGATAAAAAATATTGGTAAAATTTACTAAAATATGATCAAATTTGCAGATAAAAAATATTGGACTTTGCTGATATTAGACACTTCTGTATTTCTCTTGTCTATTATTAAAATTAACTCCACTTTTATAAAATATTGCTTGAGTTTCTTTTATTTATTATTTAGCCTAATAAGGAAAGAATATTTTTGACAATTTTGATGGAAAAATAATATACAGGGTGTCCCACCTTAAACGTGTATGTTATACGAAGGCTAAATGACGTGTTTTTTTAAGCATTCTCCACACAACATACAATGTATATGTATATGTCATATCAGTATTATACTAAGTATAATACTTAGTGAAAACTACTCAATAAATGAAAATATATTTGATTTGATTGATGAACTGTCAATCATTGTCTATAGTGTGATGTCAACAAATAACAATCAATTAACCAATTAAATATTGTAATAACCAATCGTTGCGCATCATGCGGCCAACTGTTAAAGTAAAAATCCTGAAATGTATTTTTTCATAACATGAAACATTAATTCGTTATAAACCCCTTGTTTGGACATTCTGTATATTAGACCTAATCCATATAATAGTATATTATGTATGAAGTTTGATAAACGCTAAGCTTGCGAGCGAGTGCTTAATTAAATGATTGTCTAGAAAAGTTTATAAACAAGTTGCATACTATCCTTTTTTTACGACAAAAACTTATTATTATTATTATTATTATTATTATCTAAAAATAATTTAAATTAAATATTTGTATGGAGCGATATCTATAAAACGATAGAGTAACCAACTTTGTAATCTATAATGTCAAATTTGTTGTGTAAATCGAAATGCATCCCTTCAAAATGGACTGTTTATTTCGATATAGAAGCAGTTTTTCACAGTGAAAGTAAATAAAATGTTTTACGGGCACTTTACCCAAAATTAAGTTAAATCCAGTTTACTGCCGGCAAAATTAAAAGGTCATGTTCATATAAAGTTGGCGTTAAAAAACTTTATTTCATACTTTTGCATTTTTGTATTGAGATAATAAAATAATTTTTACATTTAGTATTATTTTGCAAGAAGGGCACTTAATTTTAAAGATTGTATTACATTTAAGCTGTCAACTAACTTAAAACTAACTTCACCCCGTGACTAAAAACCTGTTGCTAACTTCAGCCCGTGACTAAAACGCCACAACAGTTACTTATCAATGTGTATTTAAAAGGTCACTTAGTATCATGGAAACATGTACGATAACGGGATATTTTTAAATAATAAAGGTGGATTTTTTTTAGTATTACTGGGTGTCTGTAGAACATTCAACTTTAAGGTGGTGTGCGACTTCTGGGACACCCTGTAAATAACCTAAAAAAATATAATAACATTTGTAATGCTTTTTTTAAGTCTAATTTCTACTGAAAACACGTTTTGAGGAATAAATAGGTAGTAACTAAATGCAAGATAAGTTTTCAATATGTCCCCGTATGTTTTGGGTATACTTTAGTCCAAATGATACACTGTTAGACAGGTGCACAAGTATAAGCGATTGCTATGTCCCAGTTAATATCCACGCTCTTGAACGTCTCAATCAATTACGATTGATACTATAATTATAAGTATTTTTGTGTTTAAAGATTTAGATACCTTTGAAGTACTTTGATTTTTACGACACTTCGTAATTAGTTTTTATGGGTTTTCTAAAATTGGTTTCTCATTAATTATCTTCGAAAATATTTATGATTATTGTCTAGTAGATTTATTGTTTCCTATGATGTTGTAATATAAAAAATATATCGCCCCTGCAAAATATAAAAACGATCTCTCAAGTAAAATTTACAAGCGTCTGAAAAAAGAAATAGCACCTCTCTCCTGTACCCAGAATCGACTTAGGATATTTAACATAAATCATACAAGGGAGAGACGAAGGCGCCGTTATTTTTAAATTCTAAAATATATGCAATAATTCTTGTTACAAATTAAATTCGCGGAAGTTGCTCTTCTTTTCGCCCGACACCTCCCCACGCTCTTTGTCCCGCGGGATCGAGGAAAAAATGTACGGGAACAAGTAAGTTAGAACGATGAGACAGGTGAGCATTATCGAAAGTAGGTAATATTTTTTGCAAGCTGTTAAGATTACGTGATGAATTGCTCCTGTTCGAATTGGACATAATTTTTAAACAGTGTTTTACGTTTTTTATAAAATTGTTTTCAAGAGTTTTATTTCCTTCATTTTAATACAAATTCCGCTAAATAAGCATCGGGTTTTCGCAACGCGCGCTCCATCTGGTGGCGCTTGATAGCATTGTGGGAGTTTAAGTCTTACTCGACAAATTTTGTTCGCAAAGTTTCAATTGCAAAGCTAAATCGCGCATGTTATTTGTGTTTCGTGAGGCAAGTAAAAACTGAAAAACTTTAGATAAGTTTAGTACTCGATTTTGGTTTATTAATCCTTATATCATTGATTAAGAAACTCGAATGCTTATACTTTACCTAATAAAACGACAAAATATATCTACAAATTCATGGCAACAAAATAAATCATATACTACCCGTTTTTGGTATTTTACCGTTGAGAAAAACTTTCCTAATCGACGCGAAGATTATTTTTAAAACAAATAAAATACTATTGTTCCAAGCAAATCTTAGTTTTCCCTATACACAAATAAATGTTTTTTTCTTACAAAAAATTTATTTATTCGAATTTTAATGTTATGTTGAATCCCTAAAATTCTTAAATTCGTCAATTTGCGGTTAAACTTTGTTAATTCTTATTCTGTACACGGATAAAAAGGATTTCTTAGATATAGAATTTTATTTTTCTTAAAAATATTTATTTGAATAGAGTTAATTTGATTTGATTTAAGACGAATGTTTTGTTACAAGAATGTTCAATTTCTTTTAAATAGTAAATATATTTCTTGAAAAAAACTCTTGGTTCAAGAATTTTTCTTCATTGAAGAAACGCATTGCGTTAATTCAAGTAAAATATTTCTTATTTTCTAAAAATTACCCTTTTCTTGGGACAAGAGAATCAGGGCTTGTAAATTTTACTTGAAGAATATTAAAATTTATTGTTCTTGTATTAAGAAAATCTGACCGTTTGACTTTTCGTTTCAAGAATAATTATTAGATAATTTCTTGTATTTACGAGCTGTCCGTTGGGGAGGGATAAACTTGTTTCATTATGAAACTTTCATACGTCCTACACCCTCATTTGAAAAGTAACCGTGCTTGTGTTTACTTAAATGTTTAAAAATGAGTGATTATTCGAACGATTACAGTGCCGTAGACATTAGATCATTATTGACTGAATGGAATACTCCAGAAAGTAGGGGTAAACCATTTTTTAACTTTTTTGACACCATGTACATTTTTATTTTTATTTATTTGTAAATAAATCTTTGTGTCAAAAAAGTTCAAAATTGTTTACCCCCCCTCTGCTTCTTAAAAATCCCGAATGTAGCTTAAATATTAACTATACTGAAGAAAATTTCAAATACTTGTTTGAAGAAGTACTCGTATTAAATGAAATAAATATTATCTTTAACCAAGAATACATTTAATTAACGCAAGACACAAAATCTTTCTACAGAGAAAATAACGGTTTCATTGAAGAATTCCTTTGATTAATGCGAAGAATAATGTCTTGAATGAAGAATAATTACTACTCCACCAAAACTCAATTATTTTTGTTTTTTTTTCCTCAAGTAATTTTATTTTTTATTCAAGAATATTTATTCTCGACCCAAAATGCGACAATTTTAATAACAAGAGTTTTTATCATTCGTTTAAGACTGCTTATGTTCTTAAAAAGGAGAAAATATATTCTCCGAGGAAAACATGTAACACAAGAATAATTTTTACTGCTGGCAAGAAAATATTGTTTCGAAGAGATATGAATCATTTAGTATCTTGAATGAAGTTAATTTAACTTGGCTGAAGAAATCCTTTTTTACAGTGTAGCTATTACAACTTTGATTTAAGACTATGTTTTCTTAAAATATCAGAATATTTTTCAAAAAACTATCGACATATTTTTGTACTAAAAAGTCGTATTTTTAATTTGAAAAGATACAGTGTTAAAGTAAAACCATGATATTCTTAAACTAAACCCTATCGGTTCATATGAAATTCATTTAAATTTTTACAGTGAAAATATAAAACTGTTGTTCTCCAATTGATTAGAATACTATTCTTTCTCCCTTCACAGGGATGCTTTTTCTGTAACTTGTTTGTTTGTTTCGTGTTTCTAATAGAAATTTTCAATCTTGGGTAGAGTGCAAAACCTGCAAAAAAATTGCAGAAAAATATTCTTGGTAACCTAACACTAAATGAAGGTACCTTAGCGCATGTGTGGGTTTATTCAAAAGAAACATACTCTTGAATCAAATATATTTTCTTGATTTAAAAATTGAGAATTTTTAAAGGAACCATATAACTATTCAAAATAAAAATTATATTCTATCTGAACAAATACATTTTGTCGATGAAAATTTTCTCCCGAAAAAATCGTTGAATCAGTTCAAGAATAAGTTTTCTTTTCATCCAAACATTTTCTTATTCTCGTTAAAAATTATTCCAAATGAAATCGTGTTGTTCCAGTTAAAAAAATAGTTTAAAGAAATAACATTTTCCCAGTAATCTTAGCGTTTTTCTCCAAGTTTTAATTAAAACTGATGGTTTTGAATGAAGTAAACATTTTGAAAACAATAATTCTTCTTGAAATGAAATTTTATTTTTCTGTGTGTAGTTGATGTAATTAAAACATGTAAGATCATAAATAATAAAATAGTTTTTATTACAAAAAAAATATAGTAAAGTATTTGTAAAGAAACCTTGCAATATGATTTGTCTAAATTAACATTTTTTTAAGTAAATGCGTATATTTGATTCTTTACCAGAAATTGGCACAATCGTATGTTTTGTTAAAGCTAAAAATACGTATTTTCACCTCAGTATCTATTTTCAAAATATTCGAAATATTCATCGCTTCCTATTATAAAAGTGTTCTAGCAAACGACAAACAATTAATCAACAAACGTATAAAACGCTAACGTTTTAAATTTACGATTTTCCAAAGTATTTTTAGCATTCTTTGTAAAATCGGTCAACATTATTAGGTATTTTCGATATTTTTAAACTTTTTTTTTGGCTACGGTGTATTATTAGTTTTTAAAACAAACATTGGGAATAGGTTGATTTCAAAATTTACAAGAAGTCTTTCTTGATAAAAAAAAATTAACACCAATTTTATGGAATTTAAGATGTATTTAAAATATTGTTTATATATTTAAATATATTAATAAAAAGATAAATAAATTAAAATCCGATCACGAATTTGCGAGTTATACACAGTTAAAAGTTTTGCCCGTGTAAATTTTTTAGTGTGGGTGTAAAAATTTTGGAGTTGATTTGTAAGTGTTAAAGTTACACTACAAAATTAACTTTATTAAACACATTTAAAGAATATGAACATTATTCATTGGTACATTCTCACTATTTATTATTAAAATAAATCAAAAGGGTAGAAAAACTTAATGCGAGTGTTTATTACCCCTTAATGTGTTAAATAGCGACAAAATGTACACTACAGTGCATGACAATTTCTTTGTTTGTTTTGATGTTACTAAGAACTCTTTTTTCTTTACACTACTAGTGCAGATTTTAGCACAATTAAAGTTAAATTACACCAATAGTGGCAAAATAGACTGAAAAAACTGGTAATAACCGAAATGTGTTTTAAAATGTTTGCTTGGTACCTATCTACCTACGCAGTTCATATCCGGAGACACCGCGTTGTGGAAGTGTGGCATTTTTTTTAACTTAGATTTTAATTACGGTGAATCCATAAGGGGACATTCTTATTTTTTGGTAAGTATTATACTTCCTTTTTCTTTAAGCCTTAATACTCAATAAATACCAATATGTTAAAAGGATGTCCATACCCGACCTATATTATATATCAATAATTTACGACAGTAGGTCGGGTACTTGTAAAATTAATAATATAAATACATACACACTTGATTTACTTTTTATTTTCAAGTGTAATGATTGTTATATTAACCTATACCTACATTTTTATTAATATTATGGAAAATTTGTACACGTGTGGTAAATCCCCGACATACAGCCGCCTGACGCCTCTCTACCAATGGGATCACCCATTTTTTATAACAGAAAAATGGATTACTGATGAATTCTCAAGATAATTCATTGCTTACAAGTTGACAGCCAGTAAAACATTGCATTGATCTAAAACTTTTACGTTTTGCTTAAGCCAAACTAAAACTCTAAAACTTTTACGTTTTAAGGAACCATTTTGCTTAAGCCAGCCATACGACTCAAATATAATTTTTTTTTTGATAATTGTCATAGATTTTTGTTCCAAATAAATTTTTCTCTTTATTTACCTTTTCGTTTTATTCACTATCACCAATAGGTTTTACTCAAATAATAGTGTTAATTTACACTAGAAGTTTGCACTAAAAGAGTAAAAGTACCTTTCTAAAATTAGAACTTTTCCAAAGTAGTGTTAATTTACACTGAACAAAAGTGGGATTTTACCCAGGAAGTGTAGAGGTACACGAATCGTGTAACACGATTTTAGGAAAATTAACACTTTTTAATACAGTGTAAAATTACTTTATCCTCATACTTGCTTACTTGGGGAAAATTACACTACAACTAACTCTAATTGTAGTATTATATATAAAACAACACTATTTAGTGTGGACCTGTGTGAACTCTAATTAGTGTTGCTTAGAGTTGATTTTTTTTTACTGTGTAGCCAAAAAAGGTGCGATATAAATAAAACAAAGAATTCCATAAGAAATTATAGTTGTTACACGTTTCAGTTAAAATATTTGTATTGATATATCAAACTACCTAAATATTAGAAAAATGGTGTATGTATACAGGTCATTTAACTTGAAGCTTTGAAATATCTATCTCAGTTAGTATGCATTTTACGAAAAAATGTTTAAAATAAAAATTCAATGATTCGAGGGGGGAAATCAATCAGTACTAAAATTGGTCCTAATACTCTCCTTTCCAAAGGAACACCCTATTTTTTATTACAAATTCGGATCATTCGACTAAAAATAGGTAGATTTTGTCAAGAACATTTTTTCATATTTGTAATAGATGGCGCTGTAATGAAAAAAAATCAATTTTGTTTTGTTTTTCTTCTGTATACGATTCTCCAATAATTTTTTAATAAAATTCTGGACAATTATATCTGGATCTTCTTGAAAATGTTATAGACCCAGTCATTAGAAAATCAGATGAACAAGAACACATGTTGATTTATGAAGAACATTTGTATAAAGTTTATCGAAAAGGAACCAAGTTCCTAAACCTTTTTCTGGGGTAAACAAAATTATCTGCAAAATAACTCATTTTTAATTCTGCTCAAAATATTAATAATGATTTGTAAACCCTCTCAATTCTTTTGAGAAAAGTTCCAAATGATTTGAGCATTATTAACATAATTTTACAAATAATTTTACCCATAAAAAGTTTTTGGCGTTTGGTTCCTTTTCGATAAGCGTTATCCATTTGTTCTTTCAACAAGATGGAGCTTCTTTTTACTATGCTTTCCCAGTCATATAGATAATGGTTGAACCAAATGTTTCTTGAGAAATGGATTGGTAGAAGAGGTGCTCAAGAATGGCCGGCAAGATCTCCAGATTTAAAGCAACTTGATTTTTTTTCTTTGGGGTCATAAAACATCACCTGAGAACATTCAAGAACTCAAACTAAGAATAATTTAAAAATGTATTGTTTAGCAAAGAGAGGGTGCAACATAAAATTTGTTTAATACTGGATTTGTATTTCCCCCCTTTTTAATTGAAAGCCCTGTAGATAGAATAAACTTTTTTCGTTGTGCAGACGATTTCCTTATGCTTTCTACTAATAATCCATACCGAGCCTAAGTTTTTCTATTCTTTTTCCGGCTTGCTTTTCCATGATAAACGATAATTGGGGACGGTTTGAGGGGGCGGCTTAGGTGAGCCGCCACCATCCCTAATTACACTTTTAACTCGGCGAGCCTTATGATGAATGGACGTAATAAGAAAAAAGAAAATTTTATGTATCTATCGATAAGAGCGCGCATTAAAATTTTTTACGAGGCAATTAAACCGAACGAACATTGCTTGTGGAAATATCAATATAAATCGCCATACGTCTTTTAAGTTAATCCACTAACAGCTATTAGAAAATAGATCCATCTAGTTGTCACATATCAACGCAGCAGCGGCGTTTGCCAGGTATTTTCAGGCGCCCCCTGTCGGTCAGGGGGGCAAACGGGGGCACATTCATCAACCTAGCGCACAGTGAAACAATTAACTTTGTTTACCGTTAAGTTAAAATTAGAAAATATTTTTGTTTGTTAAGTACACTCACAGGCAAAATAATCGATCCACACAAATTTTCGATGAATTTCAATCGCAAATAACTTTTTTATTTGATTTCGGATTTAAACGAATATTAAAGAATATTGTAGATAAATTAATGGACAATCGCTTACATTTTAAAAACATATTAAAAAATAGACGTACGTTTATAATATACAGGTTTAAACAAAAAGATGTTTTTTACCATAAGTTTAAGACACTCTGTAGAGTGGCAAAACCGTATATTGTTTTAAATTAAGTTTTTTTTATCAAGTCACATCTATTCTTAACAGTTTTGTTTTTGGTTCACCTCGATATATTTATTTTTGTGGAAAATATGGATTTTTAAAAAAAACATTGCAATTTCCAATATTTTTCTGTATGAAGAACTAAGGTTGCTATGGTCCATCCATAGGCTATGGAGAATGACAGCGACAGTTTTGTTGAATCATCCCATACTTGGACATGTCATACACGGCTTTCAAAAGCTATTAAATTGTTTTTTTAAAAAATGGATATGTCTCCGACTGATGTTGCCAGAGCCATTAATTTAATTCAGGATGGACGGTCACAGTATTATGTGGCAAGTGTTTTAAACGTCACAAGAAGTAAAGTACAAAGGGCAACATGATGAAGACATTTTTAAAAGTAAGAAGACACCTCAAAATTAACACATTAATTTACAAAAAACAATTTGATAGCCTTTGAAAGCTGTATATGACATGTCCAAGTATGGGATAATTCAACAAAACTGTCACTGTCATCCTCCATAGGCTATGGATGGGCCATAGCAACCTTAGTTCTTCACACAGGAAAAATATTGGAAATTGCAATGTTTTTTAAAAAAATCCATATTTTCCACAAAAATAAATATATCAAAGTGAACCAAAAATAAAACTGTTAAAAATAGATGTGACTTAATAATTAAAACTTAATTTAGAACAATATACGGTTTTGCCACTCTACAGAGTGTCTTAAACTTATGGTAAAAAACATCTTTTTGTTTAAACCTGTATATTATAAACGTACGTGTATTTTTTAGTAATTTTTAAAATGTGAGCGATTCTCCATTAATGTATCTACAATATTCTTTAATATTTGTTTAAATCCGAAAACAAATAAAAAAGTTATTTGCGATTGAAATTCATGGAAAATTTGTGTGGATCGATTATTTTGCCTGTGAGTGTATTTAGCATACGTGTGCCTGGAAAGCCATAATTACAAAGCTAACCGAAAAAAATATTAACACAAAAACAAAAACAAAGAGTAGGATTTGAGGTTAAAATTTGTTTTTATTACACGTACAAGGTAATTTTTTGGGTAAATTTCCTACTGTACGGCTAAAATCATAAACACACTGTTGTTTATTTTTGTTCTTTTGTGCATTCTTGGCAGACTTTGCCACCATGGCGGTCTACTATCGAATACAATAATGTACCAGTACAGAGCAACGCTTCTGTCATTTATCAGAACTTGGGATAAAGTTGGGTACCTAATTATTTCTCAAATGGGACCAACGTTGGATATCACCTCTCAGACTTAAATTTTGCCTTCGGTACTAAAATAGGCCTCTTTTTAACGTGTGCTTATTAAAATTTCAGAACAAAATTTATTTAGGGAATTATAAAAATGTTTTCCCTTCAAAAGCGTCATATTTGTAAAAAGCAATAAATACATTCCCAGAAAAATTATTTGCTCGTTTATTTGGCAACTATGATTTTTAAGTTAAAATAAAACAGGTTTTTGGTTCAATTATTAATAAAATGTTTAATTCAAACATATACAAATTATATATTTTTATATATTTGATCTTAATAGTCAAAAGTATGCATTGAAAAAAGCAGTGTAATATCTATTAAACATTGGCGTTGAGAAACTATTTAATACTTTTGTATTTTTGTATTGAGAAAATAAAATAATTTTCACATTTAGTATTATTTTACAAGAAAGGCACTTTATATTAACGATTGTATGACATTTGACAACTGTCAACTAACTTCAGCCCGTGACTAAAAACCTGTTGCTAACTTCAGCTCGTGACTAAAGCGCCATAAAGCCACAACTTGTCAATGCGTATTTAAAAGGTCACTTAGTGTCATGGAAACATGTACGATAAAGGGCGTTTTAAAGGTGGGAGTAGAAAAAATTATTTTTATAGTTTTGTACTTATTTTGCTTTCTTGTAATAACCTTAAATCTACTATAAGTACTTAGCATTACTGCACAAACATAAGCGAGATGTATCAATTTGTTTAACATGGTTCATTTAATGTTTTCGATTTTAAACTGCGGCGGGGTGAATGAATTTAAACATCAACACAATACAGCAAAGCGAGAAGAAAGAAAATACGAAGAAATTTATTGTCAAACATCATTAGAGCGCCCTAAAGCATCTGTTTTCCCTTCTTAACGATCCGCATCGGCCGAAAATTTAATTAAGCCATAAGAAATAAGAAGGTTTTCTTTTTCCCAGCCCGCAAAACACACTAAATTCGAACGATAAAAATCGTAAATGTTTACTGATATTTATCGCTTATTTCATCTTGTTTTTTCTTGCCCCGTCTTCCGCCATTTTTTTCGAATATCGCTCCCCGAAAAATGTAATTAAGAATGTTGTTAAAAATGATTGGATGGTGCGTTTTTCTTTATGTCTTTATAAGGAAAATATGCTTTAAAGAAAACATTAAAATCGCGGCAAATTAGGGGAGAGATGTGTGGAATTTTGTATTCTACCTATAGGTATATATTTAAATGTATAAATAAATCGTTTATTAAAATAATAAGATGTGGCAAGATAAATAAATATCTTTATTGACGGAATACCATTATTTACATTGAAAAACTGAAGATTACAGTTTATTGGTTATTTACAAATTTTTTAAAAGATTTAAGAGTATTGCCACAGAAATCTAGATTTAAGTTATTTGCATTTTTATATATCCTATTTAAGGGTGCATTACATTGAAAAACTGAAGATTTCATTGGTTATTTACAGATTTTTTAAAAGATTGAACAGTATTGCCACAGAAATCTAGATTTAAGTTATTTGCATTTTTATATATCCTATTTAAGGGTGCATTAAATCCATAGTTTGTGCTGTGGTGACAAATATAAAAAAGGTTCTTATTTCTTAGTCTAATTTGAGGAACTTGGAAAACAATTCTGCCAAGCAATTCTGGGCAATCTAAAATACCATTACAAAGTTTATACAAAAAAGGCATATCAAAGTTATGCCTTCTCTTACTCAGCAAATCAATGTTACCCAAGTTACCCCCGATAATTAATTATATTTTTTATTCTGTGGAAATTTATTACTTTGCATTTATTTATATTTAGAAACATACAATTTTCATTGCACCAGGATTATGTCAGTTCGCAATCATATAAACTATACACATACAATTTTAAGTCATCTGCGAACAATATGAAGCATCATGGTGAAAATAAAAGTCCAGAGCAATATAACAAATTTTGTAAAAAAATTTCTAAAGATTGTCCAGCAAACGAAATTTGGGCTAGAATTGGCCAAAGTTTGAGCAAACATATTGCCAACAATACCCATTGAGCAACATAACCTTCCAATAAATGGACAATCTTTCCAGAATCCAGAATTTTGTCAAATTACCACAGTAAAACTCATCTGGTGGCGCTCGACTGCATTATTGAAGTACAAGGTTTGTCAACATTACATTTAAAGCATACGAACTGCACATCATTTTTAAATAATTGGTAGTTTTTTTACAAAAAAGTATTACTCGACAAATTTTGTTCGCAAAGTTTAAATTGCACAACTAAATCGCGCACAGTATTTGTGTTTCAAGTAAAAACTGCGAAAACTTTGGTTTAGTGCTCGATTTCCATTTATTATTCCTTATAATATATTATGATATTATCATTGATTAAGAAATCAACGCTTATATGCTTGTATAGTTACGTTAGTGTGTGACCATTTATTTTGCTTTTGTTAGATCTAAACTGAATTATGCCTCATTAATCTGGAATCCGATTTATGAAGCTCATAAAATGGGCTTGGAAGGAGTGCAGCGGAAATTTCTTAAATTGCTTCACTTTAAAATATATGGTGTAAGTATCCTGTCCAAGGATTTGATTATGCACTACTTTTGTCATTATTTAATATTAATTCCTTGGATATGAGAAGAATTATTGTCTTTGTGAATTTTTTTATATAATATTGTTAATGCAGAAGTTGATTGTTCAATCTTATTGGAAAAATTAAATTTTAATATACCTCGTATAAACTCTAGAAATCAAATAACGTTTAGAAATGATATAGCTAGGACCAATATTGTGAATAAATCACCAATTTGTGTCAAAATTTCAACAAGATTTCTAAAGACTTCTGTAGTGTTTATAAACACTGTGATATTAATTTTAGTACTTTTTTGCCATTTTACGAACTCTTATTGATATTTCACCACTTCTTATATGCACCTGTTATATGTGTTTTTTATTATTATTAATTTATATATATACATACAGTGTGACCCATTTGTTTGCGACTCACCCCTGTAAAATCTTTATTTATTGTCCGATTTTAACCGGATTTGTTTTAAAGTGTAGATCTTGATAAACTGTATTTTTGGAGCATATTAGTTCAAAATACAAGGCCTACTATGTCAGTTTTTAGGAGTAAATTTTTAAGAATTCTTATTGGCGATTTTTTTAAACAAAATCTAAGCACGGCACTGGATTCACCACTCCTTAAAACTACCTTTTACTAAATTTTATTGAAAAATTTTAAGTAGAAAAATGCACTACAAAAATTTATTCCAGTACCGTCTTGACACTCGAAGAGGTCGGATGCGTCAAGATCCCTCCTAAGTGGCGTATACGATACAAACGTAAAGTACCAAAAACGAAACAAAGTATCCGGAAATATCGGTAATCGTTAATAAATAATAAATAAATACATAAATAAACAAACAAGTGCAAGAAGTGCGAAAATTGTGAGATAACGCCGTAAAAGTGTGCAAGTGAATAAGTACCTAATTGAGGCTAGGCAGCAACGATAAGTCAACCGGCGCACCTGGATCGGAGCGTTCCAAAAATATCCTTTTTCTATGCAAAAACCTGCAGGAGAAGGCCACCCCGCGAAAGACAAAGCATCAGGTTTATAGCCTAATAATCAAGCTAAGTAATTCTTCTAATTGCATGTCTTACCGTATAATCGTTAAATGTTTATATAAGCATTTCACAATGTTGCAAAAAAATCTAAGAATTCTATTTGTCTTAAAAATTAAATTTTAAAAAATAATAAGAACATTTCCGTAACTGTTAAATAAACAACCTAATTTTCTAATAGTAGACAAACGTAAACAACCAGTGTAAAAGGCGTAAGTAAATAAACCAATTCAAGCAAGAAGACAAAAATTTATCATAAATAAATTTAGGGTCACACCCATAAATCAAAGCCAAACTAATACACAGAACTCAAGAGCCAAGCAGGCCATTAGGCCGCATTCCACTATATACACTACAGGGCCGGCTCTATTTTGAAGATTGGTATTTACATAAAGTGATTAATTAATTAATTAATTAATTAATTGATTGATTGATATTGATATAATCGTATTGGTATTGGTATTGATGGTATTATTGTTGGTATTAATGTTGATGTTGATATTGGCATTATAGATATTGATATTAGTATTAATATTGATTGATTAGTTGGTTGATACTGATATTAACGTTAATATTGATTAATTGATTGATTGGTTGATATTGGTATTGATTATTTGTATTATTTGGTATTAGTATTGGTATTGACTAATTGATATTTATTTTGAATTTATATAGATACTAATTTAACAGGAAACCAGGCAACAATTGATCATTGCAGAGGGCAGCGTGCGTGTGTGAAGGGAAATCAAGTGGGTGCGTCGCAATATTATATTATTGTATTATATATATTATATAATATACACATAAGCTCACGCAAGCAAAGCTTGGAGGATGGAGAAAGTAAATGGGCAAAGCCCCCACGTGAAAATGAAGTGGTAGGCCATCTATTGAGGCATGCGTTGCACGCCTGACATAGGGGCCGGGTTTCAAATATTGATGCGATACACCACAGGGCCGGCTTTATCTATTTTGTATATTAATATTTTTATTTTTAAATTAATTTGAAAAAAAAAAAAGTAAGAAGGCAAAGATATAAATAAATGAAAACGGTATGAACACTAATATAGCAATAAAATAAATAAAGAATATACAAGGTTGGTAGCCGGAGTAAGCAAAAAACTAACATACCCACCCCCATTCACAAATACCAATTGAATGGGGATACTACTAAGGCCTAGGTTGAGGAGGATTCCGGATTGTACTTAGTTTTGGGTCAGTTCAATGTCCTCCAAAAACCCTTCCTAAACTGGACGTATGGCCCGACCCGGCTGACAAAAATCCCGGGAGCTGCCTTAACCTTTGACACTGTCATCCACGAACTCCTAGGGTGGATCTACCAGCCGGCGTAAAAACTTCGGATCCAACAAACACAGGTAATGATGTGATTTGGCGGGATACGCAGGAGAACAGAAAGGGGGTAATATAACCCCGGGAGATCAGTGGATGACAATATATCTGGGGCTTGCCATACGTTCCCATACTCATACTCATACTCAATGCACTACAAAAATTTATTCCGTCAAGTTATCCATGAAAAACACATTAAAATAAAATTAAACTTAAAGTAATAGTAGCATGACAATGACCCATTTGACCCACTGTATATGTTGAATATGAATGTCCTGTAATGGTTTTACTGTTAGGCAATAAATATATGTAAATTATTACTATTCTTGTATATTTGGTCGGTGTCTAAAGATCTTAATTAGTATACTAATTAAGATCTTTATAAAGAAAATTATTTTTCCATAGTAAATTTAGGGTTGCCATGATTTGTCCATATTTGTTGTCTCGTTTTGCAGTGACATGGAGAATGGAGTATTAAATGGAATGGACTATAAAACGTCTTATAAGACATAAGACTTATAAGGCATTTATAAATGCCAAGATTTTAAATGAAGCGTTCCGCATCAAAAATAAAAGTGGAATTTGTCAAAATTATAAAATTTATATAAAAACAAAATACTTGATAAAAATTGACTATTTTTTTTAGAAACATAAAATGTGGCCAAATCCGACCAAAATTAGGGTGTTATAATTCGCGTAATAATAATTGTGAGAGTAGAAGGTATGTAAATTTTTCCGACAAACTAAAATTTAATTAATATTTCACATAGAACAGAAAGGAAGTAGCATAAAATCTTGCTGAATTTAATGTAATTAAATACGCGGTCGCATATACATATACGAAATGAAAATATAATAACGGACTCGGTTCTAAATTCATTAGAACATTTTATAATAGAAATTACAAACAGGCATGCCTTTTTCTCTTCTCCGCCGCGTGTCTAATTTAAAGTCTCACGTATTACGAATACTACCGACTGCACTCTTCCACACTTCTCTCACTCTTCCCTGCACTTGACTAGTGGCTCTTTCATTAAACACAATATTACTAATTGGACATACATGAAAATATCTAAAAATTATTAAAGCTAATTTTATTATAAGGAACTTCCAAAGACATTTTAAATATTAGTAAAGGGTTGTTCAAACTGATCTCGAGGAGTATCAAAAAAAATTCCCCAAAAATTTGAGCTTAAGAAATATAATATGTCAGATTATATGAAACAATACTCTTGGAATCAAATATTTCCGAAAATTTTACGAAAAAAGTATTGAAAATTATACATTTTGGATAAAGACTTCTGTGGTATCCGGAATAATAAGACTCAGGTATTTGTATACCTACTTGATCCAATTAGGGTTGGGACAGTTGAAATTTTCAAATGAAAATTTCAACTTTGAAAGTTTCAAACTTGAAATATTTCATTTAGTTGGAAAAGTGAAATTTTTAAAAATTTCAAATGAAATTTTCAATCCGAAAATTTCAACATTGCCTGTGAAACTTTCAGATGTTTTATTGAAAGTTTCGCAATTTACTGAAAATTTTGCATAAATTTCACATGCGGCCTTCCCTGGGACCTTTAATAATAATTTACAACAGATTCCGAATCGACCAATAAGAACGAGTTATCAAGCGTCTGGGCGATTTTGTTTAGTTCGGCTTGGATTTGAATCCACTATAAGTAATTATTGTTACTTATATGCATAAATAAATTTAAATAATTTAATTAAATTACCAATTTAATTTGTAAATTAAATCAGACTTTAATTTTTTTTTTAAAGTCATGATTAATTTAAACTTTTACTTTTGCTATAATTGCATCGGAAAACGGATAAAAAATGCCTTTGGCTCATAAAATTTTGATAAAGTTTCTTCAATTTTCGTAAAATTTCAGTAAAATAAATATATATAAATATAAAACAATGAAAGTGGCACAATCTCATTAGCTTACCAAAAAGTGCTATATCTCTTTTAGTTTTAGTAATTTAAAAAATATTTTAAAAGGAAATCTCAAGAAATTTGTGGTAAACATAGGTATTTACTATTTATATTATTGGTGCAGGGGCCCACAGAGGGGTAGGAGGTAAGAGAGGCAATTTGCCATGGTCCCCGAGTGGGCTTATTTCAATATTAATATATTACACTTAAAGTGATTGAAATTTATTGAAAGTTTCAATAAATTTCATAAATTTCATAAAATTTCAGAAATTTAGGAAATTTTAATAAATTTCATAAATGTCATGAAAATTTCAAGTGAAATTTCAAGTACAAGCAAAACGCGAAATTTTCCCAACCCTACTCACATGTCTTCTAATTGTTTTGTTTTCGCCGAACAGTACCACTTCGTTTCCGGTCCTTTTTATTACTTTATAGTCGGCATCTTTGAATATAGACCTTAGCTTATCCCCAGGGACCATATTTTGCATCACTACTGGATCGCCGACTCTTATCTCACTTTCTTTGGCCACTCTTACCCTGTCTTCTACTTTCTTTCCCTTTTATTTTCTTAAAATGTTATTATCTTGCGCTTCTTGATCGATTTCTTCTTCCATTATATCAGTAACTGATGGAATTTTGTCGCGGATTGTTTTGCCATACAAAAGCTCTGATGGAATAAATAAATTTGTTTATTTCGTCTTTAATCTCTTTAGAATTGACTTGTTCATATTCTTCACTTCCCGTTTGCTTGTGGCCAATATGGTGGTGTATGTATCAGTTTTATTTTATTTTGGTTGCAGAAATCCTGGAATTCTTGTCTTGTGAATTGTTTACCGTTATGAGATCTTATAGACTTAGGTATACCCAAACGAGAAAATAGTTATCCTAAGCATTTGATGATGACTATGGACGTTGTGCTTTTTATGAATTGAATATCCTGGAATCTGGAGTATTAGACTATCACCACTAGTACTTGTTCTCCTAAGGTACTGGTTCAATGATGTCCTGTTTCAACGCTTCGCTATAGGTACTCGTCTAAGTGGTTGTTGTACTGGTTTTACTTGTGGGTCTATTTTGAGTTTTACTTTTATGATGTTAATTTTTGGAAACAGTTTTAATTTCTCGATCCGGTTTACTCCTAATCCCAGTTTTAGAACTCCCAACCTGCTGTTTCTTTTCCTAGGATGAATATCAACCACGAGAAATGAGGTTAATACCTCATTTTGGTCCGCTGTTCTGACTGTAGTTTAAAATTTGTGTTGTGCTTCTAGGGATTGTCGAACTGCATATGGTCTTAGCGTGCCTTTAGTTTTTGAATCCAAGTTCTTATAAGAAAAAAGAATATAAAAATTTGAAAACTTAAATAATTTCCTTATTATTTCTGGTCACCTGAAACCAATAATTATCTATTAGCGTGTTTAATTTGGTATACCACATATTTCAACGGGTGTGTTTATATTTTTAAGCTATGACATAGATTATTTTAATTCTGGTTATTATTTGCAGATGTATTCTAATATTATAATAATTTTATTATTCAGTGTCAGTTAAATGAAAAAGCAAAGATAATAAGATAAATCATATGCTGGAAAGAGACGAGGATAGAAAGTAAAGAGTAGTAAAGTTTTTCTTAAGTTTTGGCCACTATACATCCAGGTTAAAGGAACTAAACCACAACGTGGTTTAACGTGTCTGTATACAATCCAAAAACGTTGTTGGTACGTAACTGACACTAAAAAAGTGTTCCCCATTTTAGTCACTTCCACGTAATTGAACTGTTCTACCGCGTGGCAGAGATTTTGGCAATACACTTTACAGTTCCAAGTATAAAGCCTGATTTATAGATTGCCTTCCTCTCGTACGGGAATCTATTTTCTATTGTTCATCTTTTACGGGAGGCAGGAGGGAAGGAAAAGATAACCAAAACGTTTCTCTTTGCTAGTCCATTTTCAATGATGTTTTTAAAAACCGATTATCCTGTAAAACAATATAGACAATTACTGGATCCAATTTGTACTAAATGATAACGGCCTTCTCCTCCCCCATTCACAGAAAAACACTATTCGCCCTGCGTACAGCGTTGCCAATTGTCCTATACTTCAGTCAATATAATTATCAAATAACAAACAACAAAAAATCATTGCAAAATTGATTGATTAAAAAACGGAATAGATGTAAATTTTAATTGAAACCAACAAATTTGTTAAACAACCAGTAAGCAATAATAACAAAAGTAATTAACTAAAACTCTAAATGATCTATATCTATAATATTTTCTTTACACAAATAATCATAAATCATTGTAAATACTTGGCAACGCACTGCGATATTTTATAAATTATAATTAATATTTCTAGAATAATATTGCTTGTAATTTATTTTAAATATTTTCATTGGCAAGGTGCATCAGCAATTTATTTATTTGCTATAGAAGGTTTTTATAATCAAAACTAGTTTTTTGAGTATATTATTATTATTATTATATTAACATTATATTACCAAACAGATTCGATTCATGCAGGGACGGAAAATGGCTATTCAAAACCTCGGAAAAAGCCGTTAAATTTGGAAAAAAGTTAGGTTAAAGTTGCTTGGCAGCTGTCAAATTTCAGATAAAATATCAAATAAAATGGCTTTAAATTCCTTGTGGTAGTTGAATAAAATATTGTGTGCGACTAATGGTCGAAAGAGGAGAATCCACTCGCGTGTTACTGCGAACATGCTCGAGGAATCTCCTCTTTCTCCCACTAGTGGCACAATGTACCATTAGGTGCTATCAATAATTTTTTTTAAATGACTGAAAATTTATAAATTCTCTCTTTATCATGACCTCACGAACTTATAATATAAATGGTATATTTTGGTAGGAATAATAGACGTGTCAAGATTTACGAATGAGGAGCATAACCAAACTCTTTGACTTTATTTGTTATAAAACCAATAACAGCATATTTTAGAATAAAGTTTTTAAAAAATATTTTGTATTATTTGTAATTTGCCCCTATAGTATATACTTTACCTCGGTTTTCAAACGATTTGAATACTTTAAAGAATATTTAACATAACCTAGAGACCATGGTCCTATATAAGACCGTATTTAAGTAATACGTAATAAGTAATAGTCAAATTCTACCGAATGAAATATTCAAATTAGTAGATTAAATTTAAAAAAGTTTTGACCCAGTCGGGGTTTGAACTCGAGTCTGTCGTTTGTCAAGCAAATGTCTAACCGCTGCGCCACTGCTACTTTTATAAAAATCATTTATATTTGTCTATAAATATTTTTAATAATATTTTAAAGTTAAATATCTTTTTTGTGTTGCTGTTTTGAGCTAAACTTTTTGCATATTTATTTTTTTTATGGGCTATTTAACCATGAACCCTACATGCATTTAACTATAACAATATTTTGTTGGCCGCAAGAATTAAAAACGATTAAGAAAATTAGTTACTTTTTACTCTTTGAAACAGTCAACAAGATTAAATTAGTCAAACTTTAACTATTTAACTAATAAAAAAACCTTTTAAAACTGAAAACGACTATTTAGAATTTTGACTATTTAATTTTAAGAGAGTGGATTCCAAATATGCGATACAATACACAGTAAAACAATTTTTGTTAATTTTAACCAAATATTAACAATATTTTATCATATCAATCAGGTCCACATAACTTTATGTTAAGTTTTCAACCTAAAATCTGTTAATCTGTTAACTAATTGAAAAAGTATTTTGTAACTATAACAATAATCTTCTGAATTTAATAACAACATTCTATCTATCAATAATTATTGAAAGTATTTTCGGTTTCTACAATCAAAATAATGAATTATAGCGTTTACAGAATGTTTAGATTGATTCTGTTTTTTTTAATATCAATTTAAAATTTTAGTAATTCTGGATCCCGAAATATCGTAAAATATTAAATAATTAGTAAATAAAAGATAATTATTGGTTTTTTATATTGTTTTATAAAGTAATAACAATCAAATAAAAAAAATAATGAGAACAATAAAATGCAATTTTTTTTTAATTGAACATTTTTCTGGATTTAATATGTTGTAGTGCAATTTCTTAGTTCTTTTGCTTCTACCATAATAATAATTATGGTAAATATTATTATTATTATATGAATTATTAAAAACATATTTTTTTTAACAAATAGAATGAATCAACATAAAAGATATAACAAATTTTATTTATAATTTTATGCCAAAATTTACATTGCCAACAAAAATCTGCCAACATTGAATCAAACCTCTTTTCTTTTTAACGATTTTCCATTTCCATTATTGTTTGATGCTCTTCTGATTCGGTGGACAGCTGATTTTCGAACAGGTCAAGATGTGCATGGAGCAAATGTACTTTTAGTGACATGTTTACACCCATTTTTAATTTTTGTTTTATTTTTATTATTTCTTTTTAATTTATTGTTATGACAATTTCCTACCAGTTAATTGGTTTAAATTAATAAATAACGGTTTTTCGGGTTCCAAAATTAATAAAACTTAAAATCGATATTAAAAAAAACCTGAATCAATCTAAACATTCTGTAAACGCAAAAGGTCATTCTTTGGATAGGAGAAACGAAAACCACTTTCAGAACCCCATCATTTTTTTTGGTTTTGGTTTAAATTAATAAATAACGGTTTTTCGGGTTCCAAAATTAATAAAACTTAAAATCAATATTTAAAAAAACCTGAATCAATCTAAACATTCTGTAAACGCAAAAAGGCATTCTTTGGATAGGAGAAACGAAAACCACTTTCAGAGCCCCATCATTTTTTTTGCTGTTGCCTGTGTAATTCAACCATAATTCTTGTAATTTTCAAAAAGGACCTTATTTTTACAAACCTATTTGTAGACCCAGTAACAAAAGTATTTGTTGGAAATTGGGAACAAATGAAAATAATTTTGATAAGAAATGTTTTTTTATTAATAAATTCCACAAAAACAAAAAATTTAACACAAACCTACATAAATGAACACAAAAATAATATGCACTCAATTAAATAACACACCATTCTGAAATCATTAAATTTCAGTTTGAAAACCAGTGATGGCATCTTTTTTCGGATACTTTGCACACTCGTTAAATAGGTATAAGAAATCCGAATAACAAATATATATAATATATTATAAGGGTGATTCTACAAAAGTTGGGCAACTTTTGACCTCATTTTGTTTATATAGTTTTCGGAGAAAATTAAACAGTATTTTGTTATGAGAACATAGATAATATAATAAATATACTGTTCCTGGCCGGGCCAGTCACTTTTTCAAACAGTTTCTGAAATATGTGTTTTCTAAATTTGAATGTAAGGGAAGTGACGAGTATACCAATGTACTAATTAAATATATAATTTATTGGAAAATATAAGATTTATTGCAACGTTGAGCATATTATACATTAAATATCTTAAAATCAAATAATACCACACATCAGTGGCGGCTGGTGGATTTTGGGTATACCGATATCTCAATTATTAGATGGGACCCCCACCAAATTTATATGACTTTATAATGACATTAAATAAACAAGTTCTGCGCAGGCAGAATTTAAATTAAAGTTTACAAAAAAAAGATAACCGAAACATCGAACATGGAACAGTTCCATTGGAACTGACGACATGTCACGGTACTAATGAATGGGATACAAATTTGAGATTATAATTCGGAATTAAGTATTTTACTGATATTTTTTATTAGTGGATGCTACTTATCAACAAATCACATATAGCCTTATATAAATTACAATGAAATATATATATATATATTAGTAATTATTTTCTTACATATATGTAAGAAAATAATTACTCACCACTGACTGGAACTATACGTGCATTCACCACAACTTCGCCGCTTGCATTGTTTTCAAGATGACTGTCGTGCAAAGGACGGGCTCTGTATGTAATTTTTTACCAACACTTAAGTTAAAACGAGGACTTGACGTTTAAACTTCAATATTTCGCATGAATTTTGAATTTTAACATTGGACACAGAACTGACGGGTAAAAGACTTTTACTAAAAGTGAGTACAAAGATTATCAGTTTTTTAAAAATTGCTATTATTCGAATCTATGAGAAAATATGAAAAATACATTATTTAATGTTTTATAGTTTGTAGTGAAATTGAAAAATTTAAGATAAATTGAATATATTTTAAAATAAAATCACTCAAATTCAGGAGTTGTGACACGCCAAGGTACTGATGTTTTGAATATTTATTATGTTGTTCTACAAATGTGCTTTTGAAACAATACATTAAAATTGGATGAACAAGTTAAAAAAATCTGGATCTTTTGTAATATAGTAAAATATTTACAAAAAATATTAAAATACCTACTCTATTGACTGCAGTCATGATGACATCAAGTTGTCCAACTTTTGTAGAATCACCCATAAACACTTTTCAGTGGCAATTGTTTTGATTGACTGCCTGAAATCACGTGTACTCTTTCAACGAAATAATTAATGTTAATAATAACATTAACAAAATAATCTGTAACATTTGAAATTAACAAAATGCCTACTAAATTGCATTTTACCTTTACAAAACTTTTGGTAAAATAGTTTCCTTTTTTAAAATAATTACAAACACTGGTTTTCTACAAAAAAATATGGTAAAATTTTACAAAATAAAATTAACAAACTACAAACTCATGTTAACAAATCTGATTTTTATAACAGTGTACGTGTAAAATTCGAACTTTTTAGAGTAACCAATATAATATTTTGAATGTAAAACACTTTTTGGCAATGTTTAGGAGAATGAATCATATGGATCCTGATAAATTAAACGTCATTAAGGTCCGAGAACAATAATTGTAAACATTTTAATGACACTTGGCAACGTTGTAAATTCCCTGCCCTGCATTGATGATGATAATAATTCGGCGCTTTGTTGGCAAACGTTTAAGCGTTTTAACACTAAACAGAAACAAAAACTAATGTGCGTAGAGACATTTTCCGAAATTTAATTTTGCGCTCCGGCGATTTTTACGGCAAAAATCGTCCGGCGGTTTGGTCCCTTTTGTCCACTCTAACCCCCCCCTGCCCCGTTTCTACGTGTGTACGTTACTGACCGGCGCGGTGGGGGGGGGAGATTGACCGGTGGCTGGTCGTTCGCTTCTGGTTTGTTTCACCTATGGTTAATTAAGCTGGACAAGATGTAAAAAGGCACTGGCGAAATTCATTCAGTTGTAAGGTAAGGTGGGACAATACGGTACGATTACATATTATGCCGATAAAAGTGAAAATTTCTTTATACTTTTTTGAAGCATTTGTTTATATTATAGATATTGCTTCAAAGTCGTCCAATATCATTAAAAAGTGCTTTGAAAGGGGGAATAAACCATAAAAAGCATTTAGGATTTGTTACAAGTTTGATAAATGCCAATTTAGTCACAATTTTTTTAATTTAGACACGAAGTCTCCACCCGAAATTAAGTTAAATCTAATTTACGAAATTAAAAGGTCAGTACAATGTTCATATAAACTTTTCAAATATTGGCCGTATTTTTGATAATACTTTTTTTTTACATTTAGTATTATTTTACAAGAAGGGCACTTTATTTTAAGGATTGTATGACATTTGACAACTCTTACGAAATAATAAGCTTTTTTACGTAATACTCTGATTTATAATAATGTGACTTTTTAGTTTTTGCTAACCTGCACGTGTGTTGGGGGTGCTTATTGATTTTTTGTGTCTGGTTTTGTGTTTATGGTTTTTTTCTTGAACATAAAGAATCTCAGAATAAAAATTCAGTGTTCAGGTTTTAAAAAAAGTGGCTTACAGTGTTTTTCTTACTGTTTTTTAATTTAATTTTTTTTTATATTTGCGGAGAACACCCCCATAGTTCTATTTCATACGAGATAAGGCTATCTATAGAAGGTTGAATAATAAAAAGTTATAAAGTATTTTCATCTGTGAGGTGTTAGTTTATTAAGTTAAAAAAACTGTTTATCAAGTTTTTTCGATAAGGATTATTATGCAGCATAGATTTGGATCCATCATTATAATAAGAAAATTTACGCTTTGATTTTGTTTTGTTTTTTGGATTAAAAGTAGTTTTTTGTGCTTTTTCTTCGTTTATTTTTAATCTGTTTGCTGAGATCCATTTTTTGCCACCTCAATACATTCAGTTACTTTTCTTAACAGTTCACATATTTCTTTCCCAAAATTACAATAGAAGAGTTATTTTGGGAGGTCATTAATATATAAAAGAAACTAAATTGGTCCGAGGATTGATCCTTGTGGAACACCTGTTTTAATTTTAGCAGTATATTCACCTTCCATTAAATTTACTAGATAGATAACTGTCAAAGTTAAAATTGTTAACATAATTGAAACAATGCCAAATTAGGCGTTGGGTAAATTTGGTGAAAGGTGAATATGGAGATAATTGTTAATATGACTGTTGTCTATCCTACAAATAATTTTAAATAAATCAAAGGTGATTGTCAAACGCTTTTGACAAATCTATGTTTATTGATTAAGTTTTATTATTGCTTTTGTTGTTGACTTCATTTTTCTGTAACCCAATTATTGTTCTGTCAAAATTTCGTTTTTTATAGACATAAAAAAATATCGAGATGAGTCATCTTAGATGACTGGTGATATGGAAATGGGACTGAGGTTACTTGGGAATGACCTAGGCTGTTCTTAATTGCTAAGGAAAAGTTCCCTCTATGATGCATTTGTTTATGATACCTATACATGAGAAAGTACCTCGGAGTTGTGAAATTTTGACAACTTTGGAATTGTTAGATTTATTTGAATTAAATAGTTATCCCAATAAACATATATATTTTGCATATTGGTTATAATATTTTTATGATTTTTCTAGTACTTACGAGTATTTTCTGTCAATAAATTTTGTTTAACACCAAAGAAAATCCTTTTTTTCTTCTTTAACATTAACAGCTGCTTATTGTAAATAAGTAAATTAAGGACGGCATGGCGAATCGATTTTGTCATTAATTGTCAAACCAATGACTGTGATACCAACTATCTAAAGTAAAATTCGACCAAATTAAATTTAAGGTATAAAATTATTTTTTTTATAGAATTTTTGCAAAATAGATAAAATAGCATAAAGAACTCATGTCATAAGACCTTTTGTCGCTCCTTCGTCGCTCGTTTTATAAATTGTCCGCGTGCGATAAAATGACGTCTTATGACATTAGTTCTTTAATATACTATTATTGAATATCACACTGTTCAACAAAACAGTTTTACAACTGATACCGTCCAAGCCATTTTAATTTCATTATTTTTGTATTCCATATAGGTATCTATTTCAATAATATTAAAAATTTTGACATTCTAATCCATTATATTACCCTTATTAATCCCTTTTCATATGTATCAATTACTTTAATTTATATTTTTATCTACTCCTATTGCATAATGTTGTGTTTTTTCTGTATATAATGATACACATTATAAATTTTCTGCTTAACAATGTCAATTGTGATTTTAATATTCATTGTGATTTAGACCAATCGGGTTTTAAATTGAAAGTGAGGTTAACAATTAGACAGATGTCAAATTTTATTTATTTAATTTTAAAATTTATTTAATTATATTCTTATTGTAGTATTGCACTCGAGATTGTGCGCATTATCTCTCATATAATAATATACTATTATTACACAAATTGTGACTGATATCTCTGTCAATTTGACAGTGTCAACAAAACAAACAGCCCGCAGAAACACCTACACACAGATAAATGTAACTTTCTGCAGAAATCTATACCTACACCGAAAAAAATAATGTAGTTGAGTTAACATTTGCCTAAATGTCATTTTTAAAAATGTTGTTTCAACAAAAAACCTATTGGATTAATCTATATTTTGGTGTTAAAGCAAAAGTCAGAGTTTGTCAAAGTTTATTTGTTCATTTGACAGTTTACATATTAATTTAACATAAACTAATATTTTGAATTAAATTGTTTATCGTACTTTGATTTAATAGCTGGAATTTGTTGAATCAACTACTGAAATTTTTAGGATTACCTAAAAAAACTATTAAATTAACGTTTAGTTGCTCTTTAATCCAAAACTTTAAATTTGTTCATTTAACAAATTTAAAATGTTACTTTAAAATTTAAAATGTAAAATTTGCATTCATAAAATTGCCGAGAATGGCGCTTCGAACACTCACGCCACGTCATTAGACAATGACGTTTTCTTACATCTCGCCTTAGTTAGCTTACGATTAGGTGTATATAAGATGAGATATCTGTTTGTTTAAGGTGTGTTCCACAGTAGAACTTTCACTACACCATATTGCCCGACACTGTTAAGACCCTCAATATAGGGCGAAACAGTCTGTCGGTATTTGAAGTAGGTGGAACACATGATACAAAGATGTATCATGGGTGGAACACGCTCAAAACAAAAACTCTGGGCGAGGTGAAGGTTCAATTCTTTCTATTTATATATAATAATATATTATTTCCATAATTTTGTTTTGGATACCAACCTTTAAAGAATTTTACATTTTCAGAATGTTAATTTAACATTTTATTGGTGTTAAGTGAATATGCTAAAAAGGTTACCTGGACATTTCAAGAAATTTACCTTAACACCCTAAGAATGTTAAATTAACCAAATTAGCAGATTAGAACAAATATTCTTATTTTGTTCATTTGACTGTTATTTGTTGTTCAATTAAACAATACAATTTGACATTTTTAGATGGTTAAGTAAACGTGCAAAAACCATTGCTTGTATTTAAAGTGCATAAAGAGTTGAATTAATATTTTTTTTGTTGTTTCAACAGCTTATTTTTTTCAGTGTAATAGTAATTTATTATTATAATAATAAATTACTATTACACTGAAAAAAATAAGCTGTTGAAACAACAAAAAAAATATTAATTCAACTCTTTATGCACTTTAAATACAAGCAATGGTTTTTGCAAATTATAAATGTATACATTTATAATTTGCTAATATTAAATTTTATGAATCCGAGTACAGGTTTTGTTTGAACCCAATATAGTAAAAAAAATATTTAACTTTAATTTAACATATTATAGCAGCGGTCTTTATTAGACAATGGAGACAGGTAAATTCAACTTTATCATTATATAGTGTATAAGAAAAATTATTTTTGCATTGGATTTTTTTTATAAAAGTGTAAACTTTGTTTAAGGACCATTTTCAAAAAACAAACTCCCAATTATGTGCGCCTATGGAAAACTAGTTGGCAAAATTATCACTTTACTCTTATGATCAAATGATCAAATAAACATTAAAATTTAACTACTAACATTTTTAATGTAGTTTATCCCGAAACATGTCACAAACACTTAACACTGGAAACGAACGTAATAAATTGAAAATATCCTAATTACCAGCTTAATGTACTCTATTATTAACTAACTGGCTAACATAGTGTACATTGCTTTCAATAATGAATTAATTTATAACTCTCCCATGCTCCGCACTGCAAATTATTAATACGCTAATATGCATACTAAATTTGTTATTTCGATATCTCATGCATACCTGAATGGAACCTTGCCAAAAGTATCCAAGCTGGACTTGGACTGGCAAAATCAATTTTAATTAAAATATCACGAAATCTTTGCTTAATAATTAAATTGGTCTAGTCTTCTTTGTCTAGGATATTGTCTATAATATTTTCAGACTTTTATTGATTGTCTTAAGCCTCTTTCAGAACCTCGTAATTAGTGGAATAAATTAGTGGTTTCAATTAACGTAAAAGTTTGTCTTATGAATATACACAGTGTTGTTCACAACCAAAAAATTAGTGGTAGTACTTTTCAATTAGTGGAAAAAGTTTGCAAACTTTTAACTTTTACCACTAATTATAATTAAAAAGCGGCTTTGCGCATGTGTGCGGATATTTTATGTCAAAAGCAAAAAGTTTGAAGATTTGCCAGTGAAGGTAAGGTTATATAAATATTATTGTAATGGTTGTACAAAATATTATTTTAATATAATTAATATTGTTTATCTACTCCTACATTGACGAGCTGTAACTTTATGGAGTTTTATTGACAGGTTGAAGTTAACAACAATGGCTTTTCGACATTTTACGTCACGGGCTGAAGTTAGCTTTATTATAAATTGGGAAAAAGTGAGGTTAAATTCGGGTGACAGTTGACAGATGTCAAAATTTTAACAAATAAAATTGGCTTTAAATTCTGTTTTGTGCACAGGAACATGTTCCTCGTAGATAAAGTATAGTATGCAACTCGTTTATAAACTTCTCTAGACACTCGTTTTTATTAAACACTCGCTGGCAAGCTTCGCTCGTGCTTAATTAAACTCGTAACTAAAATAGCGTTTATAAAACTTGATACATAATATACTATTATCTACTCCTACATTGACAAGCTGTGACTATGGCATTTTAGTCACGGGCTGAAGTTAGCAACAGTGGCTTTTGGGCATTTTAGTCACGGGCTGAAGTTGGAAAAAAGTGAGGTTAAATTCGAGTGACAGTTGACAGATGTCAAAATTTTAACAAATAAAATTGGGTTTAAATTCTGTTTTGTGTTCTTCATAGATAAAATATAGTATGTTAGATGTTAATTTTGCGCATTGTGAATGATCGTTTTGTGATTATTTTAAGTATAATTGAAACCACTAATTTTTTCCACTAATTACGAGGTTCTGAATGAAGCCTTAGTTTGCAAAGCTTTTTTTACAAACCGAAAAATTCGGTCAATAATAAATAATCAAAAAGGTTTAAAACTTCTATAAATACTACTCAGAGCTGCATAAACAGAGGTGAGATGCACGAAACGAAAAATTGTCATTGCCGTAAAAGCATTTAATTATTCTCGAACGCCCCTCTAAAAGTAAACAAGTCTTATAAAAATGATTAATATCGTATAATATCGACCTGATTGTGTAATTTTTCAACCACAACAGCAGTGGCTATAGTATGGTGGATATGTGGCCGAAGCGTATTCGAGCGCGTAGATCGCCGTTAGATTATCTGACACGAAATCTCCAAATGTTAAAAATTGGACAACTGACGGCCCAAACGCGATATCGTTGCCGATAACGGCTATTTTATATTCCGATAATTATTAACTCCCGCGCTAAGAGTCCAAGCTTGCTACTTATACCAAGGTTTACTGTTGTGGACAAAATAATGGAAAAAAATAACATTAGGTGTTTT
Organism: Brassicogethes aeneus; assembly: GCA_921294245.1. Taxonomy (NCBI): domain Eukaryota; kingdom Metazoa; phylum Arthropoda; class Insecta; order Coleoptera; family Nitidulidae; genus Brassicogethes; species Brassicogethes aeneus. The sequence continues at coordinate 8,686,976 of OV121141.1, read as the reverse complement.
AAAAAATCTGTTTGGTAATGATTGATTAGTTCCTTAGCAATGTGAACGCGGCTTAAACAATATATCCCCGAATATTAGTACGGATTCCATTTTCTGAAGTCTCGGCCTACTTGACATAAAATTAATTTTAACAAATTACAGTTCAAAAGGGATCATAGTGGCTGAGTTAATCTATTAAAAAAATAAATAGTCGTACTCTCTAAAAATGAATTAGTCAAAAATGACTAATTACTACAGTTATTAGTGGCTGCTTTTTTACTTGTACCATGGTTAACCATGGATTACCATGGTATCAAAAAATTTAACACCCAATTCTTGTGTAAAATTGTCCCCTGAATCCGAAAATACCGTCAAAAATTATGAAAGTATATATTAAATGGAAAATTGACTATATCTCAAAAACTGTTCTACTTTTTTAACTTTTGACGACAATTTCGGATTCAGGGGACAATTTGACATAAGAATTAAATTTTAGGATACCATGGTTAACCATGGTACAAGTGAAAAAGCAGCCACTAATAACTGTAGCATTTTTGACTAATTTATTTTTATAGAGTAAGTAAAGTTAGACCATGCATGTTGATTTTACGAAAAGAATTATTTGGATAAAATATTTTCTATTGAAAATTAGAGCCAAATTTCGCAATTAACAACTTAACAATATTTTAGTAATTAAATTAATATTTTAATAAAAAAAAATATCCTTTATTACAGAAAAAAATTAAATTAAATTAGATTAATTTAAGAAAATAAAGTCGGTCGGGTATTTTTGCAAAATGAAGTCCATTTAAAATATCCAATTACAAAATAATTAATTAATTAAATTACAAAATTATAATTTTATAAATCGAAGTGTCAAATAAAACGAAAATTTGTATGTGGATATGTTTTTTTGCGGCCCGGTAGAATATTCTTAACGAATTAAAATATAAGGAATAATTATTATAATCATAATATTATGATTATAATCAGCGTCGAAAATTCACTTTTTTCTAGGTATCAGTGTACGATTATCATCCGTAAAAATTTGTAAATTTTCAGAAAAATTGACTTTTGCATTTTGTTCGTATTACCCTTTGAATAAAATTTCATTTTTTGTTCAAATATTCTAACCGCCTCTTTGTAGCTAATTTGTCCCAACCAATTGTACAATAAATATGTTTTGCTCTAGCTTAAGGTAGTTGTCGTGGTACAATATTGTCAAAAAATTTTAGATTATAAGCACAGTAAAAGTATACGAGCTTGTAGCTAAGTGATTCATAATTTGTTCGCAAGACTGTACCCTGGAGACGTTACCTTTACGTAATACTTTCAAATATTTTCATAAGTTTTAATCCGGCAACGTCGCTTATGCTCAACCAATAGATATATTGGAGACTGAAACAGTCCGTTTGAATTTACTGCGGAAATAATATCTATACTTGCGTACAGTCTTGCCAAGTTGTTTTAATCCGACACTACCCTAGTAGAAATTTAAATGGGGAACTAGTAGGGCGCTAGCTAGTTTTCCCCAAATGAAACGAGGGCCTCGCTAGGAATCCCTACTAGTTTCTGACTACTCATGTAATGCTTTTCCTGGTGGGGAACTACTGGGGAAAAGCTGGTAGGGAAAACTAGCTTAAAACTAGTTGGGAATATTTGTGAATTTTTTAACCAATAATAAATGCCAGTAGCAAATTTTTTTTTATTAGATTTAAATATATTTACATTTTCACTTTTTTTCTTTTTTTTTCGGTTCTGCCCCCACTCTAGTCTTTGGAAGCTTAAAGCTTTTTCGAACTCTTTTGCCGTAAGCCTTTGTTTATCCGGTAGTTTTTGTCCATCAATGAAATCTAAAATGTTAAGTCAATAATTAATAATTATTCACATTTCATTTTGCATTCAATCGAAATCAAATAAAATTTTAAGGGATGTTACCTGAATATTTGCGTTAAATTTAATGATATTTAAAGGCAATGCATTTTTATTGGACTGTATCTAAACGCATTATTTTCGACTATTAAACTACTTTACAGATGTCGTCACTTAAGGGTGGAATTGTATCTAATGCCAGTGGATCCTGGGGGGGTGTTTGAAGGGATAATATTATTAAAATTTGGCGACTCACCTGAAATATCCCATAAAACTTTAGAACTTTTGGTTGAGATAAATTTAAGCACAATACTGTAATTAAATGAGACTAATGCTAGTCTAGAAAGGACAGGCATACGACGTCTAAAATAACTAACCTTTAATACGGAAGGATTTGAAGGTACCTCCGTACGAAATAATAGGTGAACAATACCGTTCTTGATCTGCCGCCATTTTAGCGGCTTTGAATTTGCGTCTTGTCTCCCTTAATTTACGTCGTAAATTTTCCTTTTCCTCTTCAAAGCTGCTTGAGGAAGTAGTAACGGGCGAGTGTCCAAGCCTTTTGCCCATTTTCTTGATAAATCTTGCACAATTTTTCTAAAAACTTAAGTATTGATTCAACAAACGTGGTTACCATAAAGCAAAAAAAAGAATGACATAACTTATGTCACATAAGCAGGTCTACCAACATCGTCATAAGCAGGTCTACCAACTTCGATAGGTAGGTATTAAAAATTTATTTATTATCTGTAAAATCGTGGTGCCATCTAGTGAGACGGGACGCAAATATAATAAAAGTTATTTGAAATATTAACAAATTGTGTTTGTCCATTTGATTTCTACAGGCATGTTAAATATACACCCTCATCTTAAATCTCACCCAAAAAATCTTAATCTTAAATTTTTTCCCAGTTTAACTTAAGTTAAAGGTGTTTAATTAAACAACTTTTATCTTTGAAACAAAGAAGCATCTCAAAAACATAATTCCTTAAATTTTTGTCCAAGAGAAGCCTTGTACATCAAATATATTTAAATTGTAAAACGTTTAATACAATCCATTCTAAGAGTAAGAATGACAATAATTGTTATAACAATTATTGTCATTATGTTTTAATTATATCGATCGATACGAATGGAATGTTATGATTGATCTTAAAGATTTTCCATACATTTACTAACAAGTTTATGGCGAGGAAAACTTGACTCAGCCTAGACTGGGATTTAATAAGGGAAACTAGATGTGAACTAGTCAGTCGGAGCCGAGCCAAAACTAGGCAAGTTTTACTGGTTAGTTCCTAGTCGGGGCCGATCTAGGATTTCCCTTTCTAGTTTTTCCCTATCTAAATCCAACCAGCGCCCTACCAGTAGTGAGGAAAACTGGACAAATTTCTACTAGGGTAGTGATGTATACTTTTTACAAATTGTTGAACTTTAAACGGTTATTTATAAACAATTGGACGGTCAAGAAATTTTAAATATTTTTTTTAAACTCAGCAAAAATACATTAAAACACTGTTAGTTTTTTGAAAGCTTCTGACAGTTAGTTTTTTCTGTATAACTAAGAAACTGGTACAGAACTATAGAAAGCCTATACAATCCATGTTAATTATCCAATTTTTAATTGAATTTATCTCGGGTTATAGACGGTCAATCGACTTCAAATTTTAAGGATATATGTATTGTCATGTCCTTTTTAAGTATACAAAAATTTTCTGATGGTATGCTTACAGCACGACAACTACCTAAGCTTTTTAATTGATTTCACGTTTCACTGTTACTAATAATTTCAAACCTTTGACACTTTGACACAAAACAAGCTGTTTTTTCATTTTCATTACTGTCTTCAGTAACCCTATTATTTTGGCTAAAACTGTATATTTAATCATTCCTATTGGACATTCCAAACGAATGCTTATTTATTTTTTACTGTTCCCCGGTCGATAATCAATATTGGCCTTGTTAATATTGCTTTACATGTTTGGAAATGTTATTTTTAGAAGTTGTCAAATTTATGTGTCCCTAAAGAGTCAATGTTTATTAAGTTTTTTGTGTGGAATAACGTATGTATTTGCAGTTGAAAAACAAACACACAAGCCTGTGTATTTTAGGTGACACCTATCGAACGCTAAGCTTCGTATATTTATAGTATAGTAAGTCAGTCCACTAACTGTATCGACGTCTCCTGCGCTGTCTTGTCGCTCTTTTGTTTATTTAATTTTCAGCGCCGACTGGTATTAATTACCGTTCGCATTTAGAAACGAACGCAATACTTTCGAAAATCACCGACTTCCCTCCTTCTCCACACTTGCATCGCGTCTCATGGCTCTGCTCACTGAAATTTATTATTAGACGCGTTGTCTATGGACCAATTAATGAACTGCACTTGTTTTGTGTGCTTACCGAGCGCATACCTACCGATTTAATTGTTTTTTCTTGTGATAGGTTTATTATTTTTTGTTTTGCCGACGCGCCTGCCAAATCATTTTTAACCTGTGACTTTTCGCATTTTTCTTCTTCTTTTTCTTTATTTAAATGTATTTGTTGTTATTCAAGTAAGAACCAGAAAGTTTTATTAATTATTGAACAATATTTTTATTAACCATGGTTGTCTATTATGGTTTTGTCGGTCTTTTTGTCTTGTCATAAATTTTTATTTTCGGTTCCATATCCTTTATATCTTTATGTTTATGTTAAAGATTGTTTTAAGTTTGACGTTTCTAATTGTTAATTTTAAAACTTAAATACTTAACGGTACTGCACGAACACTGGCGAGATGTAATATAAAACTGGTGCAGAACATATTTTTACGGCTAATATATTAATCATAATTTGTAAAATTGTCATTATCTTCTTTCTAAAATCCATGTTAAATTAAGATTGAAATCAATTTCATATATATATTCATGTTATAAAATTAATATTTTTGAGAAACATTATTTTTTGGGATATTTTTGTAACAAGTACCTAAACTTTGTTTTTTGGGACGAATAGCCGATGAGAGACTGATTTTGAGTACGTGTAAAAACAAAAATTTTTTTAAATCGAGAAATTAAACTAAACGTGTTGGTTTAAAGTATGTATAAAAAATTTTATACCAAAAATAATTAATGTTTCATAATTGTGAAATATTAATTATTTATACATTATATTTATAACAAATTGTCATGGAACATTAAAAAAAGAAGAAAAAAAAATAGTTGGAACAAAATCTGAATCAAATCAAATCAAATTTAAATAATTGAAAATAATAATTTAATTGTGAAAAATTGAGGTTAATTTCTTTTGACAGATTAGGTAATATACGACAGTCGACTATGATGAATTTGGAATAAGCTTCATTAGTTCGTTTCCAATTATTGATCAGCTGTTCGTTATTGTTAATGTTCGAAAACGGTTTAAATTTTTTTTGTGAAGTTTTGGTAAACTAATAGAGGGGTGGGGAGATATTTAAACATATTTTTTACATTTTCCCTCTTTCTCTATTTTGAGGGGCGGAGGTATTTTTAATAGGAAGGATGTACTTTTTTTTAAATTCGAATCTGAAAAAAACTGGGTATGTGTGCAAAAAAATTGATTGGCACTAAAAAATATTAACAATTAAATTTCAACTAATTTATCGTCTGTCATGTTTGAGAAATTCTTTAAAATGTCCCTCTTTAATTTTCAAACACTTTTAACTCTTTTTCTAAATGAATTTCGCACACTTGATAAATAAATAAAAAATATTTTTTAGTATTTTTTAATTTAATTAATCATAATTCCGTAAGCGAAAGTGCAAAACAATTTTTTTGTACATATTTTTTACATTCCCTCAAAATACGGAAAGTGGGTGGATGTCCAAAATATGTTTAAATTTATCCCCCCACCTCTCTATTAGTTAACCAAAATTAAAAAATAAAATATCCCCTTGTAATACTCACCCGGTATAATATACAAGGTGGTGCGAATTTCATTTCTCACCATTGGCATCTTATGAACCGTAAGATACGTAGTTGGTTAAAATACAAAAAAGTTGAGCTATTTTATGATCATTTTAAAAATTTAAAGAAATCTAGGATACCTTTGACCGATTCTGAAATATTCTAAAAAAACTGAACAACTCCAATTTAAACAATTTTTACTATTGATGGCATTTGTTTCTTTTTACGCCCACTAGTTTTGAGATACCATGGCCAACTTTTATTGATGAAGATGCAACTTGATTTTTATGTAGAATTTCCACTTTTATATTTTGTTCCATAAAATGATACGAAAAATCAAAGTTGGCCATGGTATCTCAAAAACTAGGCATGCCTTGCTTTTTTAATACCTACGTTATATTGTGTGTTAAGTACCAAATCTAGATCTAGATTTTGTGACACATTCAAACATTTGAATTATTATTCTTAACAAATCACTCATTTTTGTAAGCAAGTGACAAACACAAATATGACTGGTCACAATCCACACAACAAGGTCTGTTCTATCTCGTTTGGCGCATACTAAAAATCACAAAGTAAGGCGGCCATTTTTATGTTGTTTACAAGCATTGGGTTTGTGCTATTTATACAGATTAAAAATCGTTGTGTTTCTTACAGAGCCACTTGTAAGCCTTAAATGAGTGCTAATGACAACCATTTTACTCCTCTTTTGTAAAAAATAAACCCAATTTAAAGGTTAATTTTCCATACCCACAAATTAACCTTAAAATTGACATTTGACAGTTTGATGACATCCCTGATAGAATAAGGTTTATTTTTTACAAATTTACCATTTTGGTTATAAATGGCCGCCGTTAAAGTCTGTGCAGTGGGTTGCCAAACTTCGTAATTTTTTAGTATACGCGAAACGAGATAGGACAGACCTTGCATGCATGGCAACTTGATTTTTTCAGTGAAATTTTTGTTTTATTTTTTTTTTCAATAATAATCAAAGAACAATTATACAAGTGTGTTATATCGTGGTAAAAAGAAAAAGTTGGCCATGATATCTCAAAAAGTAGTGGGCGTAGAAAAAAACAAATGGTGTAAAAGATACATTTGGGTAAATAATTAAATTTAGTAAAATAGTCGATATCTCCTCATGAAAATACAATTTTGAACAATTAATAAATATAATCTCGTTAAAACTACTTTTTAGGACGATATGGTAATATATATTTTGGTGCACTTCCATAAAATGAAAATTTACATTGACAAAAAGTGTAGCGGAGGAGCGGGGCGCCATTTGGCCCCGAAAGATTTAATTAAACGAATAATTTCGACAAAATTTAATTAAATTAACATCGATTACATATAAATTTCGTAGCAGATAGTCGATGGGAGATATCAGAGATATAAAATTAAGTGGAAGTGACTCTCGCGGAGAATTTTCCAGCGAACCGATTCCACCCTTTATTTCTACAAATCATCCGATTTTTTGCCTAGCCACCCCTCTCTCTTATAGTTTTAATTGTTTCTCCCCGATGCGCGGGAGAAATTCCTTCTTTTTCGCTTTCTGACGATGCGCCAGAACTCCTCACTTCCGAACATTCCTTATTAATTGGTCCTAAAGGCAATATGCCACTCTCAACAGTTTCTACGGGTGGTTCTACCTGTTTAAAGTGATAACGGAGTTTTAGACAAACTCCCCAATAATGATTAAATAATAATCCATAATAATAAGGTCTGGACTTCGTGGTGGCCAAAGTTCTCTGTAAGCCATTTGCAACCGTTACAAGAATAGTGCGCTGAATTATAATAATTTAATTATATTTTTTGTTTAATAAAAAAGTGTTGCAACATCTCAAAATATGTGAAATATTGTCTTCGAGCAGGTTTGGTGGATTTTGACTGCTCCAATATCGAAAATGTGGTGAATCTTCTTCTTCTTCCTTGGTGGCCAAAGGCCTTAATGGTCTCGGTTTCAATGTACCACTTTGACTAGAAGCAAGTTTTAACGTCTGTGCGTTTCACGAAGCCATCCACCCATAGACACCAGTGGCGGCTCGTCAGGGTAGGCCTCTGAGGCCGCGCCTCACCCTTAAAATGAAGGAACGAACGACTTTTTGTATTTATATTTTTGCCTATTACAAGTGTATTTTTACAACAGTTCTACCCAATAAAAAGTAAAAAACCAATCAAACATACTAAGCGTAAATAAAAATCCAGGCGCAAAGCGCGTCAAGTTAACGTGCATCGTTGGACAGAGGCGAAATTTTCACAGCCTCGGAAGCTCCCATTTACCTCTTGAAAGCGAAAATGACTCACCAACAAAAATATCGCCGTAAGTTCGCGAATAAACACCGTAGATGAGGCGATATTTAGTTAGCTTGGTTTGTTCTGATTGGTGGTCCGTTTATGGTGTGATGCCAGCGGAGACAAAGAAGGTTGCCAGTCTCCTCTTAGCGTTTGTAGAGCACGTTATTGTTTTGATTCAGATTAAATTATTTAAAACTTTTGGCTGATCTTTTATAGTTTTTGTCTCGATTAGTAAAATTTCTTATTTAATTATTGTAGGGAACACACTAAGGTAGATTTAGCAGTTTTTATTAAGCAAATTTTATATTTTGAAATAATAGATTGCATAATTCTTTAATTAGAGACGCGGTTTGAAAATTTAGAATTACTTTTAAATCTCACTGCAGACCCACAATTTTACGACCAAATAATAGATAAATTTTCAATCTTAAAAGATAAACGTATCGTATTTTATATTTTTTAATACTTAGGTAAGGGTCGACTTTTTAGTTTTATTTTTATTTTTTGATTAATTTATTTATTTTTAACTTTTTTAAGACTATATTTTAAGTTTAAGATTAAAACTAGTCTTTGATGTGATATTTTGTTTTTGTTTTTTAGAGTTTATTTTTTGGTTTAGTAGTGCTAATGGCTTTAAAAAAGGTCAACGCTTCGCAGAATAATACCTCCCGGGTGACGTGGAAATCGTATTTAGACAAAATTAACCTTATGTAGCCTCACCCTCCTGTACACCCACGAGCCGCCACTGATAGACACGTGAATTTTCCAATCTTGGAACATCCACTAAATCTTTTGTACAAATCACAAAATACCTCGCTAAAAGGTCAAAGCCTGCGATATTGTTCAAAAATACAGGTATATTTCTATACCCGGAATCCAATTTTGTCCATCCTGGGTCAAAGTCAGCTATGTTTCATACTTTTTCATCGAGCGATGGCCCAGAACTGAGAATCCGATGCACTACACATGAAGGACAAAATCGAACTCATGTGGTAAATCAGAAAATACAACAAATTTATGAAAATTTCTTTGATTCAAAATTTTATCCCCCATCCTCAAACAAAAATATAAACATTTGGGTTCATCACCTTACTCAAGAGCGTGGTTTAAACGAAATAATTTTGTTCTGCTTGAAGATTTTTTGAGGGTTTGATTTGCTAAAGCCATTTTTAATACTCTTCTTGTGAGTGATAACGGGGATCAAAACCGATCCAGTTTCTAAAAAAATAATTAATGCACCAGTGAGTTAAAAAACATTTGACAAATGTCAGATCCTTGAAAAAGGACAACTTTGGTGATATATATAAGAAATATTACCTAACATCAAAACAAAACACAAAGTTCTTAAAGTACTTTTCGCCAACGATGTTGGCATCTTCAGAAGCCAAGTGTAACTAAATATAACTACTAAATCTACCATATTTATACTAATTATAAGCTAAGGTTGACTGAACCGTGAACGGACAAAGTTTACTAAACTATTCTATGACCATCATCAAGTATATGTTGGGCAAGGCTCGATTTCTCTGTCCTACCAAATCTAGCATGGGCCAAGTGATCTTTAAACCTTAAATGGATAGATCGTTTAGTTTGTCTATCATATTTCTTGTCGCAATCTTGACAGTTCATTTCGTAGATCCAGGATCAATTTTAGGAATCTTATATTTGGGGTTGCCTAAAAAGGTCTGAAGTGTGTTACTGCTTGAACTAAAAGCAATTTTGAAGTCCAGTTTTCAAAAAATCCCTTCCAGACTTTGGGTTCGTAAGAAATAGTCATAAACTTGACTTTTTAAAAAGTCGTTAACCTAGAAAGGCATAACTTAAATTTAATTTTATTTACTAACTTATCCACTAGGGTGAACCATTGGCCGAAACTAGGGGCCTCATAGACTTGCCAGACTTGCAAAAATTTTGACAAATCCGATATAACACTTGGCAAAGTGTTCTTCGATAATTTTGAATGATTAGTAATGTACCTTATTTAAAATTATCTAAGAACCCTTTGCCAAGTATAATATCAGATTTGTCAAAACCTTGTTACTCCTGCTTTGAAGCGCAGGTTACATGTTTCTGGACCAATTGTGCCTAGACTCTATTGTTTACCTAAGATTTATAAGCCTGGCAAGTCTATGAGGCCAATAGTACACCGACTTATAAATTAGCTAAATGGTTAACAAATGAATTTAACACACTTCAGATCCTTTTAGGCCAGTGGCGGCTGGTGGATTTTGGGTATACCAATATCTCAGTTATTAAACATGGGACCCACACCAAATTTATAATAGTTTATAAGGACATTAAATAGACAAGTTTAATGTCATTATAAACTGTTATAAATTTGGTGTGGGTCCCATGTCTAATAACTGAGATATTGGTATACCCAAAATCCACCAGCCGCCACTGTTTTAGGCACCCCCAAAGATAAGATTCCTAAAATTGAAAAGTCATGGATCTTTTTGGACAAACTAAACGATCAATCCAAGTAAGGTTTAAAGAGCACTTGGCCCATGCTAGATTTGGTAGGACAGAGAAATCGAGTATCGAGAAATGATGGTCATGGAATAGGATTTGAAAACCTTAAACTTATTAAGGAAGTTAGGAAACCAAGTCTGCTAGATGGTTACGAGAGTTTATACAACTATAAGAATAGACATAAATCTTTAAATAGCGATAACGGGCCGGTGGTAGATTTAGCAGTTATATTTAGTTACACTTAGCTTCTAAAGATGCCAACATCGTTGACAAAAAGTACTTTAAGCACTTTGTGTTTTGTTTTGGTGTTGGGGAATATTTCTAATATTTGTGAACATGTCAGATTGGTAAAAAATCTCTCTCTTTCTCTCTATATATATATATATATATATTTTATCCAGTACGTCCGGAGTACCATAAGCCTCTCCCTCAGTAATGGATTTGGTCTGAGCCGATGTGGCTCTTTTAAACTGTCAGAAGTAGATACATGTGGAATTTCAAATTTTAAAACATCCACTAAATCGATTGCACAAATCACAAAATACCTCGCTGAAAGGTCAAAGCTTGCGATATTGTCGAGAAATACCGGTATATTTCTATGCCTACTGGGTCGTAGATAAAGTATGGTATAAATTTCTCAAGATCACTCGTTTATTGATAACTCGCTCCGCTCGTGTTTCAAATGACGTTTATATAACTGGTTGCATAATATGCTATAATACATAGACATAATAATATACAGGTAATATAGTAAAATATGCCATGTGTGAGCCGTACTGTCAGTGTCAACTTTACAAGTTTGTTTTGTGTATTTTTGCTTGAAAAGGAATAAAAAAACGTCGGGTTCAATATTAAAATACAATGGTGGTTTGTTCTGCATTTGGTTGTAAAAGTTATGTAAATTATAGTGACAAGAAATCAGTTCCAAATAAACAAATATGCGGTCTTTTATTAAGAATGATATAATTTGTAATTAAATTATGCATGAAACTGTTCAAACTTTTCCATCTTTCGTTTTCTAAGCGTCTTTTTCATTGTCTAAGCTATAATACAGGGTGTTTCCAAAATATTTGTGGGTAAATAAAGGGTGTGGTTCCTAAACTAATTCTAAGAAAAAAAATCCTGTCAACTTGGGTCTGCATCCGCAACGTTTTCAAGATACCAGTATCTCTTGCGGACCCATGTTAATGGAAATTCTTTTTCTTAGAATAAGCCAAGGAATTACACCCTTTATTTTAAAACATCCTGTATATTAGTGAAAGTTTTTACGATTGTTATTTACTAAGCTAATAGTAGATTTTATTGAATAAAATGTTTAGTATAAAAACATTTTATGACATTTTATGATTACCAAGTTAATAAGCAATAATTATTTGTTATTTATCTAATTACAAGGCTTTTATCGCTATTTTTATTGTTTATAAATGATTATGGGTAATGTGTATTATTTTATTTTATTTTTATGTTTTGGTATAAAAAATACTTCATAAAAATCATTATAAAATATAATTAAACACACATTTTTAATTTTATACCTCATAATTTAAATATTTTTTTCTACTCTCACCTTTAAAACGCCCTTTATCGTACATGTTTCCATGACACTAAGTGGCCTTTTAATACCCATTGACAAGTTGTAGCTTTATGGCGCTTTAGTCACGGGCTGAAGTTAATTTTATGTTAGTTGACAGTTGCCAAATGTCATACAATCGTTAAAATAAATTGCCTTTCTTGTAAAATAATATTAAATGTGAAAATTATTTTATTATCTCAATAAAAAAATACAAAAGTATTAAATAGTTTCTCAACGCCAATATTTGAAAAGTTTATATGAACATTGTACACTGTTCAAAATTTCATGACCATTTTAACACCAAATTAACACCATACATGGTCTATATCGATACAAACCAAAATGGTGTTAAATATGGTTCGTTGGTCCAGTGTAAATTTAAATACTGAAATGGTGTAAATTTAACTTTCACAAAGTATTAAAATAAATTTTACCTGGTGTAAATTGAACTCCTTTTCAGTGTTAAATATTATGTGTTTTCGGTCAAATTAAATCATACTACACAGAAAAAAAGGAAAACAAGGAAACAGGAAGTTCCTTGACGCATTACAAGTATATTACCAGTGGTATTATTCCAGAAAATTGAACCTTCAACTCGCTAGAGATAATGTTTTTAGTGCGTTCCACCAACTTAAAATACTTCAAGTATTATAAACAACTTGTAGTGTCACTCCAAAGCAAAGGACTACCTGAGCTTATATACTCTTCATGTAAGTCAACAGAGGCGAGATTTAAGAACATCACGTGATCCACACCCCTTTGCCGCGATCGGTACACACTATGCAACCAGGAATGCACGGCAAATTGTTTTAATCGTTTTAACAGATTGCTTTAGGTTGAAGTAACTCTTATTTTACAAACAACATATTTAGTAAACTGAAACATGCAGCGGGTTGGTTTCACTAAAGTTATCTGGGATAATTTAACCAATTTAAAAAAAATAAAATAACTATCTGGTTTAGTACCGTCAAACTAATCTTTGTTTATATTAACCTTCCCACAGTTGATTTAAATAAATACTTATGGGTCAACTAAATTAATATAGTTAAATGAACTATTTCTTTTTTTTTGTGTAGGTGCACTTCTAAAATATTTTTAGATAAACACCGTTTTGGGGTTTGCTGTATATAACATTTTCAACCATAATTCATGGTGTTTATATTAACACCACTTGGTGTTGGATTTTGACACCATTTTAAGATTACTCTTTACACCACAGATATTTTAAACAGTGTACTGACCTTTTAATTTCCCCGGCAGTAAACTATAACTTAAATTCGGGCACGGACTCCACTGTAAAGTGCTCATTTTCTTTACTTTCACTCTAAAAAACTGTCAATTTTCAAGAAATACATTTCGATTTATAACCTCTATAATTGTGATTATAAAATAAAAAAAATTGACATTTGACGGTGACACACAGATTCCCCTATTCTTTCATAGATGGCGCTTTATACAAATTTTTGATTTAAATCGCTCGTGCCTAAACTAAATTTGTGTATAAAATGGCGTTTATCAAACTTGATACTTAATATACCATTATTACTTCATTAAAATTTATTTAATATTAAATTTTGATTTTGAATGATTTTTCTTAAATAATTTTTCAGGATAATTTTTTTTATAATATTATTAAAGAAATATAAATTTAGAAATGATTCTTTACATATTTTTTAGCTTTATTTAATTTTAAAATAATATTGATTAAATTTAATTTTTAAATACTTTCAACTATTAAAGAACAAGACAGAAGAACATACCATAGACTTCTCGATGGAATAAACGAGCGACAATAGACAGAAGTGGCGACTCTGTAAAATTTACGGTCTTAATGCAATTCTCAATTAGTGGGGTAATAGCTCCCTTCTCCTCGCTCCGGGAACCCCGGATTAAATGAACTATTGCCGGGCCCCCGGAATTTAGTTTTGTGACCGTCGCGACGTCACCGAGCGAACGATTTATAACCGGACTACTAGATGCTGCCGAGAGAGAGCGAGAGACCGGCCACCCGGGATATTTACGAGCACCAATTTTCTAATAATAATCGTCCTCACTTACGTGGGCATCATTATGGGGATGCTGAGGGTCAAAGGTGGAAGGACAAGAGTCACAAGAGTCAATGGGATCACAAACTTGCAATTAGTGTCAAAATATATATATTTTGTTTATTTTTAAATTGCAAAATGGTTTTATACATCTCGCCTCTGTTTGTGCAGCCTTGATAACTATTTATATGACTTTTAAAATACACTTTTATAAATGTCAAATTCAAAAGAACATAGACAGACAATTTACAGCATATTTCTTCAAATAAAATATAAAATGGACTTTCGCAAATCCCCAGAACTAGAATAAACAAAAAAATCAATGCGATTCGTCGTTCACAGAACGGGTATAGAAAATAGAGAAAATTCATTTTAATTCTCCACGTTACTAAACCGGCACGCCACTCAGTCCCGATATAATCAAGTTCATTCAGTCCGAAAATTTAAATAATAGCCTGGCTGCTGAAAAACAAATGTTTTTCCTCTCTCGTTTCGTTTCGCATATCCAACGGAATATTGAAACATTAGAATTTAAGTCCGAATAATATTTTTGTCGCATGCATTAAAATCTAGGGATGCGTCACAGTGCACCGATAGAAGAATTTAATTCGTTAAAAATTGACAAAAAAATTGTTATTATTTTTTTAATTGTTTTTATATGCTCAACAATTGAAGTGAATATTAGAATAATTTTAAAAATTTCAGCGAAAATATTTAAAATAAAAAAATTCAAGTACTATGCTCACCACCTCAAAGTCCCACCACGTGACCACGTACGGAACGCAGTCTTTTGAAAATTTGGCATTTAAGGCTTTTCAGGTTATGTATCTGTCAATGTATAGGTAGTCAATGAAAGAAATAATATTTATAGTGTTACCGCTTATGTTTAAGCGTTAAAAGTTAATAAATCTTTATATATAATGCTATAGTATCTATAGCTATATATAGTATCACAATAACAATGGTTGGTTTAAGAATTTAGGAATATAAATACTGCATTTAATGAAATTCCAAAGTGTAAGGTGCAATATAAGTGATATTTTTGTGCATTGGGTCCTCATTTCTCCATAAAATAGTTTTAACTACAGAATTAAAAAAAAAATCTAACTTCTCTATTATGAAATAAGAATATCTGTATCAAAGGTAGGTTAATGTATTAGAACAAAAAATATCATCTAATTTTGTATTTTAAGGTTGGAAAAATCTATTTTGACCAAAATAAATAAGTGGATTAATTAGAAGAGTGTATTAATATGGTCATAAATAAATAAAGGTATACTAAATAATTGTTGAATATGGTTCAAATTAAATTGAAGCTTTTATACTTCTAATGACAAAACTTGTGCATACCTCTTGGCATACCTACTTTAAGTTAGATAATAAGAAAACAAACAATTTTTAGAGAAACTTGCAATGTAAAAATATTTAAAACTCCCATGACATGTGATTTATTAAAATTTTTAAAGTTATAATGATTTTCCATGTAGATCAAGTTCAGTCAAAGCTTTTTAACTATTTATATTGACAAAACTTTATGTAGGTACACTTTAAGCTGGGTAAGAAAAACTACCACATCTTTTTAAAAATGTGGTATTTAAAAATACCATATTATACAGTCTTTTAAATAATCCAAAATACTTATTTATTTTGGTCAAAATAAATTTTCTAACCTTAAAATTACAAAATTAGATATGATATTTTTGTTATAATATATTAACCTACCTTTAATACAGATATTCTTATTCCATAATAGAGAAGCTAGATTTTTTTAAATAAATGATGTTTAGTTAAAATTATTTTATGGAGAAACCCAGATATTTGGACCAAATTCACAAAAATATTACTTATTTGGCACCATACACTTTAGAATTTCATTAAATGCAGTATTTATATTCTTAAATTCTTAAACCATCCATTGTTATTCTAATGTTATAAAGATTTATACATTTTTAACGCCTAAACATAATATTATTTCTTTCGTTGACAGATACATAACCTGAAAAGCATTAAATGCCAAATTTTCAAAAGACTGCGTTCCGTACGTGGTCACGTGGTGGGACTTTGAGGAGATGAGCATAGTTCATTGAATAATAGTTTACTGATGGACGTTATAAAAGAAAATAAATTAAAAAACATTTTTTTAATTTAAAGAGATGTGTAATAAATGCAAAAAATGTTTAGTGCAGATGTGTTTACACACAATAAACAGAGTGGGATGGACACATTCAACAACATTATTAGGTACATTTCGGTATAATAATAATTATCCAGTTCAATTGCTGAGCTGTTTATATATTCCACCAAATACAATTTTTTGACAATTTCTTTATTAATTTTTAGGTATAAACAATAATTATAAAAGTACAGTTTTCATGTAAAAAAATCTCAACCTTTGAATGAAAATATTTATTCTTTATTATAATAGCAACAGAAGACCCTCCAAATTTCTATTAGTAAAGTGAAAAAGGCGATTTTCTGGACTTGCGGCAAATTTTATTTTAAATTAGACATTTTTTCTGAAAGCTTATAATTTTGTACACAAAATATGTGATTTTTACGATGGGGTTATTTTTTATTATTTATTATTTTAATACAATTAATACAAGTAAATAATATCTACAGTTATTGTAATTTATTTTTTTTCTAATAATTAAGGTACACCTGTATAAAAATGAACGCAAGGCCAGACAAATTGCCTTTTTACTTTAATTAAATTTTCGTACTTATTATTATAAATATATTTATTTTAACAAGCTGAGAATAATTTACAAAAAACTACAAAAATATAAGGACAAAGTTTTTAAAAAAATAATCTTTAAAATTTGAAAAATCATTACCTACTACTTCAGAAAAAAATTGATGTTGTGGAATGACCCATATACAGTGAGCGAGATTTAGTATGTTAAACAAGACACTAAATACTATAGTATTTAGTGTCTTATATATAACATACAACAGTAAAAACCATAAAATACTACTTAAATATATTTATATATATTAGTGCCTTGTACAATTTTTGGAATTTGAAAAAAATTTCAAAATGGCGTCGTACAAGGTTCTTATTGGAAAGTGGGGGGTCATGTGACATCATTAAAAAGGTATAAATACAAATACAAAACAAATTTGCAAGCTGATCACAACCAACTACCTGTAGAGGTTATGTCCGAAATTATAGCCGCATTTTATGACTACAATTTTACATTTACCTTTTACAATTTTATTTTAGAAATTTTGAATTCTAGTATTTTAAACTTACACTGTTAAAAATAATGACAAATTTACTAAATGTTTATCATTGAAAAGTATAGTAAAATTTCAAATCTTAGTTTCGAGAATTACAATTACTATAGTGAATCAGGCCTGCTGCAGGCCGCCTGCAGAATATTTACATAATGTAATGTAATGTATTCTTAGTATTTTTGTTAAATTTACATGATCAATTTCTAAAAAGTTTAGGAAAAATACAATAGTAGAGAGTAGAGTAGAGATATCAATTTTTAACAGTGTAACCAAACTTTTTGACGTGTATGAAAAAATCAAATAACGTTGTACTGCAAAAATCTCACATTTTAAAAGTCATGAGTATAAAAGGGATTTTAAGTTGAAAAATTTATAAAAATATATAGTATACTAAAATTGGTCCTCATACTCTCCTCCTTATAGGGGGAACAGGGTGTAACTTTAAAATTTCCAATAAAACACCCTATTTTTTATTGCAGATTCGAATCATTCGACTAAAAATAGATAGATTTTGTCTAAAACATTTTTTTTTGTTATAGATGGCGCTGTAATGAAACAAAATCTCCAATAATTTTTGAATAAAATACTTGGTTTTATTTTTTAAATTTATTTATTTATTTCGTTTTAATATTCTGCTAACACTGCTCTGGGATATTCCCAAATCTCTTGATAATTCTCGTGTGCTTGCATGAGGATTAGCGGCCGTTGCTGCTAATACATTAATTTCATTATTTCCACCTGTGAATGTTGCTCGACGAACTCTTTTTTTCGGTTGAACACTCCAGTTTGTAGTAAACTGCTTGACTGTACGGTGAAATCGATCGAATTTTTTTCGGAAAACGCTCAGTGTAGATATTAACAGCATCATCAAGATTCCTGCTTGCTTCTTCAAAAATCAAAATCATTTCTATTTTTTCTTCCACTGTTAAAAAATCCATTATGAATAACTGCTTAACGAAAGGGGGTCTTTTTGTTTGCAAATTAATCTTCGAACTAAATTAATTAAATAATGCTAAACTATGTATAAATAGTTTCTTTATACCTCAATAATAATTATTATTTATAACTAAATTCCATTTTTTTATACCTCAATTAGGATTAAATTATTTAAACCAAAGGAAACTTAAATATTAGTTAAAAAATCGTGGGTACTTAAAAAAAACAAATTTAATTTAATAAGATAATTATTACCAAAAAAGTGATATTTTTATAGAAAAATTATTGCAGAATCGTATAAGAAGAAAAATCGAACAAAATAGATTTTTTTTTCATTACAGCGCCATCTATTACAAATATATTAAACTATTAAAAAAATGTTTTAGACAAATTCTACCTACTTTTAGTCGAATGATCCGAATCTGCAATAAAAAATAGGGTGTTCCATTGGAAATTTTAAAGTTACCCCCTGTTTCCCCTATAAGGAGGAGAGTTTGAGGACCAATTTTAGTACTGATTGATTTTCCCCCTCGAATCATTTATTTAACATTTTTTCATAAAATGCATACTAACTGTTTAGTTTCAAGTTAAATGAATCACCCTGTAATAATAATAATAATACATATAGTGTAAGTACCTATTTTTCCGATTGTACAGGGTGTTTTCTCATAAATGGGACATCCTTTAAAATCTCTATTGGAAGAGATATCAAAAAAATTTAAAATCCAGCTTGCATGGTTTAAAAAAGTAATTTTTTTTACAAAAATTGAAAAACAAAAGAGCATCGGTAAATTTAATAAAGTGCATTGACATTGTTTTGTTAAATTTTTAAATAGAGTTCTTTTTATTCTGGTTTGTATATTTACCCTAAAATACCTAAGCATGGCGTTTGTAACAATTATTAGCTTTTTGTTAAAAATTAATAATAAAATAAGCCAGGTTTTTGGTTCAATTATTAATAAAATGATAAATTCAAACATACACAAATTAGAATAAAAAAACTCTATCTTAATATTCAAAAATATACAGGGTGTGCCATTGAAAAAAAAACGATTTCATAGAATTTTATCAATTTTACCGATGCTTTCTTGTTTTTTAGTTTTTGTCAAAAAAATTACTTTTTTAAACCATGCAAGCTCGATTTTTTAATTTTTTAATATCTCTTCAAATAAAGACTTTAGACTAAAACGTACAGGGCCGGCTCCATTTTCAAAATTTGTTTGCCAAAGAGTATACTCTAGGATTTTTAAAAAATTTGCTTTTTTAATGGCGCCTCGACTCTCACACAAGTGGGGTCATGTGACACATCACTAAAAAGGTCTTTGCAAGCTGGTCATAACCAACTTATTTTTAGATTTTTTACAGAATTTGTCAAAAATTAACAACATAAGATTTACATTTAAAACGTGGTATTTTTGTAAAAACTATAGTTTTTACAAAAATACCACGTTTTAAATGTAAATCTTATGTTGTTAATTTTTGACAAATTCTGTAAAAAATCTAAAAATAAGGTGGTTATGACCAGCTTGCAAAGACCTTTTTAGTGATTTGTCACATGACCTCACTTGTGTGAGAGTCGAGGCGCCATTAAAAAAGCAAATTTTTTAAAAATCCTCTAAAAACGTGTTTTTAGGCACTGTGAGTAAAACGTATGTGCAGGTCTTTATTTTAATAAAATAATTAAAACGGCATTGTCTGGTCGGAATATTTGCAAAGCCCGGGCCCCTTTGTTTTGCCTTCTTTGTGAGTTATTCGTTTCTGCATATCTGAAATCCTTGCTCGGGACTTATATCTGAATTTTAATATGTTTGTGTGCGGATTTCTACTTTTTTTTCTCTCTCCCGCACAAGATTTCATTCATTTCATTATTATGTGTGTTGTGTGCCGGACCTGAATATTTCTGGATCTACCCCCCTTCTACTTTCTCCCCACAATCCCCCTTTTTGCCCTTTTTTTACTGCGTTTATAAACGTGTTCTATACTATAGATTTTTAATTTAAGGGTTGCTATTTATAAGTCTAACCATTAATAAACAAAATACCAAAAATATTTTAAAATAAAACGATTTAAAAAATCGTTTAATTTTTGAGAAATATTGCTCAGAATGATTCCTATTATTTGGTAAGCAAAGTCTATTCCCAATTTTCCTAAAAACAATTTAAAATATTTTTAGTGGAATAGCTCGTCATTTTTGAACTATCGCAGATCTTCAATAGAATGGGGCTGAGTTTTGTAAACCACAGATTTTAAGTGACACCATAAGAAAAAGTTTAATTTTGATTCAGCCAAGTCCTAACTAAGGCTGGGAATCGATTACGAATAATTCGAATATTCGAATAGTCGAGTATTCGAATAGAGGTGGAAATCGATTATAAATTATTCGAATACTCGAATATTCGAACATTCGAATACTCGAGTACTCAAATATAAGGGTGGCGCAAAAAAACTTTTTTTAAATATATTAATTTGTCATTTTTATTAAAATAATTAAGAGCTCTCATCAAAAATTAGGTGGCTTACGAATTTTAAAAACTAAAAAGATAATCAAATTCGATTTTAAAATAATACACTCTGCGTCAAAATTAACGCAAAACAAGTTAAAAAAATCCAACTCTAAAACGCCTTTACCAATCTTTATAAAATTTTGGATAAAAATACTTTAACTTATATCTCAGTTTACGTGTTCAAGGGTTTTTCGAGAAAATATCCTTAAAGCCCTTTTATTTAATAATAAAAAAGGCTCGAACTTGTATAGGGAAATTTTTTTTTAAGTAAATAAAAAATATGCTGTGAAAGACCGTATTTTTGTTGGTATAACCTGAAAATTTTGTACAAATCAAACAAACAGTAACAAAAATACAGCGATTCAAACTCGACAAAAATGACCAATAATCAAAAAGGGGTCATTTTTACCAACTTTGAAGCGATCTTCGTTACTGTTCGTTTGATTTGTACAAAATTTTCAGGGTATACTAACAAAAATACAAAAACACAAAAATAACAGCATATTTTTTATTTATTTAAAAAAAAATCCCTAAAACTTATTTTTCAAACGTTTTTTTATTATTAAATAAAAGGGCTTTAAAAAATATTTTCTCAAACAACCCTTGTACACGTTATCTGAGATATAAGTATTTTTATAGAAAATTTCATAAAGATTGGTAAAGGCGTTTTAGAGTTTAGAGTTTTTTTTTACTTATTATGCGTTAATTTTGACGCGCAGTATAATTTTTGACATAAATGACAGTTCGTAAAGCACTACGATTTTGTAAACCATAAATAAAAATAACACGTTCAACCTTTTGTAACCCATTTCGAAAAATAAATAGGTCCACAAATTTTAGGTCCAGACTTGCTCGTTTTTTTAATATTTAAATGTAACGATACCAATAATCGGTACTAAACCCAACCAAAAACTCCTTGATCCGGCAATAAAATCTAGAGTGCATAGTTCCCATAGTATCTCCTATATCTCACAGAGCTTAAATATTCAAATTAGCAGACATTAATAAATCAAGTGTCAATGTTAAAAACCCCTTTCTTCGATATTCAAATCGGCAATCGGAAATATCCAAAGTAAACAAATTATGTAAAAAAACCATCGTATCCCACACTAAATATTCAAATTTGATAACTTTAATCCCTGCATGCACTTGGTGATACATTAATACGGCCGCAATACAATGGATTATGTCCCCATATGATATTTTGGTTGCCCGCCTGAATATCTGTGCGATGGGATCGACAACAGGTAGAAAAGGGTTCAGGAATACCCTCTTTAAAGGGTGTTTTTATTATTTCACTATTTTTGCGCGTCTTACGTGTACGCTATTTACATATAGGATGTCATTATAAGATCAATAAATTTGCTAGGACAATACAGCAGATGTCCTTTTCCGTACCTTATCAAAAACAGACTTTAAGCAAAACTACCTATGTTTTAGTAAAAAGTTGTTATAATGGTTTATTTATTTTACGCCATTTTTATTTCAACAAAATATCCTTAAAGTGACCACCGTTTTTTACATAAGTTACTTAAAAATGATATTTACCAAAATCCTTTTTTTGAAAATTCATGTTTTTTTTTAATTTTTGTTTATTTCAAAGTCTACTTTTGACAGAGTACACATTTGTACACCGATTTTTATAAAATTAGAGTATATTATTGGGGAGACTTAGAGAATACTTTTTAATACTGTTCACATCATTTGATATATACAGGGTCAGCCAAAAATCGCTTATTTTTAATAAAGCAAAAGCGTAAATTTATTATTTTGGCATAACACGCAAAAAAGATTTATCCCCATTTTTTTTTAGATATTTCTACGTGTATCAGGTTACAAAATGGTATTCTTATTAACCTTTTATAAAAAAATAGATTTTTAATAAAAATAAATAAAATAACGCTTATAGAATATTTAAAATGTTTAATTTAGGCTTTTTAGTAGTTTTCAATTTTGAACGAAAAACTGGTTGAAGTTTTTTGATTCGCACTCTTTGGAGATTTAAAAACGATATTTACCAAAATTCTAGTTGCTTTTGGGTCATTCCACGTTACTCGGGGATTTTTGTCCCACCCGTCACAATTAAAAATTGTGAGTAAAAACTACAAGTTATAAAATTTATTTAAAAATATTGTTTTATTATGCTTTTAATAAGTTATAAGCACAATAAAAATAATATTATAAAATATTAATTTTATAACTTGTGGTTTTTACTCACAATTTTTAATTGTGACGGGCGGGACAAAAATTACCGAGTAACGTGGAATGCCCCTTTTGTAAATTTGTCAAAAAATCATTTTTTTTTTTAATTTTTGTTTATCGCAAAGTCTACCTTTGCCAGAGTACACATTTGTACGCCGATTTTTATTGATTGCAGTTTCTTGTTCGGGACCCTTTGGTAACTTTAAAATAATGTTTACCAAAATCCTAGCTGCTCCTCTTTTCGAAATTTTTTGAAAATTCTTAATTTTTTTTTAATTTTTGTTTATCTTACCTTTGACAGAGTACACATTTGTACACCGATTTTTATAATATTGGAGTATATTGTTAACGAGACTTGGAAATACTGTTTTCATACTGAGCAATTGGATTTATACAGGGTTAGCCAAAAATCTTTTTTTTATATAGTAAAAAGCATAATGCACAAAAAAGATATATCTCTAAAAAATGTTATTTTATTTACCTTTTTCAAAATCAATTTTTCTTATAAAGTCTTAATAAGAATCCCATTTGGTAGCCTGATAAACATAAAAATATCTAAAAAAACATGGGTGGGTATATATCTTTTTTTCGTGTTATGCCAAAATCATGAATTTATGCTTTTGCTTTATTAAAAGAAGCGATTTTTGGCTCACCCTGTATATATTAAATGATGTGCGCAGTATAAAAAAGTATTCTTAAAATCTCCTTAACAATATACTCCAATATTATAAAAATCGGTGTACAAATGTGTACTCTGTCAAAGGTAGACTTTAAGATAAACAAAAATTTAAAAAAAATCATGAATTTTCAAAAAATTTGAAAAAAGGAGCAGCTAGGATTTTGGTAAATATCATTTTTAAGTCACCGAAGGGTCCCGAACAAGAAACTGCAATCAGTTTTTGGCGGCATTTTTATGTGACTTAAACTTCGTTCAGGCACACCGTGAATAATAGTGATTAGTTTTAAATACATTTAAAGCATACGAACTGCACATCATTTTTAAATAAAAAACTAGTTTTTTACAAACACTCGACAAATTTTGTTCGCAAAGTTTAAATTGCACATCTAGATCGCGCACGTTATTTGTGTTTTGCGTTGAAAACATTGGTTTAGTACTCGATTTTGATAACTAAACTTGAGTATGCTTCGGAAATTTGGTCACCTATATACAATTTACAGATAAAGCTTGAAATCAGTTCAGAGAAAATTTTTAAAAACATTGTTTTTTGGTTTTTGCGTCAGAAACTTTAAATATATTAACTTTTTTTTCAAAAGTCAATCATCAATTGTATAGACAATTAAACTTTGAACCAATCCTATAGGATTTACCTATATGCTTTTTCACTGGAAAACCGAGGGAAAAACTTAACTTAACGACGTTTTTCCAGTTTAAAATTATTATTAGGAGCTCAAAATTGGACTGAATTATTATTTACAAAATATACTTTATTGTAAATTATTATAGCTGTTTAAAAAAAAAGACAAAAAACGATATGTTTTAAAAAAATAGCAATACCTAGTAAAATATTTTGAAATTGTAATTTGACTTTATTTTCGAACAAACTAAAATAGCCCAGTAGGCCTGGTTATGTTCTATTGTTATTTGAAGAAGCATCATTAGATGAATAAATTCATGCGTAGCGGTTGCCAAAAATTTTAGATTGTAATAATAATATAAATTATCTCAAATACTCTATGCCACCCACTATTTTTATTCCAGCTCGATATTAATGCGTCTCAAATAAATTGCATAAACAACTTTACATTAGAAGAAAATTGCTCATTACATTTCAACGCTGTTTGCATCCTAATTGTGTATATAAAATACGGTGGTCAACAAATTTAAGTCAATTGACTTAAGAAATGCTGTAATTAGCCAAATAGTTATTTTGATGCTAGATTGCGAAACGCATCTTTTGAATTTAAACATTAAATTTTTTATTTTGAAAAAAATCATTCCCAAATGCAATGCAAACAACTTTTTTTTTTAATGTATCTCACAATTTAAAAATTACTAAAAATGTGAAGAGAAAATTTTGAAACGGATGTAAAAGTATTTTCTACTCCCAACTTTAAAATGCCCAATGATGTTTTCTTGACACTAAGTGACCTTTTAAATACAGATTGACAAGTTGTGGCTTTATGGCGCGGGCTGAAGTTAGCAACAGGTTTTTAGTCACGGACTGAAGTTAGTTTTAAGTTAGTTGTCAAATGTCATACAATCGTTGAAATAAAGTGCCTTTTTTGTAAAATAATACTCATTGTGAAAATTATTTTAATATTTCAAAACAAAAATACAAAAGTATTATAGTATATTAAAGAACTAATGTCATAAGACGTCATTTTGTCGCACGCGGACAATTTATAAAACGAGCGACGAAGGAGCGAGTTTTGTAATGGACAGTTCTTTATGCTATTTTATTTATTTTGCAAAAATTCTATAAAAAAAAATTAATTTTATACCTTAAATTTAATTTGGTCGAATTTTACTTTAGATAGTTGGTATCACAGTCATTGGTTTGACAGTTAATGTCAAAATCGATTCGCCATGCCGTCCTTAATTTACTCATTTACAATAAGCGGCTGTTAATGTTAAAGAAGAAAAAAGGATTTTCTTTGGTATATATAAACAAAATTTATTGCCAGAAAAGTCTCGTAAGTACTAGAAAAATCAATATAAAGTATCTCATTGCAGCACCGAAAGCGGTGTTATAATGAAGTCATTATGAACGCAAAATAGATAAAATAGTTTCTTAACGCCAATATTTGAAAAGATTGTATGAACGTTTGTACTGACCTTTAGATTTAACTGATAAAGCGTTAAAAACTTTGCTTAGTGCATATAAAACATTCTCGTCTCATTTACTGTGAAAAACTGATTCTATGTATATCGATTGTAAGTCTATTTTCATGGGATAAATTTTGATTTACATGAAAAAATTTGTGATTTTAACGCCGGTAGATTCTCAAGTAAGAAACTTTAACGGGAATTCCAATAAATACAACTGTCACTTTTTCTACCTTTTTAATACTTTGTGAAAATATTTTGCAATTATAGTAATAAAAAAAAGTATGGATAAAATATTTTCTTAACATAATCATATTTTGTTATTTTAATATTTTAAAGTTAAATTAAAATAATAACGGGCAATGTTAATGGTGAAAATTACGTCAAAAATGTTTATTGGGATGGTTACTTTATTTTCGTATTTCGCTTTAAACAAATATTAAATAGTATTATTTGTCGTAGAAAAAGTATAGTACGCAACTAATTTGAAATCGTTTTTTTACTATAAAGTTGAAATATTTTTTTAAATATTTTTCTAGTTATTTTAATTGTACGTTTGCACTCTGAAATCACCACGTAGTTAGAAAAAAAATTGATCAATTTTGTATTTTTTCAGTTAGTTTTGTTTTCTATTAGCAAATTTTACCAGTAGACGCAGTTTAATACACACATTGAACGGCAAAAAATATATATAAAAACTAATTATAGAAATTCTCCTATAATCTTTATTATCTTTGGCCGTTATCGGCAATTTTAACGCTCTGTTCGAGACTATCAGAATAATTTAATAAATTATTTAGAACAAATACACTAAATTACACCAAACCTGAACCTCTTTAATTTGCACGAATAATCGACATTTGCTGTCAATTGTGTAAAGTAAGTTTCACCATGGGTCATTTTATTCCTCCCAATTATTTATTCACAAAACTTGTTAATATTGATATAAATGACCTTGATTTTAACCAAGATAGAGGGACTTAACACATTGCGGTTGCTTGGAGAATTAATAATTGAAGAAACGCTCTATAAAGTGGGCGCTGAAATCGTGTAACTTATGCATAAGTTTGATCTCGTTCATTGATCCAAAACTCTTGCGACTCAGTGTATAAAACAATAGAAGAATATATTAATAAATTAAACATTAATTACTTTTAAACAACTGACAGTACTTCGAATCAATTGTTTCGTAATTAAAACGCGCCAATCATCGACGTACTCCGAGCGTCCAGCGCTTACTTCGATAGTAGAGTAAAAAAGAGATGCGTATAGGAATTAGAGGTGCGAGACGCATTGAAGCGTTACAGGATATGACTGGAGCAGTCATATGGTCACGGTGCAGTGCGTTTCAACACAGACAAACCATTAATGGAGTGAAAAAAATTCATGAGGAGGAATAAGCGTTTTTATTCGTAGAACGATGTTTTTATAGGAATAATTGTTTGATTACTTTGTTCGAGCAGATTCACATGACGATGATTTGTAAATAGTTTTAACTATTACATTGGAAATATCTATTAACGTTTGGTGGTGTTTTTAATATTTTTCAATTATATTCACCTTTGCAGGTGGCACCTGCTAAGTTTAATGACGGTTTAATTGGCAAGTGACATTGTCGTCAATTGTTTTATTTTCGTCCAGAAGACCTACTTCTCGACCAAATTTTTCCATGATTTTATAACAGCAAAAGATGTCGATTTGAAATTTTTAAAGCGCTTATAATCCAATTAAGCCTATTTTTCTAAAATATTTTGAACAAAATGTCACTTCGGTTTGACCGGAAGTGACGTTAAATTTATATTTCAAATATGACACCCCATATATTTTTACATTTTAAAATACTACAAACAATTCTAAGAAAAATGATTTAACCAAGTCCTATGCCTAAAGTTTTCGAGTAATTATTTTTTTTCGTTTAAATTTGAAAAAAATGCGCATTTTTAAAATATCTCAACAAATTACTTGTGAAAAACCATGGCGAATTAAATGTTAAATGTTTAAAATCCCTGAAATTATTAAATTTAGGTATAGATAATTTGCCGTGGGTTTTTTCAGGTAATTTGTAAAGAATTAACATAAAATATTTTTTCTACTCCCACCTTTAAAACGCCCTTCTTCGTACATGTTTCCATGACACTAAGTGACCTTTTAAATACACATTGACAAGTTGTGGCTTTACAGCGCTTTAGTCACGGGCTGAAGTTAGTTTTAAGTTAGTTGACAGTTGTCAAATGTCATACAATCGTTAAAATAAAGTGCCTTTCTTGTAAAATATTACTAAATGTGAAAATTATATTATTATCTCAATACAAAAATATTAAATAGTTTCTCAACGCCAATATTTGAAAAGTTTATATGAACATTGTACTGGCCTTTTAATTTCGCCGGCAGTAACTTAAATTCGGGCACGGACTTTACTGTAGTCCTCATAAAACATTTCCTTTACTTTCACTGTGAAAATCTCAATTTTCAAGATACATTTCGATGATTTATAAGCTTTATAATTGTGTTTATAAAATGTAAAAATGTGACATTTGACAGTTTCCCCTGTTGTTTCATAGATGGCGCTCTATACAAATTTTTGATTTTAAGATAATAGTATTTGTCGTAGAAAAAGTATAGTATGCACCTCGTTTATAAACTTTTCTATTCACTCATTAACTTAAGCACTCGCTCGCAAGCTCGCTCGTGCCTAAATTAAATTCGTGTATAAAATGGCGTTTATCAAACTTGATACATCATATACTATTAAACAATGTTTTAAGATTCCAAAAATTCCACCCCCACATCGGCATACCTAATAACAAAAAAATTACATACTGGATCGTTGGTTATTTTGACGCCACAATATAATATGTAAATTTTCATATACAGTGCTTGCAAATCCAAGTCCGACCGGTTTGGGAAGGACGCGTGAAAATAACAAGGATAGAATGCCAAACAAAAGGCGCTTACAATACGCACGCCTGACGCTCTGACCAATCAAATTCTGTTTGGCATTCTATCCTTATTCTTTTAACGCGGGTATTGAACAACCATCCTTCCCAACGCGGTCGGACTTGGATTTGCAAGCACTGTATATATATATATATATATATATATTTCTTATGTAATTGTACATTTTTTATGTAAATTATCGTTGTGTAAATTTACATGATTAAATGTAATTTTCCAAAGTAAAATTACAATTTAACTTTAATGTTGTTCATAAAGTATTTTTAATATAACAATATGTAATAAATATTTCGATATACCAAAAGTATTTTTTTACATATTTCCTGTGATTTTACATTAAATGTAAAATCACAGGAAATATGTAAAAAAAATTTAAACTACCGAAAAACAAAAGGTGGTTTCTTTGGACGGCTTGTACTTATTGCACATTTTCCTCGGCAATTAGCTGATAACATCAAAAATAATTAAGTTGTTTATCAGATAATTGCCTTCGAAAATATACAAGAACTGCACGTTTTCCAAATTTACCCGCCCTATTAAATATTCTTTAATTTTTTTCTTGATAAAAAATATTTTTTATGGAATATTTATATAAGTTTGCCATGCTAATTACTTTTGGATAGGTATATTTGTTGGTGTAGGAATTAATAAAATAATGTGTTTGGTTTTAAACAATTTTAATAAAACATTTTTCGATTTTACAAACTACATAATATTTTGTATAAACAGCAACATAATAAAACTATAGTTATGTATATTTAAATTAAAACAATGATTAAGTACAAAGGGTATAGAATACTAATTATATTAACCAACTAAATAAATAATACTTAATTTAAAAATACTCACATTTTTATCAGTCAACACTTTGGTCTTTGATGTGGTTTTTGGCTTGTACACTATTAGGATGGATCACAAAAAATGATGAAAAGAAGTTTGACATAAATTGCATGTATAGGTACATATTAAAATATAGGTACTTACCCTTTCTTTAAAATTATTGGCGTCTTATTTACTATTAGATTACACATGCTATAGCATATATACTATATATAGTCGCTTCCAACTTATAATAATTATTATTATAGTCAACCTAAAAACG
Source organism: Brassicogethes aeneus (assembly GCA_921294245.1). Taxonomy (NCBI): domain Eukaryota; kingdom Metazoa; phylum Arthropoda; class Insecta; order Coleoptera; family Nitidulidae; genus Brassicogethes; species Brassicogethes aeneus. Next base: position 8,657,090 of record OV121141.1, on the reverse strand, counting down.
AAACTCCTAAAAAGACGCTCTAAATAGGTCACGTGGGCAAGCGCGGTGATTTCATTGGCTAGCCAAAAACGTTTTAATGTAAATTTACATTTTATATTTATTTTTACATATTTATATGTAAAATAATTGTATTATTACAAAAATTAAATGAATAATTACTTACTACATGAATAATTACAGAAATAAATTAAAATCACATTATTTTACTTAAATTTACACATTTGTGTATGTAACTACTTTATATTTACATTCGTTTGTAAAAAAAAATGTATAAATATATGGGTGATTCTACACAAGTTGAACAACTTGATGTCATCAGTCAATAGAGTAGGTATTTTAATATTTTTTGTAAATATTTTAAATATTTTAATATATTACAAGATCCAGGTTTTTTTAACTTGTCCACCCAATTTTAATGTACTTTTTCAAAAGCACGTTTGTAGAAAAACATAATAAATATTCAAAACATCAGTACCTTGGCGTGTCACAACTCCTGAATCAAACATTTGAGTGATTTTATTTTAAAATTTATTCAATTTATCTTAAATTTTTCAATTTCACTACAAACTATAAAACATTAAATAATGTATTTTTCATATTTTATCATAGATTCGAATAATAGCAATTTTTTAAAAATTTATAATCTTTGTACTCGCTTTTACCCGTCAGTTCTGTGTCCAATGTTAAAATTCAAAATTCCTGCTAAATATTGAAGTTTAAACGTCAAGTCCTCGTTTTAACTCAAGTGTTGGTAAAAAATTACCTACAGAGCCCGCCCTTTGCACGACAGTCATCTTGAAAACAATGCAAGCGGCGAAGTATAGTTCCAGTCAAAATTTCAGTACTGTGGTGAGTAGATATTTTCTTACCTATATATATTTCATTGTAATTTATATAAGGCTATATGTGATTTGTTGATAAGTAGCATCCACTAATAAAAAATATCAGTAAAATACTTCATTCCGAATTATAATCTCAAATTTGCATCCCACTCATCAGCACCGTGTCGTCAGTTCCATGTTCGATGTTTCGGTTATCTTTTTTTCGCAAACTTTAATTTAAATTCTGCTTGCGCTTGCGAAAATCACCTATATGTAAAAAATATGTAATTTTACCATCATTTTTATCAGTGTATATGGGGTGTTCCATTTTTTCGAAAAAAAATACACTAAATTTCGACCGATTTAGCAGATTTTGACAGGCCTTGAAAAAATGAAAGTTTAAAATTTTTCAACATTGTCATATAAAACTCGTCGAACACTGTGACCCAAAAAAAATATATAAAAATCGGTCAAAGCCTTTCAAAATCATTATTACCATATATATACAGTGTATACAGTGTATATATTTTTATTATTTTATAATAGTGTTATTAAAACTTTTTACCTACGTAGATTTATCTACTTATTACTGTATATATATATATATATATAGATCTGGTAGAAAGGCGTTTGTGGTTATTCTATGTTCAATTAGGTTTAAACTTAAACCTCACCTCACGACATATTCTCTGTCTCTTTCTTACCTATTACAAGTGCTATGTATTAAAGAGAGTTAGACTATAGGTAGTTTCCGCACAGGGAGTGTAAATGTTGAAAATGCCTGAATAAACTTAATTTTTCACAGGGTGATTAAATTATACTTAATTTTACAACATAATTCCTTGTTTTGTAAAAAAATATCCAATAAAATAGTGAAATTTTCTACAAAAATGCTTGTTGCCAAATTTAATTTTCGCCGATACTATAGGCTGGCAATTCTAGCTCTTCGAGAAACTTTAATTATTAGGCTTTTTTTTAGTTAAAAGAAAAAAAAGTATAAAATACATTTTCAACAAATTTAACGTTTGTCCATCAAGTTTTGAAACTCGGTCGCGGTGTGTGGCGCCAGAATAAAACAAATGAACGTTACGGGGCCGCGGAATGATCTCCAAAGTGCGAAACTACTGATTGCTATGCTGTGGTTAATTTTCACTTGTTTCGGAAAAATAGCGCGCTGATTTTTCATAAAATATTGTCGTTCACATTTTCTTTTTGACGAGTGTATGTATGTGAACATATTATACCTACGTATAACTTATAAGGTATAAGTATGTATGAGTATAATATATCTGCTCCTAAGCACGCTTAGGAACTAAAGTTCAATGCGTTCAATGGATACCTACATAGGTAGTACAGTAGTTATAATGTAATGGCAACCATGCGTAAAAGTCGTTAATTTTTATTAAATATTCTTCTAGTAAAATAATTAGCTATGGGTTATTTGATACCTCAGGTATAATTTAAAATTTGCATTGATAATTCAGTAATTGTTTCATTTTTAAAACATCATGTTAGTACAGGAAGCATTTTACACTGTAGGTAGTGAAAAAATATCAATAATAATTTTAATTTAATTTTTTTTATATATACTTTTTTCTACTCCTATTGGATAAAATTGTTTTTTTTTTCGTGAATAATGATAAACATTACCTGCCTAACAACGGGACTAATTAACTCATTATTCACGTTGTTAAGCATTAGTGATTTAGTGATTTAAATATTCTGTGTGATTTGAAACAATCGGGTTTTAAATTGGTAGAATGCGACTGTAATATATTATGTTATAACATTTAAAATTGTTAAAAAGTGACATAACCATTTGACAGATGGGCCATTCCACGCTTAACGGATAGGACTATTACAAAGTCCCGTCCGTTACGCTTTAAATTATTAGTTTTTAAGGAATTAAACAGTCAACCACGATACCTAATTTTGCCAAATAAAAACCTTGTTAAACAGCTTTAGTTTAGAACTATTTATAAAAATTTGACATTAGTAATATAATAGAACAATATTATTTTGTAAATAAAAACACGGCAACTGTCCTATCCGTTACGCGTGGTATGGCTCAGATGTCAGATTTTATTTATTTATTATTGAAAATCATATTATAAAACTCATAAGCCTATAAAGAAATACTTCATATTTGTACCCAGTTCATCAAATTATTATGTAGGGTTTTCGCAACGCGCGCGCCATCTGGTGGACTTCGAAAGCATTGCGAGAATTTAAGAATTGTCAACAATACATTTAAAGCACAGATTATACAACATTTTTAAATAAATAGGTAGTTTTTTCACTAAAGAGAGGAAGGCAGAAGTCTTACTCGACAAATTTTGTTCAATTGCACAGCTAAATCGCGCACGTTATTTGAGTTTTACGTTGCAAGGAAAAAATTAAAAAACTTTTTTAGTACTCGATTTCGATTGATTATTCCTTATAGCATTGATTAAGAAACTCAACCTTAAATGCTTATATAGTTACGTTAGTTTGTGTATTTTATCTAAGGGTTCATGGTGAATTATTGTGTTTTTAATTGTAAATAAAATTCAAGAACTAAATCGTTGCATTTTCATGTTTTGCAAAAGGATCCAATTCGGTAAGTACATTTGTTGGTGCAGAATTAACTAATGATAACTTTACCCAATATAATTTATATTTAAGTTTGGCCATTTTTAATAAATTAGTAAAAAAATTTTTTTGCACAAACATAACCTTAAAATCAACCATTTTTATATTTGAGTTCTCTAAAAACTGCATTTTAAACAACAAAAAATTGTACTTTACCGTACTTTATGATAACAGCCGAGTGGTGGCGCTACTAGCGATACTTCTTTAGCGTATAGGTACTACCGTAAAGTAATAAAAACACATTAATATTACATATCGCGTTTAGCTCGAAATAAGCAAAAAAAATGTAAACTTACAGATTTCTGTAAAATAAAGTCATGTACATAACCTACAATATAAATATGTCAAACGTCAAAACTGACAAAATGTCACAAACTAGTTAATTTTAAGTACAGAATTATTTAATGCTTGAAAAAAATAGTATAGGTCTACCACACCCCCATATTAACTGTCTCAGAAAATTTCATTATTGATTTCAAACCTCCCAAATAGCTATACAACACATCATTTTTATTATATAAAATTATTTTGCAATTTTGATATTTCTGAAAATTTTAAATTTTATGCAACCTATTATACATTTTAAGATTTGTCTACTGTTCATCAGCAGCAACTAGACCGTTTAATAAAATGTTCTTTAATAAAAATAATAAGTTAATTTTATTAATTAGATTAAAAAATTGCGGCGGGCAAATACATAATCACCGTCGCATCAAACAGTATACGTAGACACTTAGATAGATTCAAATGACATTTGATTTAATCATCAATATTAATTATTTATATTATTAAATGTGATTTCGGATAAAATTTAATATGCACCTCGGCATTATTCATTTTTTATCACTCACGTGGTTATTTGTGATAAAAAATACGACTTTACTGCCTTAATACATAAATGACTATTTACTAGTATTAAATTTGTATTTTTGTATTGAGATAATGTGAATTTATTTTGACGATTATCTCACATTTGACGACTGTCAACTAACTTGAAGCGAACTTCAGGCCGTGACTAAATCGCCATAAAGTCAATGTGCATTTAAAAGATCCCTTAGTTTCATGAACAGAGCTGGGAGTATCATGAAAAAAAGATACTTAAAAGTAACTTAGATACTTAAAGTATCTAAGATACTTTATCTAAGATACTTTATCTTAGATACTTTTTATATTGGACAGAAAGTATCTTTAACTTGGTTACTTTGGAAAAGTATCTTGTAACTTGTATCTTAAAAAGTATCTAAGTTACTCGGTAAAGTAACTAAGATACATTCAAGTAACTTAGCTACTTTAAAGTAACTAAGATATTTTTTAAAGTAACTAAGATACTTTTAAAGTAACTTACATACTTTTCAGTGTAACTTAGATACTTTCTTAGAGAAAATTGGGGGAATTCCAGAATGATTCAAAGTAATTACCTAACCTACAACTAGTTGAAATTTTATAATTTTATAGTTTTTATTCAAACTTAAAAGTAACTTAGTTACTCAAATGTATCTTAGTTACTTAAAAGTATCTAAGTTACTCAAAAGTATCTTAGATACTTTCTGATAACTCAAAGTATCTAGTTACCAAAGGTAACTAAGTTATTTTGTTTAAAGTATCTTATAAAAGTAACTAGATACATTTCAGAAGTAACTTTCCCAGCTAATGACTCATGAATACATTTACGATAATGGGAATAGAAAAAATTATTTATTTTTAGATCAGATAATTTTTTCTTGTAAATTAATTATAGCCATTGAATTTAACTTCCCCCGATGAATAATTTTTTTCTAAGCACAAATATTCGATATTCATGTGCGTGTTAGATATAACTGGCAAACAGCAATACATTATGGTATTATTAAAATTAATTGACATGCCCAGTAATTAAATGCGTTGTTTTTTATTCGTTTAACGACTTTAAATGCATTATGATTGTGAATTTATGAAAAATAATTCTGAAAAGACGAGCGTATTTCTATTAAAATTTGTATTTTACCTAAAATACATAGATGGTTAAATAAAGTGGAACTAGGATGGCTAGATTTTTCTTATTATAAATATAATTATCAAACCAGCCGGCCCTGAATGTGTAACATAAAATATAAGGATTCAATAAATTAAGTATAGTTTTATAGCCTTTTAAACATTCGTTAGCTTCTAAGACATAACAAAAAACCGATGTTAAATACTTCCTAATAACGAACTTCACGCACCTGTTTCTATTAGTATTGATGAGACACCGATACAATGGAACGAAAAATATTTTTAAGTGGATAGAAAAAAAAATTGCAAAAACCAATAAAATATGATTAATAAATAACAATGTATTTTGAACATTTCTTAACCAATAATAATTATTGTCTATTGTAGTTTTTATTTAATATTACTTTAATTGGCAATCCTTAATATTGCTATACAAAATAATGGTGGGAGAATTTTGATCCAATGTGCATTATATCCTGTTCTTTAATTCAGGCAAGTGTTTTTAAACTGTCGAATTGATTATAGTTCGAAAAATAACATATATAGAAATTATTTCCGGTTGAAAAAGGCCAACCGTTTTCTTTAACTATTGACACAATAAATACATATCTGTATCTACTAACTTGGAACTGTTCTGAGAGGTGATTTTTGGACTTTCTGTGAAGGAAATTAACTAATCTTTAATCTGATTTAAAAAGTTATGATAATATTTAAATAAAATCGCAAGTTTTAATTGGAGAATTGAAAGTGTGCATACATATTTTTAATAAACATCCAATTAAAACAAAATTAACCGTCAATTTTTTTTTATTTTGCTCTTAAAATTTTAGTTATGACCTGAACAAGAATATAAAAAAATTAGGTTTCACAGAAAGTCCAAAAATCACCTCTCAGAACAGCACCGTGAACAGGTTTAACCTTTAACATTTTTAACTTTAAAGGATTTTATTATACAGGGTGGTCAAGTTTACATGATATCAGAATTTCACCATCAAAAAATAAATATTATAAATTGCAAAAACATTTAAACGGTTTTTAGTTCATTTTTAAAGCAAAAATTTTAATTTTTACAGGAAACTTCGACAAATTGACACTGACATTTTGAAAGCCGGCAAAACAGATTCCTAACACCAATTTGGCTACTCTACTTTTGTATAGATGTCGCTCTATCCAAATATTTAAATTAATTAGTATTGAATTATGTTTTATATAAATATTTGTCGTAGAAAAAGTATACAGAAATAAATATAATATATGATTTAAAATACTAATAATAACAGTAATAAATCAATAACGTTACTCTATTAACACTTTACTCATGAATCAGCCAATTAAAATCGTCAAAAATCGTAGACAGCGAATAAAATGCTTTGATTAATGTGATCATATCTTGTGACAAAATTTGGCCGCGACGACTGATTTTTTTAAGTTATTGGCATAAAAACAAATTGAATTTTATTCATAAATATTCAAGCGATTCGATGCCAAATTGTCTAGAAAAATGTATGTATGTTCGAAATGACTCACTAAATTTTTAACGGCAATTTTTCATATTTAAGTGAAGTTTTCGCTTGATTTGACGGTTTATATGTGTAATTTTTAATTTTTGTTGAGTTTATTCATAATATTTTTATAATATGTTTTCTTAAAGTATAAAATTTATGGTTTATACTACCTATGTTACATAGGTATTATAAATCATAGGCCATGTACTTAAAAGAGTTATACACTATTATAAAAATCAGATTTGTAGTTTGTTAATTTTATTTTGTAAAATTTTAACATAACATGTAGAAAACCAGGATTTTTAATTATTTTAACAAAGGAAAATATTATATCGAAAGTTTTGTGAAGGTGATATGCAATTTTGTAAGCAGTTTGTTAATTTCAAAGGTTACAGATTATTTTGTTAATGTATAACAAATTATTTCGTTAAAAAAGAAACACGTGATTTCAGTCAATCAAAACATTTCCCACTGACATTATTTCGTCTACTACTTATGTTTCTGCTTACTTTATTCTAATTAGTAACGTGTTAGTAACAACTGTCCAGAGTGTTTATATTATCACCAGAAATCTGTTATTATTGTTATTCGGATTCCTTATTATTAAATGATGCCATCACTGGTTTTTAAACTGAAATTAGGGGATACAGTGAAGTGGGTTAAAGTTACGAAATACATTAGTAAGTGTTGTAGTAGTACTGATAATTATATTGTACCAAATTTCTTTATAATTTGATGATTTCGGAATGTTTTGTTATTTTTGTGTTGATTTATGTAGGTAATGTTTAGGAAATTATTTAATAAAGCAACATTTTTTATTCATTTCCAACAAATACTTTTATTACTGGGTCTACAAAAAGGTTTGTAAAAATAAGGTTCTTTTTGAAAATTACAAGAATTATGGTTGAATTATTGATATAGGATTTTGTTATTAAATCTACAAAACTACTTATTTAATTAGTTATCAGATTACAGTTGGTTGTAAACTTAAAATAAAGTTATGTAGACCTGGATTAACATAAAATCTGGTTAATATTTGGTTAAAATTAACAAATATTTTTTAAATGTGTAGGCGATTTCATAAGTATGAGAGAGGAGTCAAACCAGCTCAAATGTGTTACATAATTATTTTTTATTAACTCTTTGAAAATTCAAAAAAGACACTTTTGATGGAATTTTTGACAAAATGTTGATACCAACAGGTGGCGACGTGTTCAGAACGTAAACTTACAGGGTGTATAAACATTGGTCTGCAAATGCTTTGTTTTCAAGATACAGGGTGTTAATCTTTGATACACCTTAACGAATATTTTTGACAAAAAAATATACGCCACTGACTTTTTTGTAATTTTGTAATTTTTATATATTTTTTCCCAAATTAGCAACTAAAATTACAATTATTATGTTTCTTGATTTTTTTCGTATTTCTATAGTTTTCGAAAAAAAAAATAAAATCCACTTAAATGCATATCTTGTGTGGTCCAGGGATATGCAATTAAGGGATTTTTAATAATAATAATAATAAATTACACAACATATTTGGTGAAGGATATTTAAGATATTCACGTAAAACAAATTAAAAAAGTTTAAGTTTATCTTAATGTTTATATGAACTTTTTGTCTCAAAATCACTTAAAGAATCGTCTGTTAAATTTATTATAGATACTTAAGTAACCCCCACCCTGAATATTTATTACACATTTCAATAGCATTAACTGGAAAGCTTTTATCCACAATGATGCAATATTTGTTTTCGTGTCAGGGATTAAAGCAGGGACTTTGAAAAAAAAAGTAAATAAATTTTTTGTATTCTAAAGTTAATGTTTTACCATATTATTATTCATCAAAATAAACAATTTTGGAAAAATGTAAAGATTATTGGTTTTATAATTTAATATTTATATTAATAATGTTTTTTCCACTCACTTTATTTCTAAAAACAATTAAAATTTGTAAAAAATTTAAAGATTTAATCAAAATCTTCTTAAAATCTTAAAATATTTATTTTAGACTTTTTTGCAAAATATAAAAATTCCTACAAAAAATTTATATAGATACTTTTTTCTCTGAAGTCAACCATTTACTTACAGCAAAACCCATTAATTTCAAAGAATATCAAATGTTTGAATCAATAAGATACCTTAATGTGAGGTTGAGTTTTATTCAATCAAACGATATAAAGCAATATTTACCTACATATATATGTATATACCATATGGCATATATGGTTTCAAAAAGCAGCTTTTCAATGGAAAACTTTAATGTCGTTGTTTCAGTTCTTAAAATTATTAATAAGAGCTCAAAATTGGACTGAATTTTTTTACATACGTGCTCCTTAAAAATGAAATAGTCAAAATTCTACTTGTTTACTGATAAGATAGTCGTTTTCACTTTTAAATAGTTATTTTTTACTACTTAAAAAGTTTAACTTAATCTGCGGTAGAGGTGAGAAAAATCTAAGTGTAGAGAATGTTTTAAATTCTCTATTTTTTGTTTCATTGTTGTTTTAAGTTTATTTGCGTTTTTTATTTGTCAAAACTAAGCATATGAATATTTATACCGTTAGCATTAGTTTAATTTTATTTCAATATTTTTTTCATAGATAACTTGACAGATTAAATTTTTGTAAATAGTTATTATTTTTTATTTTTAATTTGGCTAAAAATCGTTCCTACTTAAAAACTTTCAATAAAATTTATTATACCTAGGATCGTTTTGAGGGGTACAAATTGTAAAATCTGGAAATTTGCTAACTTTAAAGTTTGGACATTTTGTCATTCCAAAATCGACTTTTTTTCAAATCTGACCACAAATTCCAACCGCATTGTAATTCGCCTACCTACATAACGACCCCATGCATTTAACTTCCGTCCTTGCAAGAAAGGATCAAATTCAGTCCCAATATGCAAATCGCGGCACATTAAAAATATTAAATATCCTTAGGCAAATTTCGAACCCTTTTTTTCTTCGGATTTAAATATTCAAGGATATGCGCATCCTTAAAAAATAATTTGAATACCAATACGCGAAAAGAGTGCTTTGACAATAGATAAATGCTTGATTTATAGGTATTTATTTTGCATGCGAAATCTCTGTGAGAAAAAAATAAGGAAGTGACGAAAAGTCTGGTTTAAGGGTTTGGAATCATACAATGCACAAATTATTTATATTGGCATCAGATTTCCGCAAATTAAATTATTCAAAGAATATTTTTCATTCACAGTTAAGTTGACATTCTTAAGACAGTGGGGATAGTTAAGACTAGGGTTTTAAAATTTTCGGAAAAATTGAGCCGGCGGAAAAAACGGGTTTTTTTGGGGAAAAAATTGTGAAATTTTCAGAAAAATCCACTTTTGCATTTTTTCATTTTATTAAAGGGTAATACAAACAAAATGCAAAAGTCAATTTTTCTTAAAATTTACAAATTTTTTCGGATGATATCCGTACACTGATAGATATCGATACTTAAATTGAATTTTCGACGCTCATTATAATTAAAATATTTTTGATTATAATAATTATATCTTTTATTTTAATTCAGTAAGAATATTCAACCGGACTGCAAAAAAAAAACAAATTCGGTGCTGTTTCGTTTTATTTGACACTTTGATTTATAAAATTACAAGACCTGGCAAAAAAAACACAATTTTTCCGTTTTTTTCCGACACTTAAGACATACACAATTAAAGGTTTTTAGGGTCATTTTTGAGCAAATTAACATGGAAAAAAATTTCTTTTTTCTTATTTTTGTATCTTGACATTTAAGCATTGTAAAAACGAACTGAAAAATTATTTTGGTACAAAAAAATTCTAATTTATTTTTTCATAGAGTAAGCCGTTCTGAAGGTATTCAAAGTTGCAAATGCATTTATGAAATTATGACTTTTATTTTATTAATCTAATACTCTTTTATGTCTTTCTGTTTTAAGAAAAAATAATTATTAATAATTTCTGTTTTAAGAAAAAATAATTATTTTCGTATAGAAAGAAAATAACACTTACATCTCAATTTTTTTCCATTTTTTTTTTTTAAAGTTCATCGTGTTAAATAAATTTGTTCAATAATTATAATTATATTTATATTAATTTATATATAATAGATTAAATAAAACAATGAATTTGTTATTATATTAAATTTTTAATCTTTTTTATTTTTAATAATTTTAAAGTCGATAACTTTGATAAAAGATCATATCGGCTCAGTCGCGGTATATTACCGTTCGGATTGCACAGTGACTAGAGGCACGCTAACGTGCCGCGATTCGAAATGTTAAAGGCAACTTTAAGTTTGAATACCTTCAGAACGGCTCATTCTATGAAAAAATATATTGAAACTTTTTTGTAGAGCGTTCAATTTCCTACCAAAATAATTTTTTAGTTCGTTTTTACAATGCTCAAATGTCAAGCTACAAAAATAAGAAAAAAGAAAAAAAATTGTTCCATGTTATTTAAATGGAAAGTTAGGAACAGGCACCACTTAATGTTAATATTAAGAGCTCAAATTTTTAGAGGTTTCTAGTTCACCTTCCTGAAAGTTTTTAGCCTGTTTTTTAGTTGAAAAAAAAAGTTGCTTAAAAATTACACACCCTAATATATATATATATTTGAGTGAACATTTCTTTTATTTCATCTGAAAGAATCCCGATTGACAAACATAACACTTTCACTGCTGACTGAGGAAGCCTTAACGAAAAAATTCGTTTACAGAACATAAATTACATGAGATAAGTTTTGGCAAAAATCAGTGCCCGTAGGGCCATGACGGCTTGGGCCGTCAAGCGAACTGAGCACCTAAAACTGCGCTAGAACAACGCTGGCCTCTATATAATAATAATAATATATCAAAAGCTTGCTTGCTTACGCATGACTGCCTGGGCCGTCAGACGCACATATCAGCTACCGCGCATGACGGCCTAGGCCGTCAGCCGCAGTGAATGTGACAACCTCTTTTTAACACTTGATGGACCTGCAGGTCCATCCATGGTTGTGAAAATCTTCTTCAAATTTCATTATTTTAACCATTCTTCATTTTTGGATTTAAAGTTACATAAACCCTGTAAGAAGTCAAACACATATAGTTCAGTTAGAAATTTAAAAGAAATCCAGAAATATACAGGGTGTTATGTAATTAATGTTTTATATTAAAATACTGAATATCTTTTGACATAAGGTGTAATGGAAAAATATTTTAAAAGATATTGTCCCAAAGATAAAGAAAATATATGCATTAGAAGTTTTTTATATTTTTTGTAATACGCCACTGTTTACACACTTGTGTTCTGTGAGTACATAGATACAAACCAACAAAGTAGCTGCGCGTTGCCAGTTGTAAAAGATTGTTACTAAAAAATTTTCTTGCATAAAATAAATAAAAACTCAATAAATACAAAAGTTTTATGCCCTTAAAGCTTTACATTCTGTATTTATTTACTCATCCAGCTATTAACTTGAGCAATGATAAGAAAAATTAGTACCTATTTAAAATCTCCATAAAATTAATTTTTTCATCGGTTTTTTTCTTTCTGTTTACTCAGATGAAATTAGGACAAGTTGACAGGTTAATCGTTAAACATTCAATTTGTGTAAATAAATCCAAACTCCCAAAATCACTTCCCTTAGTTAAGATATTTACAATTTGAGAACATAACCTTACAATTTTTTGACAGAATGTGTTACCAACCATAACATAATAAATTAAATTGGACAAAGTAAATCATTACGAATTATGATTAAAGTTTAAATCTGGTGTGTCTAAATTTAAATATATTTTTTATAAGTATGTTTTTAGATCACAATGTTAAAACGATTTTTAAAAAATCATTAGTTTACAAATTTTTACAAGGTCTAATTCTAAAATCTAGCGATTTCAGGTTTTTATTTTTTTTTCAAGTTTTTTCAGGTTTTTATTCTTTTATAAATATTTTGAAAGTTTGAAAATTTGTATTTCAGTTGTATAATCTGTGTTGTATTTTATTAGTAATAATAATAAGTAATTTGTGCGAAAGATTTTATGCTATGGCGGGTCGGGCGCTCACAAATATTGAATTAACAAATATGGTTTTGTGTTACGGGGAAGCGATGCAAAATGCTCGTCAAGCAAGAATTTTGTATATTCAAAATTATTACAACGCCAATGACGGACATCCACCGCCCTCGGAGCAAAGTTTTGTACGTGCTGTGCAAAATTTAAGGGACCGCGGAAGATTTAGCTTATTTGTTGGCGATAGGGGTCGGGCTCAGGGACGTGAATTTGTGGCCCTTGAAGAGCAAATCCAAAAATTAGTACAAGACGATTAACTGCCCAACTTGGACAAATGTCCAACTTTGTTACGTGGCGCACGATTCACGAAAATAGTTTGTACCCCTATCACCTGCAAAAAGTTAAAGCTCTTCAGGATGGAGATTATGCACTGCGGTTGGAATTTTGCCATTGGTATATACAGAAAAATCAAGATGTTGATTTTTAATTTTACATTTGGCAACACTGCATTAAAAAGTAATAGGTAAGGTTAATTCGCGGTTCCTAGTCGATCAGTGGCGTACTTTTTGGTAGGATAAAGGTTATTATAAATTATTTTTAGTCTTTGGAATTTAGAAAAAAAAAGTTTCAGGTGCTTCTTTATGGACCCTAAGGAACTACCCAATTTAATAGTTTATTATGTATCAAGTCTGATAAACTTTTAGTCACAAATTTTAATTAGGCACGAGCCAGCTTGCGATCGAGTATTTAATTAAATGAGTGTCTAAAAATTTTTATATACTTTACTTTTTCCACACCAAATAGTTAATATTATCTAAAAAATCATTTAAATTAAATAATTGTAAAAAGCATCTGTACGAAAATAAATATTTTTGACGTAATTGTCACCATTATCATTGCCCGTTAATAATTTTAATTAAACTTAACAATTATTGATACTTTCTTAAAATAATCATATTTTATACTTTTTCCTTTTTTTATTACTATAATTGCAAAACAAGATTATCGTATTATCACAAAGTATTAAAAATTCTTACAGGGGATGTTAAAAAAGTGACAGTTGTTTTTATTGGAATTCGCGTTAGAATTTCTATTTCTTTCTATTTCTATTTTTCTGTGTAAATTAAAATTTATCCCTTAAAAATAGACGATATTGAAGTAGTTTTTTACTGTAAAAGTAAAAAGAATGTTTTATGGGCACTGCAAACAAAATGTTTATTGCTTTCATCAAAAGGTCAGTACAAACGTTCATAAAATCTTTTTATCTCCACGCAGTCTATAATTTAAACTTTATTGTTGTCAACATTCGATAAAGAAATACCTTGTTATGGCCTAGGCCGATAAAATTTTTTTTTTCTCGCTAGGGGTATTGTTTTGACAAATTAATCTTTTTCTAAGAAATTAACGTACTAAACTGGTTTAATTTATTTATAATAAGCACTAATTTGTTTGTTTTACTGTTAATGTTTAATATTTTTCATTAAATTATTGTAAAATTAAATATGAATAATAAAACAAAAAGTGAGGTTAGGCAACCAAGAAAACGCACGATTCTTTTTCTACGATTTAAATTATCTTTAAGTTTTAATTTGCTTTATGTTTTCAGTGAAAATAAATGTTAAACATAGCTTAAACATTCCAAACTAGGTACCTATTTTTTAAATAAAAATCCAAACAAATTGAAATTACATACCTACCTATTTATTAAACAATTAATTGAATTCAATGTAAAAGCAAAAATCCATTTCTACTTAAATCATGTAGCTAGGTATTGTCAAACTATTACTGCTTCTAAAAGCAATAATAATTATTGTACATTTAATGTAATCTTTAGCTAATAAATAAATGAGATTCTAAAAAAGTGAGGTTAGGCCGCTTTGATGTTGAATTAAATTGACCTATATAAAGTGCTTTAAAGATAAAATGTTGTATGCCATTCGGCCAAGAAGTGCCTTTTTGTGCTTCGCTCAATTGTAGGCATCCGCTACGCGTCGGCCTTCAAACCTTGAGCTTAGCACAAAAAGCCTTACTTCTTAACCAAATGACATAAATAACTATTAAATATTTGCGTCAAGAAACTATTTATTACGTTTGTATTTTTGTATTGAGATAATAAAATAATTTTCACATTTAGTATTATTTCACAAAGAAGGGCACTTTATTTTACCAATTATATGACATTTAATTAAAGCTAACTTCAGTCCCGTGACTAAAACACCATAAAGCAACAGCTTCCTAATTTTTTACATAAGAGAATAATGAAGAATTTGCCCCCACCCCCCATCAACCGTCATAATTCGCAAGACCCTAATTTGCATGTTGACGTGATATATAGAAGCCCCACCACAAAAAATCACAATCTTCCACTTTTAAATTTCGGACGCGCTTATTGGCAAAAGCTCATTGCTAAAACACGTGACCTAGATGTAAAAGTTAAAAATACCCTGTTTCAAACAACTTAAAACAATCGAATGGCCTTCTGACGTAAACTTAACCCTTATGCTGAAGCGAAGGAAGAAAGAAAACGAGGAAATAAAAGCACGACCCCTTTAAAAAACCTCGAAAAAAGTAAACAAAACTGCCACGCACCCCAGCGTTGCATAAAAGGTGTGTTTTACCCATATACCTACTTTGCCGAGCTACCTGTGTGTCCGTGTAAAAAGGTTTTTATTAGCATTTTATCTGCTCTATTCAAGCTTTTCGACACTGGTCGTCAATAATAGAGATTTTTACTTTTAGAGATTTTTGTTGTCGAAAATTTCCTCGACAATGGCAAATTACGTGTAATACCTCCAGTCAACAGGTATCAATCATTTTTTTACCGTTCGGGGTGGATCGATTTTTTAAGATGTATCGGTTGGTAATTGCGTGTTAAATGACAGATTATATGTCATCTGTATTTTTTTTATTACACTATATTATTAAACCAAGTAGGAACAATAAAAATTACAAAATCTTGTAAAGGTTGTTTTCCTGATCAAACATTTTTTTACTAAATATAAGGAGAAGTAAGCTGTAAATAACAAAATTTCTCTAAACAAATTTGAAGAACATTTTTTTAATTATATTGGACTCCTTTAATGCACATTTTTATAAATTTGAAATCCTAATTGATTTTAATGGTTTATTGCCCCTTTTAAGGCAGTTTTTAATAAAGCAATTTTGATTGTGAAGTTCGTTCCATAATATGAACACATTTAAAGAATATTTATAATTTGGGACTCTCTTATGGGTAAATGACCCTATACTATACTTTTTCTACGACAAATACTTAATATTATCTAAAAAATGATTTAAATTAAATTTTTATATAAAGTAACCATCCCAATAAACATTTTTGACGTAATTTTCAACATTAATATTGCCAGTTATTATTTTAATTAAATTTAGCAATTATTGATACTTTAAAATATTAAAATAACTTCAAATTATAAATATGTTAGGAAAATATGTTATCCTTCGATTTTTTTATTACTATAATTGCAAAATAATATCAAAAAGTATTAAAAATTCTTACACGGGAAATGTTAAAGTACCAAAAAGTGAAAGTTGTATTTATTGGAATTCCCGTTAGAATTTCTAACTTAAGTATCTACCTGCGTTAAAATATCAAATTTTTCTGTGTAAGTCAAAATTTATTATATGAAAATAGACAAACAATCGATATAGAAGCAGTTTTTCACAGTAAAAGAGAAGAGAATGTTTTATGGGCACTGGACACAACATTTTTAACGCCATACAAACGTTCATATTTATATAAAAAAAAATCTTTTAAAAATATTGGCGTTCAGAAACTATTTAATACTTTTGTATTTTTGTATTGAGATAATAAAATAATTTTCACATTTAGTATTATTTTACAAGAAAGGCACTTTTTTTAACCATTGTATGACATATGTCAACTAACTTAAAACTATCTTCAGCCCGTGACTAAAGGGCCATAAAGCCACAACTTGTCAATATGTATTTAAAAGGTCACTTAGTGTCATGAAAACATGTACGATAATGACCGTTGTAAAGGTGGAAGTAAAAAAAATAACTTATAAATAAAACAAACTATAGATATATGAATTCAAACATATTTATTTATCAACTTTTATATTACCTAATACGTTTTAAAGGTGGGAGTGGAGAAAATATTTTTTGAAATAAAATTATAATTTTCATACAAAAAATTTGGGCCTAAAAATACCCTGTTTAATAAACTCATAAATACAAATGAAAAATTTGTTGTTATTTTTAAATTCATAATTAAAAGTTAAAAAAAAACATACAAAATTTGATTATTTTATCTCAAACCGTTTTGGAAATAATAATTAAAAACCATCTTTAGGGGCACCCCTTTAAGAGGCCATTTGAAAATTTCTACAGAATTCTCTATTTTTTGTTTCATTGTTGTTTTAAGTTTCTATTGCGTTTTTTATTTGTTAAAACTAAGCATAGGAATATTTATACCATGTTACAATTAGTTTAATTTTATTTTAATGTTTTTTCTATGGATAACTTAACAGAAATTTTTTTTTATGTATTTATTATAAGGTCATATTGAGAGGTGGTGAATCCAGTGCCGTGCATAGATTTTTTTTAATCGCTAATATTAATTCCTAAAAATCAATGGCGGATTGTAGATTTTGGGTATACCGATATCTCAGTTAGTAGACATGGGACCCACACCAAACTTATATAAGTTTATAATGACATTAAATAGACAAGTTCTATGCAAGCATTTTAAATTAAAGTTTTCTAAAAAAAGTTAGTTTTTCACCAGCCCCCTGCCACCCCTAATTAAGATTATTCAAATAAAAGTGGTAATAATTTATCGACAAATTTTAAAATTTATTTTTTAAATCCAAGACTTACAGATGTTAAACCATTTTTAATCAATTTTGAAATTTGCTAATAAAATTTAGTGAATTATGAATTGCACCACTTTAATTTGAATAATCTTAATTAGGGGTGGCAGGTTACTGGTGAGGCACGCTAGAAAACTAACTTTTATCGCAAACTTTAATTCAAATTCTGCTTACGCAGAACTTGTCTATTTAATGCCAATATAAACTCATATAAGTTTGGTGTGGGTCCCATGTCCATAGGTATACTAACTGAGATATCGGTATACCCAAAATCCATAATCCGCCACTGCCAAAAATTTACTCTTAAAAAATTACAGTTTATCAAGATCAACACTTGAAAAAAAATCCGGTTAAAATCGCACAATAAATAAAGATTTTATTTATCAAATAGATTTTTCTTAATTTATGAGTAATTTTAGAGTTAAATAAAAAAACAATAATTATTATTAAGGCCCAGACTTAGGCACAAAAATGGAAAAAAGTTTCCTAAAAAGACACTCAAAAAAGGCAAAACAAGATAAAATGAAATATAAAAAATAAGCGAGTATTATACATAAAAAAGAGTCAAAATGTGTTAAAACATTTCAAGTTATATATCCAACATGTTTTCAGGTTATGTTCAAAATTCCTTAAACAATTTAATCGTTTAAAAATTGCGGTAAAGTACATACTGGAGAAGAAAATATTTGTAATAAATTATTACAGTGTCATAAATACTTAAAAACACCCAACGCAACATGTTTATTGTATTCAAATTATTAATAATAATTATAAAACATTGTGCCACATATTAACGACCATTTAAAACCATTACGCAAAAAAACACTAAACAACAGAAAAGAAAAATATAAATCTTCGAATTCAATTGTTCTGGAAAGATGGCGGCGATTAGCAGCGTTGCCCAAGCAAAAACAATTGAAAATTATTAAAGTAGTTCCGAAATCGCGCCTGCTATTTTTATCTATTTTTAATTTGTTGGACGTTTCCAAATATCCGCGCGAATTGCTAATGGTTTATTGTTTTCCATAACATAAAAGTGAGCAGCATGGTTTTATTCGGTCCATCGTTGGTATTGTGTTCATGGGTGAAAGGTAAAAAAAATTGCTCAAGTTTATTTACTTTTTTATCGTTAACAATCTGCTTACAATATTTTTGTAACTTCTGTAGTTTCTGAGATAACGACTCGTATATGGTCCATAAACAGTAAAATTAAACTAAAATTAAATATTTGTTAATTTAGGTCCACATAACTTTATGTTAAGTTTACAATTAACTGTTATCTGTTAACCAATTAAATAAGTAGTTATACCGGGTGTATCTGAGAATAGGCGCACCCCTGTAACTTTTTTATTTATTAAGATAGATTACATGAAATTTAGCATGGTTAATTTGGAGATAAAATGCCACTTATAAGAGTACAAAATGAATTTTTTAAACTTCCGGTTTCGCCGGAAATGATATCAACTTTCGATTTTTAAATGGAACGCCATATATATTTACATATTTAGAATCCTTAGAAAATTCTGAGTCGGACAGCATCCTCAAATTGACCTTTCGACGTTTCGTCATCAGAAAATGCATTATCATAAAGATCAATCTAGAGTGCTTTGAACTATTTAAGAAAAACGAATTTTGACAAGTTTAGACTGCTGGGAATAGCTGAATAACAACTTTTTAAGGCAATTTCCATTTTTCAGGCATTCAGGATTTCAAATATGTAAAAATATATAGGGCATTCCATTTAAAAATCGAGTTGGTATCATTTCCGGCGAAACCGGAAGTTCAAAAAATTCATTTAATACTCTTATTATAAGTGGCATTTTATATCCTAATTAACCATGCTAAATTTCATGTGTCTATATTTATAAATAAAAAAGTTACAGGGGTGCGCCTAATCCCAGATACACACGGTATAATAACAAACATTTTGTACATTTAATAACAAAATCCTATATCAATATTTCAACCAAAATTTTGTAATTTTTTTATTGTATTTGTTGGAAATTGGGAACTTAAATAAAAATAATTTTGATAAGAAATGTTGCTTTATTAATCAATTTCCCAAAGAAAAAAATTAACACATACCTACATAAATAAAACAAAAAAACATACACACAATTAAATAACACCATTCTAAAATCATCAAATTATTAAGAAATTTGGTACAATATAATTATCAGTACTACTACCCACTTCACTGTATCTTTTTTTGGATACTTCGCAAACTCGTTTAATAGGTAGGTATAAGGAATCCGAATAACAATAATAACAGATTTCTAATAATATATTATAAACACTGTGGAGAGTTGGTATACCAACACGTTACGATTCGTAACTTACGAATTAGAATAAAGTAAGCAGAAACATTGCAGAGCTGAAGTCATTTGAACTTGTTGATGCGTTTTGTCAGTGGGAAATGTTTTGATTTGCTGCCTGAAATCACGTGTACTGTTTCAACGAAATAATTTGTTAAACATTAACAAAATAATCTGTAACCTTTGAAATTAACAAAATATCGATGGTTATTTAACAAAACATCTTCTTTTTATTTTGTTACCGATTTATAACGTAAGCGGCTATATGTTCCCGACAAATAATCGTAAGCAACTCCGATACATGGCGTTTGCGATTTAACATTGTGTCGCTTACGATAATATTGTGCTCCCGCCTTGATCTATCAAGGCGTTATTCCCGTTCTAAACAGTTTATTCGTAAGTATACCTGCATCGTGGTGATTGCTACCAAGTTTTAAAACAATATTTTATTTGATCAAAAGCTTATAATTACTTTTTTTTCATTGCATTATTAATAGTTATCCTAATTATAATTGTTCTTACCTAGTGTGGTTCGTTAAAAGTGTTTTTTTTAGTAACTGTATGTTGTTCTAGCATCAAATAATTTGACTCAAATTTATACCTGTTAGATCATTGTATCATGGGTATCATGGAGCTTACACAAGGAGTCCGAACATCATGTAAACAAGAATCTTCCTAAGATAAGAGGGCGCTGGTGTTCCGTTTATTCTGAAACATTTGTTTAATTTGTACCGAAACCCTACCAAAAGAGAAGACGTCAGCATCGACAATCAGCGCCGCTAGTGGATGAAAAAAATAAACTTAATTTGTGAAATTTAGAGGGTAGGTTTTGTCAATTTCTCCTATTAAGTTCGGGCTCCTTGTGTGTGCTCCATGGGTTAGATACTGGTTTGTGAATAAAAATCGTTCGTTTTTTTTTAAAGAAAGCTAATGTAGAATTTCATTTTTAAACATTGTTTGGCAAAATATCGTTGGTGATATTTTATAAATTAATTTTTTTGTAATTTTTTTTTAATTTAATAATAAAAGTAAAAAAATAAATTTCGCTAATGATGTTTTGACAAAAGTAATCATCAAATCTATGTCCCACAAAGTAACGTAAATGTAACTTAAGCGACAAGACTAATTTTACATTTTCCTAAAGATGTTCTTATAAAATATCGTATGGCACAAAATTTAATGAAAATTTTAGATTGGATTCGATCTTACTTAAATATTCTACTCTCTTAAAATGAATTAGTCAAAAATAACTAATTATAAGTCATATTTGACTAATTGTCATAGTGAAAAAGCAGTCACTAATAATTAGTCAAATTCCACTGAATGAAATAGTCAAATTAGTAAATTTAAATTTAAAAAAAGTTTTGACCCAGCCTGGGATTGAACTCAGGTCTGTCATTTGACAAGTTTGTCAAGCTAACCTCCTAACGCATTCGGCTGTCAGCCGCTCTTATAAAAATCAATTTTATTTGTCAATAAATATTGTTCATAATATTTTAAAGTTTATATATTATTTGTGTTGCTGTTTTAAGCTAAACTTTTTGCATCTTTATTTGTTTTATGGGTCATTTAACCATGGAGAGGTATATGCATTTAATTCAAATAATACTTTGTTGTTGACCGTAAACGACTAAAGAAATTAGTTACTTTTAACTGTCAGAAATAGTCAAATATGGTGACTAATCTTAAATTAGTCAAACTTTAACTATTTACATAGTAAAAAATAACTATTTAAAAGTGAAAACGACTATTGTATTAGTAAAAAATGCTGGTACTAATTCAAATAGTAGAATTTTGACTATTTCATTTTTAGAGAGTACATTAATAAAATAATGCCTCACCAGTTTTCAGATAAATGACTTTAAAAATAAAGCTCCCAGACAAAAAAAATCTCACCTGTAAAATTTAGGTTTTGTCGCTTACGATGTTTTGTCAAATAACCATCGATATTTACAAAACTTTTGGTAAAATATTTTCAATTGTTAAAATAATTATAAACCGTGGTTTTCTACAAAAAAATTATGTTCAAGTTTTACAAAATAAAATTTAAAACTACAAACTCATGTTAACAAATATGATTTTTATAACAGTGTATTAAGTACAATATATTTTCATTAATATTAATAAATACAACTTCCTACTATATTTGCATAACTACAATTTTAATCAATACAATTATTCGTATCATCTGCGAAGAATTAAAATATTCTTTATTTTACATATCCATATGCAGATAGGTTTATACGTAGGTATGCATTAAAAATCTTGAATTCGTCTCAACTAATTCAACTGATAAAATAAATGCATGAATTAAAATAATCAAAAAGGGTTAACAATGGGGGTAAGAAGAAACTAGATCAGGCATAAGTAATAATTATTAGATGGAATAAAGGGTGGAATTAACCCCTTTTCAATCTACATGCATAGGTATTGATCTAAATTTTATCAAACCTGTTTTGTGAATAAGACTCGATTAATTATAAGTAAGAGTAAAAATGTGTAACGGATGTGATTAAAAAAATCACACATAAATTATTATTTCAAATAAGTCCAGTAATTCCTTTACTTAAAGGATACATTACAGCGACGAAGCAAAGATTGGGATTTCATTCTTTGCCCAAGAGTCATGGATAATATATTGTGAATATCCAAAAATTTAATTATTCGTTCAGATAGACATTTTTTAAGAATTTTTGAGATGACTGACAAAAGCACTATTGGTAGATAGTTTTGAATTGAACTTTTATCACCCTTTTTTAAAAGACAAATAATTTAAGCAATTCTTAGACAGGCTGGAAAAAAGCCAAATGGTGTAATGATAATACAACATATGGGGCACATAATTTAATTAAAAATGAACAACTATTTGTTGTTTTTAAAGCGTATATTATATTTAACATATCAATTTCCATGACAGGTGAAAGAAAGATTGATTGATTGGTATTTTAAAATTTACATCAGTATTTGTATTTTTTGGTATTGAGTTTAATGGGGCATTTATAAAAAAAATTTAAAATTCATTAGCAATTTATTCTTTATCAGGTGTTTCTTCATCATGATGCATTTATAATAAAGGTCAAATTTTGATTTTGTTTGACTGAGATGTTTTTCTATGTTATAATTAATATTTTATTTAGCGATTAAAAAAATATACAAAAAATGACAAAATGCAGACTATTACTGAATCAACAAAAAAAATAAAATCCTAAAATTTTGGAAAATGACAATTTTTTCGGCTTATTTTAAAATCTTGTCAACCCTCAATTTTTCCCATCAAAACCGGTTTTATTTTAATCGATAGCGCTAATAATTAAGTCCATTTCTTATGCACGCACCTTTTGCCATCGATAGACATCTTGCAATTTATTTTATTTCATCCCTTATTAATTTTTTCGCATTGTATTTCAGTGTAATTTATGCAAGTATGGTAATGAGCATGGTTTGGTTCACATCGGTCCTCTATCTACCGAATTTTTTCTATAATCACATGCAAGAAATTATTTGCATACGCGACGTATGGTAAGTAAATCCTTAAGGGTAGGTTTTATTATTCTACCATTGTCTATTAAAGATATCGGGGCATTGGAGTTCGACCTTCGATGGTATTAAATACCGAAAAATTAAGGAAAGGGTGCATTTCAAGGGTCTTGATGCTTGCATATGGTTTGACGTATTAAATGTCATCTGTCATTTTTTATATGGTTTGATTTTTAAAATATAAATTTTCTAATTATTTTTTTTTCTAGGCAGGGACGTAGCGAGGGTGTCACACCCCCAACTTTTCCAAAGTAGGTATTTTCGGGGGTTCCGATTAGAGTTTTAAAATTTTCCGAAAAATTAATCAGGCGGAAAAAAACGGACAAGTTGGGAAATTTTCAGAAAAATTGACTTTGTCATTTTTTAAATTGTATTCAAAGGGTAATACGAAAAAAATCAAAACTCAATTTTTCAAAAAATTTCACTGATACACTGATATCGGGAAAAATTGAATTTCCGGCCCTGATTATAATAATAAAATTATGATTAAAATAAATATTCCTTTTATTTTAATTAATATTTTACTGGGGCGCAAAAAAAACATTCGGTGCTGTATTAACATAACTTTTATTTGACACTTCGATTTTTAAATTATAATTTTGTAATTTAACTTTTTAAATCATTCATTATCCTGTAATTGGATATTTTCACTGGACTCCTTTTACGTTTTTTTCTTAAATCAATTTAATTTAATTAAATGATTAATTTAATTTTTTGTGTAATAAAGGATATTTTTTTTTAATTAAAATAATGTTAAGTTGTTTATTGGTGCTTTTTTTCAAATGTGTATATTTTCCAAAAAAAAAGTTCATTTTTTCCAAAAAAAGACAATTTTTTCAAGGCCTGGAAAAAAACAGTTTTTAAAACCCTAGTTCCGATAATATATTTCAATATTTTCAATACTTTCCTAAAAATAACGTTAAAAAATCTTTAAAAAAAAATTATTTATTACTTGACAAAATTTTGTCTGGGTTTTCAAGGTTAATTTATTAACACATTTACCTAAATTTTAATTTATCACTTAAAAGTGATAAATCTGCAAAGTTCGACTTCGACCTTTAATCGAATTGACAATCGACAATATTTTTTTTTACGATTTTTGTATATTTTAGACAGTTTTCTGTTTTAAATTTGTTAATAATAACCAGTCAAAATAATTTTTACAAACTACAAAACATTCTTAAATAGATTCAAAAATTAAAAAATCCGGCTGCATGGTTTAAAATTTTTTTGACAAATTAAAAAACAAAAAAGCATCGGTAAAACTGATAAAACATATGTTGTTGTTTTTTCAATGGAACACCCTGTATATTTTTAATTAATTAGATATATTTTTTTTATTCTAAGCTAAAAAATTTATAATTTGTATAAGTTGTGGCTTTATGGCGCTTTAGTCACGGGCTGAAGTTGGTTTTAAGTTAGTTGACAGTTGCCAAATGTCATACACTCGTTAAAATAACGTGCTTTTTTTGTAAGATAATACTAAATGTGAAAATTATTTTATTATCACAATACAAAAATACAAGCATTAAATAGTTTCTTTACGCCAATATTTAAAAAGATTATATAAACGTTTGTACTGATTTTTTGATTTCGACGTAGTATTACAGTTAACTAAATTTAACTGATAAAGCGTTAAAAATGTTGCGTACAGTGCCCATAAAACATTCTCTTCTGTTTTTCTGTAAAAACTGCTTCTATATCGATTGTTAGTATATTTTTAAGAATAAATTTTGATTTACACAAAAAAATTTGAAATTTTAACGCCGGTATATTTCCAAGATTTTTGTCACTTTTTGTACCTTTAATATTTCCCGTGTAAGAATTTTTAATACTTTGTGATAATACATATTTTGCAATTATAGTAACAAAAAAAATAAAGGATAAAATATTTTTTTAACAGAATCATATTTTTAAGTTATTATTTAAAGTATCGATAATTGTTTAGTACAATTAAAATAATAACGCGCAATGTTAATGGTGAAAATTACGTCAAAAATGTTTATTGGGATGGTTACTTTATTTTCGTATAGATGTCGCTTCATACAAATATTTAATTGAAATTATTTTTTAGATAATATTAAGTATTTGTTGTAAAAAAAGTATAGTATGCAACTCGTTTATAAACTTTTCTAGCCACTCATTTATTAAGCAATTCGTGACTAAAATGGCGATTATCAAACTTGATACCATAATATACTATTATTAATAATTGAACCAAAAACCTGGCTTATTTCAACGTAAAAATCATAGTTGCCACGGATAAAGAACTTACGTCGTAAAGTAATAGTATATTACACTACAAGGGCAGAAAGTGTGAGATTCCTGCACTGCGCGCCATGATGCCCGAGGCGAAGCCGAGGGCATCATGGCGCGCAGTTCAGGACTCTCAGACTTTCTGCCCGTGTAGTGTATACTATTTTTCTTACTACCTCGGCCGAAAATACAACCCGGCCGAAAATACGGGAAAAAATTAAATGTGTATTTATGTACCTATCTCCATTTGAAGAGCTTGATAAATAAATAACAGTAGGCCGTGAATTCAGCGGTGCCAATACAGTAAAAATAAAACGTTGTATTTTAATTAACAAATTACTACTTTATAACAAATAAAAGTACCATTAAACACTTAAAACAACATAAAAAGTAAAAAAGTAAAAACATAAATTGTTAATTTGTTGTTATAATTGCAAAATTATGGTTTAAAACTGTCATATTTTTGTGTTTCTCATGTTGGCAGTACGAAATTTGAATGTTAAGCACACGACTAAAAAATTTTTACTCCCGCTATTAGAGTGTGCGCGTATAGCTTGACCAATGCAAGAAACGTAAACTTTCTGCCGTGAAATCGGGGACGAAACAATGTATTTTGAGTCGAGGTAGTAAGAAAACATGTTTTTATTAATTACTTTATTAATCCATGCAAGCTGGATTTTAAATTTTTGTCACATTTAAAATAAAACATCCTGTATATAACACAAATTAAATGATGTAAAACTAAGCTAGTTTTAATAGCGAAAACCTGCCATTCAATTGTTTTTCTAGATCGTAGCGATAACAAGATTTCTTCATTTGTTTCGAACAATTGAAAATTGTTAAGAGCGACCCCGGTTGTTGCAAAATGATGATACATTTAATTTTTATTAAACCAGTTTAAATTATTTTTGTTATTTGTATGATTTTAATAAGTACCTAATTATTATAAAATGAGGCTAATACCTAATTAGAATACTTTTTGAGTTGCTATATAAACTGTTTAAAAGTAATTAATAAAAAAACTGTAGGTATTCTTTTACAGCGCGCTGAGCGTAAGGCAGAGAACTGAATAAGGGGGTTGATATACGAATTAGGCTAAAACAAAAGTGAAACGCATTTACGCACCAGAGGGAAGCACAATGCAAGCAGGGCTCACTCGATCCCATATAACACGTTTAAAACGAGAATGACAAAATTACGATTTTTACGGTATGAATAATATGTTAAAAAAATTGACATAGTTTAAAATTGGCGTCATTATCATTTTTTCTTACATCTATAAAAAATTATTGCCTAAATATACATACATAAAACAATTTTATTGTAAAATTTCACTTTATTTTTTTAACTGGTTCAATTGTTTTTAATCTACGTAAAATGAGAATGGATTTCACCAACGTTTATAAAAGTTTTGTCATGATTTCTATTTATTTTAAAATATAAATCTTTAAAATTATTTGCTCCAATTTTCGACTTTTGAATTTTAAAGTTAACCTTACGTAGGTACCTACATATTTACAAGTTTTACAAATTTATTTATTTAATGAAATAAATTTTACCCCAAAATTGTTAAAAAGTTGATTTAAAATCAATCCGTTAAAAAAATGTCTAAATAGTGTCTTGTTGTTCTGCGATTTATTTTAGAAAAACGTTAATTACTTACTCCCAAACCGTAACGACGACGCATATGCATAATTTCTTGACAATTAGTTTTCAAGTTTTAGGTTTAAACATTGATTTTTTTATATTTGGTGACTGGGCGTTTTATAAATATAAAGTTAAAATCTGTTATTGTATGAAAACTTAAATAGGTATTATCTAAAAAACAATTTTTGACGTTTGAAAAAAATTGGAAAATTTCACTTTGTTTTGAACTGGTTCAATTGTTTTTAATCAACTTAAAATGTGAACGGATAATAATATTAATTTTCGAGTAGGTACCTAGTAAGTTTTACAAATTAAATTTTTATTTTTTTTATGTTTGGGACTGGACGTTTTATAACTAAAAAGTTAAAATCTTTTAAGGTATAAAAACTAAATATCATCTAAAAACAATTTTTGACGTTTGCAATATTATAAAAACTAAAATATCATCTAAAAACAATTATTGACGTTTGCAAAAATCAAAACAATTTTATTGTAAAATTTCACTTTGTTTTCAACTGATTTAATTGTTTTTAATCTACTTAAAATGAGAATTGATTAATAATTAGTTTTCGAGGACCTAGTAAGTTTTAAAAATTAAATTTTATTTTTGTTTTTTTGGGACTGGACTAAAAAGTTAAAATCTGTTAAGGTATTAAAACTTAAATATCATCTAATAACAATTTTTGACGTTTGCAATATTATAAATAATAAAATATCATCTAAAAACAAATTTTGACGTTTGCAAAAAATCAACAATTTTGTTGTAAAATTTCACTCTATTTGTGGTTCAATGTCAAGTTTTATAACTGAAAAGTTAAAATCTGTTAAGGTATGAAAACTAAAATATCATCTAAAAACAATTTTTGACGTTTGCAATATTATAAAAACTAAAATATCATCCAAAACCAATTTTTGACGTTCAAAAAAACAAAGAATTTTATTGGAAAATTTCACTTTGTTTTAAATTGGTTCAATTGTTTTTAATCTACTTAAAATGTGAATTTTCGAGTAGGTACCTACATAGTAAGATTTAAAAATTGAATTTTTATTTTGATTTTTTTAATGTTTAGGACTGGACGTTTTATAACTAAACAGTTAAAATCTGTTAAGGTGTAAAAACTAAAATATCATCTAAAAACAATTTTTGACGTTTGCAATATTATAAAAACTAAAATATCATCCAAAACCAATTTTTGACGTTTTCAAAAAAACAAACAATTTTATTGGAAAATTTCACTTTGTTTTAAATTGGTTCAATTGTTTTTAATGTACTTAAAATGTGAATGGACAATAATACTAATTTTCGAGTAGGTACTTAGTAAGTTTTAAAAATTGAATTTTTATTTTGATTTTTTTAATGTTTGGGACTGGAAGTTTTATAACTAAAAAGTTAAAATCTGTTAAGGTATAAAAACTAAAATATCATCTAAAGACGATTTTTGACGTTTGCAATATTATAAAAACTAAAGTATCATCCAAAACCAATTTTTGACGTTTTCAAAAAAACAAACAATTTTATTGGAAGATATCACTTTGTTTTAAATTGGTTCAATTGTTTTTAATCTACTTAAAATGTGAATGGATAATAATATTAATTTTCGAGTAGGTACTTAGTAAGTTTTAAAAATTGAATTTTTATTTTGATTTTTTTACTGTTTGCGACTGGACGTTTTATAACTAAAAAGTTAAAATCTGTTAAGGTATAAAAACTAAAATATCATCTAAATACAATTTTTGACGTTTGCAATATTATATATATTTATAAAAACTAAAATATCATCTAAAACAATTATTTACGTTTGCAAAAAATTAAAACAATTTTATTGTAAAATTTCACTTTGTTTTCAATTGATTCAATTGTTTTTAATCTACTTAAAATGTGTTATTTTTGTTTCTTAATGTTTGGGACTGGACTAAAAAGTTAAAATCTGTTAAGGTATTAAAACTTAAATATCATCTAAAGACAATTTTTGACGTTTTCAATATTATAAAAACTAAAATATCATCTAAAAACAAATTTTGACGTATGCAAAAAATCAACAATTTTGTTGTAAAATTTCACTTTATTTCTTTTGAACTGGTTCAATTGTGTTTAATCTACTTAAAATGTGAATGGATTAATTAGTTTTCGAGAATTTTAATTTTGTTTTATTTTTTAGTTTGGGACTGGGCGTTTTATAACTAAAAAGTTAAAATCTGTTAAGGTATAAAAACTAAAATATATATCTAAAAACAATTTTTGACGTTTGCAAAAAATCAAAACTCCAATACGTCAAAAATACGTATTTGAGAGATGGATACGGCAATAAAAACTATATGTGTGTACAAAACTGACTGCTCGGGCGGGGGAGGGGAACCCAGAGCCTCGCGTCGTCTCTCAAAGAATATTCTTCGATTTTTAACTAAAAAGTAAATCCGACAGCCGAACGAAGCTCCCGTATTGGCCCGCGTATACCCGACGCGAGCCAGACAAAGAAGAAAGCAAATCTTCGCACGCCTCGAACGGAGAACGCGTTAGTCGAGAGAAATCAAAGACGCCGCCAGGTGGCGCCACCGCACGACGAAGGGGGCGGAGCCTGCAGAGAAGCGAAACAAGTGAAGAGAGAACGATGCCAAGTCTACTATAGATGCGAATCGAGGATTCAGTACGCGGCCGATACTCGGTGAATGAGGACACGTGATCGACTGCCGCCGTGTTTTGTTTTTGAGTGAGTCACGATGTTCAACTGTTCACCAAAACAATAAGACTTGCTAGATTATTATTATTAACGAGTGTCATTTGGTGTTATGTGTGGGTACGTGTGATGACGACTATGTGAGGTAGTGATAAAATTGAGGCGGAAGTTTTTTTCGGATTTTGTGTGTTTTGAAACTGTTATTTAAACTGGCGCAGTTCGAGGAAAATTTTTTAATGCAACCCACGGCTACGGCGACTATACCACCCGGTGGTGGAGATATGGAAACAATACAGTCCATGGATTGGTTATTCAAAAAGGAAAGAATCTACTTGCTGGCGCAGTTTTGGCAACAGGTAGGATTTTGTTTTTTGGAAAAAGTATCGGAAATTTTGCAAAAATCAAGTCGGAAACTTTGGGCACAATGAAACACATAAAAATGAAAAAGTTGAAGATATTATTTGAAAAATGTAAAATCTTGAACAATTTCTAAATAAAACCAAAACTAAGAACAAAAACAATAACAATATCTAATAGATCCTTGATTTTAAGATTTAAAAAAAAATACCAAATAAAACCATCAAAACAGGTAGGGTTTTGTTTTTTGGAAAAAGTATCGGAAATTTTGCAAAAATCAAGTCGGAAACTTTGGGCACAATGAAACACATAAAAATGAAAAAGTTGAAAATATTATTTGAAAAATGTAAAATCTTGAACAATTTGTAAATAAAACCAAATCTAAGAACAAAAACAAAAACAATATCTAATAGATCCTTGATTTTAAGATTTTTAAAA
Organism: Brassicogethes aeneus; assembly: GCA_921294245.1. Lineage (NCBI taxonomy): Eukaryota > Metazoa > Arthropoda > Insecta > Coleoptera > Nitidulidae > Brassicogethes > Brassicogethes aeneus. The sequence continues at coordinate 8,626,104 of OV121141.1, read as the reverse complement.
AAATACCATATAAAATATTAAAATAATTAACAAAATCCAAAAAGTAATATAAATAGCTTCTAATAAATCAAAGATTTTAAAACGTTTTTTGAAAAAAAGTAAAGTAAAGTTACCTACAAATATCAAAATAAAATTTACGAGTGGAAATTCAAAAGCAAAAAAATAGTTTAAACGTTTGGTATTTTAAAATACCAAATAAATTTGTATAACAAAAGAATTTTGAGAATCGGTATGTTTATTTTAAAATTTATAAATGTTTTACTTAACTCGAAACTGGTATATTTTTTTGGCACTAATACGCTTTTAAATTGTCAAAAAAGTAAAACTAAAAACATCTAAAATTTTCGACATTTTTCTTAATATAAATTTACAAATTTAAAAAAAAGAAAACTCAAATTACTTTTAAATTCATTATGAATTTTGAGTTATATTTCTAACTACGTAGGTATTTAGGGCAACTAGGCAACTTAAAAAAAAGCAAAAATTTATTTCAAGGTATCGAAACTCAAATTATTGAACTTTTCAAATACCAAAAGCAAATTATCAGCGCAAAAATTAGAAATATTTTAAAATTGATTATTGACGCAAACAAAAAAAAATATAAAATAATAATAACACCGGAAAAAAATAATTATAGATTAACAATAAATAAAAATAATGTTATGTTATTGGAATTTTTTTAAATACATTAAAAAATTAATCGTTATTATTACCAACACAATTGATTTCATTGGTATACAAAAAACAATGTAAGTAGCACATGATGAAAGTAATATTAGCTAGATAAAAATTTATAAACGTGATTTTTACTTAAATTAAATACACAGAAAAATAATTATCAGGAAAATTAAGACTGTAAAATGATATTTACATTTAATTAAAAAAAGATTAAAAAAAGCTTTTTTGCATTCTAAGAAAAAATATGTTGCAATGTGTACATGAAAACATTCTTTAAATGTTTTTAAATATAAATTTATTCATAATATGTAATAGTATCGGCAAGCCCCTAATCAAAACATCGTTTATTTTTACATGTCAGTTTATTTGTTTAATATTTTCAACACCAACCTCTTTAAAACGTTCGTTTACACTTAAAATCAACATGCCTCTGAAGGTGGTTTGCCGAAAGGGCGCAGATGGCGCCACAAAGCAGTGCCACCGTAATAACTAAAATATTTCTTGTTTTGGAGATTTTTAGCATTTAGAAATAATAGTTTTAATTTATCACCTCGAATTTTCACATTCAATTCAATCGATTTATCAAACAGTGTCTTATATTTAACCGATGAGTCATCAAACAATTAAATATTACTTCATCGATAGATTAATTTAAATTAAAGATTGACATTAAACGATTTATACTTTTTGTACACATTGCACTTTTCTTTTATAACAACATCTACGTTGAACAACGGTGAGATGCTTCGCACATCTCACCTGTGTTATCATATAGATGTAAGAATAAATAGCAAAATAGTTGCACGAGTCGTAGAACTAAAAAAGAATTAATTCCTCAATACGAATATGATATTAAATGAGGATGTAATCAATAATATGCACCCTTTATTCGAACTTCCTGTTGCTGTTGAAAAAGATTCTAATAATATTGAGCCAATTGACAACGTTGGAGGATACACAAAGGCAAACAAGAATCAATTGAAGCTAATAAAGAAATAATTCTGTGATAACAAAATATCACTGATGAATTGGCCGATTAACTGCGTCACATCCGGATTTTACTACTTGTAGATGAAAATAAATATAGTTTGGTGTAGGTAGTCTAATACGACTATAATGTCCGTAACATTTTTGTTTTTCAACCGATTTCAACCAAGTTTGTTTTAAAATGGAGGTCCAATATTACCCCACAATAATATATATGAATATACCCTAAAAATTTTTGTTTTATAGTAAATTCTTCCCTATTTACAAGGTCATAAATTTCTTAATACTTATTCGATTTGGGTAATGGTACTATTATTTTGTACCCTGATTATTACTCTACAAAAGCATGTTAAATTATTCCAGATCGTCAATGTTTTTCATATAGAAAAGTCGCTTTATCTTCTTTATTTTTAGGGCGATATAAATCAAGTTTGTGTTAAAATGTAGCCCCAATATTACCCTACAATAATATATATAAAGATACCTAACATTATTTTGTTTTATAGTAAATTATGCGCTTATAGAAAAGTACCTTTAACTGTAAATTTGAAACTTGAAAGACTGTCTGTAACTTTTATTTTTAAACCGATTTTAACCAAGTTTGTGTTAAAATGTATCCCCTACAATAATATATATGAACATTCTTTTGTTTGTGGCGTTGTAAAAAAAATCATAACTGATTTTAACTTTATTAATCGGTGATTTTGTACCTAATTATTTCCCTTAAAATCATGTAAAAACATTTTTAATTGACACACAAAAAACTCGAAACTTTTAAAGTTCCTGACCTCGGTTAAACCGTAAAGAGCAAACAGTAAAAAATCGTCAATACCTATTAAATATAGACGGTGTTTTGTTTAGAATTCCCCCTTTTTTGTTTGGGAGTTTTTTCGGCGAATTTTTCGCGAAACTTGCATTCCTTTGCGTGGGAATCAGAGTGGCTTTGTTGGTCATTGTTTTTCTTTGGTGACTTGATTAATATTAAAATTATTGACTTTATTCGACAATTTATTTGATTAAATTAAAATAGGTGTATGCTTAATGTACAGGGTGATCCCCTATAATGTCGCCCCCCTTTAACTTTTTTATTTTAAGTGTCTCAAAAAATTTAAAAGTGTGGTTATGTAGGAACTAAAAAATACTTTTTTTCTACGTATAAAGAAAATTGGAAAATTGATCAGTATACAGGGAAAAACAAAAAGTTTATTTTTTTTCAATGGATCACCCTATATATGAATTTATTTTTCGATTCTTTGTAAAATTCTAAGCATATTTCATATATCATACCATATACCTAAATTCAACCGTTTCTGAAATATTTAAATTATTTTTAAGATAATAAGTTGAAATAGTTTGTTTTTCTCTGTCTGAGTACGCCATTTTTACTTATTTAACAACACTTATTGATATAATGTCACTATAGTAATTTATTTTCAATAAAAATTTTGGTATACTGAGGCTTCTTGATTTCTAACAGTTTAAAAAAACATTTAATGATGACATTTCGAATGCGAATATTTCAGAAACGGTTGAATTTAGGTATATGGTTTGTTATATAAATTATGCTCAGAATTTTACAAGGAATCGAAAAATAAATTCATAAATACGGTGATCCATTGAAAAAAAATAAACTTTTTGTTTTTCCCTGTATACTGATCAATTTTCCAATTTTCTTTATACGTAGAAAAAAAGTATTTTTTAGTACCTACATAACCAAACTTTTAAATTTTTTGGGACACTTATAGGGGATCACCCTGTACATTATTTACATAGATCCTATAGTAAATTTAAAAGTAAACTACGTACACGTCATCAATAAAACAAAAATTTTACGCATTGGTACCAACACTAAATGACTAAATCGAAGTCTGTAATTGAATATTTGAATGCATTTTAACCAAATTAAGTTGGCAAGAATTGTGATGTTGTCATGTTTACATTCAAATTTTTCATATTTAAATGACACATAAAAAAGAATTTGACGTTTTAGAATTTCGAAGCTGTCAGTTGTGTTTTTGAATATTTCGTTTAATTCGTGTATTATTTCGTTTATTTTGTTTGTTGTTTGTGTTATTTTATATCGTTTAAGTTTTCATTGCCGTTTTTGTGTTTGTTATATATAGTTTTTTTGTGTTTTCTATATTTAAAATGCCGAAGCATTTAAATAGTCGGAGTCAAGAGTTGGTGTCATCCTTAATACGCTATTTTGAGGCAGAACGGGATAATAATGGACCTTTGTTATCTTTAACAGCTGTTAGAAAGGTAAATAGGATTATTATTAATTATATATTAGAATATTTAACAAAATATATGTTGGATACATGAAATAATAATATATATACCAGAGACTGACTTTAGATGGCAAAATTTTTGGGTTTTAAATCAGAAAATGTCTTTAAAAATGGCTAAAAACATACTTTTGGCGGTGCATCATATAGGTTATAAAAACTCAGACTTTTGACATTTTCGTATTATTCATGTAAACGCCATCTATCGCCATGTAGTTGCACTACCACTTTCCCTTGATGCAAGGATTTTAGCATCACATTGACAACCGTGCCCGATCAGCTGATTGATGACGTGTACGTAGTTTACTTTTAAATTTACTATATAAGAATATCAGATTTAATATAAAAACTGAAAAGGGTTTAAATTACCTGAAACGTCAAGATCCAAATTAGTAATTTAAAATTTCCATTTCAACTTATGGATTCGTAGTATTCAATATTGGCTTCCCCAAAGGTTTTTTACATACGCGTCTGAAAAGGGTAGACGCTTCTCTGAAAAAGGGTTTCCCCCATATAAGTCTGCATATCTCATGTATGCCCATTAAATATTTCAGGATTTATACTTTTGATTTTTCATTTTCATTTAGATTAAAATCCTGAAACACTAAAATATCACATTTTTAAGACGCAAATGTTTCTACTATAAGCTGTATAAAACTAAAACGGCTTTTATAGTTATCACTGCTGCACAAACAACAGTGAGATGTATCAAAACAAAAAAGTAGTACCTACTTTTAAAGCGCCTTTGAAGTGAAAAATTAAAATCGAAAATAAAAATTAGTCTCAACGGATTTAAAAATAAGTCTTGTATTAGTGACATATGTTTTTAATATATCAAAATTACCCCTTCAGAAATTTATAACACATGTTTAAAAACTATTAAACAGTTTTTTAAACAGGCGCTCTTGATCTCATCTTCCAAAGACGTTTTTTTAAGGCTATTAACTCTTATTTATGCTGTTCATTAACTGAAAATATTAATTATCGAATTCACATATGGTTCTGTCTATATTTAACAACGGATCACACAAAGAATTTATACAGGGTGTTTTTATATAAATTGGGCAATAAATATAATAGTAGCACGTGCAAGTAAGATTCTTGCAGGCATTTATTTTGCTATTTCGATCATAAAAAGTAAATACATTTTTTGCTGTCCTCTTAAATAATTGATTCTACCAATTGTGCACAAATGCACACCTGACTTTTCCAAGTGAAATTCTTTTGTTTATTGGCACAAATCGACGTGTGCGGTGTTTCACCTGCCTCCCAAGATTTTTAATCGCTATTTTTTGTGGAATTGTTTTTATAAGATTAAAAATAATTGCACCGTGTCAATTTTTGAATTCTTCTAGGAAAATTCTTTGCACAGGTGTTTAAAAACTGAGAAATGCATTATATGTAGAGAAAAGTTAAAATTAATTAAACAAAAACCATCGAAGCGTATTTTATAGGATTTAAACTTAAAATCCTTTAATTTACAGAAAATTCATTATTAATCCTTCTACTATCCCCCTCCCCCTTCTATTTCAATCGGTGACACACGTCTGCAATTGTCTGAATATTCCAAGCATTGCTAATCCAGATATCGCCTGAAAAGGGGTAAAATTCAGCCGAAAAACAATTGCCAATTCAAACGAAAATCTTACAAGCTCAAAACAAAATTAATTTTTGCCTTAAATCGCGATTTTTCGATCTAAAGCTCCCCCTACACGTTAAGCGCCGAACTAAAGCCCACCACACACGTGGTTTTAAAAATGACTGGTTTTCAATGAAATTATTGTTTTTGACACTTAATTAATATCATACAAGCAAGATAAATCTTTAAAATTATTTTTAGAATTGTCACGCTGTTTTCATCGCCATAGGCATCGAATGTTTTTGTTTGGTTTTATATTTATAAGTAGTCAGGCAATTTATTTTATAAGAAACAGATGTTAATTTGTTTTTTCTTGTTTTGTAGGTATGCGACAATTAATTTTCATAGTGATGTTGGTATGTGGAAAAGATTTAATTAATTTTAGTTTATTTTGTATAACCTTAATAACGAAGTTATTGATTATATAAATCTCACTGTTGTTTAAGCAGCCGCGATACATATTTATGTAGTACAATTAATGATAATTAGATATTAAGTACAAAATTCGTAAAAATGCATAAAATCGAGTGTGCTGGGACCAATCAAGTCGCCTTCTGCGTAGTCTTCACGGTCGAGCGGTCGAGACAAGTGAGCATCGCGATCACAAAATAATAAAACAAAAAACCGCGATAGACAGAAGAGCAGCAACAAAAGAAGGGAGGGAGAGAGATGTATAAAATAAAATTCGAACATCGAGTCTTGCCGAGGGTGGGTGGGGAGTGCGGGGAGGGGAAAAAAGGATTGAAAAAGTGGGAGGAGTCAATCGTTACACGGACCACCTATCGGCTCTCCCACTATGAAAGATAGTCGACTGTTTCGCAGCCTCCCAGTTCGATTTTATTTTTCAGAGGTGAAAAAAACTAGTCTTCAAGGTAATTGGCTATCGTTGTATGCAACAAAGAACCATAACCTTAAATAGTTGGAGTTTGTGTTGTCACATGTCAAAATTCCACAGTACAGTTGATTAAAGTCGATTTAATCAAGGGAATCTTCGATAAAAGCCAACTTTAAAATTAGCATTAGCTAATTTCAAAGGTTTCCCAGATTATTTTTTATTATACCCTTATAAAAAAAGCGGAAGGATTCATTAAAGGATATTAAAAGATAAAGTTTGAGCTGTCAATAATCTGGGGACCACTTCGGATAATTAGATGATAATTGTTAATTAGGATATTGGGAAAGTTTTAATTAAAATTTGCTTTAATCGCAACGAATTCAGTTAATTGAGGCCTTTGAGGATTTTTTTAAAGATATAATTAGTATTTGCGGCTTATTTGAGATTTTCACGACTGTCAATCCAAAATCGATTGTGTTTTGTTTCTCTTAGCTACCTAGGCGTACATATAAACTACTCTCTCTTGTATAGTACATTTGAACTACCGTATAAAAATTCACGTATAATCAGTTAAATGTCGAAACACCACTTGGTGCGATTGAACTATTTCCATTACATTTGAACTACTGCCGCCAAACCCATGTATAAATGTCGAAAAACCACTTGGTTCCTTTAAACTATCTTCATTACATTTGAACTACTATGCAATAAAACATAAAGCCCACGTTAAAAGTGATGTAGAAATGCATTGTAGACTCGTGTCTGCAGACACATGCTCGCGTGGGTGGTTATGTTGTTAATTGTCCCCCGCTCAGGCCAGATTTTAGTGCCATTGGCCGTATATTGTGATTCATTTTGGGTGTGTTTCTTAGGTACAAATAATCAATTTTGCAAGTCGTATATCCAAACCACATTTGCATAGCGAAAAAAATCAATAGTTTCCCATGCAAATGTAAACTTTTTTTATTTGATTGTAATAAGATATACCCTTCATACATACAACCGGCCAATATGCAAAATACGTGTGATAAATATCTTTTTAGGGGTGAATATCACCCTTCCATTAAAGACAAAAGAGCATAAGTCCTAACTCCGCGGTTGATAAGAATTTATGGTTCCAAATATTATTTTTTTAAATCTCTTTTCAGGGGCAAATTTTAATATAATTCGAAACCACAAATCATTTAGGCATTCAAAATAGGCATTGTCTTAAAAATCTAAAGGCTGATTATTTTATTTTAATTATTTTATTATTCGAATAATTGAAACCTAATATATAGGACCGCGTACATCCTGCTTCCTTTTCTTTATTTTAAGACATTTTTAAACGACAATTTTATCCACCCATTCATTGGTTTATTAACGTGTTAAAAAACGCCTCATTTGTTTTAACATCCTGCTACCGCCAATTTTGGTTAAAACGTTTTTTATCATTTTTTTTGTAAACAAATTAAGTTCAAAAAGATTTTACTTCAAAATTATGGTTTAAAAGTTATTTCAGTTTTTAATTCATTATCTTTAGGCATCACAGATAAGTATTTAAAACGTTTTACTTGAATTTCCACTAGCTTAGGTTGACATTCTTAAGACATGTAAAAATGTATTTATTATTATTATATTATGAAAAAATTATGTTTTCAAAAATTTGACGTTTTTATAAAACAAAAAGTGTTTTTTCTTACAGTTTATCTGAAAAAACTCAGCAATTTAAATGAGAGAAATTCTTAGCATATAAATATTTGTTTCATTTATTAAGTGATTTCTGTTGGAGTCACATACACAAAACGTATTCGAAACATGTGTGTTATTTGTTTGTGAGTGTGAGTGTGTGAGCCTGTTTTTTATTTATTGCCGCGCTTCGATTTTGTTTTTTTGCCAGACCACATCTGTTTTGCCTGTCTATAACAGATACTGATGCAGGAAGTTTCAAATCATTTGTCGATGAGCCACTCTTGCCACGAATTTTAACTGCTTTTATTTGGGAATCGAAGTTGCCATGCATTTTTGATATTTGACAGTCCAAACGTCAGATTTCTGACAGTTATAAAATAAATACCGTTTAGACAATAAAATTCTTTATGCTGATTGATATTTTCATTATTCATTGACGTTTTGTGCTGAAATTTCAGTGTCTCTCGTTTTCTTTTGACGAGACGAGATCAAGGGTGCTTTTTCCTCGTGAAAGGGTTACCACTCAATACTCGAAAATAATAAGGGTTGAAATTTTCCCTCTACCATTGCTAATTACTTATCAAAGAGTCGCTCGCCTCGATAGAAATGTTATGCTTTATTAATAATTTTGAGAATTTATTAAAACTATATAGTATTACAAGTGATTCTCATAAAAATTAAGCTTACATAGTAGAAAACAAGCGATAAAATATTTTTCCCGGTATTCATATCAAAACAGCTCAGGTTCTCGTGTTTTTTTCGAATTTTAAAGTCGTCTCACGAATTTGTTTGATCATATGGTCTACGTCTTCAAGTGGGGTGGTTTTTATGCCAGTGCCGCCAGATTACCTTCGATTGTTGAAAATATACCAAATTGACATGTTAAGTGTTCCTCTAAAACATGTGTTTTGTCTACTTCGTATGGGAAGACTTTTTTACGCATATTTTAGTCTCACAGAGATTTAGTATGATAATCTAGCTAGTCTAGTCTATATTTCTAGATATTCACAAAAAATATATAAAACATTCTGTGACCGTCAATTTTTATTCATATGTTTTTTGTATAAAAATAGGCTAAAAAACGTTTTTTCTATCAAAATTTTATTTGAAAAATATGGTTTAAAAGTTATTTCAGTTTTTAATTTATTACATCTAACTGCTGTTTGGCATCAGTGATAACCATATTAAAGACGTTTTACCACTAAAGAAAATTATATCGAGCTATGGTTAACATTTTTTAAACAAATATACTAATCCTATACGTTGAAATTCTTAAGACAGTCATATCTAGCTTAAGTTGACATTTTTAAGACAGTTATTTATAGCCTAGTTTGAAATTCTTAAAATAATTCACACAAGCTATATCTATAGATAAAACTGTCTTAATAATATTAGTTTTTAGAATGTTAAACTAGGCCAGAAATAACTGTCTTAAAAATAGCTTAGATTGACATTCTTAATAATGTTATATTAAGCTTCTGTTAAAATTCTTAAAGCATTTATGTATATCTAGCCTAGGTTTTTAAAACAGTCATATGTAGCTTAAGTTAAAATTCTTAAAACAGTCATTTATTAAGTCATTTTTAATACAGTTATATCTATCACAGGTTAATATTCTTAAGACAGTCATAGGTAGCTTAAGTTGTTGACATTCTTTAGACAATTATTACTAGCCTAGTTTGACATTCCTAAAACAGTCATATCATTTTTAAGACAGTTATATCTATAGATATATCTATTAGATATAGCTTGTGTTGGCGACATGTCATATCTATATGTTGACATTTTTAAAACAGTCATATCTAGCTTAAGTTGACATTCTTAAAACAGTATTATTTAGGTTGATATTCTTAAAACAGTCTTTTATAGCTTAAAATGACAGCCTAGTTTGACATTTTTAAAAAAGTCATATCATTTTTACAGTTATAATTATAGATACAGCTTGTGGTGACATGTTATATCTAAATGTTGACATTCTTAAAACAGTCAAATCTAGGTTGACAGTTGTATCTAGCCTAGGTTTACATTTTTAAAACAGTCATATCTAGCTTAAGTTGACATTCTTAAAACAGTATTATTTAGGTTGATATTCTTAAAACAGTCTTATATAGCTTAAAATGACATTCTTAAGACAGCCTAGTTTGACATTTTTAAAAAAGTCCTATCATTTTTGACAGTTATAATAATAGATACAGCTTGTGGTGACATGTTATATCTAAATTTAGATAGATTTGAACATTAATGTTGACATTCTTAAAACAATCAAATCTATGTTGACAGTTGTATCTAGCCTAGGTTTACATTCTTAAAACTGTCATATCTTGCTTAAGTTGACTTTCTTAAGAGTCATATCTAGCTTAAGTTGACATTTTTAAGACAGTCATATCTAGCCTAGGTTGGCATTCTTAAGGCAGTCATATCTAGCTTAATTTGACTTTCTTAAAACAGTTATATCTAGTCTAGGTTGACATTCCTAAAACTGTCGTCTCTAGCCTAGGTTGACATTCTTAAAACAGTCATCTTGCTTAAGTTGACATTCTTAAGTCAGGTAGATATATCTAGACTAGGTTAACATTCTTAAGACAGTTAAATCTTACAGTCTTATTACAGTCTTATCTAGCTTAACTTGCCATTCTTAAGAATGTTAAACCTAAGCTAGATATAACTGTTTAAGAGTGTAAATAAAACAATTTAGCATGTAATGTAAGTAGCTTATTTAGAGAATCAAAACCACATTTTATAATTTTTGAAGGTCCTGTATTTTTGTTTTCAGAGCTATTGTGGCAAATAAAACTGAAATTCATCGATTCTTTTCACCATCCAGACAGTGTTAATCATTCGGGGAATTTATATTGAAACATCCAGTCAGATTACTTCATTAAACGGGCGACTTGAAATAGTTGATTATTAGATTTTCCGATTTTCCCGTGCTGTCTGTGATGCTAATAAAATTAAAGATAGCTAGCTGCGTCAATCCGCGGGATTTTCTTCCGATATCGCAGTAATTCTATTAACGAAGCGTTCCGATTTACCTACATGAATATGAATTCGTTAGAAAATTTTGCTTTGTACGTATTTGTACGTATTTGTACGTATACGTTAAAACTCGGTTTATTGAATCATTTTTTAATCGATATCGGTATTGTTCTTGATAAAACAATTACCAAGCTAAGTAATATTTAGCTTAAGTTAGAATGCAAACTTTACTTAAATATAGCTGTCTTAAAAATGTCAACCTACGCTAGCTTAAATTGATTCTGGCAAAGGCTCTATCTGACCTACAAACGGTGCATTCGAACTATTGTTGAAAAGGGTTATGCTGGATGGAAAATTGAATTCACCCGGTAATTAGTTTAAGGTTTTAAGGGTGGCGCAGCGCGAGTAGAGAAAAAGGGATTCCGACGCTGCAGACGCGCGCGGCGAGATTAACGTAATTAACGGACGACACACGCGGCGTCGCGACGCAAAGCATCGTAATTTCGTTAGGAGAGAGAAAAGTTTTCCACGTACGGTTTTATCTGACTGACTATCCAATTTTCAATAGGGTTTTAACTATTAACTTTATTAACTCGAATAGACGTTGCTGTAATTTGATTGTCCTAATGGAAATGGCGCGAAAAGCCGCATTCAAATATCGTTTTTATACCGAGTAGTTCGTTTGTACCACATGTTAGTTCAAATATACAATGGGTCATTTGAACTACCGCGTGTTTCGGTCGGTATTCAACAAACTGTGTGAACTGTGAAAAGTAGTTCATTTGTCCAACCTGGTAGTTCAAATTTGCACGTATAATTTGAACTACCGCGTGTATTTGGTCATTTTACAACAAACTGTATCAAATGCGAAAAATAGTTCGTATGTCCCAAAATAGTTAAAATTTACAAAAATTCTGCACTAAGTAGTTGAAAACATGAGTATATAAGTCAAGGTTGGCATCGTTACTTTGTATCTTGTTTTATTGTGTACCATTAATTGTATGTAGGTATTGAATTTCTTGGTATTTTGATACCTACCTAGGCAAAATAATGTGTGCAATAATTTTCCAGTTAAAAACAGCAAAATATGTAGGTCACTAAAAATCAATCACGCAATTATAATGACGTCATATTTGCGCTATATTGGGTTTGAATTAAGAAAAAATAATAATTTAACTAAGTATATTTTTGTTTACACAATATAAAGCGAAAAACATAATATTGTTTTAAACACTTTGTTTTATCTACTCCCTCATTGATGTGACTTTATAGCGTTTTAGTCACGGGCTACAGTTAGCAACAGTGGCTTTTGGGCATTTTAGTCACGGGATGAAATTAGTTTTATTATAAATTGCGAAAAAGTAAGGTTATATCCGTTGACTGTTGACAGATGTCAAATTTTTAAGAAATAAAATTGGCTTTAAATTCTTATTTGTGTTCGTCGTAGATAAAGTATAGTAGGCAACTTGTTTTATAAACTTCTCCAGACACTCCTTTTTATTAAACACTCGCTAGCAAGCTTCGCTCGTGCCTAATAAAACTCGTAACTAAAATGGCATTTATAAAACTTGATATAAATATACTATTTTTTATTTATTCTAATTATTTCTAAAGCTCGTTTAAAATTTAGAAATATTAAGTGCCCCAATGGTTATAGATAACTACTAAAGCTTTAATTAATAACAATATAAATATATATTATTATATTATTATAATATTACATATGTAGGTATCTCAGAGAAAATATCTCTTAAAGGTAATATTCAGAGACGACATTTTATTTTAAGATCTGTAAACAAGTCATATATGGATAAATATAGATAAAATAAACTTAAACCGGTTCATTTTCATACTTTATTTTAAAGATTTAAGAAATTGGTTAAAAAATGGTAAATAAACCTAAAATTACCAAATATTAACGTATTTTTAGCCAGAAAGTAAATTAACCAAAAAGTTAAATTTCCTTAACATAACGTTAACGTAACCAGTTGTGCTCCTTGGGCTACCACACATCACCAAAAAAAATTACACTCGAACGATCACAAACATTGCTATAGCTATGAGCAACTCAAAAAACAATACAATTTTTAGTTTAGGAGAAAAAAAGTTTATTAAGAACATTAATATTATTTTAATGTTTTTTATTTATTCTCAAATTATTAAATGTTTTTTAGACCACCCTGTATACCCAAAAAATTGAATTCTCTTTAATTTTGACATTTTGAGGTCGCAGTAATGTTTTTTTTTGTAAATTAATAATTAATATTTCTTAATACCTACCATGCATCAAATAAATAAATAACGTTATTTGCGCAAATTCTAAGCTTTGTTAACATAAAATAAATTAATTTATTGACAAAGCAAGGCTGAATTTCCATAATGGCTACTTTGTTCGAAACAAAAACATTTTATCAAAACCGTGATATTATTGCAAAGTTATTGAAATAAATCTCTTGTCATCAAATATCCGATTATTACGAATAGTTCCTGGAATTTAGATAAACAATTAAACAATTAGCACACGATTAATCAATTTTATTTTTTCAATTTTTTTCAGAGAGCTACATTGGCTGAAAAAGAAGTGGCAACGCTGAAAGAACAAATGTCAAATCAACAAAACAATTGCGAAAACAAGGAAACGTCAAACATGGAAAGTCACCAATACGAGAACGAGCTAGCCAATAAAGAAAAAGAAGTAAGAATATGTACAGAAATTATAATATAATTTTTACGAAATGTGTCTGAAGGAATTCCTTTAGTTTATTTCAGTAACATTTGTGTCGATTTGTCACCTGAATGCATTACAAAAATAAATTCCGATACATTTCGAAAAAATCATTTTCTAAAAATACACTGTCCCCTATCGAAAACACGCACAAAAATAGATTGAACAATAATATTTCGTCGCAGCTTCTCTCGAAAATTATCCAAATTGGATATTTGAACTATCGGTTTAAATGAACTACCTTTAAGTCCAGGATTTAAAGCAGTCGTTAAACTCACGCGATTTAACTAATCGTTGAAGATAAGGGACTGTTTATTGGCAAAATATCACAACTGCAAAGAAAACAATTAATTGTGGCGAAATTCTTTTATTTTTGGGTTGAAAGGCGATTTATTTGATGCAGTTTATTTAAACTATCTTTTTCTTTGTCTTTTATTGTAATTTTATGCCAATTTTATCATTTCGCCGATAATTTTCATTAACGAAATTAACAAAAAGGTCAAAAACCTTACGTACAGTACTTTTCGTATTTTTATCATATTTATGTGACTACCTAAGCCCGATATTTATTTGCCAAAACTATTAATTCAAAAATTAGTCACGCCATAATAAATATAACACAAACCACTCGCAGTAGGCGTATGATGAACATAACAAATGCACAGAACGCTTAATCGAGTTCGCTTCGCTTTTTTCAAAACAATCGAACACCTAATGACTTTTATTTCGAGATTTGTTCGACATCCGCCGTGCCAAGTTTTATTAAATCGGTTCGAAAATAGACGACAGATTAAAATGTTTACGAAATGTCCTAAATCCACCCCTGCGTAAAACGCCGACTGTTTTTCAAGGCATTCTACAGAAATTTTATGGTAAAACAATTGCCTCGCTAAGCGGAAGCATATTCAAAGATAAATATGAATTATCAAAACCTTATTATCTAAATAATTTCAAATGAATTATTGGTGCGTTTTGAGCAACCCTTTCTACATTGCGATTTATAACTATTTCAAAGAATTCAGAGCATGTTTAACGTTTATTCGCCTTTTTATCGCATCGCAAAGATCTTTGAATTTATCTAATTGTTACATGAAATATGCAGAGAAGATTTTGTACATTATTTTAGAGTCATATTTCCAACTTGGCATTCTTAAACCAATTATCTGGCTAATTTTTAAAACAGTTATAGCGAGCTTAAGTTGATATTCTTAAAACAGTTAGCTAGTTTAAGTTAACATTTTTAGTTAGTTAGTTTTAGTTAACATTCCTAAAATATTAATAGCTAGCTTAGGTTGACATTCTTAAAACAGTCAAGCTTTAATTGATATTCTTAAGACAGTTATAGTTATCTTAAGTTGATATTTTTATGACAATAATATCTAGCTTGAGTTGACATTTTTAAAACAGTTATATCTATTTGTAGTCAACAATGTTAGCTTACATTTTTTAGACAGTTATACCTAATTTAAAACAGTTATATCCAGCTTAAATTGGCATTTTCAAAACAGTTATAGCTAGCTTAAGTTGAAATTATTAAAACATTTATAGCGAGTTTAAGTTAAGATTTTATTTAGTTAGTTTTAGTTAACATTCCTAAAATAGTTATAGCTAGCTTAGGTTGATTTTTTTGAAACAATCATATCAAGCTTTAGTTGATGATCTTAAGACAGTTATTGCTATCTTAAGTTGATATTTCTAAGACAATAATATTTAGCTTGAGTTGACATTCTTAAATCAGTTATATCTAGTTGTAGTTAACAATGTTAGATTTTTAAGACAGTTATAGCTGTCTTAGGTTGACAATTTAAAACAGTTATACCCAGATAGAGTTGACATTTTAAAAACAGTTATAGCTAGATTAGGATTCTTAAGACAGTCATATTTTAAGCTTTAGTTGATATTATAGCTATGTTAGGTTGACAATTTAAAACAGTCATATTTAGCTTGAGTTGACATTTTTAAAACATTTATATCTAGCTTATGTTGACATTCTTAAAAAAGTCATATTAAGCTTTAGTCAGAGAAAGATTTTGGGTTGGGAATATTTTTATAAATCATTATGTTGAAATTTTAATATAAAAATCGTGTTTCTCAATTTTTACTTTTTAAAAATGTTTTTGGGCCCCTGCTCTGGTTGATATTTTAATACAGTTTCTAGTTTTAGTTAACATTCTTAAGACAGTTATATCTACCTTAAATTGACATTCTTAAAACAATAATAGCTAGCTTAGGTTGACATTCTTAACAGTTAAATCTAGTTTTAGTTGACATTTTTCAAACAGTTGAATCTTCTTTAAATTGACATTTTTAAAAGTTTGCAAATATCAACTGTTTTTAGATTGCCAATTTAAGCTAGCTATAACTGCCTTAAGAATATCAGCCCATGCAAGCTACTACTGTATTAAGAAGCTATAAATGGATGGTGTAACTGTCTTAATTCTGACTTTTTATTTATTTATCACAGTTACACATACAAACGCGAGATGTATTGTTTAATAATAAACAATTATGTTTAAAGTGTTTGCACAAACGGCGGTGAGATGTATAGGAAAAACATTCTAAAGTATCGTATATTTTGATCAAAATTATCCCCTGTGAAAACCGTGGGAAAATCCGGAGAAAATCATTTATTACGTCGCATTTTCCAATAATAATCGGTTTATATGAAAGCTTTCCCCTTTTCTTTCGTAATCCTATTTAAGATTTTCCGAAATAAAAGAAAAACAAGGTGTCTAAGCTTCCTGTTTATCAATATTTATTTTCTTGGGTAGGTACTTTTTTTATAATATAATGGAACATCTGCGAAATTCACATCTTAATTATGAATTAAGTGCTCCATAGAAATATATAATATATAGATAATAAAAACAAAATATATACATTGCTATAATCTAGTATTTAGAGATGTCAATAATGTAGAGTAAAAAAAATTGTTTGCCCTAAAAAGTATAAAACCGCGCGAGCGAAGCCGCAGGTCCAAAGCTAGTGCACCATACGTTTGTTCAAAGCGTTTTCACGTAAAGTTTTAAATATGCTAAAGTGTCTTCGATATCTTGTAAAATAAAATAGCAATTTAGGTCGTGGATTGTATTTTCGCTAATTGTCGCTCGAGTAATGACCAATAGAATATGTATGAGTTCGGTACCTATAAAAAATGCAAAATAAGTGCGATAGTACCTATGCACAGTCCATTAACAACATCCTGTGGAAAAAGGTTTGTTTAATGCAGATTTTCATTTGTTACGCATGTGTGCGTGTGTCGAAAAGTAAAATAAAACACAAAAAATTGAACTACAATAATACTACAATAAATGACAGATACGGATTTTTGATAAATTGGATTTCCGCTTCCTTTTCTTCAAAAACGATAAAAATTTAGGTTCAACGCTTTGTAATTATTGATTGTATTATCTCTAATGATTTGCCATTTTTTGCTTTAATCATGAATATTTTTAAATAATTGCCTAATAACAAAAAACCTACTATTTTTTTTTAATTAAGTACCACAAAATACATAAACATATACAATATACCACCATATAAGTAATAACAAAAATTAATTACTTTTCATAATTTTTAATAATGGTTGCTATAGCAACTTTTTTATTGAAATATTTAGTTACATAACTTTTGATTTGGGTTGTATTGTGTAGTATAGGCTTTGGGCTTTTTTATTATGCGTGGGAATACAATATATATATATTGTATTCCCACGCATAATAAAAAAGCCCAAAGCCTATACTACACAATACAACCCAAATCAAAAGTTATGTAACTAAATATTTCAATAAAAAAGTTATCAATCAATTAAAATTATATTTAAATAGTAAGGTTATCAAACTAACCGAAAATTAATAAAAACAACATGCAATGACATTTTTCTAATTAAAGAAAAAATAGTTTATTTTTAAAGGTTATCGCGAATAAAATATCTGAATTATTGGGTCTTGCAAAAATATTGATTAGTTAGTTAGTTTTCCTTCAATATCGTCAGTTGTTTTATTAAATAAAAAAAATTGGTAAGTTTTTTATATTTTGACGTTTGTGTATTTTTTTTATCTACTTGCAATTCAAGAACGCAACTCGTATTTATATATGAGCGTCTGGAAATTACTGATGTGGAACGAAGCATGGCTAAAAGAAGCCCACCTGTGTAGTGTTTTGAAACATTTTTGTGCTTAATTTTTTAAATTTTTTCGAATTTAGTTATAACCGGCTTAAAATGACAGTTGGGATGACATTCTAAAAACAGTAATATTTTAAAAAGCAATATCCAGTAATTTACATTTTTAAGACGCTGCATCTAGCTTAGGTTTTAAGAATGTCAACTTAAGATAGCTGTCTCAAGAATATAACTGTTTTAAATTTAAGCTAGCTTTATTTTAAGATGGTCATCTTAAGCTATGACTTTCCAAATACAAACTCTAAAAGTGTTTAACAATTAAAATAATTTTAAAACTTCTATTTATACTTATCACTTTTGCACAAATAGCAGTGAGATGTATTAAACAACAGTTTCAATTGAATCGTTCTACAGTACGTAAGACTTTATTTTATAACTCTTTTAAAAATGCCAATTTAAGATGGCCATAACTGTTTTTTTTATTTTTGCTATGACTCCTCGTTCCAAATATAGAAGTTTTTAATATTAATAACAATTTAAAAACTTTATTTACGGTTTATGCTTGAACAAATGGCAGTGAGATGTAACAAACAACATAAAATTGTTTTAAGACTTAAGCTACAACTGTCCTAAAAATATCAATTAAGCAACCTATAACTGTTTAGTTATTTAAAGATACCTGTCAACTTAAGCTAAATATAACTGTTTTAAGAATGTCAGCTTAAGCCAGCTATAACTGCATTAGAATGAAGCTAGATGTTTAAAATTGTTATTTTAAGCTATATCTCTTTTAAAAATGTCAAATTTAGCTAGCTAACTGTTTTAAGATTGTTATTTTGAGATATCACTGAACCACCTGTCAACTTCAGCTAAATATGACTGTTTTAAAAATGTCAAATTTTTTAACCTATAACTCTTTAAAGAATGTCATCTTAAGCAGCTATAACTGTCTTAAGAAAGTCAACTTAAGCTAGCTATAACTGATAGTCATTTTAAGCTATGACAAACTACAAACAATTATAACAATTTAAAAATTCTTTTTATGCTTATCACTGTTGCACAAATAGCAGTGAGATGTAATAAACAACAGTTTCGTTTAAATCGTCGATATGGCAACGTAGGATGAAAAACAATCGAACAAAGAAGTGTCAATTGTCTTTGGTGGGTGGATTATATTTATGTAAATCATCACAAAGCTTTTAAAACTACACGAAAATTAACTTACAATTAATTAAATGTCTGCGAACGTCAATAACCGATTTTCGGTAGCGAACGAATGGAAATGTATAAGAAAATGACGGCTAAACGTCAGGAGAGAGAATTTTTTAGAGCCGCAAAATCAAACTCCCAGAATTATATCAATTAAATTCGCCGGCTTCGGGCGAAATATTATTGCTTCGGAAAATCTTGATTAAATTTCAAAGTTTTCCGATTTAAAAGCCATAAATTTCGATTCGCGCATTTCCTTTAACAAACAAATCTAGAGCGTCTTAAATCTCAGATTAGTTCAAATGTACCGTTAGATGTCAAAAATGCAGTAGTTTAAATGTGCCCACTATATGTCAACATGTCATGGCTATCTTTATTAATAATGACGTTCTTTGTTAAAATGTTTAAAAACCGCGTTTTTACAATATAAAAACGTTTCTGGTGTGTGACGATGGCACAAAGACCCTACAAACTGATATTTATTCTTCTGTAACAAAGTGGTCTTTTGGTTTGGGCCATTAAAATTAATATTAACCGGATACACACACATATAGCTGTATCGACCTTGGATATACACGAAACGATTTATTCGTAAAAAATAACGTATATGAATTATGAGAAACGTATAAAAATTTAATGAACTATTTCCTTTTTACTTCTTCGAAATTATCCACCAAATGGAAGTTATTAAATTTATCTAATTTTATCTTATTTTTTGGATTTGTTTTTTGCGGTGGAAAAATCTTGCAAAATTAATTCGGGGGATGGTTTTGCACCCTCGCCAGCTAACAAGGGTGTTATTTTAAAGATTTTTAATCACTATATGAGTCATTTAAATAATTGATTATATAGATAGACGCGTATAAAAGAGGGACCGAAATCCCCCAACTTTATCTTAAGGGGGGAGAAGGGGGAGGACATACATCCATATCTAGAGAGACGAAAAGGTAAATCGGACTAAAAAGAGATGAGCGAAAATCGCGTTTATTCCACAAAGTGGTTATTTTTATTGTAAATTATGTTTGAAACTACAAAAATTTGAATTTTGGAAACAAAAAAGCACCGAGCAACAAAATAGTTATTGGTAAAAAACTATTTCTGCTTATACATCTCACCGATGTTTCCATATCCAACTAGTTCATAAACACCCAAAAAATACGAGTTATTAAGTAAATAAAATTCAAATTTTATTTTTTTTATTAATTTTTATAAGAATTAATCATCTTTGTGGAATTCTCCCTTTATAGCAGAAAATCAATCGATACTTGAGTCTAAGAAGCGTATCACTCTCTAATTGTCAGAATGATGGGTTATGTGCGATGGGGGGAATCGGGGGGGCAAAGGGGGGTTCGATCCGATATCGAAATATGTAGATATAGACGAGAAACCTTACCAATCAGACATTTATGCTTCGCTATGCTAGAAAGTTTAATTTCCCGATAATGGCTGTAGACTTGAAATCGTCATTTTTAAATGAAATACAGGGGAATGCAAGTTTACATTTTGTTTTACCTTATAGTTTATATATATGCATATATATTATATTTAAGAATATCAACTTAAGCAAGCTATAACTGTCCTAATAATGTCAACTTGTTTGACATTCTAGAGACAGTGTCTAAAACTTGTATTTAACATTTTAACGTTATTTATTTAAAGAAAAACTATTGTTCCAAATAATTAAGTTTTATGGATATTCCAATAAAAATAAATAAGATAATGGTTTTAAAACTAACAAATAAAATGATGTAAAATAAACCAAATCCTGGCGCCTGTATTTTTTCTGCGGTTTATTGGTAATAACTATTTAAGGTAAATTAAATAACATAAAATAGATTAGGTTAAGTACTACATTGCAAAAAATTTTAGTGACGTCATTTTCTTATCATTTTTTAATTTAAATTTTCGTTCACTCCCCGTGTTTTTTTTGTATCCTGCCCATAAAACATCTTCAATTAGTGGCATTGTTTTTGAAAGTGCCCCCATTCGGACATAAATCTTTCAGTATAATTAGGAATGATTTCCTATAACGTACATTACAGGGGGAATGTCGTGTATAAATTTAAAACTAAAATACATCTTAAAAATTCGATTTTCTAATTTAGATTGTTTGCGCCAAGGGATTCATTTCTATTATAGTTTTAATACATATTGAATTAGCTTAGTTTTAACGATAAAGGTCACACACTCACAAAAATTTATACCAGCCGTAAAAAAAATATGTTTAAAACTTTATTGAACTATAATATCTTTTATAGGCTAATTATCGTCTAATTTTTAGTATTAAAGAAACTATTTATAGCCACACTTAGTCGAGAAGGACTATAAAAAATTTATAGGTGACAATTATGAAAAAAGTCATAAATACACCTTTCAGAAACTTCAATGAAAATATTAAAATCATAATAACTTCGTTTTTAACGATTTAATGTATCATGCCTTGACATTTTGACATTCCAAACTTGATTTATACTGTCAAATGTCAATTTAAAAATGTCAACCACACATCTAGCTTAAGTTGACAGTTATGGCTATCTTAATTTGGAATTTTTAAAACATTTATAGCTAGCTTAAGTTGTTATTCTTAAAGCACTTCTGGCTAGCTTAACTTGAGATTCTTAAAAGTTATAGCTAGCTTAATTTGGCATTCTTAAAACAGTTATAGCTAGCTTAATTTGGTATTCTTAAAACAGTTATAGCTAGCTTAGGTTGTCATTCTTAAAGCACTTCTGGCTAGCTTAAGTTGACATTCTTAAAACAGTTATAGCACTTCTGGCTAGCTTACATTGACATTCTTAAAACAGTTATAGCTAGCTTAATTTGGCATTCTTAAAACAGTTATAGTTAGCTATAACTGTTTTAAGAATATCAACTTAAGCTTGCCAGAAGTGCTTTAAGAATGACAACTTAAGCTAGCTATAACTGTTTTAAAAATTCCAAATTAAGATAGCTATAACTGTTAACTCAAGCTAGCCATAACAGTTTTAAGAATGTCAGAAGATGGGTATGCTGTAGTTGAAGTTCTTAGGACAGTTTTATCTAGCTTAATTTGACATTTTTAGGACAGTTGTAGCCACATTCTTAAAACTGTTCTAAGAACCTCAACTTAGCAAGCAGTAACTGTTCTAAGAATGTTAGCTCAAGCTAGCTATAATTTTTTAAGAATGTCAACAAGCTAGCCATTACTGTCTTAAAAATCTCAACTTAAGCTAGTTATAACTGTTTTAAGAATGTCAACTTAAGCTAGCTATAACTGTTTTAAGAAACTTGAAATAGCTGTAACTGTTTTAAGAGTGTCAACCAATTAAAAGCAGATACGTTTATTTAGTGAAAATTTAAATCTGTGTATTATCTTTTTGTTTCTCCCTCGTAGAAACCCTTTCCAATCAGCATACGAAAATACTCCTTTTATATTTTACTTTAATTATTGATTATTTGCAACTTAGATATGGATGGGAGGCATATCGAAGTGGGGTGGGGGTATGGGGGGAGGGTGATTAAGCTATATGGATATTTCACCCCTTTTCCTTAATAAGGGATCTCTTCTCTTCCAGTGATTGGCAAAACGCGGGGGATGATTTGAAAGCCATAAGTAATTTTAATTTCGAGATTTAATTGTAAATGTTGGTGTTTTTAGTAGACTACATCTCACCTATGTAAGTATTTACATCTATGTAAAAAAAATGAACCAAAAAATGTTCATTGACAAACCTACATTGTTGTTTATTTGTCGTAGGATCAAATATCCTTTGTTTCAAAAAAGATAAACATCACCATTATTATTAAGAAAATAAAAGTGAGGATTAAAATAATTTGATTTATCTCTCTGGCTTGTATGTTTAATTTATGAACATCGACGCCATTACAACAAATACACCTCCATTTTATTTATTATTATTAAACCTATTTCATTCGATAATATTATTTACTTAATTCTTGATAATGATTTCTCTGTTTGCTGAAGGTGCTATAAATTAACAAGATAAAGTATTTTTATTAATTGCCATGCATTATTAGTTTAATTTTAAAATTTATTGGTGTAGCACACAAGCAGAATGGATGAAAAACAAGAAAAAGTAAGTTAATTTACAAAATAACAAACTTTTTCTTTATGAAATCATTAGCAATACTAATTTAAAACATTTTTGAAACGAAAAATCATCAAAAAACATAACCCATTACCATAAAAACCACCATTAATCATACATCTCACCGGTGTCCACATATACCACTACTATATAAGCCAGCTACTTTTGAAATGTAAGCCATCGAACAAAAGGCGAATTCACGTCAATTTGTTTCAAAATACGTAAATCTACCGATTTTAATACAAAAACAACGTTCCTCGATGATCAAAACAAAATTTATTAATTCAATTTCGCGTTGTTTTTTGCAATAAATTCCCAAAACGTTATCAACATGTACGTCTGTACTTTTAAGATAGCAACCCCCGAAATATTGACATAAAGGGTTGCGAAAACAAAAGGGTATCGTCCCTCGAAATTTTTGATATATCTTTATATAATAAATTGCCAGAAGAGATCACATAGCTACTGATTAAAAAATGCTCATGTATACGCGATTCGAAATAAATGACTTGTTCTACCTACACCGATACGAGAGCTGGTTTTGATTGATTTTCTTCAGTGAAATTAAGGAATAATTTTGCTAAAAGGGTTCCACACCCCCCTAAACGAATCAATCTATCCTTGGTGGAAATTAATAAAATATATCAAGGTTTGATTGATTTTATAAATACGCTGTGTTTTAATTGCAAGTAGAATGAAAACTGGTTGAGTAAAACACTTCGTTGTGAATGTAGCTTAATATAATGTTAAAATGTGGTTTAAATTTAAAAATTATATCACCAAAAAATGTTGAGGTATGATAAAAAATATCAATTATATTAATTATATTTTTTAATGGTTGATATCTCAAAAACCGTTACAGATAAAATTTTGCAATTGGGCAGTTTTGTAGCTCTATATTATGCTGAACATCACACCAAATTTGAGCTATATAAGTTTTATAGTTTTAAATCCGCATAGATAAATGTTATTCCTTACATTATAAACGATGTTTCCTTATTGTGCACAAAAAGCTTTAAAACGCGTGTAACTTAATAACTAAAAGAGCTAGAGTGTTGTAATTTTAGAAAAATATAGCTCTAGTATATGTTTATATGTATTTTAAATTACAAATTTATAGCTGTTTAACTTTTTATGCAAAATAAAGTTGTCCTAGCAAATATAGTAACAACAACTTCAAAACAGTTTATCTTCCGAATTATTTGAGCTAGATTGTTGAAATATTGACTGCGCATAGCTTAAACATTTCTTAAAATAAAACATAAATTACAAAATTATATCCCAATAACACTCTCTTTCTTATTTTCAGATTGCACAATTGTCAGAGGAGAATCAAAGGTTGAAACAAGTTATATCAAAACTACAGGAAACGTCTATAGCTCAAATTTCCAGGCTGGAAGACGAGCTAGATCAACACAGACAAGTTATAAGCAAGCTGGAGCTAAAGCTTGAACAACAAAGGGACTTTGAGGAAATCAAACGAGATGTTAGGTGAGACTTTTATTAACTAATTTTTGTTATCTGAGGTATTTAGATCGGTTTACAAGAATAATTAATCATTTGTTAACAAAATAAATATTTCTAGATAGTGATGAAATCATTTATGATGATGTAAATCTCTTAAATTTTAGTTAAACAGTGTTTTTCTTTTATTACAGCTACATGAAGACAGAGAACATTCCAGAAACCAAAAATTTAGATCACCATTCGGAAAAATCGTCAGATAAACAATTGAAAACCCCGTCTGAGAGCGAAGGTAAGCAGAATAGCCAAGTAAAAAAGCATAAAATAAATTTCTTAAATAAAATTTTGTAATACAGTTATAATTTAAGCGATTGTTTCGTCTTATGGGAACGCACCAGATATTTTAATAAATTGTAGAAACATTTAAAGATTAATTATTTGCGAAATCAATTGTTCCTATGAAATTGCTCTTTTCACATGTCCTTTACTAGATTTAATGTGTCCCAATTTTAACATAATAGTTTATTAACGATTTTAAAAACTGATTACAAATGTTTTGCAACGATTTAATGTGTCTTCATTCGTTTTTTAAATGTTAGTTTAGTTACTGGGATATAAGTCTGGGCTATATGAAGGTCATCTTTTTTTAAATTAATGCTAGGAGCCAAGTCTGGACTTTATAGTGGCCATCTTATTGTACATGTCATGTTTTTGTGGATATTTTTTAAAATTATCTCACTTAAAAATCTTGATTTCCGGTTAATGCCTGACTTATTGTATTTACTTATTCAACATAATTAATTATTTGACTAACTCTATTATAATTTTTAGAAAATTTAAAACACAATTATGCAAAATTTTTTTTCGATGATAACAATCTAAATTTAATTTTTAATTGTTAATATGTTTAATGTATTTTACAGTTAATACCATTATTAGGTTTTTTGAATAATAAAAAATTGGTTAAATCAGCCGGGCATGACAAATATTATAATTATTTCACATTATTAAGTTTAATTTATTGTTTTTAACAGTATTTTATGCTCTTTAGACTATAATATATACCGTATATCCTTCCTATAAAATGCCTTAGAATGTGTCGATCTTTGAAAATATGTTATTCTACCAAAAAAACACCCAGTATATTTGATTTGAGGGTGGGTTATAAAACTACAAAAGTTGTGCCTTAAAATGATAAATAATTTTAAAATCTATTTAGTAATAAATAAGCTATGTCATGTGTCACCTAGCTATACCTTAAAATAGAAATGTGTTTTCCAAAATATCTCACACCCTGTACATTTTTCAACAAATGTTGTTACCATACTTTTTATAGACAATCAAATTCTGCACAATTTTCATCCTAAACTTTTTTTTGTACAATTAGTATTTTCGAAGATACCTCAATCATTGTAACAACACGTTGCAAGTGAACACATTCTGAGCAAAACGTCCTTGTTTTGGTTCCAGGGGTTGCGGACGAAGAATCCTCAGCGACCCCTTCAACCAGGACGCCTCAAAATGTTATCCCAGCCCCATTCCAAAACGTTGAAACATTTGGTTCCTTCTTAGGGGAGGAGATCGTCTCCAAATGGAGGTCCAAGGTTAATGAGAGTAAATTTTCGTCGGATTGCAAACCTGAAACGCCGGTGGATAGCAAGAGTACCGCCTCGACGCCTCAACCGAGTGAAGAAAGCCATCACCAAGAGAATATGGTGAACGGTAACCCCAAATCGCCTCAAGAGGATAACAACAACCACCATGTCAGCAACAACAACATCCCCATCACCCCTACAATGTGTGTAAACAACTTTTTGAGGAACGAAGACCTGAAAAGCCCTTACAGATTCGACGAGCACAGATCATACAGATTCGCTGAGGAACTCGGCATGGCACCAGGCTCCATGGTATCACGTCTCGGTGAATCCCTCATACCCAAAGGTGACCCAATGGAGGCCCGCCTGCAAGAAATGCTTCGCTACAACATGGACAAATACGCCTCCCAAAATTTGGACACGCTCCACATAGCCCGACGTGTCAGGGAACTCCTCTCAATCCACAACATTGGCCAAAGACTGTTCGCTAAATACATCCTGGGTCTTTCCCAGGGCACTGTAAGCGAGCTTCTATCAAAACCCAAACCATGGGACAAGCTGACAGAAAAAGGTAGAGATAGCTACAGAAAAATGCACGCCTGGGCCTGCGATGAAAATGCTATAATGCTGTTGAAATCACTGATCCCCAAAAAAGGTAAGAATTTTATAAATTATTGTGCTTTTAACACTTTTTATATCATTCTAAATACAGTTATCTAGATTAGTTTGAAAATCTTAAGGTGCGGAAGTTCTGCATCTGGTTCAACATTTTTTATATCGGAAGCTTGTCCAAACTTTATAGAGAGAGCTAAGGTTATCATTCTTTAGACAGTTATAATCTAGCTTAGGTTAACATTGATTTATCTCTGGTAACTGTCAACCTAAGGTTTGATTGATTTTATAAATAGGCTGTGTTTAATTGCCCGTAGAATGAAAACTAGTTGAGTAAAACACTTTAAATTCTTTGTAAGTGTAGCTTAATATAATGTCAAACTAAGGTTCCAATTTAAAAATTATAGCTCTTAAAATTTTTGAGATACTATAAATAATATCAAATGTTGTTAATCCATCCACATCAAAAATACTATAATTTTTTAAAGGTTGATACTTCAAAAACCGTAACAGATAAAATGTTAAAATTTGGCAGTTTAGTAGCTGTATATTATGTTTAACATCACACCAAATTAGACCTATATAAGTCTTATAGTTTTAAAACCGCATAGATGAATGTTATTCCTTACATAATAAACGATTTTTCCTCATTGTGCGTAAATTGCTTTAAATCGCGTGTAACTCAAAAGCTAATAGAGCTATAGTGTTGTAGTTTTAGAGAAATATAGCTCTAGTATATGTTTATATGTATTTTAAATAACAAATTTATAGCTGTTAAACTTTTTGAGCTACAATGAAAAAAATAAAGTTGTAACAAATATAACAACTTCAAAACAGCGTATATCCCTACTATTTGAGCTAGATTGTTAAAATTTTGACTGAGCATAGCTTAAACAAAGTTAATAAACATAGCTTCGATTAACATTCTAAAAAAAGTTTTAGTTAGCGTTGCGAAAGTTCCGCATACTTTTGTTATCATTCTTAAGACAGTTATAATCTAGCTTAGGTTAACATTAATTTAGCTCTGCAACTGTCAACCTAAGCTGGATATAACTGTCTTAATCTAAATGTAAAATAATTAAAACAGTTCTATATCAGGCTAAAGTTGACATTCTTAAAACATTTAAATTGACTAAACTTTTATGGGAAATTCAAACTAGCTACAAATCAGGCTACCCTTTCGCGACTGTCAATTGATAAACCGCAACTGTTTTTTCGTCGTTTCTCTTTTGTTTTTTTCATCCGACGCTACCGCTCCTATTCTTTGATATCGAAAGGTAAAGGGTCGACGAATTTGTACGAATTTTTATTGTTTACACTTGAAAACAGCGTCTGGGGCCCAAATTAACAATTTACATACATTTGTTTTACTTTTTTTGTACTTTTTTTGCGTATAAACGTACATCGAACGCTTTGTCCGCCCGTCATAACATTTCAATAAACGCATCAATTTTTATTCAGCTTTCGGTTCAAACTTGTCACTGGCAGATTTTGGACGTTTTACTTTTTTTTACATTGTTTAATTCATTTGTTTTTAATGTGCACACGCGTTTTTAACCCAAATCACATGCGTTTGGCGTTGTTTAGCGAATCGATCGATGCGGTTTAAATCTGGGCAATCAGGTGGACGGAACGTTTTTGCGATCATGTTTAACAATTTAATTAAAATGTTTGGTGAATATTATATTAGGCAATTACACGTTAAAAACTTTTTATGTCCCCATTAGTGTTTTGACGTCAATCACTGAATATATCAATATTAAATAAAATTAAATGGATTTTCAATTTTCTACTACATAACATTATATTCTAAATCTACAATCTATCCTTATAGATAAAATATTTATTTATTTTCGTGCACCGGAAGTCGCTTTATCATGGCAAACATGAAATCTCAAATCAGCCCACCATTGTTTTCAATAGACATCGTAAAAAATCGTTTCTTTTGATTTTAATTGATGATGATTATACAATTGACTCAAAATACGTAATTATGTGGCATTTTAATGCACTACTATCTAATTATCATTAGCATTACATTGCATGCGAAATCTAAATACTAAAATAGCAATACATAAAAAATATGTAATAAAAAAAAGGTTCACCTGGTGGCAAGATTGCTATAAATGTGGCGGTTTTGAGGTTAGGTAAATGACGTTTTAAACGTCAAATTATAGCTAGCTTAAGATAGCCATAATATCTAGCCTAGGTTGACATTCTTAAGACAGTTATAGCTAGCCCAAGTTGACATTCTAAAGAGTCATATATAGGTTAGTTTTAAAACAGTTATAGCTAGCTTAATTTAACATTCTTGAAAGTTATAGCTGGACTAAGTTGACATTCTTAAAACAGCTATAGCTAGCTTCGATTAACTTTCTTAAAACTGTTTTAAGACCTAAGCTAGCTAAAAAAATTTTAAGAAAGTCAATCGAAGCTAGCTATAGCTAAGAATGTAAACTTAGTCTAGCTATAACTGTTTTAAGAATCTCAAATTAAGCTAGCTATAACTGTTTTAAAACTATGTTATATCCAACATAATGTGGCGATTTAAAAATAACTTAAGCTAGCTAAAATTGTCTTAATAATAGCAAGTTAAACAAGAATAACTAATATCTAACCTAAAATATAATTTAAAAACTATATTGCCAAGTTTGTCAATGATTGCTAAAAAGTTAACAAATCTTTCAATTGTTTTACTTGATCATTAAATTGTATTCAATTGTTTCAACTCGTTTCGTCATAATTTGTTCCCATGGAGTTTGTAAGGTAAAATAAATATTTAATTACTTAGGTTCTAATCTTCAAATCTTTAATATTTTTTGACATGCTCTAGATGGTTTTTAAGGTGAATAAATGTTCAATTTAGCTGATTACATTAAACTTTTTCTTTAATTAGGAATTATAATTTTATTGTTATAATAATTATTGTTTGTTGATCATAAAACTGTTTGGGAAACATTATTTTCTAATTTTAAGTTATTAGCCATCATTTCAAATTGCATTGTACTTACATATGGTTCAGGCTTCTCCATATTTAACTGAATTTTCTCATATAACTCAGAACTGTCATTTGTAGAACAAATGACAATCTACTTAGGCCTACTGCGTTCATGTAATTATACCTCGTACACGTCAATCTCGCAGTTAACTTGATTTTAATTCTAATTCGACAATAAGATGATTTCTCTTCAAAAATAACTGTTTTACAAAAAGAAAAATGTCGTTTGTGTACAATATGTTCTTTCCCATGAAGATAATTGCAGATTATTTAAACATCGAGTCAAAATATTAGATGTTTTGTCACACGGTACAACAAATCGTATCGCATACTGTTATAAAGTCTAATATTATTTTAATAATAGCGCAACGCAATTATCTTTATTCCATGGGATCAGATTTGTTTTAGAAATCTATAAAACACTCAAGGCTATTCTTATTATTGGATTTAACGACAAAAAACGCATCTATAAAATATCTTTAAGCACGCTATACCATTTTTTAATGACTAGAAACTGAGTAACGTGGTATTACAGGTTCATTAATATTACCTACTGATGTTGATATTTATACATATACTGTAATAAATTTTAGAAAATTATCACTCCTATTATATGGTATAGATTTGACCTACACGTAAATGATAAAAAACTGTTTTTTTTTGTAGTATCCCCCCTTAATTTCTTAAGACAGTTATGTCTAGCTTAAGTTGACATTTTTATGAATTTCTGATTGGAGGGAATATTTGAAACTACATAACTTCTATTGTAAAAAATTATTATTGTCATTGAACATGACCCCCATACCTATGATTTTATATGATTTATTCAAGCCTGACTTGAAAATTTTGGGCCACAATAACATTTATTATTGATAATATTGCAGATAACGACTTCCTTCCTAAATATATTTAATTGCAATAAACCATTCAATATATGAAACGATTTATTTAATAATTTTTATAATTTTATTCTCATGCGGTTTTCCGGTATACAAATAAATAAATTAATCATGAAATTTGAATTCGTCATATTTGGCCCGCCCAATAATTATATCGATATTACTAATTTTTACTATTTTTAAATATATTTAGGATTTTTCCTACTTGTTTACCATTCTTTAAAATGCTATAAGTAGTTATCGCTGCTATACAAACGTAGGCGAGATGGATGGCTGAAAATCAATCCCCCATAGGTCACTTGATTTTATGCGGTACTTCGTTAATAAAAGAAAATTCACCACTATTAAGTAGTTAGCTTAGATTTAAAGCCCTGATAAAGTGTATGTACATATTAATGAACTATAGATTTGCTGGAAAAAAATTACACAATACATTTGTTAACACAGAGCGTATTTAAATCAAGACTAAACAAAGACAAAACAATGGGAAATAGCGTGTTGAAGCGGGACGAAAAATTCGTCATTTCAACTTCGCGTGTTTGTAGTTTGCATGTGTCAAAATTGAGTTGAAAAGTTTTTCTTTAATTTCCACAATATCGATATTATTCGTGGTTTTATAATAACGATTTTTATTTATTGTTGCTATAAAAAAAATTAAAATTATGTTGAATATATCTCGCCTATATTTGTGTAGCATTGCTAAGTATTTAAGGCCTATTTATACTAAATAAAATTAAAGTAAATTAATCAAAATTCAACAAAAATGTTGTATGATACATTGAATAAAACCCATCCTTTGTGCAGGGACGCAAATTGACGAACGAACAAAAAACAATGAAGAAAATAGTATTTTAATGAAGCAAATTCTCTGGCTTAAGTCCAAATATTAAATCTTCGAGTCGAACCACGTCGGTAAAAATAAAAAATAAGAAAAAACCGAGGGAGATAATAAATTGCATCCATAATATTTTTAGTATACCTACGATTCAGAATACTAAAAACTTTAACTACAAATTATAAACTCGTAAAGGGAATCTAATGATTTTATAATTACTGATACAAATTTACCATAATCAATTTTAAAATACCACAAAAATCACTGTTCATGTTTCCCACAAGTTCATCCATCATTGTTTTTAATAATACATTTGAAAGATTTAAAAAAAAAATTACTGTCAACTTGCACTTTACATCTGGCTTCAGTAAATTCAGTAAATTATATACTGCATATTACATGGGTCAGAATTTCTCAAACGGGCCACCTGAATTTGGTCAAAATTAGTTTTTGATTGTAGATACATTTTTTCGATAGTATTTTATATCACTAACACAAATCCTAAAGGATTTTGTAAAAAAAAAATTTTCAATTGACATATTCATGATATTAAAAGTAAAAGTTTTTAGTAATTAAAAAATAAAAAAAATCATTATGGCTAAACTAATTATCCGATTCCAACGATTTAACTAGCGTTGGAATCTTGTTTTGACATAGATTCTTTGTTATTTTTTTCAATTGTACAATTTTCATTTAGGTCGATTTTTTTTTGTTTTTTTTATAACAAATTCGGAAATAATTGGCTTCTGCGCCAGTTATCGACTCGAAAAAAAAACCACATATACTCCAATCATTTTTCGAAATTATGCTGCTGAGAAAAAAAATGGCCCGCAGGTTCCAGACCACCGTAAGACGTCGCGTCACAAGCGCGTACAGCGTACACGGTTCGGAGCGTGAGCTGACACCGCGCGCGGCCACAAAAGGACGAATAACTTTTTGTCAACCTGCGGGCCATTTTTTTTCTCAGCAGCATAATTTCGAGAAATGATTGGAGTATATGTGTTTTTTTTCTCGAGTCGATAGCTGGCGCAGAAGGCAATTATTTACGAATTTGGTATAAAAAAAACAAAAAAAAATCGACCTAAATGAAAATAGGACAATTGAAAAAAATAACAAAGAATCTATGTCAAAACAAGATTCCAACGCTAGTTATATCGTTGGAATCGGATAATTAGTTCAGCCATAATGAATTTTTTTATTTTTTAATTATTAAAAACTTTGACTTTTAATATCAAGAATATGTCAATTGAAATTTTTTTTTTTACAAAATCCTTTAGGATTTGTGTTGGTGATGTAAAATACTATCAAAAAAATGTATCTACAAACAAAAACTAATTTTGACCTAATTCAGGTGGCCCGTTTGAGAAATTCTGACCCACATAACAACGGTCTTACGGATGATTCTAGATAGATATAAATGTCGTAACTGTCAATCAAAGCTAGCTATAACTGTTTAATAAATGTAAACTTAAACTTGACAAGACTGTCATAAAAATATCAACTTAAGCTAGCCATAACTCTCTTAAAAATGTTAACTTAAACGTTTAAAAACTGTCTTTAGAATGTCAAACAGTTATGGTTAACTTGACTTGACTTTTTTAAAACAGTAATAGCTAGCTTTCAGCTATAACTGTTTTAAGAATGTAAAGTTAAGTTTAACTGTCTTAAGATTGTCAAGTAAAGCTACATAGCCATAACTATCTTAAGAATGTAAAGTTAAGCTAGCTATAAACTTTTTAAGATCGTCAAACTGCACTTTTTGCCAGCTTGGGTTGACATTCTTAACATATCTAGTTTCAGTAAATTATATACTGTATATAACATGACAACGGTCTTACGGATATTTTTGGATAGATATAACTGTCGTAACTGTCAATTAAAGTTAGCTATAACTGTTTTAAAAAGGTAAATTTAAACTTGCTAAGACTGTTTCAAAATATTAACTTAAGCTAGCTATAACTGTATTAAGAATGCCAACTTTTTAGAACTGTCTTTAGAATGTCAAACAGTTATAGTTAACTTAACTTGAAATTTTTAAAACAGTAATAGCTAGCTTTCAGCGATAACTGTTTTAAGAATGTAAGCTAGCTATAACCTTCTTAAGAATGTCAAGTCAAGCTAGCAATTAATATTTTTAGAATGCAAACTTAAGCTAGCTATAACTGTTTTAAAAATGTCAACATGAGCTAGCTAAAACTGCCTTAAACTAGCTATAAATGTTTTAAGATATATCTAAACTTCTAGCTATAACTGCCTTAAGATCGTTAAAGGTAAATTTAAACTTGCTAAGACTGTTTCAAAATATCAATTTAAGCTAGCTATAACTGTCTTAAGAATGCCAACTTTTTAGAACTGTCTTTAGAATGTCAAACAGTTATAGTTAACTTAACTTGAAATTTTTAAAACAGTAATAGCTAGCTTTCAGCGATAACTGTTTTAAGAATGTAAACTTAAGCTAGCTATAACTGTCTTAAGAATGTCAAGTCAAGCTAGCAATTAATATTTTTAGAATGCAAAGTTAAGCTAGCTATAACTGTTTTAAAAATGTCAACATGAGCTAGCTAAAACTGCCTTAAACTAGCTATAAATGTTTTAAGATATATCTAAACTTCTAGCTATAACTGCCTTAAGATCGTCAAATTAAGCTAGAACAAAGCTAATTGATCAAGTTTGATAGATTATTTGCACCTTGAAAACTCTTTTGCCACAGTAGCTTAAGGCAAAAAAATCAAATAATAAAGT
Organism: Brassicogethes aeneus; assembly: GCA_921294245.1. Lineage (NCBI taxonomy): Eukaryota > Metazoa > Arthropoda > Insecta > Coleoptera > Nitidulidae > Brassicogethes > Brassicogethes aeneus. Next base: position 8,591,740 of record OV121141.1, on the reverse strand, counting down.
CGATGTTTTCCGTTACTTACAGACAATTTTTCAACAGGAAAAGAGTCCGGCGGCGGCATGCCCCCTTTCGGCCGTCCCGATAACGACATTTCCGAAGAACGCATTGCCCACATTTTGAGCGAAGCATCGCAATTCCAACAGCTGAAAACCGAAGAGAATTCGAACGACGATTCGAAATCCCCCGGCCACGGTTGCTCGAGCCCCTTCTCCAAGGATTCATCGTTGAATAAACGCTTAAAGAAGTACGAAAACGATGATATTCCGCACGAAAAAGTCTTCAGGATTTACCAGGAAGAGTTGGTGAAGTTGATGGGAAGAAAAATCGAGGATACCCGGGCTCCAAGAGAGAACAACTTCCCTGGGTAAGTAGTAAACGATGATGAACGCTAAAATAACAATATATTTTCTTTTTTCATCAAATTTTAGACAATATATTGCTTATTTTACCGCCTTTCGACCACGTTTCACCATTGAGCAGTGCTAACCTAATATTCAGTATGTTTCTGCCCCAATTGTTTAGCGGAAACCCGATGGACCGCACTCAGGACGAGATCAGGCTTGCTTTGGACGCCTACCACAGAGAGTTAGCGAAGCTGAATCCGGGCGCAAACCCCGTTCAAATGCCCCTTGGGCTTCTAGCACTTCAACAACAAGCATTGGCTCATCACCAACAATCCGTAGCTAGCAACGGCGGTGTTCAGGATTTATCCATCCCGAAGGATAAGATGAAGATGTTGAATGGCATGGACGATAAGGACATCAAGGAGGATATGAGACACAGCGGCAGCGCCTTCAGTCTAGTGCGGCCGAAACTAGAACCTGGTTCACAAAACACCGGATCAACTGCGTCGAGCCCTTTGGGGAATAATATTCTACCGCCGATGACACCTACAGACGAATTCACAGGTTCAGCAGCTGCCAGCCCTCTTCAGAGGATGGCTTCCATCACCAACTCGCTTATATCGCAACCCCCAACTCAACCGCATCACTCGACGAATCAACGCCCGTTGAAAGCAGTTTTACCACCCATCACGCAACAACAGTTCGATCTCTACAATAATTTGAACACTGAAGATATTGTGAAGAAAGTCAAGGAGCAGTTATCGCAGTATTCGATATCGCAAAGACTTTTCGGAGAATCCGTCTTGGGGTTATCACAGGGATCGGTCAGTGATCTTTTGGCACGCCCAAAACCATGGCACATGCTAACACAGAAAGGTAGGGAACCGTTCATCAGGATGAAAATGTTCTTGGAGGATGACAATGCTGTCCACAAGTTGGTAGCGAGTCAATACAAAATCGCACCCGAAAAACTGATGAGAACCGGTGGGTATGGTGGAGCGTGCACCACAACCCTAGGCAAACCTATGCCTCCAACCACAAAAATGCTTTCTGAAGCGGCAGGTCTCCTCAACAAAATGCAGGAAACCCAGAGCTTACTCCCAGCCTCCCTCCAATTGGGACCTCCACAGGTGGGCATCCCGCAACCCCCGCCCCCACCTATGCTCTTAACGCCGCCCGGCATGCCGCCACATCACGCCATCAGCCTGCAAAATCCCGAACACTTGAAGAAAGCAAATCAGAGTCCGCTTGGGGTTCCCTCTCATTCGCCAATGGGACACAATGCTTCGTTGAGGAACATGCAGCAACACATGTCGCCGAGTGTTTACGAGATGGCAGCACTAACGCAGGATTTGGATACCCAGGTCATTACCACGAAGATCAAGGAAGCTTTGCTGGCCAACAACATTGGGCAAAAGGTAAGAGAAGTAAGATATGTTTGTTTTGTTTATCTGTTAAACTTCCTCTACATTTCCAAAAAAGTTTCACACTAGGCTTTACTACAAATTAACACTTTAATTTTAGTGTTGTTTTAACTCTAGGGGTTGTACTCTTGTATTGTAACACATTTAACACAGTTTGTGCGAATTCATATTCAAGTTACTACACTAATAGTGTAAATTGTACTCTTATAGACTATATCGCACGAACTGTGTTAAATGTATGATACTATAAGATAGAGTATTATACATTTAACACAGTTCGTGCGACTTCATACACTATTTCATTAAAAGTTACTACACTAACCGTTCGGAAGCTCTCTAAAAGTGTTTACTATGACATAATTTATTTGCATTTATTTCACTATTAGTGTGAATGCTATTCCTAATAGTTCTGGAAATGCAATCTATCTAGTGTTTATCCTAACACTAATAGATTTAAAAATTGTTCACCAATATTGTGTAAGATTGGTGTCTGCAGTGTGCCCTTAAAATGCATTTAATGTCGATAAAAATGGTATAATATATAATATAATATCAGTAAATTATGTATATACTAAGCGGAGAAAGCACATATTATCGCCGAGCATGCATTTTACAGCAGTACACTGTTTAAAATATCTGTGGTGTAAAAAGTAATCTTAAAATGGTGTCAAAATCCAACACCAAGTGGTGTTAATTTAACACCATAAATTATGGTTGAACATGTGTACCGATCGCGGCAAAGGCGGTGTGGATCACGTGATGTTCTTAAATCTCGCGTCTGTTGACTTACATGAAGAATATATAAACTGAGGTAATCCTTTGCTTTGGTGTGACTACAAGTTGTTTGATACTAAAGAGACCTTAAATAGGTGGAAACAGCTGTCAATACTTAAAGTATTTTAAGTTAGTGCAACGCACTAAAAACATTATCTCTAGCGAGTTGAAGGTTCCATTTTCTGGAATAATACCACTGGTAATATACTAGTAATGCGTCAAGGAACTTCCTGTTTCCTTTTTTTTCCTTTTTTCTGTGTAGTATGATTTAATTTGTCCACAAACACATAATATTTAACACTGAAAAGGAGTTCAATTTACACCAAATAAAATTTATTTTAATACTGTGTGAAAGTTAAATTAACACCATTTTAGTATTTGAATTTACACCGGCCAACGGACCTTATTTAACACCATTTTGGTTTGTATCGATATAGACCATGTTTGGTGTTAATTTGGTGTTAAAATGGTCATGAAATTTTGAACAGTGTAGATTGTGTGCGAAGCAATTAATAAGCTTTCGCCGCCGTGTTTTATATACATTTTTTTTTCAAGCATTTAATTTCTTAAAATTATGTCACATAATTTTCATGTTAGGTTTAACTGACGAGTTTAATAATATTTTGACTAGTATTAATATGAAATCTTTTTATATAGACGTGTAAGTGTTATAATATTAAAATTATTGTATGCTTAAAAAATATATATAATTTAATATATGAATTACTTTTGGGTAGCGCTGCAGATATCTTGATGAGGTATTTAAATAATGTTTATATAAGACAAATAAAATTCAAATTAATATAAAAATATAAATTACCGCGATTTTCGACATTATAAACCATGATGAATAATAGTACTTTGAAATTGACTTACCTTTAGTAATTATACACCACAACTAAACAGCTTGGTGCATTCTTCCAACACAAATTCTGAGAGAGCAAAGAACGAAACAAGTATGCGTTTTAGTCAACTGAACACCCCCTGATTGCATATTTACACTACTGGGCACTACCAGAGCTTGGCTACTGTTAAATGTATATTTAAGTGTGAAGTTTGATTGATGTGGAACACTATCATTCCATCGCATATTGTTACACTAACTTTTTCACTCTACAATTTTCACCTGGGACAACACTAGACTATATTTTTGCTGTCTACATCACTAACTCATGTCTTTTCTTGCAGATCTTTGGTGAAGCCGTTCTAGGCTTGTCGCAAGGCTCCGTCAGCGAACTTCTATCCAAACCGAAACCTTGGCACATGTTGAGCATCAAAGGTCGCGAACCGTTCATCAGAATGCAGTTGTGGTTGAATGATGCGCACAACGTGGACAGGTTGCAAGCATTGAAAAACGAAAGGAGAGAAGCGAACAAAAGAAGGCGATCATCAGGACCCGGGGCTCACGATAATTCATCCGACACCAGCTCCAACGATACCAGCGAGTTCTACCACAGCAACTCGCCTGGTCCTGGCCCTCAGAGCGCGAAGAAACAGCGAGTTTTGTTCAGTGAGGAACAAAAGGAAGCATTGAGGCTTGCCTTCGCGTTAGACCCGTACCCAAACGTGGCCACCATCGAGTTCTTGGCAACCGAGTTGAGTTTATCGAGTAGAACCATCACCAATTGGTTCCACAACCACAGAATGCGACTCAAGCAACAAGTACCACATGGGATGCCGTCGGATTTGCCTCCTAGAGATCAATCGGGGAACAACCAACCCTTCGATCCAGTGCAATTCAGATTGCTGCTCAACCAAAGACTAATGGAGTTAAGCAAGGAGCGTATGGGGATCTCTGGGGTACCGCTGCCGTATCCTCCGTATCTGACAGCCAACACCAACTTGGCTGCCTTGATAAGCAGAGGTTTGCTACCAACCGACGTGGACATGAATATGCTGAACAACGCGGTGAAAGAACAGATGTCAGGGTTAGACTTGAGTATGACGTCTTTGAAACGCGAACCCATGTATGATGACGAGGAAGACGTCGAGAGCAATGTAGGTTCCGAAGACAGCAACATGTCTGGTTCTTTGCATGGAGAAAGCAACAGCAAAGTGGAGCAACAAACGCCTTCAAATCGCGGCAGGTCAAGTCGGAGGAAACCCGTTGCGCCGCAGTGGGTGAACCCAGACTGGCAGGAAGACAAAACCACGAAGAACCCTGCTGACGAGGTCATTATTAACGGCGTGTGCGTTATGCAGACGGAGGACTACGACAGGCGCAATTCCGAAGAGACAGTTCGCGTCGAACCGACACCTGTCAACGACCGTTTCGATGACGATCGCAGCGACGCCTCGTCGATATCGAACGATAACGATAATGCCACCGATAAGAAGAACGAAGAAGAAGACGAGGACGTTGATAACAGCGAACAACAACCTGAAGATAGTGACAAACAATCGGTCAAACAAGAAAGTGAAAACGAAAGGTGGGACTATTAAAAAAACCCTGTAAAAGTTAATAAACATGGACTTCATTTATGTGAAGAGCAAGTGTTATTGTTATAAATGTAAAGTGCAATCATAAATGACTTGATCGTTTTTAATTTATTATTATTATTATTATTATTATATTGTGATTTTCCAGTACTACAATTATTGACTTTTTTGCCAAAGTTATTTCGATTATTATTATTATTATTAGGATAATTATCTCCGTACATTTTTTGTATTTATACAGGGTGTCTCAAAAATCACCCTGTATATATGTAGTTATAATAAGTAAGACTGTTACCATTATTAATTATTAATATTATAAGCCTTTGATTTTTGGCAAATGTTGCAAAATGTTTTAAACATTGTGATAAACTTTTTAATTTAAATCATTTTTTTTTTTAGTTTTTTTCGTAATCGAAAAATGGCCAAAATATATCAAACCCAAAGTTATTTTTTGTGTACATATTTTCAAATAGCTCTAGTCTCTTCATTTTTATTTTTTAAAGGGCATATTACAGAAAACCAAAGTCTATTATACAGGGTGTCTGTAAAAGGTCGTTTTTTCATTAAATTTAAATTGGTTTATGTGATTTAGCTAAAATTTGTTTTGTCAAAAAACCAAATTTCGTCAAGATCTCATAAGCAGTTGTAAATTTATATTTAAAAAAATCTAAATTGTACATATTTTAAGGCATCCTGTATAAAGTGGGCCTTTGGTGTTTTAAACTGTTTATTGTAAAAAGGCCAGTACTGATTTTTAATTTATTTTATTTCAACCTAATTTGGCATAAGATCTCAAATAAATCGTTTAAAAAAAATTGTTACATAGCTTTAATTTAAAGATGATAGAAATAATAAAATAATGTTACATATCGTAAAAAATAAGTCCAGCCAATATATAGAAATATTTATGAAATAATACAATAATTGTCTTGCCACATTTTAATTTGTTGTTGATTATTTTAAAAACAAAAATTTAGTGTTATTAAATTGACTTTCCGAATAATTTTACCGAGTGCAATATGTCGAGTATATTTTGGCGATATACCAAATAAAAAATGTAAATTCTTCCAATCTCAATGTAATTCAAAAACATTGTAAAAATAATACGTAAATCGAGAAATTAGTAAATTATGTATATTATGCACATTTTGAATAAAAAAACTGCATGTAGAGATATAGTATAGATTTTTTTGCTGTAGTAAAAATATTTAAAAACGTTTTTACCTACTTTGTTCAAGAAAAACCTTAGACCATTTGCCCATAGACGACGCAACGCTCCATCTAGAAACAAATGGTCCAAGGTGAAAATAAACTTTCTTATTGTGAAACAAAAAAACACATACGTAATATTGTTGTTATTTTTATTTTTGAATGCTGAGCAGAAGGTTTATTTTGTTTCATTATTATATTTTATATTTTAGAAGAAAATACAAAATAGATCCTAGATCTAATTTTTTTAATGTAAATATTTATATCATATCATCCTCCTTTTAAAATTTCTAAATTAAAACATTCTCTGTATTTAAAGATTGACTTTTTTTTCAACAAAGCTTCCCAAACATTTCCTTTAATAGTATTATAATATACCTATAGGTACGTATGAGAAAGATGTTTTTCTATTTGTATACCATAATAAGCACAGTACGATACGCATTGCGTCTGATACATGGCAACAGTATGATACACAAACAAAGATTAAATATACCTACCTACTCTTGAAAGAGTATATTTAATCTTTGCCATATAGAAAAAATAGTAGAAAGAACTCAAGTCTTGCACTCGTCCATTACAAAACTTGATCCTTTGTCTTATTACATTGGTTCTTTAATAAGTATACTATTATAAAACTTAGTACATAATATACTATTTTGAAAATGGTATTTTCTACTCTCATCTTTTAAACGCCCATTATCGTACATACAAAAGTTTAAAATTTAAACTTTTAACAATACAATCCCGTATTGGAATCTTTAAACGGCACTACGGTTTTAGTATTGTTCATCTTTTACGGGAGGAAGGGAGGAAGGAAGGAAGACAATCTATAAATCAGGCTTAAGTTAGCAGAAATTTGGTTACTCTATTTTTGTATAGATGTCGCTCTATACAATTATTGGCACATATACCGGTTGTTAGCTTCTATTTTGTATAGATGACCTTGTTTGTCGATAAAGGTTATAAATCAAAATGTATTTCTTGAAAATTGACAGTTTTTTACAGTGAAAGTAAAGAAAATGTTTTATGAGCACTTTACAGTGGAGTCCGTGCCCGAATTTAAGTTAGTTTTCTGCCGGCGAAATTAAAAGGTCAGTACAATGTTCATATAAACTTTTCAAATATTGGCGTTGAGAAACTATTTAATACTTTTGTATTATTTTATTAAGATAAAAAAATAATTTTCACATTTGGTATTATTTTACAAGAAAGGCACTTTATTTTAACGATTGTATGACATTTGACAACTGTCAACTAACTTAAAACTAACTTCAGCCCGTGACTAAAAACCTGTTGCTAACTTCAGCCCGTGACTAAAGCGCCATAAAGCCACAACTTGTCAATGTGTATTTAAAAGGTCACTTAGTGTCATGGAAACATGTACGATAAAGGGCGTTTTAAAGGTGGGAGTAAAAAAAATATATATTTGACAGTGACACACAGATAACTGTGCGGGAATATTCCCCTATTGTTTCATAGATGGCGCTCTATATAAATTTTTGATTTAAATCATTTTAAGATAATAATAAGTATTTGTCGACGACAAATACTTATTATTATCTTAAAATGATTTAAATCAAAAATTTGTATAGAGACAAATTGTCGTAGAAAAAGTATAGAAGGTATGCACCTCGTTTATAAACTTTTCTATACACTCATTAATTTAAGCACTCGCTCGCTCGCTCGTGCCTAAATTAAATTCGTGTATTAAGCAACAATTAATTTCCTACCTTCCTATTAATATTTTTCAAAATATTTTTAATTTTATTGAATTAACTTAACTTACGCTAGACCGAATTTTAAATTTTTTCAATATAATGTATAAAATGCATGCAGGTAGGCTTTAAAGTGTCGAAAGTAAAAAAAAATCTCAAAACTGCTTTTTTTACTTGTGACACTTTTGAAGCGGGTTTCCGATACAATTGTGTTTTAAATTGCCTTTACTTACCGTTTTTTATTTTCATTTTATCCTTTCCCTTGCATGCCTTCATCCACTGTGCTGCCAGATCTTTATTTTTTGGAAATCAAAAATATTTAATGTTAGGTTAGGTTGGGTGTTGGAGTTTCCGTTCATATTTCTGCTGTCTTCTAGAGCACAGAACGGCATATTTTAAATAGTCCAACAAAATTTGTAATATAACACGATCTTAATAAATAACCTGGTATAAAACTCCCGTGCCTTGTAAATAGTTATTGCTGTTCAATAAATGCAGTAAAACTCTACGAAAAACTTTGCAAAACGATCGTGCGTGGGTTATACTTATAACAACACAATAATTTTCGAAAAAACTTTAAAGAACTCGTAGTAAAACACCCGTACATAGCGTAGGTAGTACCTAGGTACCTATGCTATGCAAAACTGTTTGTGACATTTGAATGATTCAAATTGAATCTAGTTCGCACGTGACGTCACATGCGCGGAGTCGACGAGTTTTCGTTTCATAACACAGACCATGTTTCATAAGCAGCAGGTGTATGTACTATCGCTAACAAAAAAAACTCATACAGCTATATTGTGGCTGTGTGAATAAAACTTTTCCGTCAATGTCAAGCTGACATCGAGCTTTGTCACATCCATAGAAATAATAATAATAATAGAAATAATAGAAAGTGTTATTTCTATGGTCACATCCATTATGACTTTTTTAACAACATTTTCAACCAAACAATGCAGACGAACTCTGGCAAGCCATTGAAGCCATTTGGAACGAGATAAAGCAAGACGGCGACTTCCATGCTTTGCCGTTTGCGGGCAGTAATTGACAAAAACAGAGGGATGACGAAATATTAGGTATTTTTTTTTCAAACTTCAACCTAACTTTGTATTTAATTTTAGACCTTTCAAATGTGACGTATCATGTTAAAAGCCATAATTACTCCAACGAAATGATAGAAAATCAGGAACACTAGATTTTTAAGATGTATGAGTTTTTTTTGTTAGCGATAGTATCTTGCATAAGCAGCAGGTTTTTGTGTATCGTGATCAGTGTTGCCAGATGTAAAAGTTGAAATTATCGAATTGGGTTAATAAAATTATCGAATTATCGGAAAATTATGTTACAATAATTGTAATAATTATGTTACAATAGTTATTATAATTTAATCATAAAAAAGTGAAAGAAGCAGGGTTTAAAATATCGAATTTTTAGAAAATTATAAAATTTGTTAAAAATAGTATAAAGCTGGATTTATAGTTCAGAAAGTAGCGGTAGCGGTAATGGCGGCCCCTCGCATAAACACTAAACTTACAAGGCGAGGCTGCCAACTAAATACTTCCGTGTTATTGGCTGGAGTAGCGGTTGAGGTAAGAAAAGATGAAAGATGGTCATCGCCGCTACGTTCTTGCCTCTACTTCCCTTACCGCTACCTCTAAAAACTATAAATTGTTTCATATAATATTCAATGCCCAACTTGGCTAGCGCCCTAGACCAAACCATGGTTTGGTTAAGGGCTAGCGCTACCGCTGCCTCTACCGTTACCTTTAGAACTATAAAAACCTTACGGGAATCTAAAAACAGCACTACGGTATTGTTGATCTTTTACGGGAGGAAGGAAGGAAATCTATAAATCAGGCTTTATGCTTAATTAAATTAATTAATCTGGATGTTACAATTATCGATTATGTTACATATAATTTTCAAGCTTTGTTTTTAGAAAAAATTATGTTACAATTCGATAATTATGTTACAAGTGGCAACACTGATCGTGATGGTATTATCATAGTGTTAACCAGAGGTCGCTGCGGTGAGCAAGGCAGCAAGGGAGATGGAATTGAGGGGGGTGGACAGGGGAGTAATCCTGTCTGACTCACTCAGTGCCATAACAAAAATTACAACACCCAAGTATAACGCAAAAAACGAATATCAAACGCTAAACACAAAAAGAACACTACTTAACCTAAAAGAATGCAAACTAGCATGGATCCCAAGTCATAACGGGATTTATGGCAATGAGTTGGTGGACACGATGGCCAAACTGGGAACCACGCTTAATAACCCACTTAACATTAATTTGAGCTCAGCTGAGATATTACCATCAATCAGAAAGGGTATACTAAAAAGCTGGGAATCGGACTTTAATAAGATATCAAAAAAAAGAGGAAGGTTTTACTCTAGGGTGCAGGGGGGACTCCCCGCGGTCCCGTTTTTCAAAAAACTACCTTTTTAACAACCGAAGACACATGACTACCATAATCAGGCTAAGAACTGGGCATTTCCAGTCACAGTTACACTTGTTCAGGATTGGGATATATGATCACCCACTCTGTGAATGTGGTGAGACTGGGGACATAGACCATATTTTTCTCAGCTGTCCAATCAACAGGACAGACAACTTTGACTTATATCAGGAGATACACAGGATGGGGGTGGTTAGACCTTTTAACATGGCTGTGGTCTTACAAAAGGCCAACAGCAAGATATGGGAACTCATATTTAAATTCATTAACATTAATAAATTAAACATATAGCAGCGGAAGTGAAAAAAAAAATAGTAAAATACAAATTAAAAAAAAAAAAAAAAAAAAAACTAAATAATAACAACAAACAAATATACATACCAGAAAAGTAGCAATATTAGTGTAACATTACACGAATGAGTTAACAAGATACCTGAAATCATGCAGATACACCACCAAGGACAACATTAGAACAGGGAAAGCCATAGGAATTCCTAGACCCACCTTCCCCAGCGACCCAGGGAAACCAAAGAAGTACAGCTGGCTAAGTCCCGGAAGGGAAAAGCCATAACACCCAGAAGAAGAAGAAGAACCAGAGAGTCTCTGGTGTTAACCTTAGAAGTTTTTTCTTCTAAGGAGTCAACTAAATAAAATTTAGGTTTTATCAAATTTTTCTAAATCATTTGCTTACATCGCCTATAATAGGCTATGCTTACATAAATTTCTATGGTTTGGCTTTATAAAAAGTAAAAAGTGGCATAATATGCATATTATGTGCCATTGCCGGTCCGTGTGATTCTCACTTTCCCTACAAAATGGGAACAGTCAATTGAATAAAAAACCTTTTTATACAAAGAAACAGTCTCAGTTAGAAATGATTGTATATGTCTAGAAGTATGTGATTATTGGTCATACATTATTTGTCGTAAAATAGTATATTATGCAACTCGTTTCACTCATCAAACATAATAAACAATAAATAAAACGTAGAAAGTGAGGTTATATAGATCTGACAGATATTGTTTAATTGGTCCACGTGGTAGCCTCAAGGCTACGATTATAAAGTAGTTTGCAACTGCTTGATTGATTTAAGTATTTGATGTGCCTAGTTCATAATCAAATACTTTATAGACCGATTGCCAATCAAGATAAAACTTATTATTTCACATTGTCACTATTGGAACAAGCCTTCTTAACAAATCAATGGTTGGCAGCTCTGACTATCAAATAATCGATTCCATGTTGTCACCAGGGTTGCCAATGGTACTTTTAACATTCACTTAACGCTTTTACCTTATTTTGATAAAAATTACGGTTTACGGTCCAACTTAAGGACCATACCCCAAAAGTACGGTATTATAACGTTTATTTGCAGAAAAAAATATCAAAATAGAAAAATTTTGCCTATATACTTTATTAAATTTCCCATAATTAGCGATTTAATTATCTGTAATTCATGAATTCTATCTTCCCAGTATCAAACTCATATCAAACACGTTTCGCGGTATTCCCAGCGTCCGTTTATTTCTGAAATAAAGTTATAATTTGTTATTTTAAACGATTGAAACATGTCCATGGACTGCAGTGTTAGTGATAATAGTACTACTTGCTATGAGAAAGTAAAAATATCAAAATTACAATTATAAATTATGATAATTATTTATTATAATTTATATTTATCATTACATACATTTTTTCTAATTTTTATATATTTATATTTCTTAAAGAGTTTATGTTTTTTTTTAAATTTTACAAAATTAAATCTTTTAAAAATTATGCTTGTTTTGCGATGTCGCGAAAGTACGGTCCTGTTTTGAAAAGTACGGTCATTTTTTAGCCGCTGGTACGGTTTTGTTATTTACCACAGTTGGCAACCCTGGTTGTCACTGTTCTGCAGGTATAACCCAACTTTTGCGATTCTCAAAAATGTTTTTCTCTGATTCCGCGAATATCGGTGTTTGGGTTTTTTGTCGTGTTATTAAAGTGTTAATTTTGTATTTTATCGTTTTAAATTAGATATTTTATGTGGCAAAGTAAACTATTTGTGCGGTTTGGATACCAACATTGAATTATTGCTTTTTTGCTCATTTATTATTTGTTTTGTGCAAACAGAAGTAGGTATTTTATAATCTGTGGTAGGTAAGTATATTAGATTATTCTAAAAGGTAAAGAAAGGTTTTTTTATCGAGTGGAAATATAAAATATCAACATAACTGCCACAGATTATAAAGAAATAACTGCAATATTTTTTACAATTTCTCATGCTAGTGTGTAGCTGTCAATTGTTGTTTATTTATTTATTTAACCCTACACAGTGTAGGCTACACTGTATCACAGTTCAACAAAACAACTGGTAACATCAAAACCATTTTGTTGTTCTTATTTTTGTATTAACTTTCTGCAGAAATCTATGTCTGATATTAACTGAATATTAAAGACTTAAGTTCTGTAGACACAAAACTGTTCTTTTGACAGTTAATAAATATAATGTAAAAGTCAACTTTTAATGACAGTTTTCGAAAAAATCTTTTTAACTTAATTTTAATTTAAAATATTATTTCAACTCTCTCTAGGTACCTATTGGAAAAAGTAAAAAAATGTTACTGCCTAGACATTGTGGTTATTTTTTAAAGGAAAGCCGTAGAAACACCTATTTTCTTGACCCTATGGAGACGGTAAAATTTAACCATTAATACCTATATTCCATTGCAGTTTTTCATCTATTCCTCTTTTATCTAGGAATTTAACTTTAACATGGTGTATGAAGAAAAATAACATTTTTGTGAACTTTTATTTGAAGAATATTTTTTATATTATGCACCTACGACTATGCCCATTCTTATATACCAACTAGTATTCCTTAGACTATATAATGATAAAATAGTATAATGTAATAGGTATATTTAAAGGAGCATTTAATTATTAAAAAAGTAATCTATGACAATGGCTTAAAATTAATCATAATTTTGATATAGACTTTTTTGTCCCATAAAACTATGCAACATAATTATGTTAATTATTATAATATATACCTATTATATATATTAATATGTATATATACCTACCTGCTGAACAATAAAAATCAAGTTTTCAGCCCGCAGGCCGGGTTTGGCTTCCCCAAATGTACAAAGAGGCTAAAATAAAATTGCTAAAATATAGGCAAGTAAATTTTGAATAAAGGTACATGGAAGTTTTATGGTCGCTGATATTGAATTTAAAGTATAATTTAAAAAAAATTACGGATTCATAAAGCGGAATTTTTTTCTAAAACTGTTCTTTTTTTGTTAAAATTCGCATCCAGAATGCTATTTTGTCACCGATAAAGAATTTAAGGTTATTTAAAAAAAAACAAATTGGGGGATATTTTGTCCAAGAACTCCTTTTATATTGACTAAAATTAGTATGCATGGGTGTTTTACATGTAAGCCTACAAAATAATCTACATTTTCATCCAATTTCTTTGCTACTATATTTTGGTTATCATCACCATTTTTTGTTTTTATAATGGCCGCCATAACTTATGTAGAGTGATATTTTCAATTAGATACAAAATATCACATAATAATTTTTATTCTGTGAGTTAATAATATTATAGGAGATATTTTAAAATTATATTTAATTTTTATGCCAAACTTATATTTTTAATTTAGTGAATTTAAAATATCTGTTTCTAATATTTGTATTTTTTTCTAAACACACATTTTTAATTCGCTTGATAAAAAATTAGAAATAATTCTTATGCCAAACTGATATTTTTTATTTATCTAATTTAAAATATTTGCTTCTTATATTTGGGTCATTCCACGTTACTCGGGGATTTTCGTCCCGCCCGTCACAATTAAAAATTGTGAGTAAAAAGTACACGTTTTAAAATTTATTTTAAAATATTGTTTTATTATGCGTTTAAAAAGTTATAAACAGAATAAAAAAAATATTATAGAATATTAATTTTATAATTTGCGGTTTTTACTCACAATTTTTAATTGTGACGGGCGGGACAAAAATTACCGAGTAACGTGGAATGCCCCATTTGTATTTTTTTGCTTAACAAATTTTTAATTCGCTAAATAAAAATGTCATAGGAGAAATTTTTAAATGTATTAAAAATAGCATAGGAGATATTTTTAATTGAATGAAAAAAACAAAAGATGGTTGTGGTAACTCAAAATCTAGTAGGCGAAAAAAATCAAAAATTGGATTAAAATGTAGATAAACGTATATTTTTACAGGTAAAACCTAAATTTTTTCAAAATTCCCAGAAATAATGATTTTTGGTTTTGTAAGGTTTTTAGTTTTTTTAAATAATTTGAGAATCGCTGATTTTTTGTCCAATTTTTAAATGCCATTTTAATAGACTTGTAATAACGCAACTTTTGTAACTCAATTTTTTGATTCACAATTTAAAATCAGCGTTCTAAAGCCTAATTTATTTTGAATACTGCAACTTGCAATTTAAAAGTACTAGTTCATTTGGGTGTTACCATATTGAATCAGCATAATTACATATAAATGCTTCAAAATACATTTAATTTGAATGCGCCCTTTTTTAGGTTTTAGGTTTTTAAGTAAGTGTAAATAGTGTTATAAAAAGTGTAAGTGGGTGTTTGTGTGAATTTTTTCGAATGTGTAGTATTTTAATTTCACTTTTGTGTCATGCTTAAGTTTTTCTGTGTTTTAGTATGTTACCAGCATTTTTAAATGCTTGGTGATAGCATTTTAATGCTTTTTTCTATTCCCACCTTTAAAACGCCCATTCGTACTATTCGTACATGTTTAAATGACACTTAAGTGACCTTTTAAAGTTAGTTGACAGTTGTCATATCAAATGTAAAAATTATTTTATTATCAATACAAAAGTAGTTTCTCAACGCTAATATTTAAAAAGTTTATATGAACATTGTACTGACCTTTTAATTTCGCCGGCAGTAAACTAGATTTTTTTTTGTAATAATCGATTATTTGAATAATCAATTATTAACTAATCGATTATTCGATTAATCGATTGTTTTATTATTATGATAATAATTATATTTTAAATACAGAATAAACGTACAGTCTATCAGCATTTTTACTTATGCATTATGCTCAATATTTAATTGCCAGATTATTTTAGATAATCAATAATGGATTATGAATTTCGATAATCGCCCAGCCCTAGTGGAGACTCATAAAACATTTTCTTTACTTTCACTGTGAAAAACTGCTTCTATATCGTATTAAACGGTCCGTTTTCAAGGAATACATTTTTATGTACAGGGTAATCCCCTATAATGTCGCCCCCCTTTAACTTTTTTATTTTAAAGGTCCCAAAAAATTTAAAAGTGTGGTTATGTAGGTACTAAAAATACTTTTTTTCTACATATAAAGAAAATTGGAAAATTGATCGGTATACAGGGAAAAACAAAAAGTTTATTTTTTTTCAATGGATCACCCTATATATGTATTTATTTTTAGATTCCTTGTAAAATTCTAAGCATATTTCATATAACATACCATATACCTAAATTCAACCGTTTCTGAAATATAATAAGTTGAAATAGTTTGTCTTTCTCTGTCTGAGTACGCCATTTTTACTTATTTAACAAGACATATTGACATAATGTCACTATAGTAATTTATTTTCAATAAAAATTTTGGTATACTGAGGCTTCTTGATTTTTAACAGTTTAAAAAAACATTTAATGATAACATTTCGAATGCGAATATTTCAGAAACAGTTGAATTTAGGTATATGGTTATTATATGAATTATGCTCAAATTTTACAAGGAATCAAAAAATAAATTCATATATAGGGTGATCCATTGAAAAAAAATAAACTTTTTGTTTTTCCCTGTATATTGATCAATTTTCCAATTTTCTTTATACGTAGAAAAAAGTATTTTTAATACCTACATAACCACACTTTTAAATTTTTTGGGACACTTAAAATAAAAAAGTTAAAGGGGGGCGACATTATATAATGGGGATCACCCTGTACACATACAAATTTGAAATTTTCACCGGCGCGCCGTTAATATAGATTCCCAAGTTGGTTACTCTATTGTTTTATAGATGTGGCTCCATACAAATATTTAATTTAAATCATTCTTAGATAATAATAAATATTTGTCGTAGAAAAAGTATAGTATGCAACTCGTTTATAAACTTTTCTAGACCCTCATTTAATTAAGCACTCGCTCGCAAGCTCGCTCGTGCGTAAATTAAATTCGTGTCTAAAATGGCGTTTATCAAACTTGATACATAATATACTATTAAGCCATTTTTATATTAAGCTAGTCAGTCCTAGTTTATTGGTATATTAACAGTACGAAATTGCATTTTTAAATGCTTTTGTATGCTTAATTTCTCGTCATTTTTAAGTGGCTGTTGGTAGTTTTAAATAAGAAGTGGTTTTAATAGTGTAAGTGCCAGTTTATTTCAGTGTAACACTCAAATTGTAAATGTGTAAATTTTCAAGTGCTTTAAAATATTATCATTGAGTAAACACTTTATTCAATGATATTATTTTAATCACATGTCAAATCAGCAAGCTTTTAGGTCGTCGTATCCTAACGAAACTCGGTTTAAATTTTAGTTGCTTGAAATGACGTAGCCTCCACCGTCGGCAGGGTTGCCAGATGCGTTTACTTAACGCCACTTGGGCGACTTTTGATTAATAAAATATATTACATTAATATGTATATACACTACCTAGTATTTGGGATTTTAACTACAAGGTGTTTAAAATGTCTTAATTGGATTTTAGGTTTTCCTAACTTTTAAACACCCTGTCGTTAAAATCTCAAATTTTACCACGTGATTGTTATTTTTTTGAAAACATTATATTCGAAAGATCAAAACCAAAAATATCGATCATAGCTTTCACTTATTTGTGATATGAAATTTGTTCGGATTATAACCCTAGATAATTATCTAGTCATCTGAATAAGTATTAATTTTAGAGATTGAGTTCAAAGAACTTTTTTTGTATAAAATTTAATTTCCCATTAATTTGTCATTTACCTTTTTTCTACAAGTCTAGTCATTTATAAAATAACAGCAAAAAACAAAATGTGTAAACAAAAACTTCTTACCAGTGTGAGTAACAGGTGCAATGTGCACTTTTGTAGATCGTCTTAGCAAAATGCTTTTTTAACAAAACAGTAGCATTAAATGTTGCTGAGTTATACAAATTTGAAAAAAAACAAATCCAAGTTTACTTTTATTATAAATGAAAAATCTTTCGACGCTAAGAAAAAGTACTTAATTTTAATATTAAGACTTACAGAATATTATTTTTTGATTGAACAAAATTTTAAGGCGGGGCCCCGCGGGGGTGAAAAAATGTTTGAAAATAAAAAAGCACCCTAACATAACAGGGTGTCTCAAAAGTCAAGGACAGCAGATGGGATTTTAAGTCGAATAGTCTTTGTCGTTTTTAGATCAGACTCACCATTAATTAGCTATTAATAAAAGAAAGTAGCCAATCACAGACGTGTTTTAGCCAAGTAATTAGAGGTAGGAGAACCATAATGTGCGGCTTAATCTTAGAAATAGTATTTAAAATGACCTTAATTCTATGGTTGACATTGTCACTGTCAGTGTTTTAGTTTTTAGGTTAGTTTTAACTTGATACATTTCTTTTTTAAGAGAAAACTGGTGGCGCTTTTTAAATAGACTTAGGTCCAACTTTATTCTCAAGCTGTTTTCCAGTATTTTTGTTATTTAAGCTTGCGGCAAACTCAATGCAAATGACGATTTTAAGAGCTGGCATCTGCGCATCGATGGGCGTGTACCTTTGCACGTCTCTAGCTAGATTTGCCAAGCTGTACGTTTAGCGTTTCCGGTAACTGATATAAAATAACCGTGTCTCCGATAATACCGACAAATATTAATTTTCCACCTGTGCTGGAAACTTTGCACCCTTTTAAAATGTGGGTTTTCATTCGTGCACATTATGGGGATTAAAACACCCCTTACGACTGAAGGGTGATTTTTCAGTCCACAATAGAAAGTTAGGGTCTTCACGGTGTATATTCAGAATACGATTTTAAAACTCTTCTCATCTCGTAATCTCCAAATTCTAGATGTTGTACCTTGGTCGCGTTCTAGGAATGAAGTGCGTTGTCCTTAGTTATGGTTTAACACCTTCAAATTGTAGTCGATACTGTCGTGCAGCTTCCGCAGCATTGTAAGCATATTCGTGATAAATACAAATAAAATTAATTATTATTAATATTAATAAAATAATTACTTTAACTTATTTAAAAAAAGTAAAGTTTTCACCATCAACCTTGTATTTACATATTTATTAATTCGCTAGTTAAAAAAAATAACAAAGAAAGGTAGGTACCTATTTGCCCAACACAAAAAAATAAACATTTCTTCTGAACCTAAAAAACCAAAACACTGACAGTGACAGTGAAAAAATAAAATTAAGGTCATTTCACAACATATCATAATACGTTCATAGCTATGGAATTTCTACAAAAGTATGTGTTGTCCCACCTCTAATCATTCTGCTAAAGTACTCCTGTGATTGGCTACTTTATTTTATTAATAACTAATTAATGGTGCTTCTGATCAAAAAACAGCAAAGACTATTCGACTTAGAATTCCATCCTCTATCCACCCTTTTTCTGCTGTCCTTGTCTTTTAAGACACCCTGTGTATAAAGTATGTATATACACACTATATATATATTGATGGTTTTCCGGCATCTGCTCCGTGTTGTCGGTTTTTGGTTCTTAAAAGAACCGTATGTCTGACGACGTTTCCGTACAATCTCATGTACCATCTTCAGGTATTATCTGCTGTGCTGCTGTTGCTGCTTTGCTGCGAGTTAGACGTGGAGTGAGCAGCAACAGCAGCCCAGCCGATAAGACCTGAAGATGGTACATGAGATGACACGGAGCAGATGCCGGAAAACCATCAATACATATAACGTCCGTGGGAACCTAATATATATATATATATATATATATATATATATATATATAAAGTGTTAACAAATTTCATATTCTTTTTTTATTATTCTTTCATCTTATTTTAAAGAGTTCTATCATCTAAAAAATTAAATCATGATACACACTGTATAAAAGAAATAAACTAACAATTAATTTTGTTTCAGTAGAACATCAATCACCACTATCACAGTATCAGATGACGAACTAGCCCAGCCAATTATTAACGACCACGAACAAAAACTAACTAACAAAAATAAAAAATTCCGTTGTGTATACTGTGACTTTTCAACAGTGCGAAATCAATACCTAAAAAAGCACTTATATGAAAAACATAAAAAACAAAATGAATTGGACAAGAAAGTGGAAAAAAACACAAAAACCTACTCCTGTGTGTACTGTGACTTCAAAACAAAGAGAAAAAGTTACTTTCAGAGGCACATTTATTTGAAACATAAAGAACAAAATGAGTTGGAGAAAAAAATTGAATTAAAGATAAAAACGTACCCTTGTGTGTACTGTGACTTTACAACAGTAGAAAACCAAAAGTTACAAAGCCACATCTATAGTATGCATAAAAAACAAAATGAAATGGAGAAAAAAGTAGAAATAAACATAAAAACTTACTCTTGTATGTACTGTGACTTTATGGTAATAAATAACAGTCATTTACAAAGACACCTACACTATAAACATAAAGAACAATATGAGTCGGAAAATAAAGAAAAATTAAATATAGAAACTCTGGCTTGTGTCTACTGTGATTACACAACAGTAGACAGTCATAGGCTTAAATGCCACATACGTAGCAAACATAAAGATCAAGATGACAAATCGGCAATAAATATAAAAACTTACTTTTGTGTGTACTGTGACTTCACAGCAGCTGGAAACCAAAATTTGAAAAACCACATCTATAGTAAGCATAAAAAACAAAATGAATTGGAGAAGAAAGTAGAAATAAACACAAAAACTCACTCCTGTGTGTACTGTGACTTCAAAACAAAGAGGAAAAGTTACTTTCAGAGGCACATTTATTTTAAACATAAAGAACAAAATGAGTTGGAGAAAAAAATTGAATTAAACATAAAAACGTACCCTTGTGTGTACTGTGACTTTACAACAGTAGAAAACAAAAAGTTGCAAAGCCACATCTATAGTATGCATAAAAAACAAAATGATGTGGAGAAGAAAGTAAAAATAAATATAAAAACTTTCTCTTGTATGTACTGTGACTCTACACTAATAAATAGCAGTCATTTACAAAGGCACCTTTACTATAAACATAAAGAACAATATGAGTTGGAAAATAAAGTAAAATTAAATGTAAAAACTGTAGCTTGTGTGTACTGTGACTTTACAACAGTTGAAAACCAAATGCTGCAAAACCACATCTATAGAAACCATAAAAAACAAAATGAGTTAGAGAAAAAAGTGGCAATAAGTACTCACTCTTGTATGTACTGTGACTATTCAACAATCGCACTTCATAATTTAAAAGTACATATTACTAGAAAACATAAAGAAGAAAAAGAAAAAAGTAAACATAAAAAACTGAAATTATCTTGTGACTTCACAACAGAGAATACATTTTAGCAAAAATAAAAAACAAAAACTTAAAAGAATATAAAAGCGACTTTTTAATCGTTTTAATTATAAAGTAATTATATGAAATTTTTGCCACCTTGTACGTAATGCTTTATAGCTAAAATGTTAGGGTAAACTTTAAAATTACATTATTATTATACGTAGCTAGCTCATATTCTGTAAACATGTATTCTTTTAATTTTATATTGCTTACAATATATATGCTATTAAATGTTTAAGGTTTAAGTAGACATTATTTGATATTTCATTTTGTAAAATAAATATTTTGCCACATTTTAAATAATGTAATAAAATAAAGTTGAATTGCTGCATTATTTTTTATTTTATTACCATTATTTGTAATCGTTAATAATCATTTTTCCTTGGCATTAAAAATACGCCAGTTTTGTGTGGAAAAAACTTGTAAAGAACTAGAAAGTTGCCCAATTTTAAACTAGTCAGGAATTTCTAGTTGGTTTATGTATATGTTTCGCCTCTAAATGCATGGTTTGAACATGGTATGAACTATTCTGTGTGGTCAATCTTATGGAAATGTTTAAAAAAGCCGGAAGTAAAAAAATCTTTTTAGCAACAAGTAATAAGGTACATTTAGTTTTATTGTTTAAAAATAGGTTTTCAGTTTTAACGGTAGCTTATATATTTTTAACGGTTTTAACGGTAGCTTATATAATTTTAATACTTTTAATACCTACTAGTAAAACAACATATATATTTTTAAATTTCTGTGAAATGTTTTATAATATTTTTATAATATTTAATTAAAAATACAATTTTTGTCCCTTGCATTTTTTGTGTATTACAATTGAAAAAAAAAAGATAAATAAAGCTTGTTGCAGTTCATCCGATTTTTTCCCCGATTAAGTTTTATTACAGTACAAAAGATATGTTTTTTTGTTAATATATTTATTTTCTTAAAATATACTTACAATTAATTTTGTTTTAGGGAAGAATCAATCATATGTGGATACAGCGACTGTTTTTTCTTAGGATCAGGATACGAAGTAAAACAACATATGGTCAAAGACCATACATCAAGCATATCCTGTATGTACTGTGACTTTAAACCGAAGGAAAATAGTTATTTACAAAAGCACATCTATAGGAAACATAAAGAACAAAATGAGTTGGAAAACAGAGTGAAATTAAAAATAAAAATTAAATCTTGTATGTACTGTGACTTCACGACCCTCGAAAACAGCTTGTTAAAAAAACACATCTATAACAAACATAAAGAACAAAATAAGTTGGAAAAAAAAGTTTCCCTACAAATCAAAACTTACCTTTGTGTTTACTGTGACTTTTCGACAGTAAAGGACAGAACCTTGCAAAGCCACATCTATAGTAAGCATAAAGAACAAAATGAGTTGGAAAATAAAATTGCAATAAAATTTAAAACTTACTTTTGTGTGTACTGTGACTTCACAACAGTTGAAAACCAAAGGTTGCAAAACCACATCTATAGTAAGCATAAAGAACAAAATGACTTAGAAAATAAAGTTGAATTACAAGTAAAAACTTATTCTTGTGAATACTGTGACTTCACAGCAGTGGATAGCAGAAGGTTGCATAGTCACAACTATAAAAATCATAAAGTAGCAATTAAAGTAAAAACTTACTCTTGTGTGTACTGTGACTTTAAAACAAAGACAAATCGTTGTTTACAAAAACACATCTATAGAAAACATACCGAAAAAAGTAAATGCAAAGATAAAGTTACAATAAATATAAAATCTTACTCTTGTGTGTACTGTGACTTCAAAACAGTTGAAAACCGAAGGTTGCAAAACCACATCTATAGCAAACATAAAGAACAAAATAGTTTAGAAAAGAAAGTAGCAATAAAAGTAAAAACTCACAATTGTGTGTACTGTGACTATTCCACATTGGAA
This sequence comes from Brassicogethes aeneus, assembly GCA_921294245.1. Taxonomy (NCBI): domain Eukaryota; kingdom Metazoa; phylum Arthropoda; class Insecta; order Coleoptera; family Nitidulidae; genus Brassicogethes; species Brassicogethes aeneus. The sequence continues at coordinate 8,568,932 of OV121141.1, read as the reverse complement.
AACTGTAATTTAATTAGACACATCCGTAGTAAACATAAGGCACGAAATGATTTGGAAAAGAGTACTAATACGGATAAAAAATTACTTTTGCAATAATACTATAAGTTTTAGTCCATTAAATACAATATTAAATGTGCCATTATATATATGTGCGTCTGAAAAACAGTTGAAAGTGCCCTTCACATATGATCTTTTTCGTTTTGAACATTATTCTAGAGTTCATAGGTTAAAAACTAGAGGGAGTTAAATATTTACAATTAATTTATTATAATTAAAAGGTTTTTTCAGTTTTAATTCCTTTAATGAAATAAACTTTTTTATAAAAATTGTATGTGTGCTTTTTTTAATACATACTATAAAGGCAAACAGCGTTTTATTTTAATTTTATTGTGATACTAACATACGAATAATTGTACAACAAGTGTTTTTTCGATTTAACATAATATGTGATATTATGATAAAGGACCATATATAAAGTATGATATTATCTTGTATACATACGTACTGTGACTGGTAAACAATGGGAAAGTGACAATAAATATAAAAACCCACTCTTTTGTGTACTGTGACTACATTTCAGTTGAAAAACCAAAAATTAACAAAACCACCTTTATAGTAAGAATAATGAACAAAATAAATAGGCAATAAACATAAAAACTTAATCTGGAATGTATTGTGACTATACGGCATATTTTACTTAATCAATATAAAAACACGTTATTGGAAAACAAAATGACTTGGAAAAGTTCCGATATTGATAAAAATTCACTCTTGCGACAAGTGTGACTACCATAGCGTGCAAAAACACAATTATACCCATACTTATAGAAAAAAAATTGGAAAATGGCTTTTGCTATTTTGAAATTCCCATTGTATCCCAAGGAAAACCTTTCGTATCAGAATGAAAGATATTGTTTTATTATTCTTAAAATTGTATTTCTTTTGGCTGTTCTTTGAATTAAAACTTCTTAAAATCTAACAGAAATGTCATTATCAACCAGTGTCCAAATATTGGTCTCCATAGTAATTTAATGAATATTTATTTTTGTATATCCTTTAATAAAATTTTTTACTATGAAGAAAAATGCACAGGAAAATATTAAAATGGTATTAGGTACTTGTTTTTAATGCATTTGGCAAGTCAACTATCAAAGTAATAGTAGATTAAGTCATTAGAAGGAGAAGTGTCTTTTTGCGCCGGGGAAAAGCATTTATCTACTCCTACATTAACGAGATGTGACAAATATTTCAATTTTGCAATACTGTGACAGATGTCAGTTTTACCGATTTTATTTTCTGTCGTCTATGGTTACCTCTACTTTTGTAAGATATAATTCTGCAAATAGCGCCATCTAGTGAGAATTCCGCTCTGAAAAACACTGTATCAAAGAACCAATGCCAGTTCGCACCCCGTGATTAAGGCTAATAATATTAATATTATATTGACGAGCTGTGACTGAAGCTTTATTATAAATTGGGAAAAAGTGAGGTTAAATCCGTTGACATTTGACAGATGTCAAATGTTTAACAAATAAAATTGGCTTTAAATTCTTCTTTGTGTTCGTCGTAGATAAAGTATAGTATGCAACATAATATACTATTAATGCGTCATTTTTTATGTTCATGGTGGTTTGTAAAGTGCAAGTGCTAGTTTATTAGTATTTTACCAGTGAAAATTAGCATTTTTAAATGGTTTGAAATAACATTTTATGGCATAAAATGTGAAGTCTCTAAGATAACATCCTCAAATTTTGTCTGCCAGACTTGATTTGTTCAGCAGGTATATACATAAGACTGAGTAACTCACGATTCGCAATTTAAAATCAGCGTTGTAAAGCTTAATTTATTTTGAATACTGCACCTTGCAAGTAACAAGTACTAGTTTATTTGGGTGTTACCATATTGAATCAGCATTATTAACATAAAAATGCTTTAAAATACATATAATTTTAATGCGTCCTTTTAGGTTTTAAATAAGTAAAGTGTAAAAAGTAAAAAGTTTAAGTGGTTGTTTGTGTGAATCAGCATTTTTAAATGCTTTTTTCGAATGGTTAGTATTTTAATTTCACTATTGTGAATCATTTCATCATGCTTAATTTTTTCTATTGCTTAATGTTTTCTATTGTGATAATTTTTTAGTATGTTTCCAGTTCAAATCAGCATTTTTAAATGCTTCGTGATTTTAATGCTTTTTTCTACTCCAATCTTTAAAACGCCCATTATCGTACATGTTTCCATGACACTAAGGGCCGGTTTTTCAATCGTTGGTTAAGTTTAACTTACGGTTAACTTTCTTAGATACTATTGTGTTAACAATAGTATCTAAGGAAATTAACCGTAAGATAAACTTAACCAACGATTGAAAAACCGGCCCTTAGTGACCTTTTAAATACACATTGACACGTTGCGACTTTATGGCGTTTTAGCCACTGGTTGAAGTTAGTTTTAAGTTATTTGACAGATGTCAATGTCATACAATCGTTAAAATAAAGTGCCCTTGTTGTAAAATAATACGAAATGTAAAAATTATTTTATTATCAATACAAAAATACAAAATTATTAAATAGTTTCTTAACGCTAATATTTTAAAATTTATATGAATATTGAACTTTTAATTTCGCCGGCATTAAACTTGATTTAACTTGATTTCGTGTGGAGACTCAACCGTGGAGTTTCCAAAAAATATTTTCTTTACTTTCACTGTGAAAAACTGCTTCTATATCGTATTAAACGGTCCATTTTCAAGGGATACATTTTCACCGGCGCGCGTTAATATAGTTTGTAGTTGGTTACTCTATTGTTTTATAGATGTCGCTCTATACAAATATTTAATTTAAATCATTCATAGATAATAATAATAACTCTCTATCGATAGTTTTAGACCTCTAGACTGAAGAAATGGTTTCGCACAGTGGGTCAGACAATTGGCGGTTCCGGAATTTCAGCATAGGAATAGTAGACGAACGGAAAGTACTGGAACACTAGGGGATTTGGGCATTTTTGTTCGGGATTGAGTCCCTAGATCCGCAGTCTTTTGTATTGAGCAGCATTACCCGGTCTTGGGTAGGTAGAGGTTAAGTGCTTTCATCGACCTTTATGGTCTCCGGCTGAGTCACCAGTGGTAATTCACTTATCCTACCCTTGGCAATACTTACTGTGCCTTGATGCATCCCCATACTCATACTCATCAAGCTAGTTCTAGTTTATTGGTATATTACCAGTACGAAATAGCATTTTTAAATGATTTTGTATAGCACATTAAATGCTTAATTGCTCGTCATTTTTAAATGGCTATTAGTAGTTTTTAATAAGAAGTGGTTTTAATAGTGTAAGTGCCAGTTTATTTAAGTGTAACACTAAATTGTACATTTTTTAAGTGCTTTAAAATATTATGATTATTTTAATCATATGTCAAATCACCAAGCTTTTAGGTCGTCTTATCCTAACGAAACTCTGTATATCGTCTTAATTTTGTCTCCCAAGTATACTCCTTAAACGGTTTTGCGGAATACCCAATTATTTCAAAATAACAAGTATCTAGTACGCCAGTTTGAAAATAATGGTTTTAAAAAATGCTCATATCTCGTGAACTATGATAGGTTCAGATGTCGGCGTGATTAATTTATTTTAAAATTTTAATTTAATCAAAACTATATTTTTTCAAAAATGTTTGAACATGTGAAAAAAATATATGTTGCAGCTCGAAACTTGATTGTTAAAAATTCTGAGTGTAAAAGTTGTAATTTTTCATTTGAGAAAACTTACAATATTTAAGAACATTGATAAATAGTATAGTATATTATTATAATATATTTAACTGTTTAAAAATCTTCGTTTAAATTTTAGTTGCTTAAAATGACGTAGCCTCCACCGTCGGCCAGTGTTGCCAGGTGCGGCTAAACGCCATTTGGGCGACTTTTGAATAATAATATATATATATATATATATATATATGTATTATAATAATATGTATATTACACTACCTAGTATTTGAGATTTTAAGTAGATGTCTTAAATAGATTTTATGTTTTCCTAACTTTTAAACACCCTGTGTTTTACAACGTGATTGTTATTTTTTGACAATTAAAAATATCGATCATAGAAAACTGTCGTGATTTTTGTATTCAGACTTCGTTTTTAATTTTATTAAAAAAAAATTCAGCAAAAAAAAAATCGATTTCATATTTTCCTAATAACACCCAATAGATGAAATCCCAAAATTTTTTGTCAATTTTATTTTTTCGGCGATCAAAACTTTTTTATCAAGAATAACTTCTCTTCAAAAAACTAAAAATAAAAAATGACACTCTGTATATTAGGGTGATTCAAAAAATCTACTGTAAAGATTCCTCCTTACACCAGGTTCCTTTAAAACAAGGAAATAAAAAAGCACCCCAATATACAGCATGATACTACATAAGACTCTTATTTTAAAGAGTTCTAAAATCTAAAAAAAATCGATTAAAACATGATACAAAAGACATTAATCTTTTTGTTTATTTAGTTAATTTGTTAAAATAAACTAACTATTAATTTTGTTTCAGTAAAACATCAACCACATGTGGATACAGAGAATGTTTTTTCTCAGGACCAGATTACGAAGTAGCCCAGCACATGATCAACGACCACGAACAAAAACTAACTAACAAAAATAAAAAATTTCATTGTGTATACTGTGACTTTTCAACAGTGCGGAATCAATACCTACAATTACACATCTATGGCAAGCATAAAAAACAAAATGAGATGGAGAAAAAAGTAGAAATAAACATAAAAACTTACTCTTGTATGTATTGTGACTTAACAGTAATAAATAACAATCATTTACAAAGACACCTGTACTATAAACATAAAGAACAATATGAGTCGGAAAATAAAGAAAAATTAAATGTAGAAACTCGGGCTTGTGACTACTGTGATTACACAACAGTAGAAAGTCATAGGCTTAAAAGCCACATATATAGCAAACATAAAGAACAAATTAAGAAATTGCCAATGAATATAAAAACTTACCTTTGTGTGTACTGTGACTACACAGCAATTGAAAACCAAAGGTTGCAAAACCACATCTATAGTAAGCATAAAAAACAAAATGAAATGGAGAATAAAATAGAAATAAACACAAAAACATTCTCCTGTGTGTACTGTGACTTTAAAACAAAGAGAAAAAGTTATTTTCATAGGCACATTTATTTGAAACATAAAGAACAAAATCAGTTGGAGAAAAAAATTGAATTAAACATAAAAACTTACCCTTGTGTGTACTGTGACTTCACAACAGTTGAAAACCAAAAGTTGCAAAGCCATATCTATAGTATGCATAAAAAACAAAATGATATGGAGAAGAAAGTAAAAATAAATATAAAAACTTTCTCTTGTATGTACTGTGACTTAACACTAATAAATAGCAGTCATTTACAAAGGCACCTTTACTATAAACATAAAGAACAATATGAGTTGGAAAATAAAGTAAAATTAAATGTAAAAACTGTAGCTTGTGTGTACTGTGACTTTACAACAGTTGAAAACCAAAGGTTGCAAAACCATATCTATAAAAAGCATAAAAAACAAAATGAGTTGGAGAAAAAAGTGGCAATAAATATAAAAACTCACTCTTGTATGTACTGTGACTATTCAACAATCGCAATTCAAAATTTAAAAGCACACATTTATAGAAAACATAAAGAAGAAAAAGAAAAAAAGTAAACATATAAAACTAAAATTATCTTGTGCTTATTGTGACTTCACAACAGAATACATTTTAGCAAACATAAAGAACAAAAGCTTACCTTTGTGTCTACTGTGACTACACAGCACTAACCGAACCTTAAAAGAATATAAAAGCAACTTTTTTAATTTTATGAAATTTATGACACCTTGTACGCAATGCTTTATGGCTAAAATGTTAGGGTAAACTTTAAAATTACATTATTATTATAAGTAGCTAGATAATATTCTGTAAAAATGTATTCTTTTAATTTTACATTGATTACAATATATATGCTATTAAATGTTGAAGGTTTAAGTAGTAATTATTATTTAATATTCCATTTTATAACAAATATTTTGCTAAATTTTAAATAATAAAATTAAGTTGAATTGCTGCATTATTTTTTATTTTATCACCATTATTTGTATTCGATAATAATTTTTTCCCTCGGCATTAGTCAGTTTTGGGTGGGAAAAACTAGAGAGTTACCCATTTTAAACTGGTCAGGAATTTCTAGTTGGTTTATGTAGTATATGTATTAGGGTGGCCCAAAAAAAAGAACATTTTTTTTCTCGACTCTTGCAAAAATATGTTAGTTTATCATGCTGTAAGAGCCCTGTCAAAATATCAGCTCAATTAAAAAAATTTTAGGGGTCGCTCAAGATTTTTTAAAATTTTAAAATTCGTCAAAAATTGAATTTTTGTTTTATTTTAATTTTTTTTCTTGTCTTGATATTATTTTTTTGATTGAAAATAATAAAAATTCTGTATATTTCAAATCAATATTTTGATTTCTAAAGGTCGCTAAAAGTTGGTTGATATTTGTATTCAGAGGTCGCTCGAAAACATTCAAAATACTCTTTGAAAGTTAAAAAAATCTTGAGCGACCTTTAGAAATCAAAATATCCATTTGAAATTTTCAGAATCTTTATTATTTTTAAATTAAAAAATACTATCGGAACGAGAAAAAAAATTAAAATAAAAAAAAAATCCAATTTTTGACGATTTTGGAAATTTTTAAAAACCTTGAGCGACCCCTAAAATTTTTTTAATGGAGCTGATCTTTTGACAGGGCTCTTAAAACATGACAAACCAACATATTTTCACAAGAGACAAGAGAAAAAAAATATTCTTTTTTTTTGGGCCACCATAATATGTATACATATGTTTGGCCTTCAAACTCGCATGGTTTGTGCACTAAACTATTCAATGTGGTCAATCTTATGGAAATGTTTGAAAAATCCGTAAGTAAATTCTGTCTAGCATTAGGTAGGCTACCGTCGCGACGGTAGCTGCATAGATAATATATTATCTTTGGGTTGCTGTACTTAAATAATTTTAAAACGGTGCCTGTTTAGGTGTTTGGACCTCATCAGTGCCGGGCAGCCATGTGGTTTGGAGCACACTTCGAAACACACTACAACTCTTATAATAATAATATAAAATGAATCATTAAATAAAAAATCAACAATTTTTTTTTAATATTATTAGGAAATATATACAGGGTTTCAGGTTTTAATTGTTTAATAGTGTATTAAAATAAGAAAAAAAGTTTACATAAACTTGAATCCTTTAAAGCTTAGTCTTGAAGATACATATATATTTTTTAAATTTCTCTGACAATTTTTATTGAAAATATAATTTTTGTCCCTTGCACTTCTTGTCTGTATTACAATTTTCAAAAAATAAAGCTTGAAAGTTCATCCATTTTTTTCCGATTAAGTTTTAATACAGTACAAAATATATTATATTGTTAACATAGTTATTTTCTTAGAATATACTTACAATTTATTTTGTTTCAGTAAAACATCAATCATATGTGAATACAGCGACTGTTCTTTCTCAGGATCAGGATGCGAAATAAAACAACATATAATCAAAGACCATACATCAAGCATATCTTGTATGTACTGTGACTTTAAACCGAAGGAGAATCGTTATTTACAAAAGCACATCTATAGGAAACATAAAGAACAAAATGAGTTGGAAAATAGAGTAAAATTAAAAATAAAAATTGAATCTTGTATGTACTGTGACTACACGACCCTCGAAAACAACTCGTTAAAAAAACACATCTATATCAAACATAAAGAACAGAATGAGTTAGAAAAAAAAGTTGCCCTACAAATCAAAACTCACCTTTGTGTTTACTGTGACTTTTCGACAGTAAAGAACAGAACCTTGCAAAGCCACATCTATAGTAAGCATAAAGAACAAAATGAGTTGGAAAATAAAATTGCAATAAAACTAAAAACTTACTCTTGCGTGTACTGTGACTTCACAACAGTTGAAAACCAAAGGTTGCAAATCCACATCTACAGTAAGCATAAAGAACAAAATGACTTAGAAAATAAAGTAGAATTACAAGTAAAAACTTATTCTTGTGAATACTGTGACTTCACAGCAGTGGACAGCAGAAAGTTGCATAGTCACATCTATAACAATCATAAAGAACAAATTAAAGTAGCAATTGAAGTAAACACTTTCTCTTGTGTGTACTGTGACTTTAAAACAAAGAAAAATCGTTATTTACAACAACACATCTATAGGAGACATAAGGAAACAAGTGAATTCAAGGATAAAGTTACAATAAATATAAAATCTTACTCTTGTGTGTACTGCGACTTCACAACAGTTGAAAACCGAAGGTTGTATTACCACATCTATAGCAAACATAAAGAACAAAATAATTTAGAAAAGAAAGTCGCAATAAAAGTAAAAACTCACTTTTGTGTGTACTGTGACTATACCTCATTGGAAAAACGAAATTTACTTAGGCACATCCGTAGTAAACATAAGGAACGAAATGATTTGGAAAAGAGTAACGATACAGAGAAAGAATTACTTTTGCAATAATACTATAAGTTTTAGTCTATTAAATACAAAATTAAATGTGCCATTATATGCGTCTGAAAAAGAGTTAAAAGTGCCCCTCCACATATGATCGTTTGGTACAATATTCTAAAATTCGTAAGTTAAAACCTAGTGGGAGTTAAATATTAACAGTTAATTTATTACAATTAATATGTTTTTTTCAGTTTTGATTTTTTTAATGAAATAAATTTTTCTTATAAAAATTGTCTATCAGTGCTTTAGTTATAAATTTAAAATACTTTTTTAATACACCAAGTATAGATTCCATAAAAGCGATTTATTTTAATTTTATTGTGATACGAACATTCGAGTGATTATAGGTACTACAAATGGTTTTTCGTTGAATTGTTTTAACAAAACTGTGGGTAAAAGGCATAAGGGGATAAGTCAAAAAAAGCAATTTTTCAGCAGAGCCTTAAACGTGTTCGCATTAATTCAGGAAATATATTTATGGTTAGCGGTTATACCCTTTTGGTAGCATATGACATGTGCTACCAAAAGGGTATACCCACTAACCAAATATATATTTCCTAAATTAATGCGAACGCGTTTAAGGCTCCACTGAAAAATTGCTTGTTTTGACTTATCCCCTTATGCCTTTTACCCACAGAAAATATGTGATATTATGATCATAGACCATACATTAAGCATATCTTGTATGTACGAACTGTGACTGTCAAACAATGGAAAATCGTAATTTATAAAGTCACATCTGTAGAAAACATAAAGAACAATATAAGATGGAAAATAAAGTAAAATTAAATATAAAAACTTACTTCTGTTTGTACTGTGACTTTAAAACAAAGAGAAAAAGTTACTTTCAGAGGCACATTTATTTGAAACATCGGTATCTTATAGTCAATCAATACAAAAACTCGTTATTGGGAAACATAAAAAAACAAAATGACTTGGAAGACAAGGTCACAATAAATATAAAAACTTACTATTGTGTTTACTGTGACTTTAAAACAGTTGAAAATCAAGCTTTACAAGACCACATAATAACAAGCGTAAAGATAATAAGGTACCAATAAAAATTACTCTTGTGGTAAGGTGACTAACTTTCTAAAATAAAAAAACAGGACAGCCCTTATAAAAATAAACCAATTTTATTTTATTTAATGTTTATTATTTGAAAAAAAAATGTGCTAATAACTTCAATAATAAAAAAATTATCATGAAGGTACTCCCAAAAATTCAGATTTTTAAATTAATTTTTAACCTGAGCCACTTTAAAAAAAAATTAGAACAAATCCTAAAAAAGTGAGAAAAACTTCAAACGAGGTTTTTTCTTACTTTTTTACTATTGTGAAGGCACTCCCAAAGATACAGATTTGTAAATTAATTTTTAAACTGAGCCCCGACCACTTTTTTAAAAAAAATAATAGAACAAATCCCAAGTGAGAAAAAGTCATAATTTTTTTTTCAAATGGTTTTTTTTCTTACTTTATACTCTTTAAATGTAGTTCCAAAGTCTTTGATTTTGACCCCTAAAAAAATGCTAATAACGTCAATAATAAAAAAAATAGTATAAACCAGGACCGAATCTGCAAAACCAGGACAAAACCAGAACCTGTCCTGGGTAAACCAGGACGGTTGGTCACCTTATCTTGTGGTGACTAGTATTCACTGACTAAACAACTGTTTTAAATAAAAATTTACAAAGCCACATACATTATAACTTTGTTATAATTTATAGTCGTTAATAAGTAAAAATGTATTACGCTAATAAAGTTTTTGTCCTGTGCAGAATAGTTTTATTTTTATTAACCCTGCTGAAAATGACGGATGATTGAGGATATAAATTCTTCGTCAAAACCGGATAAAAGCAGATGATTGCGGGTATAAATTCTATACTATAAGTTCAGTCCTAAAATTCTCTGAATGGCAAGATACTTCTTTAACACACTCGACTAGCTAGACATTATTCGTTACTGAGCAGATGAGGATGGAGATGGGGACTCCGAACAATTAATGTTCATCTATGTCATTACATGTCTGCAGACGCACACTTCCAACTAAATATTGCAACTCATCTCTATTTATAGTTAGCTCGCTTGTGTAAGCAGCCGTGAGATGTATCTCTTATGCCGCGGCAGGCCGTATTCCGGCCGTAAGCGGGCCATCTAGGGCAAGCCGAACGATTTTGCAGCGGCTTGCCGTATTTTGGCCGACTTCGGTTAGAACATGGCTAAACGGTACCGAGGTAACATAACGCGGGCCGGCTGGGGCAAGCCGAACCGCCGGTCAACCGCCTATGCCGAGCGAAGGCCGACTGTTTGCCGAGTGTTTGGTGCTTACTGGGAAAATAGTAAAGTGACTATAAAGGTAAAATAAGAAACATGTACCTACCTCAAAAAGCTCTTTGCATTAATGTTAATGAGAAACGCCTGCGCATAACGCCAAATTAGTGCGATTTTCGCAAAATATTGGATCAATCCAAGATTCCCGTCCCCTAGATTCAAATCTTGCAAATTCGCAGGATCTCTCGAAACGCTTTTCCCGCCAAATCAAATGAACCAATGGAAGTATTTTTCGCGATTCGCATTTCGCATCTATATGAAACGAGCTCTTATTTTATATAATATAGATACAAATTTGTGTTGCAACGTCGCGACGCGTCGCACTATTAACCCTTTCACTACGGGGCTCGCCCGCGCCATGTGGTCCCCCCATACGGGCAAATCCAAGCCTTGCGCAAACGTGCGGTTCCCGCTCTCAGGATCAAACTCAACTTCGTCTTCGTCACTATTATATAGCGCCTGCTCCAGCTCTTTTTCAGTAAGGTATCTCTTACTCATTGTTGCTAATTTAATATATTTTATAACAAATTTTTGCAAATAAACTGCATTTATGCCACCCCGAAATCGTTTTGCGGCAAACTAACCTAAATGCTATTAGAGCGGGAAACGGTTCCGCCAGCGCAGAGACAAAGACCGTCTAATTGTATCGATGTAGCCGCAAACGTGTGTTTCCCGTCGTTAATGGTGACTCCACCTAATTGAAAAAATGCGTCTCCCGCGTATCTGTGAGGTCAGTAATTTACGCATTTTTGCGACTCCCGGAGTGAAAGGGTTAAAGCGAAATTGGTAAGGTAGGTTTCACATGTTTTATGAAATGTAAGCGTTTTTTTTTTTAATTAAAAACAAATTTATTGTCTGATATTTTTATATTTTGGTAATAAATTTGCTTTAAAATTGATGAAAAGGCTATAATTAATGATATATAATAAAAATAATTGTTAGCTGTAATCTGGGTTGCGTAATATCAAAAATTAGGTTTTTTTGCAATAATTTAAATAAATTCTGTTATTAAACTTAAAAAATTAATAAATTATCAAATACACACATTGGGTTGAATAAGTTATTGCTTGTTATTGATTTTTTAACATTGTATTTTATGTATTTTGATCGTTATGCATTTTTCACGCAAGTTAGATAATTTACGTCACGAGATTGCGTCATTGCGCCTGCGCATTAGGCAACTAAACTTACCGTGAATCAGAATTGACAAGTTAAAGTATTCTCGAGTACTTTTAGATTTAACTTCAATAAAAGAAGATGTTAATAAAGGAATTGTAAGTATTTTTTACTTCAGGTGATGTGTTGGTGATTTTTATGGGGTGTTTTGGTTAATTTTGTGTGATTATTACGGTTTTTTTGGTTGTGAGAAATTTGTGTCAAAAAGTCGGGTTTTTTGTGCAAATTTGGGTTTAAATTTATGCAAAAATGTGAATTATAGTAGTTTTACATATTTTTTAAACGTTCAAGCATTAAAAATCCAATTTTTTAACCTATTTTACCTAATAAGACCTTGAAATTTTAACTTACTTTTTTAGTGTAATTTTGTAATATTAATGTGTATTTTTTATTTTAGCCGTGTTACTTTGCCCCTTACGGTAGAGGAGGTGAGTATTTACGTTGTTAAATTATCCTTAATTTTACCTAATTAAAGTTTTTTGTACTTGCATGTTTTTTGCATTTTTACAAGCCTATATTAATTATATACCAAATAATTGACTTAATACTATTGTTTTGTGGCAAATTAGTAGTAATTTTGTTGTCTTAAACCCTTTATTTATAGTATTTGACAGTTTATATATTGTAGGTTATATCTGTGTCAAAGTCAAGATCAGTCGTTACGAACTTAGACAAAAATTGTTTGCACATTAATTAATTTACCTACCTACATTACCTAAAACGACATTTAATCACGAAAAAGCATATTTGCAACGACCTAAATGTCACATTATAAATACTTTTTTGTAAAACGTGGAAAACCTTGACCAATAGAAACACCTTGTATTTTGTATTATTATTTTAAATCAAACGGTGACGTCATCTTCTAAATTAGACGGTGTTGTCAAATTTTGCGATATCAAACAAAATTCTAAAAATAATTTTACGTTTGGTTGTAAAATGGACAGATAGGTAACTATCTATTATTGTTATTACATTACATTATTATGTTATGATTTCATTAAATAAATAATATTAAAATTTATTAAAAATAGATTTTTATACCTCAACTTGTTCTGTATTTAGAAATTGTTGGTATTTAATTTTGAATAATTGTATGTACTTGGTACATTTTGTTTTATTTTATATTATTTTAACTTATTTTCAATAACATAGACAGTTTATATTTGTGACCAAATACAACCTTCAAAACGTTTAATTATTTAACATTAAGTACCTAATAAAATATTCACCTTTAATTAATTTTTAACTAAGGCAATGACAACATTAGGTAAAGCTAAAGCAATTATCTTTAAATTATATAAAATTATATAAACTAATATATATATAGATACAATTCATTATTTTTTATTCTTAGATGATGTTTTTTTGCATTTTTCTTGATTTTTATATAATTATGGTTAATTCTACCATATTTTAGAATAATATGCAAAATTTCAGTGGTTATATTAGTTTTATATAATTTAAAGATAATTGCTTGGATCTGCCTTAAAATGAATGGTTATCATTAAAATATAGCAAAAGTGAACAAAAACTACCCAAAGTTGAACCTGAAATATCTTAAGAAAACAAGTTAACAATTTTATACACCACTAAATTCTTCAACTCAAAATTAAGTTTACGTGTACGGGCTTTTTCTTGTGTTTTGCAGGTCCCTAAATTTATAAAAAGATAGTATTTACTACTGAGCTCAATTCCAATTACATTATTTTTCTATGGTAATTTTTAAAAACGTAGAAAAAGTATGGTCTGAAACACATTTGGAATTGCATATTCCAAACCTGTTACAGAATATATTATTCAGTACTAGCAGTAAATTATGGAACAAAACCAATATCTGCCCTCTCGTATAATTATACAACCGCCTATAACTCCCTCTCACTTACTTCTCATTGCATTATTTTCTTGTTACATTCGCTCGTAAATTGTTCTTTTAATATTTTGTGAAACTCACCCTAATTGTCGGTTTTTAATGTTCGTTTTCAATCGATATCATTCGATATTAATAAATGGTCTATAAATTTATTACACTTAAAAAAAATTTTTGTTATAATTAACATTAATAAATTAATTTCAAATGTTCGACACCGTGCGATACAAAGTACACTTTTAATAATTGATCAGTTCATTAAGTTCTATTGATAATTACTTAGGTATAAATTAAATAAATTGGATGAATTTTAAATTGTTTTTTATACAAAATGTGTTCTGTATATTATTACTGTTTTACATTTAAATAGATAGAAATTTGGAAATACTTCCAAAAATACCCTTCATAACATTTTTATTTTTCCAAATCATAAATGACAAAAAATTTGCTCTTAAATAAAATAATACAACTGTGAGTTTTTGCGAATAAAATACAAAATTTCTTCATTAAAAACTCATATGTGTTGACCAGTGGCGTGCAGTGCAATTTTTTTACACATTGACAAGTTGTGGCTTTATGGCGTTTTAGTCACGGGCTTACGTTAGCAACAGGATCTTGGTCACGGGCAGAAGTTATTTTAGGTTAGTTGACAGTTTTCAAATGTCATACAACCCTTGTAAAAAATGGATATATTTAAAAAATTCTTTAAAAATAAGTAAATATAATTCCTTGTATTGTATGCACGACACTGGCGTTGACCAAATAAATTCATGAATTATATAAAAACGACAAAAATTAAATTTTGCAGTTCAGTCCACTATAATTAATGTTAGTTTCAAAGTACATAATTTTATTACCCTGTATGTAATAATTAATCTATTGTAAGGTTACTGTAATAAAACAATTTAATATAAATATTTAGATACATTCAGTTAAATTTTTACTAAAAATATTTAAATTGGTTTTATCTTTTAAATAAAACTCTATCTGTAAAAGGTATTTTCAATAATTTACCAATAAATTCTTTTTAGTGTTCGTTGTACATAAATTATTGTATGCAACTCGTTTTATAAACTTCTCCAGATACTATAGTTTTTATTAAACACTCGCTCGTGTTTAATAAAACTCGAAACTAAAATGGCGTTTATAAAACTTAATAAACCTAATACTTATTATACTATTAACATACTATAATTATTGCAAAAAATTATTTATATTTTATTAATCCAATAATACAATGAATAGCAAATTGAACAATACAATACAATATATAGTCTAAACATAGATAAACAAGTGTGCATTTAACCAAATAAAAATTAAAACTTGATAACAATTTGCTACAGATAAATAAAATTGGTAGATTAAATTACATTTCTATCAGTATTTACAATCAAAAACTGTTTAAATTTCACATAATTTATAAAAATATTATCCAGGTTAAAGATAATAAAAAACAAGCGTCATTAGTATATTTTTAGTGCCATCAACCCAACAATCGGTTTTTTAAGAAATAATGACGTCAACCTTTACGAGTCATTTTAAATTATTGTTGCGTTACACAAAATGTTACAGGAATACATTACAAGAAAAAATTTCAAGACATTTAAGTCAGATATGCCTTGGAAAACGTCTTTCCTAGTTTATTTTATACTTTTTATTTTATTTTTTATTTTCACAAGTCAAGTCTGTCAAAATTAAAATTTTCAATATAATGTTGTTCAATCCCACCTTTAAAACGCACATTATCGTACATGTTTCCATGACACTATAATACGAATTTTTCCTTATTGATAAGGAATGATAAGGAAAAATCAGACCACAACGCCCGTATAACGTTGAACGTTGATCTCGCTGATTTTTAAGTGGTTTACCCCTCGGTTTTAAGTTAGTTGACAGTTGTCAAATGTCATAAAATAAAGTGCCCTTCTTGTGAAATAATAATACATTATTTTACTATCTTAATACAAAAATATAAAATAGTTTCTCAATGCCAACACCTATTTGAAAAGTTTATATGCAAGTTTGACCTTTTTATTTTGTAAAAAACTGCTTCTATATCATCATTTAAACGGTTTTCAAGGGACAAATTTCGATTTACACATACAAATTTGACATTTTGACTGGCGCGCCGGTAATACAGATTCCCAAGTTAGAAATGATTACGCGAGTTATTTTTGTATATATGCCGCTCTATACAAATATTTAATTTAAATCATTTTTAGATAATAATAATAGTTATTTGTCGTAGAAAAAGTATAGTATCCAACGTTTCTAGACACTCATTTAATTAAGCACTCGCTCGCAAGCTCGCTCCAATTAAAATTGGTAGAAAGTGAGGTTAACCATCTACCAATATTATAATAGTTATACTAAATTATATAATAAAAAGTATTAATTATAATTTTATTTTATTTATTACTAATAAAATATTATGTTTATACAGGTTGTCCCGAAAATATTGTGCAATACAGTATTGCCAATACACTACAAGCGGTTTTTAGGGCCAATAATAGGAAGATAAACATAGTTTGGCAAATGACCATTTAAGGGCCTTAAGAGACCCCTTAAAGGGGCGACCCTGTTTTTTATTGTTATTTCTAAAACAATTTGAGATTTTTAAAAGACTGTTCCTCCCATAGAAGCCGTTTGCCGACCTGAAGTTTTCTTTCTATTTTTGTCTTTAGTAACCGCTTGTAGAGTATTGCACACTATGTTCGGGACACCCTGTATAATAGGATAATTATTTATTAATCTTGGGCCTTTTGGAAACACTTTGTTAATATTTTCTTAAATCAATTAAATCGCGGTAAAGTACATACTAGTAGTTCTGTAGTATGATACTACAGAATACTGTAGAATCGCGTATTTTAAATTTAAAATAATTTGAAGAATTTTATACCTCCTGAGTTACGTTTATAATGGTTTAATAACAAGTAAAAAGGTTTGAACTCTTGCAATATCTACCCTTGCTCTCATACTTATACAACCTCTTACAGTGTTGTAACGTAACTAGTTACAAGTAACTAGATACAGTATCTAGATACTTTTTATGTATCTGTTTGTGTAACTAGTTACTTATCCCAATCTAGTAACTATAATTGTAACTAGTTACAAATTCTAAGTAACTAGGTGTGCTAAGATACAAAGATACATTTTTAATTAAACTGCGACTATTATTTATTTAAAAAAAAATATTATAAAAAATAAGTTATTTTAAATTAAATATTATAAAAAAAATAAAAATAATAAACATATATATTTTTGTTGTCACTTTAAAATTCCCTTTTATTTCTATTTTAAATTTTTTAAAGCAAAAAATAATTTGTATGTATCTAGATACTTTTTGAAGGTAACTGTATCTATAACTAGTTACTGCAATAAAATATGTATCTGTATCTAGTTACAAATTTTGGTAAGTAACTGTAACTGTAGCTAGATACTGAAAATATTGTAACTGTTACAACACTGACCTCTTATAACTCCCTCATTCTTGCAATACTTTCTTGTAAAGTCTTCTTGTAATATTTATATAATTTAAGATGTCGCCCGGATAAAAACTTACTAGGAATTTTCCTGCAACATTATTTTCTCAAATATTTTTTTTTCTCTTCCACAGTACCAAGTGGCGCAGCTGTTCAGCGTCGCAGAGGCGTCGAAAGATAACACTGGCGGAGGGGAAGGTATTGAGGTGCTGAAAAACGAGCCGTTCACCGATTTTCCACTCTTGGGTGGCAAATACAATTCGGGACAGTATACCTACAAAATCTATCATTTGGCCAGCAAAGTACCCTCGTTTATCAGGTTGCTCGCTCCTAAAGGTAGTTTGGAAATACACGAGGAAGCATGGAACGCATATCCATACTGTAAAACAGTCATAACGGTAAGTAAGAGTTAAAGGGAAAACTTAAAAAAGTGTCCAAACCTGCAAACGGGGTGAATAGAATCGAATCGTAAGAAAACTCAGTTTTACAAATATTAAAATCGTTCAGTTTCTATTCACCCAAAAACAATGTTTTTAATTGTCTGTATTTTGTAGAGGGTCCTAACAAAAACCTTCCACATATTCCTTAGACCAAAATAAGTTGATTTAAGTAGGCTTACCTTAGTACAAAGTTGGGCGCTATAAGACTTTGGCCTTTCTCTCGTTTGTTGACAATTCTTAAATTTCCACAATGCTATCGAGCGCCACCAGATGGCGCGCGCGTTGCGAAAACCCTATGCTTCTTTAGCGTATTTAGTTTTATAATTTTTTTTTAATGCAAAAAAAATAAGTGTGTATTTTGTTTTAATTCGATGATGAATACCTTGTCAACTTGACACCTGTCAAAGTGTTGCTTGATATTTTGCTAATTTTAGGTTGACAACTTGTCAAATTAAATGTATTATAAGATGCAACACTTTGACAGGTGTCAAGTTAACAAGGTATTCATCATCGAATTAAAACAAAATATACACTTATTTTTTTGCATTAAAAAAATGTATAAAATTAAATCCCAAATAAGAAAAATCATATACAGAGGTACCCTGTCTAACCTCACTTTTAAAGAACATAACCTATTTTACTTATGATGATGCGTTATCAAAAGGCTGTGACTAGAGGCACGCTAACGTGCCGCGACTCGAAATGTTAAAGGCACGTTAGTTACGTCATAATAATAATCCGTTTTTGTTCCCCGAGCGTTTTAAAATTGATGTCAAGCTAGACAGCTCATATGGTAGGGCGGTCGCTTAGCATGCGAGAGGTACCGGGTTCGATACCCAGAAGTTGTCGAAGTTGTTTTTATTTTTTTATTTCATAAATTTGTTGTTTCTTTGTTAAAAAGTGTTGGGTTGGTTGGTTTGGTTGGTTTGTTTTAGTTTTATCGTAACATAAAATCTTAAAATCATGGTGTAAAATAATTATGACGTAACTAACGTGCCTTTAACATTTAGAATCGCGGCACGTTAGCGTGCCTCAAGTCACAGCTTTATCAAAAATGCATATATGTATTATGACAAATAAAATAATTTGCAACTGTCGCAGTTGCTGTCCAACTTTTTGACAACATAATCCTGAATTTTTTATCTGTTAAGGTAGTATCTCCATTTTAAGAGTTGTCCTCAAAATTTAACATATGATTTTTTGAGGCATCAGACACATTTACAAGTAATTTCAGATTTTTTTACAGCCAGATTCCAAGAAAATAATTTTTAAAGTTGCATTTGTTTTCATAGACTTTTTTACCTTTGTATATCACGAGGTGGCTCATGAGATTGCCATAAAAAATAAACTAAATATTAATTTTTTTTAGTTTAAAACTAGTTATTTATGTCATTAGATCTAGAAGTGAGTCTTTTTGTGCTTGGCCGAATGTCATACAACATTTTATCTTCAAGGTACAACTTTATTTGTTAAACAAATGCATAAAACGTACAATTATAATATTAATTATTAAAAGTATTAGTGTTAAATTATATACTGATAAAGGATAAAAGCTTGTTTAAAAAAATATTGATTACGTTAATTTTGTTTTATTGTTTTAATGTTAATTCATAGGCGTTGAACTTGTGTTTTCAATAATTGCAACTTTCATTAATCATAATTTTGATATAGACTTTATTTTAACAGATTTTAGCAAAATTTTAAATTTCTAGTAAAAATAGCGCCCAAACTGAGCAACTTTATACTAAGGTTTTTGCAAAGACCCTATATAACAACGATAATTCTGTAGTTTTTTTATAGGCCTTCCACAGCAATAAACAATTTTTGTTCATAGTATGTTTCAAAATTAATGTAACTGAGTTAATTTTCAGAATCCCCCGTACATGAAAGACAAATTTACGTTAACAATTGAAACATTCCATGCACCTGACAACGGTAAAACCGAAAATGTAAGTACTAATTTTGTTTTGTTCTTTTTTTTCTATGTTTTCTTCATCCTCATCCGTGATGATGGGTTTTCATGATGGTTGCTTATGGTGCTGTGGTGTAATTTAAACAAAAACAAATAAACAAAATCATACATAATAAGAATCCTGGTTATATGAAAGAAAATTTCGTGATTTGCATCGAAAGCATGCATATACCGGATAAGGGAGACCAGGAGAACGTGAGTCGGACTTAGCCTTTTGCTAGTTACCTCACTTTTTGAGCCTCTGTATATTAATGACAATTTTTTTCAAGAATTATCATTATATGCAGATACCCCACTATTCTTTCACTACTATAGAGACAATCGAATGCATTAAGACAGATCAATTGACTTTTTTCTTTTAAAATGGTTATTCCAATTTTATATAGAATACATTCTCAAGGCAGTTATGCTATTTAAAACAGTTATAGCTGGCTTAAGTGAATATTCTTAAAGCAGTAATAGCTAGCTTAACTTCAAATTCTCAAGATAGTTATAGCTAGCTTTACTTGACATTCGTGAAACAATTATAGCTAGCTTAGTTACATTTTTAAGATAGTTTTAGCTAGCTTAAGTGGACATCCTTAAAACAGTAATAACTAGTTTAACTTCACATTGTTAAGCTAGATTTACTTGACAATTTTTAAAACAGTTATAGCTAGCTTAAGTGAACATTACTAAAACAGTAATAGCTAGCCTAATTTTAAATTCCAAGACAGATATAGCTTTACTTGACATTCTTAAATCAGTAATAGCTAGCTTAACGATACTTTTAAGATAGTTTTAGCTAGCTTAAGTGGACATTCTTAAAACAGTAATAGCTAGTTTAACTTTAAATTCTTAAGCTAGATTTACTTGAAATTTGTAAAACAGTAATAGCTAGCCTAATTTTAAATTCCCAAGACAGTTATAGCTAGCTTAACTTGACATTCTTGAAACAATTTTAGCTAACTTAACGATACTTTTAAGATAGTTTTAGCTAGCTTAAGTGCACATTTTTAAAACCGTAATAGCTAGCTTAACATTCTTAAAACAGTAATGACAACTTTACTTGACATTTTTGATACAATTATACGGCCATTTCAAGCGCGCGAAACGCACGAATTACAAAACTGTTTTTATAAAAAAAATATTTTATGAAAGTAGATATAATTTTAATAATTGAAAGGGGTGGACAGGGCAAAAAAAGATTTATCTTGTCCCATCCACCCCTGTCAAATATTGAAATTATCTCTACTTTTATAAAATATTTCTTGCGATTTTTTTTATTTAATGTATAGCCTAATAATAGAAGAAAATATTTGACAATTTTGATGCAAAAATATTATATAATAAATTACCTACAATTTTTTTTATAAAAACATTTTTGTGATTTGTCCCGTCCATCCGCTTGAAATGGCCGTATAGCTAATTAACGACACTTTTAAGACAGTTTTGGCTAGCTTAAGTTTACATTCTTAAAACAGAAATAGCTAGCCTAACCTAAAATTCTTAAGACTTGACATTTTTAAATAGTTTTAGCTAGCTTAAAAATGTCAACAAACTAAAATAATAATCTAGTTCTTTTAGGAATGTATACTAAACTAGATATTGCTGTCTTAGGGCCGGTTTATCAATGTCCAGTTAAAGTTTGCAGTTAGTTATCTGGTAGATAATTTCCATGGATACCATTGTTCTCACAACGATCGATATGAAATTTAACCGTCAGATAGACTAACTGGAACTTAACTAGAGATTGATAAACTGGCCCTTAAAAATGTTAATCTGAGCTAGCTATAACTTTCTTGGACAGCATAAGTATACTGTTTTAAAAACAAATGTTAAAAAAACGCTCAAACAAACAAATTTTACTTTTATTAGTAACGAGCAGGTCTATGGACTATTAATTATAACTAATGTTTGTTGAATTTTTTTGACGTCTACTGTTTAACAAATAATTGTTTTACAAAAAAAATCGATTGTCTCTATTTTTCCAACAACTTTTTACTGTCCATAGCATGCATATTAACACACTTTTAAACTTGTATTATTTTACAAAATCTTTTCTAAAAAATTATGACAATCTTTTTTATATATACAGGGTGTAAGTTTTTCGAGGTTAAAATTTAACCTTTCATTTAATTAGGAAAAGTTTCGAATTGTCATGCCGATCAATGAACTAAAAAGATAATTAACTTGACTAATTTTTAATATTATTTAAAAAGCATTTTTATTTAAAAAAATGGTTTAAGGTTATTAAGGCAGTTTTTCAAGGGGAATTCAAATCTGCCATAATGTTTTTTAGCTAAAAACTGCTGAGATAAGATAAGTGAGATAGCCATGCTTGGCTTTGAAAAACGGACACCCTGTATACTATACATTAGAGTGGGTCGTATATCCGCTTTTTTCGAAATGAATTTGTAATAGCATAAATATTAATCTTTAAGCTGAAAAAAGTTATACACAAAAGGAAAAAAAATCGGTCAACGAAATTGCACTGCATCTACAAACTGATTTTTTTTGTAAATTTCGAATTCTCTACAAAAAAGGACCGCATAAATATTTTGGTTTCAGAGATAATTTAGAAAGGATGTTTTTTGTAGATAATTAAATTTACTAAATAAATTGATTTAAAAAAAATTATAACCAAATTTTTTTTCCCTCAAAGATAAATATTTTTGATACGCCAGAGATGTTAATCTATAGAATAAAAAATAATAATTTGTGTAAATGACATTGAAAACTATTAACAAAATGAATTAACCCTGAGTTAATAAAAAAATGCCGATTATTTATTCAAAAGCATTAGGTATATTTTATCAATAAAAGGTTATTTCGATTAGAAATATTTTCTTACGAATATTGACAACTCTGGATAATTATTTTGTAATTTTTTTGGTTTCTTATTAACAATTTTCTTCAATTAACTACTTTTTATTAATTTAAATAAACATATTCTACAAGACATTTATTATTATTTTAAATAGGTACCTATAAGATTTGGAAAACTATGATGGAGCAATTTAAATGAGCATTACAAAAAATTCAGTTTCCCGTAACAATTGCGGCCGTCTCTAATACATTTAAGAATATCAAAAATGTCTTATGGGATTTAAAAAAAGCAAAAAAATAATAATTTTTTTCTATAAATTCTTAACTTTTCTTGCTTAGGTCCACGAACTGTCCGCAGAGAAGCTCAAGCAGCGAGAAGTGGTGTACATCGACATCGCCAATGACCCGGTGACGAATAACGATTACAAGGAGGACGAGGACCCGAAAAAGTTCAAGTCGGAGAAAACGGGCCGCGGCCCATTGGTCACCCAGAACTGGAGGGACGACGTCAAGCCGGTCATGACGTGCTACAAACTTGTCACGGTGGAGTTCAAATGGTTCGGGTTGCAGGTAAGGGAAACAATTAATATAACAATCTTAACAGAAATGTATACATTACCCATACAGCACAAGATGTCCAATGGACGTCAAATGGACTTACATTGGACGTTTGGATGTACAATGGCCGTCCACTGAACGTCCAATGGATATATGTGCTGTGTGGGTAAATGTCAACTACGGCTATAACAGATAGAATGTCAACTTGACCTTTAAAAAAATGTAAATTATGAATGTTTTCTACTTCCACCTTTAAAACGCCCTTTTAAATACACATTGACAAGTTGTGGCTTTATGGCGCTTTAGTCACGGGCTGAAGTTAGCAACAGGTTTTTAGTCACGGGCTGAAGTTAGTTTTAAAGCTTAATTTTCTTGTATCCGTTTGTCCGTCAGTCCGTTCATCCGGGAGCGCTCTTATTGGTCCAATTATAATTCGAAAATTATGACATTTTATCGGTCCGTCAAGTTTCAACTTCGTACGTCTGACAAAGAAAGGTTAAATAATTTTAACTCATCCGTCACTAAACATCTGTTTTTGAAACCTAACGTTATTTTAAGATAATTTATTTTCAAATATTTTTATATTTTTTCAATAAGATTGTAAAACGAAAATATTACGTTCGTTATGTGAATAATGTTTTACTGTTAAGTTTTTATTTAATAGGAATATCGGAAAAAAGAAAGGACAAACAAAAAAAATTAAAACTATAGAACTAAAAGGACCTGCTTTTTTTAAACTATACATTTTAATGTATATTAGGGTTAGTATATTCTTTTTATAAGGTATATTTACCTACCTTTAAATTTATTAGCACAGAACATAAGAGAATTAAAAGCGCTGTAGTCAAAAGTGGCAACAAGCATTGGTTGATTTTTAAATCTAGCAGCCTTGGAAAACCGAGTTGTTTTTTTCGGCGGGAAATTTGAATGATTGGCTATTTGAATTTTTATTTAAAACTAGGAAATATAACCGAAAATTGTTTAAATTTTATATTTTTTTGATTTTAAAAGGATTATATACGTAATATTGTCCATTAAACATCAAAAAATATAAAATTTCGACAATTTTCGGTTATTTTCCACTAATTAAGTGGAAAAATACACATTTTTGTTTTTTTAATAAATATATTTAACAAAATATACACTTAATTCAATTTTAAATTAAAGTATAACTAACAAATACTATTTAAATGAGGAGAAATTCAAAGTTAATTATTCTATAACTTTAAGTGATATTTAAAAAAAGGTTTATCAAACATGTATAATAATTTATAATTATTTAGGTATAATTTATCAAAAAGTATGACATTAAATTGATAATTACCCTCTTATATATGCCTACAAGACAATTATCGCTTGATTACAGCGATAATGTTCAGAAATTTTAATTTTGTGTCACATAATAACAATTTTTATAGGTTTTTTAAGATTTCTTAATAAAAATGCAAAGGTTTATAAACAAATTAATTCTAAAACATATTACAAACCATCAAAATATTTGATAAATTCTTGATAAACAATATATACTATATAACTATATAGTTCAATACTTATTGGTCCTTATTAGAAAACAACCTTTTAAAACAGTTCGATTATATTATATAATTAAAATTATTTTAACTTTGAATATGTAATTCATAAAAATAAATAATTTTGTAATACATACTGACTTATTGTATACCTATAGGTATTTCCAAATTTCTTTATTGGAATAAACCAAAAGGCTTATGCCTAAAATGTTTAATGCCATAATTAGACTTATTACAAACCACTCTTATAATTTTTAGGAATTATGATTATAATTTGTTTTTAAAATAAGCAAAATACTGTTGTTTTGTAAAATATAGAATTTTTGGCAAAAAGGAATTCCTACTTATCCAAAAATTAAATTACATTCTTTGGAATATTTAATTTTTAGTAAAATTGGTTTAATTAAAATTAATAATCAATAGAACCACTTAAATCTCAATGTTAAAAATATTATTATGTATTTGGCAAAATTAAAATCTTTATGTATGATTTAACTTTCTGGTCAATATTAAGTATTAATTGTCTTTTTTCTTGTTCATGATTCATGGATTGAACCTGCGTCTTTTTCTTGATTCAATGAAGAATATTCAACTGCAATTAATATTTTCTATGTTCTTTTGCAAAGAAGTTTGATAAATTCAAGTCCTGTCTGCTTCTTCCATTAACACAAACCCAAACCTGAAATCAATACCAATTTTAAAATCAATTTAAATTGTAAAACAATTGATATTACCTAATAATTTTTAAAATAAAATTAAAATAATGTATCAATATTTATTTATGCTAAAGGTAATTGTTTTACCAGCATACAAATAATTGAATGGTTTATTGTAAAAACAAGCTAAGTAACTAACTAAATATGATTTTGTTTATTTTTTAATTTAAAAATTTTATAAAAACTAATAATGGTTAACTTGTGCTGTTTTAACATGAAAATATCCTTTTTTAATATCCTAATAAAAATCCTAAATAAAATATTTCTGCCTCAAAATAATAATTTAAAGCAGAAGTGTATGTAATATAAAAATGTCAGATTGCTTGTTTTAACAATAAACAATTTAATTATATTTGGAGTAAATACTAAAAGTGTACTTTCTTTAATGGTCAGGCTTTTACTTTTTTTATATTTGGATTGTATGTAACTATGAATGTGTGAATATTGAATTCAAGAATTATTTGAATAGTTTGAATGTTTCAAATTTTTAAATGGTTCAATTAGAAAATTAAAATTTTCCAATAGTAATTGAAGAAATGGAACATTGGAATTGTAATTTAAAATTTATTTTGAAATAAAAAGAATGTTATTTACTTGTCATTAACCCTTAATTAACTTATTTGAATAGATTATGATTGTAATTATTTAACTATTCAAATAATTCAAACTATTTATGTAGTTTAAATATTTAATTTTAAGTTTGAATTAAATATTACTACTTAATTTATTTGGTAAAAATATTCACACACCAGCAATTGTAACTAAAAATGTATTCTAAATAAAAAAAAATATATCTACCTATAGGTACCTATAGGTAACAGAAATATTTGACCAAATTTTTTTAATAATAGATTATTAAAAAAATTTGGTCAAATATTTCTGTTTGGGATTGTTGACGAGTAAAGCTTTCATTCTTTTTCTTCATGCAGGATAAATCTTGTCTAATTGTTCCATTATTGCAGAAGTTAAAATTAATTATATTAAATTAAAATCAATTTATATTGTAGCAAAAAATAATTGGATTAAAAACTTTAAAAATAATTCTTGAAAAGGTTTGCTTATGAATTGTCTAGTTATTTATGTACATTAAAAATGTCAGACTTTCAGATAGAACAAATAAAGGGGTAAATGCAAGAATTCTTGCACTTAAGTGCCTAAGTCGCATTTTCAATTAAATTTACATTGTGGCTTCATCTAAGAGTGTTTCATGTAAGGTTTTAGGTGGTATTTTCAAAGTGGCAGAAATAATATTATGTGCCCAAGTTTGCATTTACTTCAATGGGAGTTTGCCTGGTTTTCAACTTATGTGAAAACTCTTGGATGAAGCCACAATAACAATTTAATTGAAAATGTGACTTAGACAATTCTTGCATTGACCCCTTCAAATAAAATAACTATAAAAATACTGTAAAAGATTATCACCCTGTAGTTCAAAATGCTATATTTATGTAAAAAAAAACATGGAAAGCACAAAACATTTGTAATATAATCAAGTTTTGAACTGTATGCTTACAAGTGTTTAATATGACCTCTTCCAGCTGCAAACATCCTGTAGATACTCAGCAGTTCCAATTCGTGTATTTAGCTTTTACAAATCTTGGGGCTCATAAACGTTATCTTTTATAAAGCCCCAGAGAAAGAAGTCGCACACTGTGATATCGGTTGAACATGTTGACTGTACATGAAGTGCCAAATTGTTGGGCCCTTTACGTCCGATCCACCGATGAGGGGGCTGTTCGTTCAATAACCTCCGCTCCACCAAATGCCAATGTAGTGGGGCCCAGGTCCAGTTTTCGCGTAGCTACATCAAATAATTTTAACAAAAACATACATTTTGACAAAGATTATAGGTACCTATATTTAACATTTTGTATAACAGCAACTAGTGTCGAGAAAAAAAACGTTAAAAACTGTTTTGATTGAAAGTTTTGAATAAAAACGCTTCAAAACTATTTAAATTCTATCAAAACTTGCATTAGTTAAACAACCCATAAGCAAAGAGTAAGAGTCTTTACTCTTTGCCATAGGTTTCATTAGGTACATAAAAAGAATTTTATTAACTACGTGTTTTCGGTAAACAGAGAAAAAAACCGATACGGTTTATCACACGTATTTTCTTATTTTAAACGCGGTAATGATGCTACAACTAACTCAAACTTGACTAAAAACACCTAATAAAATGTTAAAGCCGAAATTAACAAGTTTACTTACCTAAAACAAAGAAAATTTGGATTATAAAACTTCGTACACACCACTTCAACAACGCTGTCGGCCATTTGTAACATGCCCTGTGCACTTGCCTTAAACAAACAAAATCCACATTTTTGTCTAGTCGACTTTGGTTTTAGTTTACACTCGAGTTGCATGTGGCAGGAGCGGCGGTTAATCTTGACGGTTGCTTGGTAACGAAATCAACAAACTTCAGTTTGATAAATTTTGTAAAGTTTTGTAAATTCATATTGTGTTTATTTGGTTTGTTCTGTACGCTTAAAAACTTTTAAAATTGCGATTTATCGTTATCTGTGTACTCTATTTTTTATATATTGCCACATTATTTGAACATTAACATGGTGTTGTGCTGTGCTGTGGGCTGCTTTAACAGTCAAGTTATGATGCATACTTTTCACAATGATGACCAGGTTGTATTGTATTATTCAATTATAACTATTTTATTAAAATAATGATGTAGGTACTAACACAAATGTGGTACATAATATTATTACTTTATACTGATTTGTGTTCTTTAATAAGATAAAATTCACTTGAATACATTATTATATTGTTAATTGGTTTAGTTTAGTAAATACCTTGAATAATTTAAAATATAATACATTTATTTTTGCTTTTTAAATAAACAATTTAAATAAACTATCAGGCCTTTTATTTTTTACTATTTTGACTGTCAAAATTTGACAGGATAACCTAAATTAAAACCATAACCTAAAACCAATAAATGTCAGGCGGGTACACTAGCGGCATAGCGGACCGAGTGTGCGTAACAAGGAGCGTCAAATATGTGACAGTGGCGTATCTATATGATTTATTATCTATGATTTGTAATTTCTCAAACCGAACAAGTTGGAAAAGACCAATCACAACAAAGTAAGAATCACGTGGTTAATAACTGGGGTTTGTCAAAAACAACTTGGGTTTCAACGCATGCTAGATTTATTTTACTGTTGCCTGTTGTCAAATTCCCCTTATACCCCCCTGTTTATTAGACAGCTAACTGTTACAATTGTTGACATAATTGTAACTATGACAATTAAGCATTAGGTAAATTTAGTAAGTGAATATACTGACACTTAATTTCTATTTGTCGCAAAATCAATCCGTTAAACGTCATTAAAAAACGTATGCATGAAAATTAGAACATTTCTTATCGGACGATTTTATTGAAAAACTGACATACGGATGACGGACAAACGGATACATGAAAATTAAGCTTAAGTTAGTTGACAGTTGTCAAATGTCATACAATCGTTAAAATAAAGTGCCTTTCTTGTAAAATAATACTAAATGTGAAAATTATTTTATTATCTCAATAAAAAAACACAAAAGTATTAAATAGTTTCTTAACGCCAATATTTGAAAAGTTTATATGAACATTGTACTGACCTTTTAATTTCGCCGGCAGTAAACTATAACTTAAATTCGGGCACGGACTCCACTGTAAAGTGTTCATAAAACATTTTCTTTACTTTCAATGTGAAAAACTGCCAATTTTCAAGAAATACATTTCGATTTATAACCTTTATAATCTGTGTTTACAAAATATAAAAATGTGACATTTGTCGTGACACACAGATTCCCCTATTGTTTCATAGATGGCGCTCTATACAAATTTTTGATTTAAATTATTTTAAGATAATAATAAGTATTTGTCGTAGAAAAAGTATAGTATGCACCTCGTTTATAAACTTTTCTATACACTCATTAATTTAAGCACTCGCTCGCAAGCTCGCTCGTGCCTAAATTAAATTCGTGTATAAAATGGCGTTTATCAAACTTTATACATAATATACTATTATAATGTACATTTTTTTACAGGTCAAGTTGACATTCTATCTGTTAAAGCCGTAGCTGATATTCTTAAAACAGTTATAGCTAGCTTTACTTGAGATTCTTAATACAGTTATAGCTAGCTTTACTTGACATTTCTAAAGAAAGTTATAGCTAGCTTAAGTTAACAGTTGTAGCTAGATTGCAAGGGTAGGGGGAGGGATGACAGTTATAGCTGGCTTTATTTAACATTCTTAACACGTTCATGGACAGAACTGCAAATGCCGTCGGGCCCAATATGACACGACGGCTATAGCAGTCGCAATTTTCTAGCTGATTTATGACAAGCCTGCATATGCAGGCGCATTAATAATGAGATCCATAGGAAGCTTTGACATATGTGTCCTATGAGACCTCGTGTATTTTTGGTTGCAGAATGTAGTTGGTTGCAAATTAATTTTTATCTGTTAAGCGCGATTCTTAACCTAAAATTCGGCCGTTTTTGTGACCGATTGTTGTTAGGTGGAGTAAAAATTTGATTGTTGTGAGGTGGAGTAAAATTTTGATGTAACAAAGCTAGTAAGTATAAGTTTTTGAACAATTATATTATTTTTTATCACTATATAACTTCTATAACTATATTTTTATCGTTAAAATGCTTTTTCTCGTCCTAAAAACACAATTTCTTTTTATAAAATAAATTTAATATTATTTATAGGTATTTTATAACTTATAAATTATAAGTATTTATAGATATATATAGACTGTTGAGATTAAAAATAAATATTTAAATTTGAATCTAGACTTTTTGTCATTATTAAAGTATAATTTGTTTACCAGTAACTTTATACTACCATAATGGATAAGTAGATATGAAAAAAACATGGACGGTTATTACCGTCATGACCCACCACACCTTTCTTTTTTGAAAAAAAACTCATAGTGGGGCATGACGGCTATAGCCGTCAAACTTTTTTAAAGGCCATATACAGCCCTAAAGGCATCATCAAGTTACCAGTAAAATTTTTTGATGATAGGATAAAAGGTGTATGAATTATTCAAGTGACGCAGCAGGTCCCGCCAAAAATTTGTCTGTGTCCATCAACGTGTTAAGCCAGTTATAGCTAGCTTAAGTTGACATTATTAAGAAAGTTATAGCTAGCTTAAGTTAACATTCTTAAAACAGTTATAGCTATATTACCTTCACATTTTTAAGACAGTTATAGCTAGCGTTACTTGACATTCTTAAGACAGTTATAGCTAGCGTTACTTGACATTATTAAGAAAGTTATAGCTAGCTTAAGTTAACATTCTTAAAACACTTATAGCTAAATTACCTTCACATTCTTAAGACAGTTATAGCTAGCTTGACATTCTTAAGACAGTTATAGCTTAAGTTGACATTCTTAAAACAGTTATAGCTAGATTACCTTCACATTCTTAAGACAGTTATAGCTAGCTTTACTTGACATTCTTAAGCCAGTTATAGCTAGCGTTACTTGACATTATTAAGAAAGTTATAGCTGGGCCATTCCACGCTTAACGGATAGGACAATTGCCGTGTTGAGCCATTCCATGCCAAATCAACACACTTTAAAAAGAAATTTTTCCTCACCATTTCAGATTTTCCTAAAATTTGGTATACTTATACTATGTACTAAGACTAAGAAAAATACCAATTTTTAAATTTTTATCTCACACCGTTTCCGATATATGGCTATGTAAAGTTTTTAAAAACTCGCGAAAAAAGTGTGAACGTTTATTTATTAAATTGCGCTGGAAGCTGTCCTAATTTAGTTAGAAAGCTGGGAGAGGTGTCATTTTGCAGCATTTTAAATGCTCTTTCAAATGACATACGACTGCCAAGGGTATTAATGAAAAGATTTTGTTCAAAATCCATATATATATTTTGATTCAATTTTTTTTTTAAAAGTACATAATTTAAAATTCTCAAAATATTTGTATAAATACTTGGTAGTGTTCTGAATCATATAATAAAATATTAATGTGGGGTCTTAATGGGTTCATTGTTAAAAAAAATATTTCTGATGCTGGTTTTTCACTTTTAACTAATTTTGACATTATTCAACGTTTATCAGGCTTAAGCCTGACAATTGTATTTTTTTTTATAATGTCGGCTGTCATCATTCCCGACTTGTGTAATTTAATTACTGTGATACGCTTGTTTTGGCGATTTATATTGAACTAAATTTTAAACAAAACAACATAAAATGAATATTTTCAAAAATATAAGGGTTCTAAGAACCCTAATAATATCGGCTGCCTACATTCCCGACTTTTTTAATTCAATTACTGTGATACGCTTTTTTTGGGGATTCATATTGAACTAAATTTTAAACAGAACAACATAAAATGAATATTTTCAGAAATGGAAGGGTTCTAGGAACCTGCTCGAGCAAACAATTTCCGCGAAAACCTTATTGATAAATTTTAAACTCGCTTAAAAAAAAATTCAGGGAACTTTTATCGGACCCTGTATATATTCGTAGTTTATTTAAAAATAAAACTATAAATGTGTGTGTTTAAAGTGATTTTGGTGTCAACATGGAGCCTACTATTGTAAGAGTGCAGTGTTATAATCCAATGAAAAAAACAAATCATTTTTTTTTTATATGAACCCATTAAGACCCCACATTTATATTTTACTATATGGTTTAAAACAGTACTAAGTATTTATACAAATATTTTGAGAATTTTAAATTATGTACTTTTTGAAAAAAAAATGAATCAAAATATATATATGGATTTTGAACAAAATCTTTTCATTAATACCCTTGGCGTTCGTATGTCATTTGAAAGAACATTTAAAATGCTGCAAAATGACACCTCTCCCAGCTTTCTAGCTGAATTAGGACAGCTTCCAGAGCAATTTAAAAAATACACGTTCACACTTTTTTCGCGAGTTTTTAAAAACTTTACATAGCCATATATCGGAAACGGTGTGAGATAAAAATTTAAAAATTGGTATTTTTCTTAGTCTTAGTACATAGTATAAGTATACCAAATTTTAAGAAAATCTGAGGTGGTGTGGTAAAATGGGTGTGTTGAGTTGACATGGACTGACCCTGTTTTTATTTACAAAATAATATTGTTCTATTATATTACCAATGTCAAATTTTTATAAATAGTTCTAAACTAAAGCTGTTTAACAAGGTTTTTATTTGGCAAAATTAGGTATCGTGGTTGACTGTTTAATTCCTTAAAAACTAATAATTTAAAGCGTAACGGACGGGACAGCTTTAGTTTAGAACTATTTATAAAAATTTGACATTGGTAATATAATAGAACAATATTATTTTGTAAATAAAAACACGGCAATTGTCCTATCCGTTAAGCGTGGAATGGCCCAGCTAGCTTAAGTTAACATTCTTAAAAGACTTATAGCTAGATTACCTTCACATTCTTAAGAGAGTTATAGCTAGCTTTACTTGACATTCTTAAGACAGTTATAGCTAGCTTAAGTTGACATATTTTAACAAAATACTACTATGTCAGTTTTTAAGAGTAAATTTTATTCATATTAGCGATTTTTTTATACAAAGGACGGCATTGGATTCACCACCCCTCAAAACAACCCTAAACTAAATTTTATTGAAAAATTTTATGTAGAAAAATGCACAATAACTACAAAAAAAGTGTCTGTCAAGTTATCCATGAAAAAAACATTGAAATAAAATTAAACTAATAGTAACATGGTACTATTACTATAAGTTTAATTTTACGTCAATGTTTTTTTCATGGATTACTTGACAGAATAAATTTTTGTAGTTTTTGTAGGAAAGGATCGCTAATATAAATTCATAAAAAATTACTCTTAAAAACTGACATAATAGGCCTTGTATTTTGTACAAATATGGCGTTTTTTGCTCCAAAAATACAGTTTATCAAGATCTACACTTTAAAACAAATTCGGTTAAAATCCAATTAATAAAGATTTTACAGGGGTGAGTCGCAAACAAATGGATCACACTGTATATTTCAAAGGGAGGTGGACATTTTAAGTACAATTTTGTACTTTTGAACTTAATTATTTTTCTTGGAAATAGCCGTTTTTGTTTGTATAATTTTGCAAAATATACTACGCAATATTTCGCTTTTGAAACTAGACGACTCATTTTTAAGATACACTCACAGGAAAAATAATCGATCCACCCAAATTTTCGATGAATTTAAATCGTAAATAACTTTTTTATTTGATGTCCGATTTAAACGAATTTTTAAGAATATAGTGGATAAATTAAATGCTTACATTTTAAAAATTTACTAAAAAATAGACGCACGTTTATAATATACAGGTAAACAAAAAGATGTTTTGTACAGTAAGTTTAAGACACTCTGTAGAGTGGCGAAACAGTATATTGTTCTAAATTGAGTTTTAATTATCAAAATAAACAAAAAAAACAATTTAATAGCTTTTTTAAAAGCCGTATATGACATGTCCAAGTATGGGATATAATCTGTAGGATGATTCAACCAAACTGTCAT
This sequence comes from Brassicogethes aeneus, assembly GCA_921294245.1. Taxonomy (NCBI): domain Eukaryota; kingdom Metazoa; phylum Arthropoda; class Insecta; order Coleoptera; family Nitidulidae; genus Brassicogethes; species Brassicogethes aeneus. The sequence continues at coordinate 8,534,986 of OV121141.1, read as the reverse complement.
CCTCCATAGTTACCTTAGTTCTTCGTACAGAAAAATTATAGGAAATTGCAATGTTTTTTAAAAAAATTCATATTTTCCACAAAAATTAAGATATCAAGGTTAACTTAAACCAAACATGTTGTATGTGACCTAATAATTAAAACTAAATTTAGAACAATAAACTTATGGTAAAAAACATAATTTTGTTTAAACCTGTATATTAAAAATATACGTCTATTTTTTAGTAAATGTTTAAAATGATAGCGATTTTCCCTTAATTTATCTACAATTTTCTTCAAAATTCGTTTAAATCCGACATTAAATAAAAAAGTTATTTGCGATTGAATTTCATCGAAAATTTGTATGGATCGATTATTTTGCATGTGAGTGTAGCTAGCTTTTCTTGACATTCTTAAGAAAGTTATAGGTAGCTTAAGTCAACATTCTTAAAACAGTTATAGCTAGGTTACCTTCACATTCTTAACTCAGTTATAGATAGCTTTATTTGACATTTTTAGGATAGTAATGGTTAGCTTTTCTGGACATTCTTAAGACAGTTATAGCTAGCTAACTTGACATTCTTAAGACAGTTATAGTTAAAGTTGACATTCCTAAGACAGTTATAGCTAGATTGCAAGGGTATAGGGAGAGATGACAGTTATAGCTAGATTGCAAGGAATTTTTAGCTCATATGTCCCGAAGGGCAAACTTGATAATACCCTGGGAATAAGGGTTACCAGAAACCTATAAAAGATTTTCCCTTTACATTTTTAAGACAGTTATAACTAGCTTGAGTTGACATTCTTATAGCTAGTTACAAATTCCTTTAAGAATGTTACATAGCTATAACTGTCTAAAGAATGATAAGTTAAGCCATCTATAACTGTCTTAAGAGTAAGAGTGTCAACTTAATCTGAACATAGTTTTAACTGCCTTGAGACTAATATTATATTTTTTTATTTACAGAATAGGATAGAAACCTTTATACAAAAATCCGAACGACGGCTGTTCACAAACTTCCACAGGTAAGAACAAATAAAATTAATTAATACTTTTCACCCCATCCTTCCTAAATACCACGTTGCCATTTTTATGACAAATACAACGTGGAAAATACAAGGTTATATTAAATGCTACGTTGCCAAATGTACCCCAATTGCGACGTTGCCAAATGTACCCTAATTGCGACGTTGCCATTTTTATGTTTTTTGCAAATTTTGAAAAAAATATCATTTTCTCCAGACAAGTGTTCTGCTGGATGGACAGATGGCACGGAATGACGATGGACGACATCAGAAGGCTCGAGGACAAAACCAAAGAAGAGCTGGAGGCGTTGCGTAAAAAGGGCGAAGTGAGGGGCATGAAGGCGGAAGCGGAGTAACAACGTTTCCTTCCCGCACCGGAATAAACCGAAAAAATGCCCCCCTTCAACAATAAAACCCACCGCAGCATACACGACATAAATGAGAATGCCCCCCCCCTAACATTCATGAAAGGGGGCCCCTAGCAAATTTTAATTAATTAAACAATTAAATATAATAATAATAAATTTTAAAATTTTAAAAATTCTTCGATTCAATGTTGAGAACATGAAAATACTTAAAACGGGGTCGCGATTTTTAGCGACCTTTTTCAATGATCGTTTTGGCCCTGCGCACTCTTAGGCGCGCGCCACCGTAGCGTATTCAGTATTTTTAAGTGTATAAACTTTTAAAAAAATAATTTTTAGCATTTAATCCAGTGAAGTTACCAGGGTGCGTCGAAAGTATCACGGGGTCAAAATTCAGCCGAAATAGCCTATAAAAAATTGATAAATTATTAATAAATTTAATTTACAGCCTAGTTACTTTGGGAAATAAATTCTGAACGCAAACACGAAATTCCGAGAAACTTCGCTTAACTCGACATTCCTAGTGCAGTCAGTTGTATCTATATTAAGTTGACATTCTTAATACAGTTATAGCTATCTTAACCTGACATTCTTAAGACAGTTATATATATATCGAATTTCTTCAACCAGTTATAGCTATCTTTAATTTGACATTCTAAAAACAGTTATAGCTAGCTTAAGTGGACATTCTTAAAACATTTATAGCTAGCTAGTCCATAAATCTCGTGACGCTGGTAGGGAAGGGACAATTTTTTTTTAAACGTCATGTTACTAAGTAAATCAAAAGAAATCCCTTAATTGTTCCATATTTAGTCGGAATATTAAGCAAAAAAAAAATCGAAAAAATGTTTTAGGGAGTAGGGGGTTTGATAATTCGTCACATGACACATTGTGTTACAAGGGAGGGGGAGGTGGTCAATTTTGACCGTTTTTAGCTTCATGAGATTTATGGACCGCCCCTAAAGGTGATATTCTTAAAACAGTTATAACTTGACACACTTAATTTAATGATTTAATAATTTTAATCTAACTATAGCTGTCTTAAAAATGACAACCTGAGCTAGCTATGACTGTTCTAAGAATTTATTACGCTAGCTTTGACTGTTCTAAGAAATTCAACTTAAACTATCTATAACTGTCTTAAGAATGTAAAGTTAAGCTAGCTAACTGACTTAAAAATGTCAATTTAAGCTAGCTATAACTGTTTCAAAAATGCCAACATAAGCTAGCTATAACTTTTTTAAAAATGTCAAATTACGCTAGCTATGTGTTCTAAGAATGTCTTAACTATAACTGTCTTAAGAATTTAAATTTAAGCTATCTAACTGACTTAAAAATGTCAACTTAAGCTAGCTTTAACTGTCTTAAGAATGTGAAGTTAACCTAGCAATAACTGCCTGAAGAATATCAACTTAACCTAGCTATAACTGTCTCAAGAATGCCAACCCAAGCTAGCTATAACTATTTTTAGAGCTGTGATTGTTTTAAGAATGTTATACGCTAACTTTGACTGCTCTAAGAACGTCAACTTAAGCTAGCTACGACTGTATTAAGAATGCCAACTTAAGCTAGCTATAACGGTCACAAAAACATGCAAAAATGATTTTTATAATCCAGTTTGTTCAGAATTCGCCTAAACTGACTGGGCTGTTACTAATAATCTTAAGTTGCAAGGAGTTTAATACAGGGTGCTCTGATTTCTTAAGAAGAATAGTTGTTTTTTTAACACCCTGTATAGAGGCGACTTGGCGTGTTTCATATTCAGATAATTAATAAAAAGCGGTTAAATGCAACAAGGTGCGAAGTGATATTGTTTTGCGTCTTTTTGCCCATCAAGTACTATAAATAAATAAATAAAAACAAGATTTTATCGTAACCATATGGTTTAATATATTTTATATTGTTTTTAATAAAATCGAAAGCCATTATTGTGTGTTTTAGGGAAATTTATTGTTTTATTTTTAATTTTTGTACAAATTATATTTCTTTTCTTTATTACTAAAAATAACCCATTCCTATTAACTTATAGTCAATTATTCGCGATGATTTTTTTATATAGAAAAGTTACTTACAATAAAGATTATAGACAAATCTTATTTATATTATTAATTTATGTTATTTTGGAAATTTTGTATGCACACTTTTTTATTTCACTAAAAAAGAAACCATTTTGACAACAATATACAGGGTGTTCGTAACTTGCTATTAACCCTACACACAAGCGTATTCCACAAATTTAAATACCTAACTACTTAATACGTCCTCGTCACCCTGTATATTCTTGTGTAATAATTATTAAATGAAGTTCTAAGTGTTTAGCTAGTTGTTATTGAGAAAATTTGTATGTAGGATATTTTTGGGAACATGTTGACAATATAACGCTAAAAAATTCATCTAGTCATTTTAGTGTTTTAAAAAATAATTCGGTTGGCCAGCCTTTCTGTCGAAGCGTTTTTTTATTGCAAACCGGCAAGGCTCGCTATTGGTCAACTATACTAACTAATAAATTTTGTTATTTGTCAAAGTGGTTTCGGTTCAATTGAGTCGGTTAGGATACAAAACAACAGATTTAAATGAATAGATTATAAATATTGTAAATTGAAGTGAAAATAATTATATTACAACACAGTTACATAAGAGTTTTATTTACCTAAAATATACCTATATTATATAATGTGAATAAAAAACAAATTGTTCATAAAGTATAGGGCTACAGAATGATTTCAATTGACATCGCTGTTATCGACACAAATTTCTTAAAAAAACTTATTTGCTAAAATAAGAATCAAAATAAAAATGTTACTTAAGACTCTAGTAAAGAGTCAAAATCACTATTAAAATTGGTGGCCCATTTTTTTTGCTAATAAGTACTTTGCAATGGCCCCAACCAATTTTTTTAACGTAAAGGAACTTTATTAAAAATGGAGGTGATTCAGGTGTCAGAACTAAATACTTTAAGTGCACGCAGATTGGTTGAAACAACGTGAATAATGAGTTCATTATTTCTGTTGTTAGGCAGGGAATTTATAATGTTTATCATTCACGAAAAAAAAACAATACTATGCAATATGAGCAGATAATATATTATCTACTCCTATACTTTAGTATATTATTATACGAGAGATAATGTAGGCTATTGTTAACAAGGATGAGGTTTGCGTCTACAGTCGCCAGATGAGAGACCTAAATCATCTGAGTGGATAATGCGCATAAACTCGAGTGTAATACTAAACTTACTCTTACTCTAATAAGTAGATAATGAAATGTTCAAAAATAAATAATAGTTATTTATGTCATTAGGTTAAGAAGTAAGGCTTTTTGTGCTAAGCTCAAAGTTTGAAGGCCGACGCGTAGCGGAGGCCTACAATTGAGCGAAGCACAAAAAGACACTTCTTGGCCGAATGGCATACAACATTTTATCTTCAAAGCACTTTATATAGGTCAATTTAATTCAACATGAAAGCGGTCTAACCTAACTTTTTTGAATCTCATTTATTTATTAGCTAAAGATTACATTAAATGTACAATAATTATTATTCCTTTTAGAAGCAGTAATAGTTTGACAATACCTAGCTACATGATTTAAGTAGAAATGGATTTTTGTAAGAAAATGGTTTACTTACCCTCTTGCTATTACATTGAATTCAATTAATTGTTTAATAAATAGGTATCTAATTTCAATTTGTTTGCATTTTTATTAAAAAAATAGGTAGTTTGGAATGTTTACGCTGTGTTTAACATTTAATTTTACTGAAAACTTAAAGCAAATTAAAATTTAAAGATAATTTAAATCGTAGAAAAAGAAAACACAACTGTGAAACGTCAAATTGCAATGTCCTAACCTTACTTTTTGTTTTATTATTCATATTTAATTTTACAATAATTTAATGAAAAATATTAAACATTATAATGTTATAACAGTAAAACAAACACATTAGTGCTTATTATAAATAAATTAAACCAGTTTAGTACGTTAATTTCTTAGAAAAGGATTAATTTGTCAAAACAATACCCCTAGCGAGAAAAAATCGAACTAATTACTTGCCTCATAAAAATTTTTATCGGCCTAGGCCATAACAAGGTATTTCTTTATCGAATGTTGACGACAATAAAGTTTAAATTATAGACCGCGTGGAGATAAATAAAATTTAACATCTGTCAAATGGTTAAGCTTACTTTTTACCAATTTTAAATGTTATTATAGTCGCCTTCTCCCAATTTCGAACCAGATTGGTTCAAATAAAAGTGAATCTTAAAATCGGCCAATCACTGATGCCTAACAACGTGAATAATGCTTCGTAAACAAGATACTATTCTTATTAAAAATTTAAAGTGCTCTGTGTCACGTGGTAATGTTAGTCATGTTTCCATGACACTAAGTGACCTTTTAAATACACATTGACAAGTTGTGGCTCTATGGCCTTTTAGTCACGGGCTGAAGTTAGTTTTAAGTTAGTTGACAGCTATCAATTTTCATACAATCCTTAAAATACTAAATGTAAAAAATTATTTTATTATCCCAACACAAAAGTGTTAAATTGTTTCTCAACGCCAATATTTGAAAAGTTTTTATGACCTTTTAATTTCGCCGGAGGTAAACTAGTTTTAACTTAATTTTGGGTGGAGTGCCACGCTTCTACATCGAATGTTTAATTAACCGTTTAGGTTAATTATTAAGGGATACATTTCAATTTACACATTAAAATTTTACTTTTTCAGATTCCCAAGTTGTTTAATCTATTGTTTTATAGATGTGGCTCTATACAAATATTTCATTTAAACTCGTTTATAAACTTTTCTAGACACACATTTAATCAAGCACTCGCTCGCAAGCGTTTGTCAAACTTGATACATAAAATACTATTTTTTGGGTTTTTTGGTTAATAAAAACGAGGCGCAGTTTAAAGTAACAATTATTTTATTGAATACAAAATAATAAATAAAAAAATAAATCACATTTTAGCAATTTCCTCAGATCATCCTGTCAAAAATCAATCAAAACAAACAAAAAAAAACGTAAAAGTTTTACGTTTTACGGTAAAACGTTTATGTTTGATGCAGTAGTGAAATGAATAAAATCGATATGGTTGATAATTTATTTACATATACTAGTTTTGGAAGGACATTAAAAATAAAATATATTGAGCTGAATTATAATAATTATAATTATAAACTAAGTATCATACATATAAACAATTATTAATACAGCCTTTCATTCTCACTTGTTGATTCCTTTAAAAATCATTATCTTGCACTACTTCTTGTTCTCTGGAAATAAAAAAAAAACGAAAAAAAAGGCAAATAAATTAAAAAGTTGTGTCCGTCTTACCTTCTGCTTGTTTTCGATGAAACTCTATGTGTCAACAAGCCAAAAAAAATTAAAAAAAAATCAGCTTTTTTTAATTTCATTGTCTGTTTTATATTTACCCATGTACTCTAGCTGTTGTTTGCGATGGGTCTCCATCAAGGCGTTCAACTCCGCCTTCTGTCTGTTCAACATTTCCTCAAAAGTCTCCTCCTAAATTCAAACACAAATTTCAGATATTTAAAGGAAAATATGTCAAAAGGCATACAGCGTGACCGGAAAACGAGGTACCGCACAAAATTTGCTCATAAATAAAACCACCTGCAAATGTTTTCTCAAAAATGTCAATTGAAGTTAGATTACATTTTTTTTAAACTTAAGTTAAATACAGGGTGTCACCTAATAAATTGTCATCCTTTGGGAGGATGATAGTAATGATTTTGTATTTAAAAAAAATGTCACTAATGCAAAAATGATAAAGTAAAATCTTTCTTATATGGCGTGTACTATCATCCTCTTAAAGGATGACACCCTGTATAATTGTCTTAGAAACGTCATAATTGCGTGGTGTAGTGCGCCATTTTCGGGACACCTTGTATAAAAATTTGGTTCCTTTGCCAATTAAGTTTGATTTTAATAGTTATAATTGTTTAAAATAACCTGTCACCTTTTAATATTACAATTCTTTTAATATTAATTATAGAAAAAACATTATATTTATAAATTATTTTAATCGTTAATATTTTTAAAAATAACTTTTTGTACAGCAAATAAATGACAATTTTAACAGATTAATCGTAAAAGGTTAAGGTCAACATTTTTAACGTATTGAGCAACATGGCTTTACATAGACAACATCGTATTTAGAAAAAATACTATACACAAGAGACAAAGTAAAAATTCAACAGAGAAAATTGGTATTCACAAAAACGTTCAATAATATTTTTGGTAAGTCTACAAACTACATGAAATACGGCGCCATCTATAGTACACTACTATGCCCATATCATTAGTAAACAAGCTGTTTCAATATAAATATATTACGTTTTTGAATTTAAAACAACATATTTTTATATTAACAGGGTATACTTAGAAAGCAACATAACACTTATGGCCATATGCACAAGGCATAGTACAGATTTGTTGCACCAACAATTTTTCGTAACAATTAAACGAGTTTAAAATGTCAACTCAAAATTCGACAAGCTAGCTATAACTGTCTTAAGAATGTCGACAATCTAGCTACAACTTTCTTAATAATGTCGACAAGCTAGCTATAACTTTTTTAAGAATGTCGACAAGCTGACTATAACTGTTTCAAGAATGTCAACTATAAGTGTTTGGGAATGTCCACAAGCTGGTGTAACAGTTTTAAGAATGTCAACTTAAGCTAAATATAACTGCCTTAAAAATATCGACAAGTTGGCTATAACTGTTTTAAGAATGTCGACAAGCTTTATAACTGTCTTTAGAATGTCGACAAGCTGGCTATAACTGTTTTAAGAATGTCAACCTAAGCTAAATATAATTGTATTAAAAATGTCGACAAGCTAGCTATAACTGTCTTTAGAATGTCAACCTAAGCTAAATATAACTGTCTTAAAACGTCGACAAGCTGGCTGTAATTGTTATAGGAATGTCAATCTAAGCTTAATATACCTGTCTTAAGAATGTCGACAAGCTTTATAACTGTCTTTAGAATGTCGACAAGCTGGCTATAACTGTTTTAAGAATGTCAACCTAAGCTAAATATAACTGTCTTAAGAATGTAGACAAGCTGACTATAACTGTTTTAAGAATGTCAACCTTAACTAAATATAACTGTCTCAAAAATGTCAACAAGCTGGCTGTAACTGTTTTAAGCATGTCAACCTAAGCTTAAATAACACTGTGCAACACAAAAAATGAACTGGGATCAAATCTGAAAAAATCGAATCTAGGCAACCCCCAAAACAAATCCTTTAAGGGGTTTTACCAGTTTAGCTCTAATAATGGAGATATACAGGGTGTTTCTTTTAACTTAACAATAGACAGCTCAATATCTCAATATCTCGAGAAATACGCATTTCACGGAAAAATGTCTTAAATAAAAGGTTAATGTGACTAAAGGGGACATTATTTGGTGCTACCGCTAGCCACCCCCTACCCCTCCTTAAGGGTGAAACGGGGGGTAACTTTGGAAAGTCAAATGGAATGACCCGATTTTTTTCACAGAGTTTGGTAGTACATAAAAAAATAAATAACTTTTATTTAAAACTTTTTTCAATTTATCAACAGATGGCGCTGTAATTCAAAATTTAAGAAATATGAGTTTCCTTGTAAAATGTATTATTTGAAACGTTTGAAAAACAAAAATTAACATTAACAACAATAGTCGGCTATGAAAACAATTTATAACAAATGTTCGAAATGTCGTCATTCCATTTCCATTTTACAAGGAAACCCCTTTTTCTTAAATTTTGAATTACAGCGCCATCTGTTGATAAATTGAAAAAAACTTTCAAATAAAAGTTATTAATTTTTTTATGTACTACCAAACTCTGTGAAAAAAATCGGGTCATTCCATTTGACTTTCCAAAGTTACCCCCCGTTTCACCCTTAAGGAGGGGTAGGGGGTGGCTAGCGGTAGCACCAAATAATGTCCCCTTTGGTCACATTAACCTTTTATTTAAGACATTTTTCCGTGAAATGCGTATTTCTCGAGATATTGAGCTGTCTCAAGTTAAAAGAAACACCCTGTATATCTCCCTTATTCGAGCTAAACTAGCAAAACCCCTTTAAAGATTAGTTTTGGGGGTTGCATAGATTCGATTTTTCCACATTTCATCCCAGTTCAAATTGTAAGGTCAAAATTTGTCGCACAGTGTAATTGACTTAAAAATGTCGACAAGCTGGCTGTAACTGTTTTAAGCATGTCAAGATAAGCTAAATATAACTGCCTTAAAAAGTCAACAAGCTGGCTGTAACTGTTTTAAGAATGTCAACCTAAGGTAAATGTAATTGTCTTAAAAATGTCGACAAGCTAGCTATAACTGTCGCTAAGAATGTACACACGCTGGCTCTAACTGTTTTAAAAATGTTAACCTAAACTAAATATAACTCTCTTAAAAATGACGACAAGCTACCAATAACTGTTTTAAGAATGTCAACCTAAGCTAAATATAACTGTCTTAAAATGTTGACAAGCTGGCTGTAACTGTATTAGAAATGTCAATTCTAAGCTTAAATATAAAAGTCTTCAAAATGCCAGCCAGCTCTAACTGTCTTAAGAATGTCGCCAAGCTAGCTATACATGTTTTGAGAATGTCAACCTAAGCTAAATATAACTGTCTTAAGAATGTCCGCAAGCTGCCTTCAAATGTTTTAAAAATGTTAACCTAAACTAAATAAGTATAACTTTAATATGCCGAAAAGATACCTAAACCTGTTTGAAGAATGTCATCCTAAGCTAAATATAAATGTCTTTAAACTGTCGACAAGCTAGCAATAAATGTCTTAAGAATGTCGACAAGTCATCTATAACTGTTTTAAGAATGTCAACCTAGGCTAAATATAATTGTCTTAAAAATTTCGACAAGTCATCTATAACTGTTTTAAGAATGTCGACATAGGCTAAATACATATAATTGTCTTAAAAATGTCGACAAGCTACTTATAAATGTCAAGTTAGCTATAACCGTCTTTGGATTATCAACTAAGTTGTCATTACAAAAATGTGTTGGTTAAACAAATCTAAACCACGCCCCTTGTTAAAATTGATTAGTATAGTTGAAAATGTTACTTAGCACAAGCCCACTACAATAAACTACCGCAGAGCAGCGCCATCTTCGAACGCAACCACCAAGTTGTCATTCTCACTTGAGAGAGATACTTTATCTTACCGTTTTAGCTAAATAAGTTTCCAAATATTCTCCTATAGGCACCACCCTGTCGCAATCAGTGTTGCCACAACAACATTTCGTGATTATTTTGTCAGTTGTGTTGGATTTCGGCATTAAATTAAACGCGTCGGAGGCTTCGTATGATTTATGGCCGCCTATCGAGCCCGATTTGAAGCCCATTGAGAGGCGTATTTCGGGTTTGAAGGTGCTGGAGTGAATGGTGTGGTATGGGTCGATGTTGTGGTGACGTTTTTTGGGGGTTTTGCGCAAATTTTGGAGGGAATTTGAGTGTTTTAGTTTTTTGTGTTTGTTGCATCTGGGAGAATCATCTTCAGACTCTGGGAAGTCGGATGATGATTCTGTTGCGTCGTTGTAGCGTCGATATTGAATGTCGTTAACGTATATAACGTCATCGTGAAGTTTTTGGAGCGAGTTCGAATGTTTTAAACGTATGTTACGTCGTAGGAAGTCTAAAGGGGTTAGGTCCGGTCGTTTATGGAGACGGTATGGTTTTGTCGTGTCCTCATCGAGAAAATCTGATGCGTCAGAGAACACATCGTCGTTTTCTATGGTACCTACGCTACTTAAGTCATCATCACTTCTTTCAGAATAAATTTGTTGATTTGTTAGGTCGGGGAGACTGACGTTTTTATGGGAGACGTTGTTTATTTCTAGTTTAACGCCCGTTAGAATGTTTGCCAAGGTTTTGTGTATATCGGGCATGCTACTTGTAAAATTTTCATCGTCCGGGGGGTGAATGATTATTTGCGGATAAACTCGGAAAGATTTCGACATTCTACGCGCGGTGCTCGCGCTTTTTCTGCGTATATTATCGCTTGTTTTTATCGGTAAAATATCCTCAATTTGATTTTTTAAATCGTTAAAAGTGAGCCGCGATTTCGTCGATGATGTTATTAACTGATTTTTTGGTGCTATAATGGTGGTGCCAGTGCTATATACTCCATGCTTCTACAAATACAAAATTAAAAAAAAACACAAACAAAAATTAATTTCCGTGTCGAAATGTTATGTTATGAGGTGTGTTAGTGTAGTACACAGTGTAAAATGTGAATAAATAAAATTAAAACACAAATCTAATATAATGGACTAATAATGATACGACAAACACAAAACATTTAATGTTAGTTTACAACGTCTAAAATAATTGTTTTGTTATGTTTAAGTTTAGGGAGTCTTACCTTTATCTTTGACTCCTCTTCAAAAACCATTTCTTCTGAAAATAATACAAAAAAATACATTGGTACATTGAATTTTCTGTTTTAACCTTGACTTCAAGGGCTCTATCATAGAGCCTCTATGACAAAACTTGTCTAAAGATAGTTATTGGGATCTGTCAGATGGAAGGCATTAGGCCAAACAATTTACTAGGATTTTTAAGTGTTGAACAAAAACCGGAAAACGATTTTTTTTCGTATTTTTTTTCAGGCCTAGGAAAAATTGGCTTTTTTTGGAAAAAATTGAATAGGCATCTTTTAACATTATTTTAATCAACAAAAAATCCTATTACAAAAAAAAAACAAATAAAACTAAACATAAAGTTGTGGAGGCGCCAAGTCATGCTAAGCTAAAATCTTTTTAATTTCGAAGTTTTTAAGCAACATGCAACGTGATATGTTTTTCCCACATTTTATAATTAAATATACTCCTTAAAAATAAAAAGTTTACAAAAATTCCGGAACCATATTTTTAAGGTAAAAACTTTTTTGGTTTAGCTTTATATGCAATCTTGAAAAAATGTTAAAGAACAAATGAGGAGCGATCAGACAAAACCAGACAAATTCATTTTGGTGATTTGCAGAAAGAAATCAAAAATACAATAATTCTTTTGCTTTTGACTTATTTCTGCAAATCACTTAAATGGATTTGTCTGGTTTTGTCTAATCGCTCCTCAAATATCCAGCTAAAAGTTGTACCTATTTGATATCAAATCAATCTCAAATCTGAAGTTATAAATTAAAATAGAGGGTGGTGTAATACAAATTTTAAAGTTTAAAACTCATGAATCACATTAGTGGTTTGGTGACAGGTTTTTCTTCAATTTTTTAAATTAAATTTTTTAACTTGTCCACTGCAAATCAATAAAGTATTGTTATAGAAAATTTAATAACCAATATTTTAAGCATACATGCGTCAATATCGGCTGAGATTTAGACATAGATACGGTAAATTTTGTAAGGCATTGTAAATTTTAATTTTTTACAATTTTTTACATTTTTTTATATTTATTTAATTTTTTTCATAAAAGTTTTTAAAAAAATTAAGAAATTTAAGTATTAAAAAAAATAGTTTTTATAATTTACTTAGAACACTTATTAAATAAAAAATATATTGTAAAAAATTAAATTTTACATATACATTTGCTTTAAAAAATTGAAAGTTTAAAATTTAAATCTCATCCTATATTGAAGTCCCACACAGCATTAATCTCTGAAAGACATCCATAACATATCTTTTTTTAGATCTCTATTAGACATCTCCAAAAATTCTAAAAACAGTTCTATCTATAGATTTCTTAAAAATATCTTGAAACAGAATAAGATAAAAATATTAATAAAAAAATATTAATTTTATATACTCACGCTCGCTAACTATAAATACCGGTAGGCTATAAACATTAATAATATTGTGGCGTGCGTCCAATAATATTAACAAATAATCAAGTTTGTTAAAGTACAAATACCCACTATACTGCCCTACTAGGGGGCCGTCCATAAATCTCGTGACGCGACGTTTTAATAAACCCGGGCGTGACAAATATCTTTCTGATATCTTCTGCATGTTGTATTTGAGTATCCAAGATGAGACATCATTTTGATATCTTATTTCAGATACCTTATAGAGGGCTAAAAAGAGAGCATAATATGTATGTCTTTTAGATATATTTTTTATGTATTTTAGATATCTCTTTGAGGGCTAAAAACGGCGCTTTTTAAATATCTTGCAGATATGATTCGGCATATATTTCAGACATCGTTTTAGAGGAAATTTTGCTGGGTGGGTATGCCTACAACTTTAGTAATTAAATTCTCTAAAGCATAGGGGGCTAACAATTTATTTTTCAGTTTTTTTCGGATTTACATGGACATTTGGACGGCTTTCTGCAGAATGGGACCAACCCACACCATGATGAAACTGAGAAAAAAGCTATCAAAGATTTTAATAATTTTAAAATTACCTGTTAATTTTATGCCGATTTTGAACTTACGGAGGTTTAAGGGATATAATTTAATAATTTCATCAGGTGGATTTTGTGATGTTATGTGTAAGGGTGACGAAAAAAATGGGCTTTTGTTGGTTGGTTCCTTTCTGCAATTTATGAAAACTACTATCTGATGTATGTATGTATTTAAAGAAAAGCGACAATTATTTATTTCCAAACAAAATACAACTGATATTACTATTATAATGGTAATATGAATTAATTTTGATTCTATTTGAAATTCGTCCACATCATCTTCCAACCCCACCTCATCTTGTAAGCTACCAAAAAAATGCATCAAGACTTTATATTTTGCAGAAGCAGGAAATCTTTAAAGACTTTGGTAGTGGGTCTACCAGCCTGCTTTTTTACAAAAAAGATCCAACCCACTTGCATATATTCTACAGATTCTAATTCTGGATTAGTAATCCACACTATTATTGAATGTTGGTTGGTTCAATGATTAATAGATTTCACTACACTTGCATTTTGGCTATGACCTATTTTGCAGATAAATTATACACACTTAATTAGTTCATAGGCTAAATATCTCGATTTTTTTGGTTTTGTGGGTTGGTTCCTTTCTGCAGAAAGGCGTCCATTTGTTATACAAATTTTTTAGCTAGATAATTGATCTGTAACATTTTTTGAAGATTTTATACGTATCTCGAAATCTAGTACAACTTTGTCAAAAGTTGTAAACTGAACTATAATTATAATTATTGTAGCACATTATGATCACGATTATAACTTTTTATTTTATTGTTTTTTACGAAAATGAAATTTTAATTCATATCAATATCACATCCTTTTTAGACACAAACAAACTTCTTTTTGGACTTTGCATTCATTCAACTGGAAACTCTACTGTTTACATATCGTCGCCTTCAGGAGAAAATCACGTAACTCCACATTTTCATTAAAATGGTATTTTAGTGGCATCTGTTAGATAAAACTGTAACTAATTTATATGCAAGTTACAGAAGTCCTAAAATAAACCGCTAATTTTAAATTTAGAAAAAGAAATATACGTATCTCCAATCGTGGAGGAGCGTCCAGGGAATAATGCCTAACTCCAGTATACAAATCAGTGCCATTGACAAGTATAAGTTATTGCCTAGTTATTTTTTCTGTTTACGCGTAAAACCTTTGTTTTCCGAAGTGAAATTTGTTAAAAGTAAGTATGAAAGATTGTATAGTGTGTAAAGTTAAGGTACCATGAATAATTTAAGGTTACTTTTATTAACATAAAGTACATATTGGAGATACGTAATTTTCCATTAAACAATTTGGCGGTAATGTGGAGATACACCAATACACCTTTAATATGTTTTTCTTTCCTCCTGTAAAATTTTACTACATGGAGTTAAGCAATTTTCTCCTGAAGGCGACGATATAAACTTTTCCCTTATTCTAATAACAAATTTCGCCACCATTAACAGATCCCATTAAAACGTCTTTTACGATTTTAATGATATTTGGTATAAATATTTCCTAGGTCCTAAAATGACATATAAAATACTTGTAAATATAGTAATTATTTTTGCAGCTTCTTTCATTGTAAATTATTTGTATGAAAACATAATGTATTTTATCTCCACGCGGTATATAATTTAAACTTTATTGTTGTCAACATTCGATAAAGAAATAACTTGTTATGGCCTAGGCCGATAAAAATTTTTATGAGGCAAGTAATTAGTTCGATTTTTTCTCGCTAGGGGTATTGTTTTGACAAATTAATCCTTTTCTAAAAAATTAACGTACTAAACTGGTTTGATTTATTTATAATAAGCACTAATTTGTTTGTTTTACTGTTAATGTTTATTATTTTTCATTAAATAATTGTAAAATTAAATAAAAATAATAATACAAAAAGTGAGGTTAGGACATTGCAATTTGACGTTTCTGTGGATTTCAGTTGTGTTTTCTTTTTCTACGATTTAAATTATCTTTAAGTTTTAATTTGCTTTAAGTTTTCAGTGAAATTAAATGTTAAACACAGCGTAAACATTCCAAACTACCTATTTAAAAAAAAAAATGCAAACAAATTGAAATTAGATACCTATAGGTATATTTATTAAACAATTAATTGAATTCAATGTAATAGCAAGAGGGTAAGTAAACCATGTTCTTAAAAAAATCCATTTCTACTTAAATCATGTAGCTAGGTATTGTCAAACTATTACTGCTTCTAAAAGGAATAATAATGATTGTACATTTAATGTAATCTTTAGCTAATAAATAAATGAGAATCTAACAAAGTGAGGTTAGGCCGCTTTCATGTTGAATTAAATTGACCTATATAAAGTGCTTTGAAGATAAAATGTTGTATGCCATTCGGCCAAGAAGTGTCTTTTTGTGCTTCGCTCAATTGTAGGCCTCCGCTACGCGTCGGCCTCAAACTTTGAGCTTAGCACAAAAAGCCTTACTTCTTAACCTAATGACATAAATAACTATTGTTACACATTTGTTTTTTTAATGTGTAATGTACAGTCTCATTACTCATTTTTAATTTTTAATGAGTAATGGATTGTTCGACATTACTCATTAATTTTTTTAATAAGTATTGAAAATATTTGTCATTATTTTTAACATTAAAATTCTGATTATAACTGTTTATGTAATTGGGATTGCGATTTTTTCCCTTGAAGTAAAATCGTTTTAAACACTACAAGTTGAATAAAAATAAAAAAAACACAAAATAATAAAACTGTATACTACTTACCGGCAGGTTTCAATGCCGACTTGTTGATGGTCTCCTTGAGAAACTCGTAGGTGCTGTTGATGACGGACTTGTAGTCCTCGGCAGGCCGTTCTTCGCCACCGACAAGTCCGAAGGAAACTGCCGCTGCGGCAACGACGCCACCTGGACCGGCGTTGCCGTATGTTTGCGGATCCGAAGTGGACTCGGGCCGTTCCGGAATCACGAGCTTGCTCCGATCAGGTTCGGTGATGACGCTCACCCTGAATCGAGACACTTTGCGCTCTCTGGAGGAGACCGGATTAGATGTGGCAACAGAGCCGTTGCCAGCACACGGCATCGAAGCGTTGTCCGATACCAACTGTATATGAATTTTTTTATTAGTTTTTTTTTAAGGATTTTTAAACTTTACTTTAAAAATAACATAATTACAACAAAATTTTATCAATTATTTTCAAATTCACTTCGTAGTTATTTAAAATTCATTCAATTTTAAAAATATCTGCTTTGCGGTTAAGCAGTTATGACCTCACACCTGAATTTCCCATTTTAAACGTTTTAAATAGTAAACTTTCACATTTAGAGCAAATGTTGCCAGATGTAAAATATTTTAAAATTTATATAAACAATGGAAAGTAGTGGTATAAAGATACAACAAAGGTTTTAGAATATTTCGACTTACCTGCCGGGACGTAAAAAAACGACTAAAATTAATTTACACAAATTAACAATTGAGAAACATGCTACCACAATCCACACAACAAGGACTGTTGTTTACAATTCTTGTGCTTTGGGTTTGTGCTCTTTATAAAGATTAAAAATCGTTTTCTGTTCTCTTTTAAGCCTTGTAAGCCTTAAATGAGGTCTTAAAGTGCCAAGGACAACCTCCTCTTTTGTAAAAAATAAAGTAAAATAGTTGCCCATAGCCTCTTTTAATTCTTACAGGTGCCTCTGTAAGAAATACGACGTTTAAAACGATTATTAATCTGTGTAAATATCACAAACCCAAATCAAAAGAATTGTAAACATAAAAATGGCCGCTGTTAGAGTCTGGGCAGTGGGTTGCCTAACTTCGTGATTTTTAGTATGCGCAAAACGGGATGGAACAGACCTTGTTAGAGGATATAAATTGTAGGTTAAATAAATAAAATTTATACTGTCCGACCGAAGCTAACGATAACGATCATCATCGAATTAAAAAAACATGGCCGGTGTTTGTGTTTAAACGCGTTTGAATATTTTATTTTCCAAAAATGGTTAAAAAGCTGATTTAAATAAAATCGATCCGAAAAAAAGTCAAAATATGTTGGAAAATATTAAAAAATAAATAAATAAATAAGTGACATTTGATTAAATTTTTCCAAGTCGCCCCCCTGCCCCCCTTAGCGATGCCCATGACTATACCTTAGATACATTATTTCTTAGTTTGTATTTCACAATAATTGTGAAATATTATTTATTAAAAACTATGTATGCATACGCGCTAAGTCAAATTCACTTTCCAAATGAAAATTCCCACCAAAAAATTGAATAATAATCATGGCCTTTAATAACTAATTACTGAACTCGTAGTGATCGCTTGTAACTAGCTAGTAACTAGTCCGTAAAGATTAATTTTCATGTATTCGTTTGTCCGTTAGTCCAAACCACAGACCACAACATTCAAGAGACCACAATTATAATTCGAAAATTATAACATTTTATCGGTCCGTCAAGTTTCAACTTCGTACGTCTGACGGAGAAAGTTAAAGTTAGTTACATTGACAAGTTGTGGCTGGAAATTTTCTTGTCGGACAATTTTATTGAAAAAAGGACAAACGGATACATGAAAATTTAGTCGAAAATTGCCGTCGATCAGAGGCGCTTCCGTGAAGAAATAAAATTCAACTTCTGCTGTTTTAGAATGTTAGGACTTTAAGTATGATTTTTTTCAGATTTTGAATAAATGGCGGTTTTTAAAAGTATGTACTTATACTAATTTATTTTTTAATTTTTTTAAAGGCAGTTTAAAAAAATATTTGTTAATTTAATACTTTACTTACTACTTTTCATTGTTTATACTGTAAAGTATGCATAAAAAGTGCTGACATTTTACATTTGTTATTTTTTTTGGTTCCACTATAGGGTGTCCGGATATAACGGTAATATATTTCAGAGGGTGATTCTACACGTAAAAATAAAAGAAAAAGTTGTCATAAACAATGTCCGAAAATGCCTCATGGGTCATCAGGTTTTTATTTATTATTTATAATAATTAATTATTATTAAAATAATTATTTATTGTGTCTAAAATGTATAATAAAAATGTTGATGTCACGCGTATATTAGGGAATATTCGGATATTGTCGGTAATCACCAAAAAATACATGCAATTATTAAATTTGCATACATTTCTATAAAAAAAATAATGCACTTACATTGGTTGCAGCGTTGCCGTTCTCCACAGCTTGCACATTTAAAACGTTGTCTTTCTTGACAACATCCTGTTGCACACCGACGTCCGCAGGCGGTTTCATCAGCTGCGCAACATTCTGCTGCAAACTTTTCTCCCCGATTTCGTTCCTCGAGTTGATCCTCTTCAACTGATCGTTCAAATCCGACAGTTGTTTCTGTTTTTCCCCGGAAATTTGAGACTGGGATTCCCCCACCGTTCCCACAGATAAGACGGCTGCGGCTACGGCAGCTGCAGCTTCCAAAGCTGGAGAGAGTATTTCGGAGGTGGCGGCGCCACTCCCTGGGGCGCTGCTTAAGTCTACGTGAAGCTAAAATATGTTAAAAATATAAACAACAAATATGTAACTGTTTCTTTTATTTGTAAATTAACAGATGTTGTATTAACGCAGTTATATATATGCATTCTTAAGAAAGTTTTGGCTATATTAAGATGAAATTTTTAAGACAGTTATACCTGTCTTAGGTTGACATTCTTAAGATAATCAATATCTAGCTTAAGAAGACATTCTTAAGACATTCATGTCTTGCCCATATAAAGACAGTTATAGCCATATTAAATTGACTTTCTTAATACAGTTATATCTAGAGTTAAGTTGACATTCTAAAGAGTTAGAGTTATTTTAGGTTTTTAAGAATGCCAATCTGTCTTAAGAATATTCAACCTAAGATAGCAATAACTGTCTTAAGAAAACCAATTAAAGACACCTATAACTGTCTTAAGAATGTCAATTTAAGACAGCTATAACTGTCTTAATATGGACAACTTGAGCTAGATGTACTGTCATAAGAATGTCAACCTAAGATGGCTGCGGAAAAAACCTTTTTAACAGAAAAGAACGGAAAAATTGTAAATATTTAAAAAAAATCGACTTTTGCATTTTTTCGGTATTGTCCGTAGTACGAATTGGATTTTTTTTCAATTTTCTGAATTTTCGAAAAATTGACTTTTGAATTTATTTTCATATTATTATTATCATAAGAAGCAAATTTGTATTATAAATAATGCAAAAAACATAAAAATACTCCTTTTATTAAAATGTATGTATTTTTAAATTTTCCAAAAAAATTCAATTTGCAAAACAAATTTTTTTTCCCAATTTTATCGTTTTTTTTTCAACGCTTTGTGTGTGTGTGTGGGTCTTCCATGATACCATACTGGGATCATGGTGTATTTTTGGCTGAGCTTAGCTCCTTTGCCACGAAAATATTTTCGACGCTTTAACACGCTAATTAATAATGTCTATTTGAGACAGCTATAACCAGGGTTCGCCTGATTTAAATTATTTGATTTAAATCAAGTAATTTTTTTTATTTTATTCCAACTAAAGAACAATAATATCTTGACACTGTTTAAATAAATCCATATGCATAGAAAAACTGCCTATTTTGTTATATAAAATAATAAAGGAATATACAAAAAAATATATGACAGTTGTGGACGGTGGTTTATTTGTTTAGTAGTGTAGTAGTGCCATTATAATATTATTATAGTCAAGTTATTTTTAGTATTTTTTTTAAATAGTCAGCCATTCCACGCTACTAAAGCTTTAATAAAGTGTACTACAGCCATTCCACGGTACTCGGGAATTTTTGTAGCGTCCGTTACAATCAAAAATTGTGATTAGAAGCTACCGTAATTAAATTAAATACAATAGGGTCATTCCACGTTACTCAGGGATTTTTGTCCCGCCCGTCACAATTAAAAATTTTGAGTAAAAACTACACGTTATAAAATTTATTTTAAAATATTGTTTATTATGCTTTTAATAAGTTATAAGCACAATAAAAATAATATTATAAAATATTAATTTAATAACTTGTGGCTTTTACTCACAATTTTTAATTGTGACGGGCGGGACAAAAATTACCGAGTAACGTGGAATGCCCCAATAGTTAATATTGCAAACATGTTTATTATGCTTGTAATAATTAGGCTTAAACTTATAAGCATAATAATTACGGTAGTTTTACTCACAATTTTTAATTGTAACGGACGCTACAAAAATTCCCGAGTAGCGTGGAATGGCTGTAGTACACTTTATTAAAGCTTATAATTTAAAAATACATAAAAAAGTCATTTTTTGTTTATGTTTAATAAGAATAATTGATTTTTGATTTTTTTTTTAATCATGATTTTTTTGAACCCTGGCTATAACTGTCAACCTAAGATAGCTAAAAGCTTAAGTCAATTGAGGACACCTAAAGCTGTCTTAAGAATGTCAATTAAAGACAGCTATAACTGCCTTAATTTGTACAACTAAAGCTAAATGTAATTGTCTTAAGAATGTCAACTTAAGATAGCTATAAATGTCATAAGAATGGAAACTTAAGATAGCTATAACTGTATGTCCTAAGGCAACAAAACATTTTGACGTTAAATTTCAAACAAAAAACTGACTGCATATGTAATGTAAATGTAATGTTAATAGTTAATGAAAAAACATGCGTACCGCCGGTAAATTAGAATGTTGTAAATCTGCGTTCATAATAGGCGGAAAATCTAGCGAAGCTACTACAGTTTGAGGGCTGGGTGGCGCCTTAAATGGAAAATAAGTACATATTAATCAATTAGTATATTTAAAAAAATAGGTGTTAATTTCCGTAATTATATATTATTTTTTTTACTTACAGTTCCTTGTTGAGGCCTAGGGGTTTGCATTGATGCCAAATTTTGCTGCAAAGTTTGCAAATGTACCGCGTATTTAGCATCGTTTTGCGGCGTCGAAGCTTGACTACCTCTATTGGAATTACTGAAAGAAAAAAAATATTTTTATAAGAAAATCATCACAAGGGGATAAAATGTTACTTTTCCACGATTTGTTTAAGATTATCAGGCATTTTCTTCGGAAAACCACTCTGCATGTTTTCATCTATGGACATTGAATGCTGAAATGACGTATTTCCTCCATTTTGTCCATTTTGAGAAATATTTTGAATCGATATCGAGGAGGATATCGGATGTTGAGGGTACATTTGTGCCTGAATAAACGCAAAAATAAATAAAACTTAAGTCTAACAATAATTTTCCATACCTGTTGTTGCTGTTGATAGACGACATCTGGAGCGTTCGGAATATTCAAAACCAACTGAGGCTGACTGGCAGTTTGAACGGTAGGTGGTAACACTACCGGAACCATTTGAGGGGCGGTATTTACCACGGTAACCTAAAAACAATACATAGTCGTCAAAGTCCACACTTTTGGCTATTTTTTTACCTGAGCTGTTGGAGGCAGAATCTGCGGGGACATGATTGGTTGCGTTTGCGGCAACGGGGTCAATAGCGTCTGCGCAATTGGCACCACTGGCACAACTTGCGGTTGCGCAGCAGTCACGTTGACGTAATGCTGTTGCGGCAACGATGTAGAAACCTTTGTAAAAAATATAGAAGACATTCTAAAGACAACTTTTACGCCCATGATTTAATTTAGACAGTTTTGATTTTAGTTCTAGATTCAGGATGTAAAAATTAACAAAGTATCAAAAATGAATTTCCTTAAGAAAAAACAGGAAAAAAATCCCGTAATTCCGACAGGGGGCATTTTTTGATACATGTTTTTTAAACAAACGAGTGTTTTTTTATGCAGATTGCACTGTTTTACTTTGGTAATTTAGGGACACCCGGTATAAATATTTCTAATATCTTCTGGATGCAGTTGTATGAGATAAGATCTGATCTGATATCTTAAACGGCGCATATGATGTATATTAGATATCTTTAAAACATTGTTTCTCTCGATCAAGATATCTATGAGACATCTTTAAGAGGACATTTTGTGGTTGGAAAGTTTTATTGTAAAATACAGTTTTAAACCCCAAATAAACGTTTTTGTAGTAAATATTTTTTATATTTTTGTTTGTTAACAATTTAAGAATTTCTTTAGTATTTTTCGAAATTTTAATTTTGTTTTAGTAAAATAAGTTGGACGACAATTATTGTTAATTAATTAATTATTATAATTGGCATTAAACGCAAAAAAATTAGCTTCTGTATAAATATTTCTAATATCTTCTGGATGCAGTTGTATTTGGGTATTTGGGATATCTATACAAGGTGTCCCTAAACTTATTGGCATAAATTTAGGAAAAGATTGAGGAAGTCAAAATAAGACGAAAACCCAAATAAATATTTTTCCTAATAACTTATGTTTCCAAGATACAGGGTGATACAGTGTTACTTATCATATCAGTTTTTTTAATATAACCTCTACTGTGGTAGTTTTGGAAAGGTGATATTTTGCGAACAGTACAGTACAATTGTTTGAGTGAACACAGTGTCATAGAAACGGGGGTTGCTTTAAGCTTATTGTCCCATACAAACTTTGAGGTTAGGTTTTTATAACATTTGATACAATTTTTCGATTACACAGTTCGGCTACCATTAAAAAGGTGTACCTCTCAAACCGTTTCCGAGATATTCGAGATTACAATAATTGTTATATCGCATTATTTAAAAGGATTAAAAGGTATATGATAACAAATTTTATTTTTTAATTGAAAAAACTAAAAAGGGCATTCCATGAGCCTCGAGACTTTTTGCCCAGACCATCACATTAAAAAAAATGTAGTTTTTACAATTAAAAAATTTGTTATCATATACCTTTTAGTCCTTCAATGCGATATAACAATTATTGTAATCTCGAATATCTCGGAAACGGTTTATTTTATCGAAGTTTGAGAAGTACACCTTTTTAATAGTAGCCGAACTGAGTAATCGAAAAATTGCATCAAATGGTATAAAAACCTAACCTTAAAGTTTGTATCGGACAATAAGCTTAAGCAACCTCTGTTTCTACGACACTGCGTTCACTCGAACAATAGACCTATCCCATAAAACGGACTTTTGGATAGCGCGTGCGTGAAAAGGCACGTCGTCTTTTTTTAATTATATAAAAGAGAAAGAGATACCACTCTTTTTCAGGCACGCGCTATCCAAAAGTCTGTTTTATGGGATAGGTCTATTGTTATTATGTGTAAATATGTATTTTGGTAGTAAGTGACTGTTTGCAAAATACCACCTTTCCAAGTCTACCATAGGGGAAGTTATATTAAAAAAACTGATATGATAAGTAACACTTTATCACCCTGTATCTTTTAAACATACCTAATTAGAAAAAATATTTATTTAGATTTTCGTCTTATTTTGACTTGCTTAATCTGCTCCTAAATTTTTGCCACTAAGTTTAGGGACACCTTGTATATCTTATATCTTGTCTTATAGATATCGTATAGAGATCTTTTGGCATATCTTTAAAACATTGTTTCGCTCGTTCGTGTTTTATAATTTCCGGAAAAATTGAGCTGGAGGAAAAAAACCGCTTTTTTTCAGAAAAAAGCGGAAAAATTGGATTTTTTTTTAAATTTCATTTTAATTTTTTTCCTTTTATTCAAAGGGTAAAACGAAAAAAATGCAAAAGTCAATTTTTCTAAAAATTTCCTTACACTGACATCGAGAAAAAAGCGAATTTCCGACAATGATTATAATCTTAATATTATGATTATAATAATTATAATATTATAATAATAATTATTTGTCTTATTTTAATTCAGCAAGAATATTGTACTGGGCCGCAAAAAAACATATTCGGTGCTTTAATACATAACTTTCGTTTTATTTGACACTTCGATTTATAAAATTATAATTTTGTAAATCAATATTATAAATCATTCATTATTTTGTAATTGGATATTTTTGCAAAAAAGACCCAACTGACAGTATATTTAACGTTTACGTTTATATTCTTAAATCAATTTAATTTAATACAATCTTCAGTTTAATTTTTATGTAATAAAGGATATTTTTTTTAAACTAAAATAATGCAAAGTTTCTTAAAAAAGCCAATTTTTCCATGTCCTGGGAAAAAACAGTTTTTTTCCCAATTTTTCCGACCTTTTAAAACTCTAATCAAGATATCTATGAGACATCTTTAAGAGAAAATTTTGTGGGTGGAAAGTTAAGGATTAAACTCATTTAGTATCAGCATCCAATTAAGAAACACCCCGTATAAATGAACACCTATAAATCATTAAAAGTTAACCCACCTGTTGCTGCTGCTGCTGCTGAGCCATATGTGGCGCCACGTTCGTCAAAGGCACGAAACTCTGCTGAGAACTGGACGCCACGATTGGCGCTTGCGGCGCCATCTGTTGCACGGGCTGAACGACATTTTGAACGGGCTGAGCAGCAGGCTGCGGCGCGACGGCGCCACCTGCGACCGGTGCCGTTACCGTCTGGGAATTGTTACCTGAAGAAGCAACCGGTGCGGGCTTGTTGGTGTTCGCGACCTCGCTGTTGGACGTCACTTTTTTGACGTCACCTTCATTCGAATCTTTTTTAGGGTGGCTGCTGTATTTTAGGTTGTCCAGGCTGATTTTCAACTGCTCCAGAGTGTTTATCAACTCCGGGCCGCAGATGGTGCTGCTTTCTTGCCCCGACGGTTCTTCTTTAAGCGAGCTCACGGACATTTTTTGTTCCGCAGGTTTTTCCAATTCCATGTTGGTGCGCGTCGATTCCAACGGGGCGGAGGTTTTGCGTAGGGGTTCAGAGTGAACTTTGGGTATATCGGGTAGATTCGACGCTACATCGGATAAATTGCTCGTCGAATCGCCAAAGTCTTTATCCTTCGGCAAATCCAGTTGCCCCGAATGTACGGGGCTCACCAAGAACCTCGATATCTTCCTCTGTGGTACCTTTAGAACCTCCGGGGGTTTCTCGACGACTTCCTCGGATTTCACAGTGTTGACTTCGTCCTTACCTTTACCATCATCGTCTTTACTTTGACTTTTATCGTCCCCCACACTCTGCAGGACAAAACCTTTAAACTTAACCTTCTGTCCGGGCATCAGAACCGGTTTTTCCATATCCATAACCCTCAAGCTATCATTCAACTCGTTCTTCAACACATCCCCATAATCCACGGTCTCACTTATTATAACTTCTTCCCCGGGTATGTCGTCTTCCACTGCAGCAACATCTTTATTCTCCCCAATACTAGTGACTGTACTATCAGTACTGAATGTTGACCTTGTATTATCAACCACTTCTCTTTTACTATTGTTGACGATATAAGTATGTTCTGGAGTATATTCGCTGGTAGTGCTCGTTTTACGCGATACAGTTCCGCTGCTGTTCAAACTTTCGCGACACTGGTTGTTTAATTGTTCAGCCAAAGTGGTTTTAAGGCCTTGCAGGGTATCCTCGTTGGGTTGAGAGTCGATAAATTGCTGCTTTAGGAGGATTTGGCTGGTGGAATCGTCACGCTGATAAAAAAAATATAACACTCAAAGATCTGAGTATGCAAAAACAAATTGTCTAAAAACTAACATGATAAAAAAATTAAATTTAAATATTTGTAAAAACAGAAGGTAAAAAGATGACCAAACTAAAAACGATAAAAACTCAAAATTTACTCCCCTACTTACCGATCTGTGTCTCCTGTGAGTTTTTTTGTGGGGATACCTTGTTAGAGATGCATGCCTCACCTTTATCATTTACCGTTAATAATTTATTAAAATTATTAGTAATTAAAAAAAGCAGCGTGAAAATAATTAGTATTGTTAGAATTTGTTGGGTCAAAAAACTTTTGTTATATCCGGCAACACTGTATTTCGGATGAAACTGTTAAAGTTGACATTCTTAAAGTTATATTCAGCTCAAGTTGACATTTTAAGGCAGTATGTGTATACATACACATACATTATTACACTTTATACATATATTTTATACTAAATGCTAAATCAGTATTATATTGTTTTATGGAAATAAATAAAAAATAAATATATAAATATATAAACGACAAAATTTAGACTGTAAACAAATAATTTAGATTATACACAAGTGTTTTTCACTAAGCTAACTTGGGAAATAAGGGACACCCTTACATTTTTTGACAGTTATGAATTTAAAAAAAAAAAACGACATAAATTTTCAAAACATTGACCAAATAATACGGGTTTTTAATGGTATTTTCTATGTTTTTAATTTTTTTGTGAAAAGATATTAACTACATATTTTAAATAATGTTATTATTTTTCAAAGTAATTTATCTCAATATGTTACAATAAAAGTTTTATTGTAAAAATCCGTTTCAAACCCAAAATAATCGTTTTTGTAAAAAATAACCAAATATTTAAATTTAAAATAAAGAAACACTCATTGTACATTTGATGTGAATGCCCACATTTTTTTCTATTTTTGTTTGCTAAAATTTACGAATTTCTTTAGTTTTTTCGAAATTTTAACTTTGTTTTTATAGTAAAATAAGTTGGACCACCATTGGCATTAAACGCGAAAAAATTTGCTTCTTAAAAAATGAGAGTTGCAATTTTGCCAAATAAAAGGTTTAAAAGTTTGCGATTTGTTATGAAATGCCCAATATGCAGTTATATTTTGCATTCTTAAGACAGCTAGCTTATTAAAATAGTTAGGAGTAACAAAATATAAGTATTTTACGTAATTTTTTTTTTAATTTTAGGTTAAAATGTTGTTAAAATGTATTATATCCTAGTATTTTATCCAAACACTTTAATTAATCAATTCATTCTACTTCTTGTTGACCAACTTTTTTTAATAAAAGTTTTTATCGTTCTAAAACCAAAAATCTTTATAAGCTTATTATTCCTGGGAATTAAAAAAAATAACATGTACATGTTACTACACATGTATCTACATTTTTATCCAATTTGTGATTTTTTTCACCTACTGGATTTTGAGTTTTGTTGGCCGTAATATTTAAATTTTACATAGTTAGAAAAAAAACAAGGAATCCAACAAGGTATTAAACTACATAAGTTATGGTGGCAATTATAAAAACAAAAGATGGTGATGGTAATTCAAAATATGGTAGCAATGAAAAGTGTATGCTTACATTTAAAACTTACTTTTTTTAAATTTTAAGAATATAGCGAAATTATAGCGATTTTTTTAAGAACCCCAGGGCTGTCATCAAACTGCAAATAAACCTTATTCTTTTGGCTGATATGGCCTCATTTGAAGCTTACAAATGCCTCTGTAAGAAACACAACGTTTAAAACGATTTTTAATCTGTAATAACAGCACAAACCCAAAGCACAAGAAATGTAAATAACATAAAAATGGCCGCCGTTAGAGTCTGTGCCGTGGGTTGCCTAACTTAGTGGTTTTTAGTATGCGCGAAACGAGATAGAACATAAGGTATGTTGTGTGGATTGTGAGCATAGATAATTCTAGATAATATCTAGGATTGAGAGTGAGTATTTCTTTACTGAGTATTATGTAGTATGTATGTTGTTTTTGGAGAATGCTTAAACAATGCAAGTCATTTAGCCTGTGTGTGTGTGTGTCAATTTAATGTTTAGTTTTTCTTCATAGATTTAATCTATGGTTTTATTAGTTCCTGACAGGGACTTCCTGTATTTGCTTCTGGTCAAGTCTTACGTAACATAAATAACCTTTAAGTAACGAATTTTACACTCTTTAATATTGTTGTTTATTGTCATGATGATTAAGAATAAATTTACCAATCTATTAGTACTCAATGTTGCCATTTAATAAAATATCTTTTTAAATGATACTTGATTACAGCCTGTTTCTTTAATGTCTTTTTATACGTTAATAAAACATGCAGTGTTATTAAAATGTGTATTTCCTTTCATCAAAGAGTTAAAATATTACTGCTACTTTTATCCACAGGGTATTTTAACAATTTTGAAAATATCAAGTATCAGTATAACACCCGTATATAAAAGAAACAAAGATTTATAAAAGAAATAAAGTCACAATCCAAAAAAGAGCATCAAAATCGAATAATTGGTTTGAAAAACATTTAACAAAATAATGATAAATTTATTGTTATGCGTTAGTTTCCTTTGCCAGTGTATTATAAAAAATATAAATATAATATTTTAAAAAAATAGAAAGAAAAACCCAGAGAAGACTGTATGGGAACATCTCCAACGAATACGAGATAACATACTAATTAATTAATTTCAGTTTCACGATTATTCTGTTTTTTTTTTGTTTTTTTACATATATTCAAGATATGTTCACCGGCTGAAGGACCTCAGTCAATGGCCATTTGTAAGAAATTGTATTAACTTTTTTTTTGCAATAAAGTTCATTTATTATTATTATTATTTAGAAAGAAAAGTTTGCTTATGATAGGCATCAAAAGCAGAATTAAAATAGTTAAAAAAAAAACAAATTAAAAAGGCGATTATTTCCGAAATACTTAAAAATATTATATGAAGGGGTAAGAAGCAAAAGGGTACATTTTAGCATGAAAATAATTTAAGTGCAGAATTGGGTAGTTTAGAGTCCAATTATTTTTTTTAATTTTCTTATAACATGAAAATTGTACGAGTTCTGCATGTCGATTAATGCAAACATTAAAACAAGTATCCAGATTTTTGTATTTAGCAAAAACTTAAGTTAAGTTAACTCCACTTCTTTTTTTTGCACTCATACCCTTCTGCCTTTTGCCCCTTTATATTATACAAGACATTTTTATGTATTTTTTAGGTTATTTAAAAACGAACAATATAATAAGTCTAAAGCCTGAATTATAGATTGCCTTCCTTCCTTCCTTCCTTCCTCCCGTAGAAGATGAACATTACGTAATTGTCACCATTAACATTTCCCGTGTAAGAATTTTTAATACTTTATGATAATATTTTGCAATTATAGTAATAAAAAAAATCAAAGAATAAAATATTTTCTTAACAAAATCATATTTTGAAGTTATTTTAATATTTTAAAGTATCAATAAATGTTAAGTTTTATTAAAATTAATAACGGGCAATGTTAATAGTGACAATTACGTCAAAAATGTTTATTTAAATCGTAGTGCCAGTTATAGATTCCCGTACCGTAAGGACGGCATTCCTTCCTCCCGTAGAAATTTTTAAGTTTTATCTTTCACCGTAAAGGTCTTTGACATGACCAATCACAGTGCTTGTTATGGACATGCGCTGTAGGGTGACAGCGCGTAGACACAAAATATTTAAAATACATGATTGTTTAGTATTATTTAAGGTAGGTGTTCAGTTTATTAAATAATTTGTGTCTCTAAATATATTTTTAGAAAGGTTGCTTTGTAAAACCCCGTAGTTTCCCGGTCTTGGTAAAGTGGGCGAGTCTTCCAACGTCTTGTTCGATGTTTTTTTTTTCATTATACTGCCCTAATATGGAGAAAGGCAGTAACTACAAATGCGTTTTCTTGTGCTATGATAAAGCTATGAACATTTTGTATCTTAATTCAACAAAGAAATGCAGTAAACTACCTTTTAAGTTAAATAAATCAGTTAAATACGTACTGCTTTTTATAAAAATTTAGTTTATGCTATTGCCTTTATCCATAGTTGGGCAGTATGCAACAAGCTGCCTGGGCAATTAAAATTGTGATCACTGCACTAATATATAAATGTTTATATTTCATATTTACACACAATGGGTAAAACGCAGAATATAAACAAAAACAAATGTCAACCATTTTAGGTGTCATCGCGCATGGTTACGGAAATCTATAAATTGACTTTTTACAAGACGCACAAATCGTACGGACACGACTACACTGAAAAAAATTTACGAAATTTTACACATCCAAACACACATTTATTTCTGTTTTTTTACTTAAGAAATGTGTTGTTCCATATAAAACATGTACACACATACTTACATAAGTAAAATAGCATCAATTTATGTATTTTTTTAAATTAATATGTAGTTTTTCATATTATTATGTAATAAATCCTTAAATTTATGTGCTTTTATAATTTTTAATGTACTTGTACTATTATTTTCCTAAATTTTAGATTTACACTGAAAAAAATTTACGAAATTTTACACATCCAAACACACATTTATTTCTGTTTTTTTACTTAAGAAATGTGTTGTTCCATATAAAACATGTACACACATACTTACATAAGTAAAATAGCATCAATTTATGTATTTTTTTTAATTAATATGTAGTTTTTCATATTATTATGTAATAAATCCTTAAATTTATGTGCTTTTACAATTTTTAATGTACTTGTACTATTATTTTCATAAATTTTAGACTTACATGACCTTTGCATTTTTACACATTATATGTAATTTTACAGTATGTTTGTACATATACATTTAAATACGTGGCATCAAAATAACCAACGATCAGATGTGTAAATTTACTAAATATTTTTTTGAGTGTACATGACCTTTGCATTTTTACACATTATATGTAGTTTTACAGTATGTTTGTACATATACATTTAAATACGTGGCATCAAAATAACCAACGATCAGATGTGTAAATTTACTAAATATTTTTTTGAGTGTACAGGAGGAAGGAAGGAAGGCAATTCAGGCTTTATTTGTTTATTTTTTTTTAGGTTAATTCAAAAACGAACTAAATTGTTCATCAAATCATTAGGTATATTAAAAAAAAATAGAAAGAAAAGTTTGCTCATGATGGGCATCAAAAGCAGAATAAAATTAGTTTAAAAAAAGAACAAAAAAATTAAAAAGGCGATTTTTTCCGTACCACTTAAAGTATATTAATAATAATATTATATTATACAAGATGAAATTTTTATGTATTTTTTAAAACTTTTTTTCGGATATCGCCACAATTTTAAATTTAAAAAAAAATAAACAATTCATTCTACTGTTGTGAAGCAACTTAATTAATTAAACAATTTTGTTTTCGTTTATATCATTATTTTTTTAATAAAATTAAAAAATAGAAAAAACGTTCACATGTGATGGGCATAAGTAGAATAAAATTAGGTTTTTAGAAAAAAATGTCGATTTTTTCGGTACAACTTACAATTTTACAAAAAAATGCTTATTTTTTTCAAATTCATATTTTTTCCGGTAATGTAAAAAAAAATCTAAAATATTCACACATCTTAAATTGTCAACTTACAAATAATATTGTTTTAAGAATGTCAATCCAGATATAACTGACATTTTTAAATTTTACAACACAAAAAAGATATCTTACCTTTCCTCTGCCCATGCCGCATTCGGGTATCTCCCCAGGCCTGGCCCTCAACTGATCAATAACCTCTTTCAAGTGATCGCTCAACTGCTTATAGGGCCCCGGCTTTAGCAACTCCTTTTTAACCATACCGTCTATAATCACCGCCGGAGTGGTATCGACCATGTTGAACTTGAAACTGATGGTTTTTTGCTTGCACAAAAGCTGGCACTCCACCGTACCGTCCTGCTGAACCGACGTGACGATCACCTGGTGCTTGAAGGAGCCCCTTTTCGCGCGGCTGTTGCGCTCTTTGCCGTCGAAGTTCAACTCTTCACTCACTTGCTCGGAAGTCGAAACGTCCTGATCCGCTTCGGCTTTGATTTCTTCGAGGTTCTGCACCTGTTGAACTTCCTCCTCCACGTTTCCCGGCACGGCAGGCATACCAACCACGTACTGCTGCTGGTAATCCTGGCCGGAAGCCGGTTGGGATACCGTGGACAACCGCCTGTGGTCCGGGGGGTCGAAGGAGGGCATCGGAGGCAGGGAGGTTGTGGAGACGCGGTGCTGATCTTTCACGGAGGATGTTTGAGACATTAGTTTTTGTTGGAGTTGCGCGAGGTTAATGGGGGCGATGTCGGTGGTAGATAGGCGGTGCGATACGAGGTTGGTTTGCTGTTGATCTGGGGGTGTTTCAATTGGGAGGTAAACCTAAGGAGAAATATGGTTTTATTTATTTTCCTCCAAAGAAATTGTCTACCATCAGGGCCGGCCCGAGGTACGGGCGAACCGGGCAACGGCCCAGAGCGGCATAATGGGGGGGGGGCATTTTTACGATTTGTTAATGATAATCAATTTTATTCAACATACTAAAAAATTTTCGATTGGCGATTTTTTTAAGAATTACGCTCGAGAAATGCAGTTTAGATAATTTAATATCTTTGTTACTAAGATTTAAAAGAGGCGCTCTCTTTCATTCGTTTCTTCAACCACATCCTGTAGTTTTCTATACTTTTGTTTGACAATTGACAATTAATAATTGACAAATATTATATCACGATCGTGCTTGTAAAATCAGTGCATTGCCAAGGTAGTTTGATAATTAGAAGTATAAAATGTCTGAAAAACGCAAAAAAGATTCAGGAACTTGTTATAAAAACAAAAGGTCGCGTGCGGCGGAAAATCAAGTACAAACACCAACCTTTTTCAAATTCTTGCAAAAAGAACCATCGTAGGCAGGTATAATAATTATACCATAATTAAACAATATTGCATATATGAAAATGAGGTTTTATTTTTGCTGTGTACATCTAAACATTGTTTTTATAGGTCTAAAATCAATTATCTGACGTGCATCACAGCAGCATTCGGGTTTGTCAAAGTCCGCTAAACTCATTACGTAATAAAAAAATGTGTGAATATTACCAGTAATGGATCAAGAAAGTTTCTTAAAGAAACTAAGAAAATTAAATGTTTCATTACGTAATTATTAAGTTAATTTACTTTTAAAGATGATTCACCTGAAGTAAGTTACTTAAAATGTTCGCACTCGGTCTGTATACTTTTACATTAAAAATACGATATTTTAACAGCAATTATGTATGTAATAATCTGAGCTATCGCGGAATATTGCGAAAGAAAATTTTAACAAACCAAAGAATTCTTGTAATTTAAAAATATTGTTTAATTATACTCACTATAATAGTGACACTATATACAGTAAGTATATAATAATATATAGGATATAATCATTGACAAGTGATGCAATTATGTATATATACTTAACAGTATATTGCCTTACCTAGTAATTCTAAAGCATAAAAAACTCTTATAAAAAATTAATAAATTTGAAAAAAATAATTACGTTAAACTCCTTTTTTCCTATTCCTGCTGAATAAAAAGGGGGCGGCAAAAATATCTTCGCCCGGGGCGGCAAAAAACGTCGGGCCGGCCCTGTCTACCATTTTAAAAGAGAAAATCTAAAATCTAATCAACTTGGTGCAACGTAACAATTACTTGAGTTTCACTTATTCATAAATAGTACTAACATAAGAAATAGTAGGACTTTAAAAGATGATAATTAAAAAAAAAAACTTTTTCGTACTTTTGTCCCAATTCATGCATCATACCTTTTAAATAACATGGAATTATTAATGCATTTTTGTATTGTTCAAAATAACAAAAAAATACTGTGAAAGTTTGAACTCTTAGTATTAATATGCATTGCAATTTTATATTTTTACTATGTCATTTCATAACTTATCAACGCATTGTTTGTATTGTTCTAAATGACAAAAAAAGACTAAAAGTTCAAACACTTTACAATGTAAAGTTTACATTAATATTCAGATTTTTTATAGCATTTTTGTATTGTTTGAACTCATAAAATAAATAAATATTCATTCCGATTTTATATTTTACTATGGAATTTAAACCTAACAACGCATTGTTCCAAATGACAAAAAAAGGCTTTGAAAGTTTGAACTCTTAGTATTAGTCAAATATTACAAATATTTCCCAATACCAAAACAAACGCAAAGTGCTTAAAGTACTTTTCGCCAACGCCAAAAGTACTTTAAGCACTTTGTGTTTTGTTTTGGCGTTGGGGAATATTCCTAATATTTGTTTAACACATTTTTCCTTTTTTAAGTATATCTTAGTATTAATATTCATTAAGATTTTTACTATGTAATTTTATACCTTATCAACTTATTTTTGTATTGTTCCAAATAACAAAAAAAGACTAAAAATTTAAACTCATCATATTAATAATCGCGATTTTTTATTTCTCATTTAATTTATATAGGATTTTTTAAAACCATTTTTGTATTCATCCAAATAGGCTGTAAATGTTTGAACGCTTAATATAATTGATTTGGTGAGAATAAGAACAGTACAAATCCAAAAATTTAATTTTGACAAGTCATTTTTAAAAATCAATTTTAAAGTTCAAAATACATTTTTGTAAAATAGTCCAGGAAACAAAGATTGTATAAGGAAAACTCGATGGTTTTATGTAGTGAGGGGTGCTGATAATGAATCAAGAATATTCCCCAAAACTTTCTTTCCGTGTCCCCTAATTTCATCTTCCGAAAGGGGAGTTTTTTTGCTTTTTAGCTCATAACTCGTTAACCGTGCATTTTTTCAGAATTTGACCTCTTGAACACTTTTGTTTATGTACTAAATAAGGCACGCGTTAAACCCCATTGCGCACCTATATGATGTGCCCTTTTGCTATGCGAAGTGTGCAAATTTGAGCGTTGCTTTCAAAATCACTTTTTTGTTTTTTTATTATAGCTTTATTTTAAAAGTAACCTTACGGTAATCAAACATAACCGAATTGACGATTTTTTGAGGTACTAGACTTTTTTAAAAAATTACTGCTTTTCAATGTACAAGGGGTTCTTTTTCCAAAACTTTAAATTTTTGTGGGGCACTTGCAATGAAAATAATTAAAAAAAACTACGGATTCGTTATGAGGATAAGTGTACCTAAAAATCTAGGGTAGAACGAACTGGCTCATTAAAGCCGTTTGTAGTACATAATCAAAAGTATTAGAGGTCAAATTCTGAAAAAATGCACGGTTAGCGAGATATGAGCCAAAAGGCAAAAAAACTCGCCTTTCGTGGGATGAAATTAGGGGACGCGGAAAGAATTTTTTGGGGAATATTCTTGATTCATTATCAGCACCCCTGACTCTACATAAAAAAATAAAACCCGACTACCATCGAATTTTCCTTCTACAATCTTTGTTTCCTGGACTAAAAAGATATAAATCATTTTACAGAATATGAACATTATATTTTATAAAATAGTTAAAATATTTCCACAAAAATGCATTTAGAAATATAAAACTTATTTTTTGAAATATTTTGTCAAAATTTTGACTTTTGGACTGTTCTTAATCTCACTCAATTATTCATTGCGAGTTTATACTTTTACTATGGAATTTTAACAACGCATTTTTGTATTGTTCCAAATGACAAAAAAAAGGCTGTGAAAGTTTGAACTCTTAATATTCATTTCGATTTTATAGTTTTACTATGGAATTTGATTACTTAATAACGATTTTTTAAATTGTTTGAAATGACAAAGAAAAGTCTGTGAAAGTTTGAATTAATATTCAGTGCGATTTTATATTTTTATGGAATTTGATTACTTAATAACGATTTTTTAAATTGTTTGAAATGGCAAAAAAAAGTCTGTGAAAGTTTGAATTAATATTCAGTGCGATTTTATATTTTTAACTTTAATTTTACAACTTTTATTGTTTCGAAAGACTTTGAAAAGTTTAAGCTTTTAATATTAATATTCGAATTGCAATTTTTTATTTACCATTTAAATAAGATGGGATTTTGTAATTTTATAACTTATCAACGCATTTTTGTATTGTTCCAAATGACAAAAAAAGCTGTGAAAGTTTGAAATCTTAATATAAATATTCATTGCGATTTTATATTTGTAATATGAAATTTTAACTTAACAACGCATTTTTGTTAAATAAATAAATAAAGTATTTATTGCATATTCAGAACAATACAGAACATATAATACAAAATATACAAAAGGCCATCGACTGGAGTCCTTCAGCCTCATTTTTGTTAATATTCGCGATTTTCTATTTCCCATTTAAATTATATGGGATTTTTTTAATGACAAAAAGACTATGAAAGTTTAACCTTTTAATATTACTATTCAAAGGTGCATCATCGCGATTTTATATTTAACATTTAAATAAAATGGTATTTTTTTAACATTGAAATTTTATAACCTATTAAAGCATTTTGGAATTGAAAAAAAAAATACTGTGAAAGTTTTTAAAATTGGCGAAGGATCTTCATTTATTTGCATTTAAAAGTAAACTTTAAAAATCATGTTTTTTAAATGATTTTCAACCTCACTGTTTTAACTTTAAGTTAAAGCCAACTTCAGCCCGTGGGCGAAGTAGCATTTCGCCCACAGGTTATAGTTAAAAAATGACATTTAAATGTCAAATAAATGAACAAAATAAAAAATGAGGTTAAAACCGCTTGACAGTTGTCAGATGTCAGATTAATTTTTTTGACATCGGACAACTGTCAAGCAGTTTTAACCTCATTTTTTACCAATCAGACAGGTTTAACCTCACTTTATCCCAATTTAAATATTAAATGTAGGAATAATTTAAAATATATCTAAAGAGTCAATGTTAGTTGTTTCTATTTTAATTGCAGCCTTAATAAAATGAAAACAAAAAAGTGGACATTAGTACTCACCGGTTGTTGTTGTGGTTGTTGTTCCACGTAACTTTGACCTTGAACAACAGGTGGCGGCTGTTGCTGAACGTAAGGTTGCTGCGGAATCGAACCCGGCCCTGGAACCACCTGTTGCTGCTGCTGCTGCTGAGGAGGAGGCTGTTGTTGTTGATACAACTGTTGCTGCTGAGGATCTACAACGACTTGTTGCTGCTGCTGTTGCGGTGGAGTTGCAATGTACTGTTGCTTGACAACATCAACATACTGCGGTTGCTGCTGAGGAACCGGTTGTTGTTGTGGAGGCGGTTGCTGATAAATTTGCTGTTGTTGCTGTGGCTCTGCAACGTACTGCGGTTGCTGCTGCTGAGGGGGTTGATACTGTTGCGGTTGAGGAGGTTGCTGTTGCTGATAACTCTGCTGTTGCTGATACTGTTGTTGCTGCGGCGGTATGGCCTGTTGCTGTTGCTGCTGAATGGGAATACTTTGTTGCGACATTGTATGAGGCGGAACTTGTTGTTGCTGTTGAATGGGCGGTTGTTGCATCGTTTGATACGATTGTTGCTGCTGCAAAACCGGCTGTTGTTGCTGCTGCTGAACGTAACCTTGTTGCTGCTGAGGTTGCTGATAGGTTTGTTGTTCGGGGGGAGGTTGATAGGCCTGCTGTTGAGGTTGCTGCTGCTGGGGTTGCTGTTGATAACTTTGCGGTTCCGCAGGAGGTTGATAAGTCTGCTGGGGCGGTTGATAGGCCTGTTGCGGTGGAGGTTGGTATCCTTGCGACGGTTGTTGCTGATAAGCCGGTTGTTGCTGTTGATAACTTTGCTGTGCAGCTGGCGGTGGTTGATAAGTGGCTTGAGGTTGTTGTTGCTGCTGCTGCTGCTGATTAAAATGCTGTTGTTGTGGTTGTTGATAGGATTGTTGTTGATGCATTTCCAGCTGACTATCAACGCTCAACCGGTGTTGCGGAGGATCGGATTGACCGGAAACGCAGAGCATATCCGGTTGAGATACGCTGGACACCTACATTAAAACAGTTATACAATTATATCTAGCTTAAGTTAGATTTAACTAAAAAAATGTAAATTTTAGCTAAATATGGCTGTTTTTCATTATTTACTTTATTAATCCTTTTATTCTATAATTATTTCGTTTTTGTATTATTTTATTCACTTATTTATTCTTTCCTCATTTTATCATTTATATCTTTCATTATTTTATTATTTCACGCTTTCATCATTTTATAACTTAACCATTTCATTTACACATTTTTGTATCCTGCTTCTTTTATTTATTAATGTTTCAGTATTGCATTGACTATATATAATATAATAATCAGTAGTGTAACAGTTACATTATTTTCAGTATTTAGTTACAGTTACTTAAAAAAAATTGTAACTAGATACAGATACAAATACATATTTTATTGCAATAACTAGTTACAGATACAGTTACCTTGAACAAGTATCTAGATTAGGGTGGCCCAAAAAAAAAGAATATCTTTTTTTTTCTCGTCTCTTGTAAAAATATGTTAGTTTATCATGCTGTAAGAGCCCTGTCAAAATATCAGCTCGATTAAAAAATTTTTAGGGGTCGCTCAAGATTTTTTAAAATTTTCAAAATCGTCAAAAATTGACTTTTTGTTTTATTTTAATTTTTTTTCTTGTCTCGATATTATTTTTTTGGTAGAAAATAATAAAAATTTTGAAAATATCAAATCAATATTTTAATTTCTAAAGGTCGCTAAAAGTTCGTTGGTATTTATATTCAGAGGTCGCTCGAAAACATTCAAAATACTCTACTTTGAAAGTTAAAAAAATCTTGAGCGACCTTTAGAAATCAAAATATCCATTTGAAATTTTCAGAATCATTATTATTTTTAAATTAAAAAATAATATCGGAACGAGAAAAAAAATTAAAATAAAAAAAAATCCAATTTTTGACGATTTTGGAAATTTTTTGCTCGGTATGTAGGTTCATTTTAACCCATAAATCCGATAGGTTAGTTTTTTTGGCTCACCCTAATTAACACGGATTTGAATTTCATTGGGTACATTATTAAACTCTAATAATAATAATAATAATAATATTAAGGACCGGTTTTTATACAATATAGAATTTAGCATTTGACAGTTTCACTTATCAAATAATATAAAATCACTGCAATTTCTGGTTTTATAGGAATGTACATCTTTACAAATAAATTCTTTAATTATTTCATCGTTTTTTCATAATTTCTCTCATTGATTCTTTCATCATTAATCGTTTTATCATTTAAATTTTTCATTTATTAATTTTTTCATTTCATAAATTATTTCATTCATATGTAATTTGTTTAGTCTCATATTGAGATTCTTTTATAATTTCAATTCTTCATTAATTTATTTAATCTTTCTTTTATCATACATTTTTTAGTCTGTCATTAATTTTTTATTATTTCAATTTTTTGTCAATTCATTCATTCATTTATTAATTTTTTCAGTCTCTCATCGATCATATCAATTTTCCATTTATTTATTCGGTCATTTATTATTTCTTTCATTCCTTAATTTGTTTAGTCATTTATTAATTCATAAAATGATGAAAGAATCTATAAGAAACTGAACAAATTATGAAGAAAGAATACATGAACTCATAAAAAATTGAAATGATTTCATAAATTCATTCTTTCTTCATAATATTTTTAATCTCCCTAGATCCTCTCTCATTAATTATTTCCTTTATTTGTTAATTTTTTCAGTCTCTCATTGATTCTTTCATCATTTAATCGGTTTATTTAAATTTTTCATTTATTTATTTTTTTATTATTTCAAGAATTCTTTCCTCCATACGTTAATTAATTTAGTCTATTTTTATAATATCAATTTTTCATTAATTTATTCATTTTTTCTTTCATCATACATTTTACAGTATATCATTGATTCTTTTATCATTTTAATTTTTCATTTATTTATTCTTTTTTTTTATTCATTAATTTGTTTAGTTTTTCATTGATTCTTTCATTATTTCATAAAATGATGAAAGAATCTATAAGAAACTGAAAAAATATGAAGAATGAATTCATAAAAAATGTGAATGAATTCATGAAAAATGTAAATGATTTCATGAATTCATTCTATATTTATAATGTTTTCAGTCTCTCATAGATTCTCTCTCATTAATTATTTCCTTCATTTGTTAATTTGTATAGTCTCTTAATGATTCTTTTATCATTTAAATGCTTCAGTAATTTATTTATTCTTTCTTTTATTATACATTTTTTAGTCTATCAATAATTTTTTCATTTCATTTCATTGGTTTATCATTTCAATTTTCCATTTATTTATTCTTTCTTTTATTCCTTAATTTGTTTATGCTTTTATTGATTTTTTCATCATTTCATAACAGGATGAAAGAATCTACATAAGAATCTGTATAAGAAACTGAAAAAAATATGAAGAAAGAATAAATGAATGAATTCATAAAAAATTGAAATGATTTCATGAATTTATTTTCTTTCATCATTTTCACATTTTAGTTTTTCATTATTTCTTTCATTAATTAATTTTATAACTTGATCGTTTTATCATTTCAATATTTCATTCTTTTTAATAATTTTTTTAGTCTCAATCATTTTTGTATCATTTTAATTTTTTATTCATTTTTTTTATCATTTTATCGTTTTAATATTTTATTCATTATTCCAATCCTTTTAAAGGAATAAAAGATTGAAATAATAAATAAAAGATTAGAAGAATAAAAAATGACAGACTGAAAAAAATAATGAATGAAAAAAATATTGAAGTAATAAAAAATTAAAATGATAAAATGATGAAATAATCTATGAGAGACTAACAAAAAGTATGAAGAAATAATGAATTCATGAAATCATTTAAAATTTTCATGAATTAATTCTTTTATTAATTCTTTCTTCATAATATTTTCAGTCTCTCATAGATCCTTACTAAAAAAATAATAAATGAAAAAATAAATGAATTTTTTAAAAATTGAAATGATAAAAGGATCAAATGATGAAATAATCAATGAGAGACTGAAAAAAAGAATGAATGAAAAATATAAATAATAAAATTTCTTTATTTATCATTACTTTTATTGATTCTTTTATTCATCAATTTATCCTAAAAATTGAAATCTTTTATATCACTCTTTCAAATATTTTATTATGCCATTCATATCATTCTTTTGTTCTTTATGAATAATTGTTTTTGGTAATTTAAAAGCTAGATTTTAGGTACTACAAAAATAAGAATGATAAAAAACCAAGTGGCTTAAACATAAATATAAGATACCTATTCATAGTTTTAATAAGAAAGTAAAGAAGTAATTTAAAAAAATCAACAACCAACCTTGTGTGGAACTCCTTCGGCGGAGACAGCGCTCAGATATTCGGCTTGTTGCGGAACGCCCTCCAAATAATTTTGCTGAACAAACTGTTGAGGAGGCACTTGAGGTTGTTGTTTGTGCACTATGGACTGTTGTTGTTGCTGTTGCTGGACAGGATCAACGCTCTGTTGCCGTTGTATGACCGGCGGACTCTGAGCCTGTTGCATGGTCATACTCTACAAGAAATAAAAGTTTATCAAGTTTTTTTTCTAAAAAAAAATTAGTCAATGTTTTACCTGCGGTTGTTGTTGTGTGTCGTTGCTGATCTGTTGCTGATAAGCTGGTTGTTGTTGTTGATGGGGATCCGGCAACATTGTCGGCTGTTGTTGCTGGGGTGGTTGTTGCTGTTGCTGAGCGTACTGATGATGTTGCATTATAGTGTCGCTGGGTTGTTGTTGCTGTTGCTGAGGCTGTGGAACGTATTGGTTCTGCTGAATCACTTGTTGCTGCTGCTGTTGTTGATCCATTTGCATAACGTTCTGTTGATTTTGCTGTTGATACTGCTGTTGTTGTTGTTGATCGGCCACCTGTTGTGTGTACTGCATTTGTTGCTGCTGTTGATCAGTGGGTTGCGGTTGTTGTTGTTGATAGCTTTGTTGCTGAGTGTACTGAGGTGGAATTTGAGGTTGCTGAGGTTGTTGCTGGAAATTCTGGTCATACTGCGGTTGACCTTGTTGCTGAAAACTACAACAAAGGAAAAATGCTGTTAAAAACGCGAAATGGCATGTTTTCAACACCTACCCAGATTGAGGTTGATTCTGCCCCGGCTGTTGATACTGCTGCTGACCTTGAGGCTGTTGGTTTTGTTGCGGCTGCGTCGATTGCTGTTGGGTTGGTTGCGGCTGTTGTTGAGCGCTTTGCTGCTGTTGTTGTTGCTGCTGCTGCTGTTGCTGAAAATTTTGCTGCTCGGCCTGCGTTTGCAGGAACTGCTGGTATTGCAATTGTTGCGCCAGGGCTTCCTGCTCTTTATTTCTCTGCTGTTCTCGTTCTTTTGTTATTTGCGCGATTTGTGCCTTGAGCAGTTGAGCTACCGTCTTGGCGTCATCTTCGAAGATGATGCCAGATTTAGCCTTAAAAGAAAGTTACAACAAAATGAAAAACAAACAGTTACATTTCTTACAGAAATGCTCAAAATCAAGTCAAACTGTTTATTGGCGCAAAATAGAAGATCTATAAGCAGTTCATTCTGAACCACAAACATTTTGACATTGTCACGGCACCACAAGCACTTAATTTCAAGCACACACGAAAATTTTTAGTCCTTTTGTTCACAGATGTTATATTTTTTCAAATTAAGCAAAACAATAACACAACTTGTCAGAATTAACCGATTTTTGGCAAGACTTTGACAGTACCAATGTGTTTCCATGGATAAAGGTATTGGAATCACATGTCGTCTGGTGGCCAAATATCGATGACTTAAGTCATTAAGAAATTAAGAAATTTCTGCCAAAGTATCGCAAGCATCATAACTCAAATTTCGGTACTTGTTATAAAACCTTTAGGCTATATTTAATTTAAAACAGACTATAAAACAAAAAATGTTCTCAATTCCCGAAATTTGAGTTATGTTGCTTGCGATACTTTAGCAGAAAGTCATCAATATGTTATTAGGATAAAAAAATTTATAACAATATTAAAAACAATCTATTAAATATTAGAATTATTGAGAATGGACTCTGCAACGTTTTCTCCTTTCTCCAAAAAGAAGTTTGTGCCATAAAAGGTTGTGATAGAGCTTATAATAACAGCGTGTAGAAATTAAATAGACAAACAAATATTTCAAGTAACTTTTTTATAAAGCTCAAAAATAGGAGATCAATTTAAATTTTAATGCCGGTCCTGACTAGTGTTGCCGAAAAGTTTTTTCGGAAATTATTGTTGCCAAACGTAAAAATGTGAAATCGAAAGAAACTGACGTAACTATTGGGCTTTTGTTGGTTAAAAATAATTATAAAATAGTATATTATTATTTGAGAGATAATGAGCATAATCTCGACTGTAGTACTACACTTTATGTACTCCAATAAGTAGATAATTAAATGATTTTCAAATCTAAATAAATAAAATCTGACATCTGTCAAATGGTAAACCTCTTTTAAACAATTTTAAATGTTATTCTTCCAATTTAAAACCCGATTGGTTCAAATCACAGTGAATATTAAAATCGGTCAATCACTGATGCTTAACAACGTGACTAATGAGTCTATTATTCCCTTTTTTACGCAGGGAATTTATAATGTTTATGATTATTCACGGAAAAAAATCAATATTATGCAATAAATAAATAATATTATTAATAACTAAAAATAATTAAAAAAAAATTAAAATCAGGCATAATTTTTTTTAATCACGCCCATGTAAACTAACTATTTAGATGGGAGTATACGAAGATCGGTTAGCATGTCAGCCAAAACATGTACACTGCCCTACTAGGGAGAAAGGCAGTAACTACAAAAAAAATCTTAATGCGTTTTCTTGTGCTATGATAAAGCTATGGACATTTTGTATCTTAATTCAACTAAGAAATGCAGTAAACTATCATATAAGTTAAATAAATCAATTAAATATCTACTGCTGTTTATAAAAATTTAGTTTATGCCAATTTTCCACATATTTCTTGTTTAGCAGTTACTGCCTTTCTCCATAGTTGGGCAGTACAGTCGCGCAACAAAAAAATTGAGTTTTATGTCAGACCCAGCGTTGCCAGTGCCAGTGCTTTTGTACTGAAATCAGTACTTTTTAAGGTCTGTCAGTACATCAGTGCTATTTTCATAGTGTCAGTAGGTTTTGCAAAATTTCCTTCCCAACCAAAAAAAGTTAAAACTTAAATAAATGACAAAGAAAACTATAAAAAAATTCCAATTAATTTTTTATTGACACCTACCACTAGACCGGCTAGATCATTAAGGCTT
Source organism: Brassicogethes aeneus (assembly GCA_921294245.1). Taxonomy (NCBI): domain Eukaryota; kingdom Metazoa; phylum Arthropoda; class Insecta; order Coleoptera; family Nitidulidae; genus Brassicogethes; species Brassicogethes aeneus. The sequence continues at coordinate 8,490,592 of OV121141.1, read as the reverse complement.
CAAAAACATAAAAAGCAATCACGGTGCAAATTGTCAATGCTAACAAATATTTTGGTATGTTTTAAATTGCCTGACCGCCGGAGGGTCAAGTTCTTTGAGTACGAGTATTAACATTAGATACAAGATACAAGAAATATAAGCAAAATTTTAACAAAACCCCATTGTTTTTTTAAACTACATTTTTAGTCAAATCAGTACGTTTTTCATTTCAAATCGGTACAGAATTTTTTCGTGGTCAGACCACACAATAGTAGTTACAGATTAAAATTGGTATCTTTGAACGTATTAAGGATGATTTTCATGCATAGTTTCGTCTGACTAACTTGAACATGTTAATTTGACGATAAAAACATTTTTTCTAAAATGGAGAATTTTAAAAGTATTTCCCTTCCGGGATATACTCGCGCGCAGAATTGTGGTCAAGCTAGCTTGAGCTAGCTCGTAGCTACTACATAAATAATAGGTACCTTAATTGAATACGTCAATGCAGAAACTGAATATGTCCTACCTATCTAGTTTTGAGATAAATAAGAAAAACTGAACAGAAAGTGGACATATGTTCTGGACATATTCAGTTTCTCTACTATATTAACGCCTTTGTATATTCTAGATTACCGTGACATGTGAAATTTCTACGCCATTCGATCGGGCTCCCTTTACTTATAGTAAATCCATGTTTAACTCAATAGCCCTAAAAAGTGGACATATTCAGTTTCTGCATTGACCTATTCAATTATGTTCAATACAAAAACGCTTTTGCAATATGTGGTGATAACTTTCTGTTCTTTGCACGCAAAACTATAACCCGTATTCAAAATTAAACCCAGCCCATCTGACAGACACCAATAAAGTGTTTATTTGACAAGAAAAAATGGATACTTTACTTACCATTTCCTCAGCAATAGTCATATATCTGTCGGTCTCCATATCAAACTCAAACTGTATGGCCTCGTTCTCCTTGTGTTTATGCGTCCTTTTTTTAGGATCAATTACCCTCAACCTAAACACGATTTTTTTAGTTTCTTGAGACACCACCTCGACTTTTAAACCGACGTCTTCTTCGAAGAAAACGTGCGTCAATAGATCCTTGACTTTAGGTCGATCCTCCTTACGAGGTTTTATGCAACTTTCGATCACATTCTGGACCTCCGGGTTTTGGACTTTGTCAAAACTTGCCGGTTTTACACCCTGAAATAACATGACATTGTTAAGCTAGATAAGAAATCTTGCGATATTTAGCTTCTTAAGACAGTTATATCTAGCTTAAGTTAATATTCTTAATATAAGAGAGTTTTGTATGACATTCTTAAGACTTTTACAAAAAAAATATTTATTTTTGAATCTTATAGTAATATCGTTTTAAAATTTGTTGTGCAATTCGTGAAACCTTGAAAAAAAGTTTTAATTTTCCTATTTCTTGAATGACTTTACAAAAGAAATTTAAAAAATCATGGAGGCTGGTCTCAACTTGGGTTTTAAAATTTCCGAAAAAAGCCGGCAGAAAAAAACTGGTTTTTTTTTCGAAAAAAAAAACGGAAAAATTGGAAAATTTTCAGAAAAATTAACTTTTATTTTTTTTTTCCAAATTTTTACGGATAGTATCCACTGATATCGAGAAAATATAATATAATCATACACAAATTTTCGATGAATTTCAATCGCAAATAACTTTTTTATTTGATGTCGGATTTAAACAAATATTAAAGAATATTGTAGATACATTATTGGAGAATCGCTCACATATTAAAAATTACTAAAAAATACACGTACGTTTATAATATACAGGTTTAAACAAAAATATGTTTTCTTACTACCTCGACTCAAAATACGTTGTTTCGTTCCCGATTCCACGGCAGAAAGTTTACGTTTTATGCATTGGTCAAGCTATACGCGCACACTCTAATAGCGGGAGTAAAAATTTTTTAGTCGTGTGCTTAACATTCAAATTTCGTACTGCCAACATGAGAAACACAAAAATATGACAGTTTTAAACCATAATTTTGCAATTATAACAACAAATAAACAATTTATGTTTTTACTTTTTTATGTTGTTTGAAGTGTTTAATGGTACTTTTATTTGTTATAAAGTAGTAATTTGTTAATTAAAATACGTTTTATTTTTACTGTATTGGCACCGCTGAATTCACGGCCTACTGTTATTTATTTATCAAGCTCTTCAAATGGAGATAGGTACATAAATACACATTTAATTTTTTCCCGTATTTTCGGCCGGGTTGTATTTTCGGACGAGGTAGTAAGAAAAATAGTATACACTACATGGGCAGAAAGTGTGAGAGTCCTGAACTGCGCGCCATGATGCCCTCACACTTTCTGCCCTTGAAGTGTAATATACTATTTTTACCATAAGTTCAAGACACTATGTAGAGTGGCAAAACCGTATATTGTTCTAAGTTTTAATTATTAAGTCACATCTATTTTTAACAGTTTTGTTTTTGGTTCACCTTGATATATTTAATTTGTGGAAAATATGGATTTTAAAAAAAAAACATTGCAATTTACAATATTTTTCCTATATGAAGAACTAAGGTTGCTATGGTCCATCCATAGCCTAAGGAGGATGACAGTGACAGTTTTGTTGAATCATCCCATACTTGGACATGTCATATACAGCTTTCAAAAGCTATCAAATTGTTTTTTGTAAATTAATGTGTTAATTTTGAGGTGTCTTCTTACTTTTAAAAATGTCTCCGACATGTTGCCCTTTGTACTTTACTTCTTGTGACGTTTAAAAGACTTGTCGCGTAATACTGTGACCGTCCATCCTGGATTAAATTATTGGCTCTGGCAATATCATTCGGAGACATATCCATTTTTTAAAGTAAGAAGACACCTCAAAATTTAAACATTAATTTGCAAAAAACAATTTGATAGCTTTTGAAAGCCGTGTATGACATGTCCAAGTATGGGATGATTCAACAAAACTGTCACTGTCATTCTCCATAGCCTATGGATAGACCATAGCAACCTTAGTTCTTCATACAGAAAAATATTGGAAATTGCAATGTTTTTTTAAAAATTCCATATTTTTCACAAAAATAAATATATCGAGGTGGTTTAGAACAATATACGGTTTTGCCACTCTACAGAGTGTCTTAAACTTATGGTAAAAAATATCTTTTTATTTAAACCTGAATATTATAAACGTACGTCTATTTTTTAGTAATTTTATAAAATGTGAGCGATTGTCCATTAATTTATCTACAATATTCTTTAATATTCGTTTAAATCCAACATCAAATAAAAAAGTTATTTGCGATTGAAATTCATCGAAAATTTGTGTGGATCGATTATTTTGCCTGTGAGTGTATTATGATTATAATAAATATTCCTTTTATTTTAATTTAGTAAGAATATTCTACCGGGCCGCAAAAAACATATTCGGTGATGTATTAACATAACTTTTATTTAACACATTTATAAGATTATAATTTTGTAATTCAACTTTATAAATTATTCATTATTTTGTAGTTGAACATTTTTAATGGACTCCTTTTTGCAAAAAAACAACCAACAGAAAATCAATTTAAATTAAAACAATGGTAAGAAGTTGATTGCTACTTTTTCGAATGTGTGTATTTGAAAAAAAAATTCATTTTTTTTTAAGTCAATTTTTCCAAGACCTGGAAAAAAACGGAAAAAACAGGTTTTTCCCCAATCTTTTCGGTTTTTTTTTCGACACTTTAAAACCCTAGTCTCAAGCAGTACTAAGACAAAAAAAATTCAAAATGGCGTGGCAAACTAATTTTTATAAAACCCCCTCCTCAACTTTTTTCTTGCTCCAAGACAACCTTAATATTTTGAAGAAAAAAAAGCTGAATTCTTACCGATATGACTTTCTTGTAGATCTGCGCAGGCCCAGTACACTCTGAGTAGGGGTATTCGGACGTAGCCATTTCCAACATGCACATGCCAAAAGCGTAAACGTCAACCCCTTCGTCGTAATGTTCTTCGTACATTTCTGGCGCCATGAATTCAGGCGTACCAATAACCTAAAATACAAAAAAAAGTTTTCGAAATGTTCACGAGAACACGTTTTTTTACTCACAGATTTGGCAAAACTTCTGTTTTTCAACGTGGCCAAACCTAAATCGCCGATTTTTACAGAACCCGTAGTTCCCGTGATAAAAATATTGTCGCACTTTAAATCCCTGTGTATGATTGGCGGAGATCGCGAATGCAAAAAAGCCAAACCCTTCAGAATCTGTCGACACCAGGATTTCAACACTTTCGGGTTGATTTTCTTGAAACGACGCAAATACCTATAATTAGAGTGATATTTATGAACTCTTACCTCTATCTACCACATCTTTAGTCTTACGTTTTCAATGTCCCGCTCAGCATGAGTTCGGTGACGAGGACGATGTTCTTTTTCTTGTTCCCCGGCGCCTCCCAGTAGTTGTAGAATCGCACTATGTTCGGGTGTTGCAGCTTTTTCAGCATTTCCGCTTCCTCCCTGAAGCGCTGCCGTTCGGCCTTGTTGAGTTTTTTCTCTTGCAACTCGCACCAAGCCACCGCGACGCCGGTTTGCGTGTCCAAGCCTCTGTACACGGTTTTGAAGGAGCCTCTTCCAATCTGTAAAAAATTATCCATTGTTACAGTGCGACATCGATAATCCTGACGAATTAAAACCATCATCGTTTATGCATTAGACATCGAAAAAAAAATATTTTTTGACTGTACAAATGGTAATTTATGCAACAAGAATATAATCAACACTTTGCACGTATTAGAAACTTTTATAACGAGCTGAAGGCGAGTTATAAAACTTCATAGTGCAAAAAAGTGGCTTATATTTGAGTTGCATATATTATTTTTTCTAATACCATAATAATGTCACAAACTACTAAAAATGTTTACATTAATAATTATTCTATTTTGACTTTTTTTTAAATTTATTTATTACACCTTCAAAAAATACAAGATTCCATATCAGGTACAACATGTAGGTAATATTAAATATTTATAATTAAGGGTTACAATTCAAAATATCACAGTAGTATCACAATTTTACTTTTTTATTTACATATTATTTCTTATTGATATATATATATATTGATAAAGGGTACATTGTCACCTCCAAAACGGAGATCCTTCATACGTTGTGACCTCATATATGACGCTGTGACCTCCAAATTCGGAGGTCACAGTGTTTAACCATATTTTTGAAATTGGGGGAGTGTCAATAATCAATCTGTGCAAAAATATTTCGGAGGTCACTTTGACCCCCCAGTCTCTTAAAAAGGAACTTTTAGTTCCACCATATATGAATTGGCGCTAGTGTCGCTTTTTAATCAGATTCAGCCACACCAAAGTTACCTCCGTCATGTATACGTACATTTGTTACCTCCGAAATTTGGCAACCTTGCAATATCTCGCGCAGTCATAGATGTTCAGACTTGATGATCTTTAATACTTCTTATATGTTATTTGTTACGCAGTTTCGCTTTTGTTCTAACATCTTAAGTGTAAAATAACGATTTAAGTTAAAAATATATCTTCCAGGATTTAATTAATAATCCAGAGAGTCGGTTTTCAAGGTAAGTAAGTTTTTAGTACTTAATTAGGTAAATGCATTATGTTTATAGAAATGGATATTGTAAAATAATTCTTTTAGATTTAGACGATACTAGTAATGATGAAATAATTACCAAAAAAGATAAAGAATTTAAACAAAAAAGTACAAAATGATTTTAACACATAAATGTGTTTAAACAATAAATGTGTTTAAACAATATTTTTTACTCACACAATCATTTTTCACTTTTATTTGTTTAAAAATGTGTTATTATTTTTAGGCTGCACAAATATGGAAATCGGGTTAATAAAGGATAAAATCCTTAACCATATTAAAAAAATATTTATTCATCTAGCAAAGAAATTAAATCTTTTCTAGAACAAACGAAAATAAAAAGAAGTGTATCCCTTATTAAAGCCAAAGTCCAACACCTTAAGAAAAACGAAAAAAAACATTAATTAGTTACTCTTATGATAATTATAATTATAATAATTATTATTCATAACTATTTTAATAGATAAAAATGTTTTATTTATTTATTTATTTATTTATTTAACATCCAGATACACGTGTACAGAAAATAATTTCTGCCTATTGGAGGTAATAAAATTACCTGTACATAGGTCCGGTACATAACTTAAAAACTAGGATCTTAAAACTAAACTAAAACTAAAATAATATATAATATTTTCATTATCATTGCGAAAACAGTTTATAATTCCAACATTTAATACTATTAAGTTAACAATGAATTATTGGTACAGTTTTTGGTAATCCAGTCTTTTAACATTTGTTTAAACTTAAAAGTAAATTTGTTTTTTGGGATATTTACTACTTTGATGTTATTAGGTAACATGTTGAAGATTTTTATACCATTGTAGAGACTAGTTTTTTTACCAACAGCAAGCTTGACTTTTGGCAGTACAATACTTTTAAACCTAGTTGTTTTATTACTATTTTTGTACATAACGTACAAGTTATTAAAATTGATAAGTATGGTTTTTAAATAGTAATTTTGATAAATATTAAGGTGGTTGTTACAAAACTGATCATTTCCCAGAATTACCTTTAGTGCCCTTTTCTGCAAGTTTAAAAGTGGCAAAAGAGCATTTTCATAAGCAGAGCCCCATGCGGCAATTCCATAAGTGGCAAGGCTATTAAATAGACCATAGTAAATTACCAACAGTGATTTTGTGTTTAAAATAGACTTCAATTTTGCAAAAACAAATAGGAGATACCTAAGACGCTTTGTAACCCATTCGATATGCTCCCGCCATCTTATTTGTGTATCAATAACTACTCCAAGGTATTTTGTACTTTTTACTCTTTTTATTAAATGGTTGTCGATTTTAATATTAACAGTGGCAGGATACATATCTATGTAATTAACAAAAGTTATAAACACTGTTTTATCTATATTTAGAGATAGCTGATTGTCTTTAAGCCATTTTGAAATTAAAGTTAAAAAGTGATTTATTTTTTCAGTTACTATTTTCCAGCTAGCATCAGTGCACAATAGAGCTGTATCGTCAGCGAAAGCTACAATGTTTTCAGATGGAAGTAGTCGAAAAACATCATTGACATAAACCAGAAATAACAAAGGACCAAGGATTGTACCTTGTGGAACCCCCATAGTCAACTCACTCTTACAACTTTCAATGCCATTTATATTTACATATTGGCTTCTTTCATTTAAGTAACTTCTGATCAATGTCAATGCCGTTCCCCGAATGCCATAGCGGTATAGTTTATCTAGAAGTCTTTCGTGTTTGACTGTATCAAACGCCTTAGCAATATCAAGGAAAACAGCAATTGCAGGACGACTATTATCTAAACTATTGTAAATATAGTCAGTGACATGTACAAGAGCATTGCTCGTACTTGAACCTTTTTTAAAACCAAACTGATTCCCTGATATTACATTGGAACTGTCAAAAAATTTGCAAAACCTATTATGAATTAATTTCTCAAAGACCTTAGCTAAATTTGATATTAAAGAAATAGGACGATAATTATTTGGATCTTCACGATTACCGCTTTTATATAACGGTATGACTTCAGCAACTTTAAAGTGTTTAGGGCAGGTACCCGTGTTGAAACAACAATTTATTATGCTAGTTAAGGCTTTACTCACTTGCTGTTTTAGTTTTTTTAGGACAGTTGCATTGATATGGTCTACTCCACCATTTTTGTTTTTTAAATCATCAATAGTTTTTTCAACCTCTTCCTGGGTAACTGGATACATAAAAATAGAATTTTCTATATTATCTATTTTAATAGAATCAGACTCATTCTTTTGTGTTTCTATTTTTTTTGCTAGTTTTTCACCTATCGTGGTAAAATGCTCATTAAACAGATTAGAAATCTCTTTTGTATCTGTAGAAACTTTACTATTAATTTTTAATTTTGTTATAACATTTTTTCCAACCTTCTTATTTTTTATTTTACTATTAACAAAACTCCACAATTTTTTTGAATCATTACGAAATTTTTCAACTTCAGATTTTTCATACTTAAGTTTTGCATATTTTATCAAGTTTGACAGTTTGTTGGAATAGTTCTTATAATTAATTTTCTTAAAGTCATTTTGTGGATCGTCCATCCATATTTTATGTAATTTATTTTTAGTTTCACAGGATACTTTTAGGCCGTTTGTTATCCATGCATTTCTACTCTTGGGAATATTTGTACATGGTAGAACTTTAGATGATCTTTTGATTAAGTCATTAATTATATTAATCAAATGGCTTACTTGCGTATCCACATTTGAATTTTCTTTTATATACCAATTTACTGAGGTTGCTAGTCTTTGAATTTTATTGTAGTTTATACAAACTTTATTTCTTTCTGCTGATATTTTATTTTTTGCCTCAGCCTCAATTACTAAAAACAGTGGGTCATGATCAGTTAGCTTATGAAGCAGCTTGAAAGGATAGGTAGAATATTTATTACACTTACTAAAAATATTATCAATACAAGTGCCCCCACCATTATCATTACTTCTTGTGATAGTCCAAAAATTAGGATAATACTGGTTTTCAAAGTAATTGTTTAAATATAATTCATTATTTTTATCTAGGTTTAATATGTCAATATTGAAATCACCAATAATAAAATGGTTTTTTATTTTTTTATTTACTATTAAAAAATTATTTAGGTCCTCTATAAATTTTTTTTTATCAATATCATGACATCTGTAAACAGAACTAAATACCACCTGATCACTTTTAAGTTTTACATTTATATTCATAACTTTAACATTACCAATTATATCAAAAGATGCCTCGGCATCAACATTTAAATCCACATATACAACTACACCATCAGCTTTACTAATTTGAGTGTCACTGTAGTGCATATCATATCCATCAAGATTAAAAAAAGCAGGGCAATCTAAAATCCAAGTTTCAGTGCAAACTATTAATTCAGGTTTAAAAGTCAAGCTGTCAAGCAAAACCTTCAAACCTTCAAAGTTTTTATGTAGGCTCCTGATATTTATATGCATCACAGTAAAACCCAAATACTTTTTAATAGAAGTATTTAAAAATTTTATTGAATCACAAACAATTTCAGAATTTATAAATTCATTTAGCTTTTCTTCTTCCTTTTGAAATATATTGACAAAAAATTAAATAAGAATTAATTGATGTAACCTTTACTATAGTTTGTCCTGTTGATAATAAAATTCTTCTTGTTTGTAAGCGACGAGCAATTTTTATTATCTGAAGCACGATGATCAGTTGCACAGTTTGATTTGTATTTTTGATTTGCAAAGACACAATTAGAACATTTGTTGGCGTTATTGTTATCACAATCACTAGTGAGATGGTCACCAGCACAAATACTACACTTGGCAACATTTTCACATTTTTTTATAGAATGACCAATCTGTGAGCATTTTTTACAAATTTGTAAATTTAGATTATTATATACAGGGCATCTAGACCAACCAATGTTTAACTTCTTATTCGACATGAGATTGAAATATGTATCACCATCCACTTCAATGAATGCTGTATAGTTATTTAATTTTTTATTTAATGCAATATGTGATATTGTTAAGAATTCTTTAGTAGGGTCTTTACCCCAGTTCTCATTAAATAATGAGTTGTTTTGACTAATAATTGTATTTTTTAGTTCATCTGAAGAGTACATTTCTTCTATATTAGCAATGATTATGCGAGGATTCCAAAGTTTTCCATCAGAAATCTTATATTTATTACTCATCTTTTCTTGTAGTTTTTTAAGTATATTCACTTTATCACTTGAGTTATCACAGTCAATTCTTATTGCACCATTTTTTAATTTAATAATATTGCTAACACCAGCTTGGATTTCTTTTAGATTAACCTCGTTTCTAGTGTCTTTTAGAGTTTCAGAAGTTTCTTGATTTGTTTTGGGCTTAACTAGAATTTCATATTTTTGTTTCGGTTTTATAACTTTTGGTGCACTTATATCTCGTTTAGTTATATCAGCATAAGAAGTAGGAAAAGTATTGATTTTACTTAAACTATCAATTTGCAATTGCAAGTTAATGTTTTTTTCAATTAAAAGATCATTTTTGTCTTTTATTTCTTTGTTGAGTTCATTAATTAGGTTATATTGACATTGTAGACTTTCAGTTTTTACAATGTTTAATTCACAATTATCACAGAATTTTTCATTATCACATTTTGGTTCACTCTTAGTTATTTGTATACAGTTTTTACAAGTGGGATTTTTTGCAGCTACTAGATTTTTTCCAACAAGTTGTTTTTCTAAGTCAATGATATGTGTCTTGTAAGCGTTAACATTCTCTGTTAAGTTTTTGATAGATTGTTCAGATTTCTCACATTGTTCACAAAAGTTGTCATTACCAGCTGGATCTTGACTATGCAGTTTATTTTTGTAAGCATCAATCTGTTGTAAGTATACTTTCTTTTCATCCAGAAGTTTCTTGTTCAGTACATTGATTTTATTTATTTCTTCAGTTAGCTGGCATTCTATTTGTTTAGCTTGTTTTATTTGTTTAGCACTGGCAGTTTTAAGCTCATTTATTTTGTTGATAGACGTAAATTTTAGTAATTCAGTTTCAGTTTTGCTAGGTTTTGAGGTTAGATCTTCAATACATTTACAATAACCAAGATTTTTACCGAAACTAACAAATTTTTTACGATCCGAACAACTAATATGGTATAAACTGTCACACAAAACACAGAAACATCCTGAAAACTTTGGTTTATCTTTGCAACACATAAAAGTCTGTGGAGCAAGCTTTGACAGCTGTTTCACATCACCCTCCATTTTTAGAACTTTACTTATGTTTTTTAATTACCCCTATTTATTGTTTACTTAAATTTCTTTCTTATATTTTTATTAATATAATAATAAAAATATCAAAAATATTAAAAATAAAAATATTAGAAATAAAGAAATAATAAGTAAAATTGATAAAAATAATAAAAAAGTATACTAATAAATATATTCAAAATGATTGGGTATAATAATTATTAGAAAAATTTATAAAAATAATAACAATGATTATTTTTTTTTAAATTATAAATAAAAATAATATCAATAAAACAATTAAAATAATACAATAAAACTAAATAAAAATAAATAAATAATGAAGATTGTAAAAGGAAGATAAATAATTGAAGTAGATACCTATAGGTATACGTAATAAAAATATTAACAAAAAAAATAATTATAATAAAAATAGTAAAAATAACAAAAAAATTAGAAAAAATAAAAATAATACAAAAATACAATTGAAATATTAAAAATAACAATAATATCTACTAATAAATATTAAAATAACAAAACTTATTGATAATAATATTAATAATTCTTTCAAAAGTCAATCGGTTTGAAAAGTTTTTAAAAAACTGCTTGCATGTTAATACAAAGTGACCCATTTTTTTTACAACTCACCCCTGTAAAATCATTAATTATTGTGCGATTTTAACCGGATTTGTTTTAAGGTGTAGATCTTGATAAACTGTATATTTGGAGCAAAAAACGCCATATTTGTACAAAATGCAAGGCCTACTATGTCAGTTTTTAAAGGTAATTTTTTAAGAATTCATATTAGCGATTTTTTTAAACAAAATCTAAGCACGGCACTGGATTCCCCACCCCCTCAAAACGACCCTTTACTAAACTTTATTAAAAAATTTTAAGTAGAAAAATGCACAATAACTACAAAAATTTATCGTCGTTATCCATGAAAAAAAACATTGAAATAAAATTAAACTTATAATAAGTATACCATGTTATAACATAAATACTATTAGTTTAATTTTATTTCAATGTTTCTTTCATGTATAACTTGACAAAATAAATTTTTGTAGTTATTATTTCTCTATATTTTTCTATTTACATTTTTAATATAATTTAGTATAAGGTGGTGAATCCAGTGCCGTGCTTAGATTTTGTTTAAAAAAAATCGCTAATATGAATTCTTAAAAATTAACTCTTAAAAACTGACATAGTAGGCCTTATATTTAGTAAAAATATGGCGTTTTTGCTTCAAAAATACAGTTTATCAAGATTTTACCTTTAAAACGAATCTGGTAAAAATCGCACGATAAATAAAGATTTTACAGGGGTTATGTAATAAAACATTTTTTTGCCATTATACCTGCAAGACCTATCATATACCAATACCAATACCAATTTAAATCAAATAAATTATTTATTTCAAAGTACTCCATTTTTATTATTTTTAATATTTTGTGTTTTATAAGAAAAATAATAATAATTATTATTATTACTAAATAATGTATGGCAGATATAGCACGAAGCACTGGACAAAATAAATCTGATATATATCCCAGATACTAAAGATACGTTGCGACCTCCGAAAATCCGGCAACACTGTCGGAGGATACAAGGCTGTTTGTTTCTCCGAAATTATATATATATTCGGAGGTGACTTTGTATCTTGAGTATCTCCAGTTTGCGTAAAAAAATTGACATTTTAAAAAATTCAAAATTGCTTCCCCTCTTGTGGTGGCGTTAATATTTAAGGCTCCCCCCCGCAATATATGCAATCAAAATAAAAATCGTCCATTCCGCAGACCCGGAGGAGAGGTGGCCCTCTCAACTTAACGGAGGTCACAGCTGACCACTTATCTATATATATATATATATATATATATACAAGGTGTGTTCAAAAAATAACGGGAATTGTTAAATTTCGCGGCTTCGGAGGGTCCGGTTGTCATAAAATTTTATTTATTATGTTGGTATACATGCCCCCGAAGTATGATAAAAACTTTAGCTGTTTTCATTGTTTACTTTGTCTGTGGCAGCCGCTAAGGTTAGACGTGTTTAATGAACTCGGCGATTTTCGTTCGTTAAAAGAAATGGATCAAAGAGAATTTGTATCCAATTTTGCTTAAAAAATGAAATAAATTCTGTGAAATGTTAACAAAGGCCTATAGTGAGTCTGCTATAAGTAAAACAAGAGTTTACAAGTGGTATAAGAGTTTCCAAGATGGCCTTGAAGACGTTGAAGATGGCGAACGCCCCGAACGCACAAGCACAATAACAACCGATACAAATATGGAAAAAGTGGAAGAAATGGTTATAAACCATCAGAGAAGTCGCTGATGATGTTGGTATATCGATTGGCTCATTCCATAAAATTTTTTCAAATGTTTCGGGTATGAAACGCGTTGCAGCAAAATTTGTTCCAAAATTGTTAAATCTTGAAAAAAAAATTTGGCCAAAAACAATACTGTAATGATGCCCCAGCCTCCATATTCGCCAGACATGCCTCTGTCTGACTTTTTCCTATTCCCAAAAATAAAGAGAACCCTAAAGGGCCGTCGTTTTGCAAGCATAGATGACATTAAAAGCGGATCGCTGAAAGAACTAAAAGCTATCTCATCGAGTTTTAGAAGTGTTTCGAGTATTGGAAGAAGAGCTGGCACATGTACATAATATACAATGGGGACTATTTTGAAGGCGACAACATTAATGTAGACGAATAAATAAATATTTGTTTCAAAAAACGAAAATTCCCGATATTTTCTGAACATACCTCGTATGTTCTTGAGCCTTATAGGTAAACTTTTTCAAGTTTTATTGGTTTTTGACTTGTTCTGGGTGGGCAGTCTGAGTAACTCTTTTTCTTCCAAAATTTGAAATTGTAGATGGTACATAATATTGTAAATTATTTCTTGTGGAATAATTGTGCTCATCACAGTTTCTTGTTAGTGTTACATCTGTATTAATTAAATTATTCTCTATTTTGTAAATAAATTTTAGACTGTCCAATTTAATTAATCCATTAATATTTAAAATGTTTAATTCATTGTATAGTTCAGTTGTGTTAGTTCAAAACTTATTTTAAATTTATTAACGTCCCTAAGAATAAATTGTAATGTTAGTATTAATAATATTAACTATAAAAATTAAAGTAAATTAATTGTTTTCTTGAATAATAAAATTATTTAATTTAAGTAGTATTATATGCTTATTAAATTGCAGTGAAAAAAATACTGTTTTGCACTGTCAAAAATGACCTACTTTTATCACTTAAATGAAAGCAAAAAAAGCCGACTTTTTGATAATGGTATTTAAAAATAGTAATTTATGCAACAAGAGTATAAAGCGACACTTTTTTTGCAAGTGTGAGGAACTTTTATAAAACCTCATAGTGCAAAAAATGCTTATATATTCTAGTTGCATACATTATTTTTTCTAATACCATAATAACTTCATAAATAATTACTAAAATTGTGAAGAAAGAATTTTGACATGAAGATGCCAACATCGTTGGTGAAAAGTACTTTAAGCCCTTTGTGTTTTGTTTTGGTGTCTAATATTTGATTTCATTAACAATAAAAATTAAACTAATAATTATTGTTTTCTTGAATAAAAATTATTTAATTTAGATGTGCTGATTTAATTGCAGTGTAAAAAACTTTTTTCTACAAACGAGCGAAAAGTACAAATTTGTAGGTATAATTTATTTTTTAAGTGAGTTTTATCAAAAACGACCATAGAAAAAAAATCAAACTAACTTTTACAAACCCAGCGAGGGTTTTACCATTAAATAGGGATACTTTCAGGAAAAAACAATTAAATCTGGTTTAAACTTTGCGTTGCACTGTGGCACACACAAAACATTACTAAGTTAATGGTTTTATTTTTATAATTTCGTAAAAAACGTTTTAAAAAAGGGGAAATTGTTACAGTTCTTGGTAAACAATATGATTTTTCCATCAGAATTGCGTCTTATATTTTTAAATATAACATTCCAAGGAAAAATAAAATAAAATAGGGCCCTTAGACTGCTTATGAAATAATGTGATTGTATTGTAAATATTAATGTTTTGTTATTTTAAATTTGTTACTAGATCCTTTAAATTTGTTACTAGATCCTAGCAAGTTCTTTGCAACACTCTTAATGTAATCAGGGATATGAAAATTGATTACAAGCTTTTTCCAGCGAACTTATATGTATACTTATATTTAAACTTGTTAATAATTTAAATTTTAAAAATCAATGGGCCCACTCATGGCAGTCTAAGATTAACCATTATTTAATGTAATTATAAACTTTTTTCTAATTCCTGATCGATTGCAGCTAGAGGCTCCCGAGACCAAAATATTAAAAATCTTTTTTAGTTTTGACTTTATATTTTGTTTTTTTTTCATAGCATGTTATTCTTTAGAAACTTGAAATCTCCGGGGTATTTTTTTTTAATCAGTTATAATTTATGGTAAAGCTGGGTCCTGAAATATTTATACCAGTGTACCTATAGGTATATGTATACATATCTGTAAAAATTTGTAAATTTTTAGAAAAATTGACTTGCATTTTTTCGTATTACTCTTTGAATAAAATGAGAAAAATGCAAGTCAATTTTTCTGAAAATTCCACACCTGTAATTTTTAACCAATCAAAACGTGTATTTTTGATAGATCACCATGGCAACGGTTGAATTTTAGTGGAAATTTTTTCCTCGTGGGTACCCAACAGCGAATTTTACTGGAAATTTTTTGACGTTTATAATGACAGAATATTTTTTTGACAATCTGGTTTTTATTTGTTTACATGATAATTTTGATACATTTCCATTACAAAGTTTAGATGTTTTCTATATTCGTTGGACACCTCCTTTCTTCTTAATGGCGAAAATGCAGGACTTGAAATAAATTAAATGTCTATGTCTAATGAAATATATATAATATTTAGACACTATTCTATTCACCTTTTTTCCATTTAGCACTTTGAGTTTTGAATAGTTAAGATGCAAATATTCGTGAACAATTCAAAACAAATTTTCTTTCTTCAAGTAGGAGCCACAATCCTCTAATAATGCGGGTAAATAAGTCATTGCACGATGATTGATCATTACAGCAGACAATTTTACATTTTTTGACAGCTTCAAAACTGAAATAACTTTTAGGTTGGGGTTGACTTAGTTGCCATGGTAACTAAATAATCAAGTCGAGGTCAAGTTAAATCAAAAAATAAATTTTAATTATTTAAACACAATTTGGTGTGGAATTTTCTTACCGAATACCACACGAGTTCAAATTAAATCCGGAAATTTTTTGACCTCTAGTGGTATTACTAGTGAAAATTTCCCAAATTTTTTTCCGGAAAAAAACTGTTTTTTTTCGCCGGCTCATTTTTTCCGATACTTTTAAAACCCTAAATTTTAGATAGTTTTTGTTGGACGCAGAAAGACTACTTAAGATTTGGGGGCCCTTCTGGACCGGGGCGGACCGCCCCCCATTAGTCCGCCACTGATTCCAAGTGGTTCATGGGATCCTTTAAAATTCTCAGGTGACATTCTCAAAAATTTTGAGCGCAACAATTTTCTAATTTTTTAAGAAAATGTAAAGTTTTTAATTAATTATAAAAAGAATGATCTCTTACCTCCTCCTCATACTTGAAAAACCTCCCGTCTGGCGAAACAGCAATCGGCTTGTAGACATCGTCGTCGTCATCGGCCGTCTTACCCTCCTTACCCAAGCTGACCACAATGGGCTGCTCGACCATATCCGGATTGTTCTCCGCGTTCTCGTCGTTCCGGTGCAGCTTTTCAATGGTCTGTTCCGTAATCTCGGTCATCTCCTTGTTCTGGAACAGGTTCTTCGGAATGCTGTACTTGATCCTGCCGGCCTCCAAGAGCCGCTGATCCGACTCCATTTGAACTTCGGTGTCTTCCTCAGCGTTGGAGTCGGTCTCTATGGGGATGAGCGAGGTTACGCCGCCGTGCTTGACGAACTTTTTCACTTTGCGGTGCTTGTCGACGATCAATCTGTCCACGTTTTCCGAGATTTCTGACATAACTTGATGGATCGCGATTTCCGAGTCGGGCATTTCGCTGCAAGAATCGTGGAACTCTTCATAATCCTCCACGAAACTCCTCGCGTCCATCAGCGTATCGGCCGAAGGGGTTTTGATGATTTTTGGCGGATACAAAGGCTTCAAAATGTCCCCAGTGTTGCAACTTATGCGACTTTTAAAATGCGGCGCAATCGCTGCAATATCCTTGTTCTCGCTTTTAGCCAACTGTTGCTTGATGATGCTCTCTTTAGCTTGCTTGTTTTTCTCGCTCTGCAATTGGTTCGTAGCGATTATCTCAACGGCCATGTCTATGATGTGGTTGAGCACCTCCTCCACCACCGGCTGTATGTCCGAGCGGTGGGCCTCCAGGGAATCTTTGGAAAAAAGTGCTTATTTTTAATTTAAAAAAATGGCTTTCATACTGCATTTTATTTTAAAAGCAGCAAGTTTTATTTTTATGTTTGAAATAACTCGAAATTAGACTGAGCGGCTTTTAAAACGGTGTACTCGTGATAAAGGTCATCCTTTAGGAAATTTTAGGATTTTTTTATCGCCGCGCGGAGATTTTTCCCGGCCCTTCATGGCAAAAAAAATTGGTAAAACAGATACATTTTTTTTTTAACAAAACGACACATTTTGCCAATATAAAATATGCGACAAATCAAATTTTGTCCAATTTAAAGAAAAAATGTATAAAGTTTAAAATTAAAAAAAATCTGCACAAAAAAAGCTAAAAAAGTAAAAAAAAGGAAATGCGCTTTATCTACACTTACATTGATCTAAGATTTTAGTATGAAAATCATGGAAATAAAGAATTTAATAAAATTTACAAACAAAGACTTTTTCATCCTATACCCTTTAAAACAAAATAAATATGAAATAGTTCTCTACCAATGATATTTGTTTTTTGTTTCCATATAATAATAAAACATATCACCATCCATTCTATCATCTACGCCGGCAAAACACTAAAAAATCGCACAAGGCCAAAAACGACCTTTTCTGTAATAAATTTAATACAAACTTGTCATAACGACATAACCTTAAATGTCAAGAAGTGACATTTAAAAATTAAAACCATAGACAAAGATAAAATAGATAGGTATATTAAAAAAAGTTAAAATTTGTTAATAGTAACAAAGTTCAGACAGCTGTCTTATTTGAATTGTCCGTATATGGTAACACTTTTAAATATGGGTTTTAACCCCCCGCCCCCCCCAACCTATCCCTTGTCTATGGTTTTAACTCTCTAAAATATGTTTTTACATTTTTAAATTTATTTTCGATATTATTAATAATATTAATATTATTATTACCATCCAAAATTTGTTTTTCTACTCGCGTTGTACTTTTCCACACGCAAATGCGTTAATAGGCCTATAAGATTATTAAATAGTATTCATAGATGACTGAAGGTATTTATAATTAAAAACAAAAAACTATTGCTAATATATATACAGGGTGTGGTAGGACAACACAAACTTTTGTAGAAATTCCATGGCTATGAACGTTGAAATGACCTTAATTTTATTTTTTCACTGTCACTGTCAGTGTTTTGGTTTTTTATTTTCAGGAGAAATGTTAATTTTTTTGTGTGGGACAAATATACCTTTTCTTTTTGTTATTTTTTTTTTAACTTGTGACTTAATAAATAAGTTAATACAAGGTTGATGGTGATATACTTTACTTTACCTTTTTTAAATAACTTAAAATAATTATTTTATTAATATTAATAATTAATTTTAACATTATTATTTAATTAGAGATAATTGAATGAATATGTAATAATCACAATCCACACTGTTTTATCTTGTTTCGCGCATACTAAAAATCACGCACAGAATCTAACGGCAGCCATTTTTATGTTTATAATAAAAATCGTTGTCTTTCTTACAAAGGCACTTGCAAGCCTCAAATGAGGCCTTTAAGTGCTAAGAACAACCATTTTAAACCTTATTCTATCAGGGCACATTTAGTATTATTTTACAATAAAGGTACTTTATTTTAACGATTGCATGTCATTTGACAACTGTCAACTAACTTAAAATTAACTTCAGGGCGTGACTAAAAACCTGTTGCTAAGTTCTTTTAAATATGTTTGAAGTACATTTAACTCTCTTAATCAATATGTATATAACTGTCTTAAAAATATCAAGTTAACAACTAACATCAAATAAAAAATGACAAATGATTGTTGTTAATTGTTAAAATTACAATAGTTATAAGTTGCCATTTTTGGAACACTCTGTATATTCTGTTTTGTTGATTAAATTAAATAAAATGTTAAAATTATAGCGGATTATTCGTAAATTAGCTTGTGAATTGTCGAAGTTAGTCACATTATCACGAATTTATTGAAAATGAATCATTGACAAAGTAAAATATAAATAATACTTATGCTTCAGGTTTGTGCTGTTATAGATAAATAATCGTTTTAAACGTTTTGTTTCTAACAAAGGCACTTATAAGCCTTAAAAGAGGCCTTGAAATGCTAAGGGCAACCATTTCACTCCTATCTTGTTAAAAATAAACCTTATTCTATAAGGGCCGTCATCAAACTCTAAAAGTTATGGTAAATTAACATTAAAATTAACAGTTAACAGTTTGATGAGAATAAGGTTTAGTTTTTACAAAAGAGGGGTAAAATGGTTGTCCTTAGCACTTTAAGGTCTCATTTGAGGCTTGAAAGTGCCTTTGTAAAAACACAACATTTAAAATGATCTGTATAAACAGCACAACCCCAAAGCACAAGAATTGTAAACAACATAAAAATGGCCGTCGTTAAAATCTGTGCAGTGGGTTGCCCAACGTGATTTTTAGTGTGAGCGAAACGAGATAAAACAGATTGCTGTTTGTATTGTGAGAGTATTTTAGTCCAAATATTTAAAACAGCAATACCAACTTTTAAAATTAAAAATACTAACAAATGCCAACATAATTAAATATGTCAACATCCGAATAAAAAAATTAATCAAATAGATATAGCCAACATGAAAAATCGAAAATCACTTACATTATTAAAATTATCCATAAAAAAAACTTAGCACAACCGACAAAATCGAGTAATAAAACAGAAATAAATGTGTGAACTAATAATTGAACACTACTTTATCTGAAATATTTCGTATTATTCATCGTATGCGGTGACGCTGAATGCAGCCTGTGTGTAAATTGAGATTTTGTTTATTAATTTTTAGCGCGATAACCGCCGGCCAATCGGATTTTCAGTTTTGATAAACAAGTGTGCTTGCAATTTTTATAGTATTGCCGTATTTGTTTGATGCTTTTGAAGAAAAAGTTATTCTTTATTAAAGTGCCAAACTGCATTTTAAAATTTAATGAAGTGTAATACATATTAAAAATAATTGTTTCCTACCTTTTTTCCCTCCTTCCTCCCTTCCTTCGGCTTCCTCTTCATTTTTAAACTGTAGCTGCACATTACAAAATCTTTTTCTAAAAGGCGCTAAATTTTCTATAATATTATCATACGGTATGGAGGAGCAACTATGAGTCCTAATTTTTTTCTCGATTTTTTCATTCTCCTTTTCATCTTTGATAAAAGTATACCTGAAAATAATGTAATCGTTAAAAACACTACACAATATAATATTCACCAATATTATTACTTTGCCCCCATTTTTCATGTCTAAAAACTAAAACAGATGATCAATTTGGTTCTTTGAAAGAAAATAAAAATATTTTTGCCTGGGCAAATATACCTATACCTCAACCCAAACTTGTTGACAAGACATTAACTAAATTCCAATGAAAATAATATAATACTCATATAATATTATTATATTGATTTTATTGACAAAGTATTAAGAAATAAAAATTTGGTAAACAATTGTCTGCTAGAGTAAACATTTTTATTTAAACTACCTGAAGAATCAACCAAAGAATTAAAAAATGCTATAAATCTTTTATACAGGGTGTTTCAGAATAAGATGCTGAACCTTAAGGGTGTGAATCCTTAGTTGATTTTAAGAAAAAAAGTTCAAATAAACCTATGACCTAAACCTCCTAATTTTTGAGTTAGAGGTTTTACAGTTTTAAGAAAAAAATCGTTTTTTTATCATAACTTTAATAACTTCCTAGATATTTTTATAAAATTTGGCACACTCCTTCTAAGCATTAACAGTAAGTTTTTGTTCTAGAAGATTTTTTATTTTTTTGGAAAAATATTATGCACGCCACTGCTATTTTTCAAAATAAAAATTATTTTTTAAATCCCCATTCATTTTAGGGCAAATTTGATTTCTTGACCATTTTTCGTACGACCAACGGTTTTCGATGAAAAAAATAAAAAGCAATGAGGAGAAGAGCTGAAGCATGCATATTTGCAGCTAATCTAAATTATTTTTGTTTTTGTTTACGTTAGTTCTTTTAAAATTATTTTATAATTAAATTAAATTTTAATGTTTATTTAATCATGGCATTGTTTTCTCAATATGCGCATTAAATGCTTTTTATTTTATTTAACCATTAGGGGTTCGAAATCTGGTCAAGAAATCAAATTTGCCCTAAAATGAATGGGGATTTAAAAAATAATTTTTATTTTGAAAAATAGCAGTGGCCTGCATAATATTTTTCCAAAAATATCTAGACCACATCCTGTATGGACGCCACTGGTAAAAAAATAAAAAATCTTCTACATCAAAAAATTACTGTTAATGCTTAGAAGGCGTGTGCCAAATTTTATAAAAATATCTAGGAAGTTATTAAAGTTATGATAAAAAACGATTTTTTTCTTAAAACTTTAACACCCTGTAACTCAAAAATTAAGAGGTTTAGAATATAGGTTTATTTGAACTTGTTTTCTTAAAATCAACTAAGGATTTACACCCTTAAGGTTCAGCATCTTATTCTGAAACACCCTGTATATAAGTACACTGAGAAAAAAATGGGACAAATAAACTGTGTAGCTAATACTTTTATTAATAGTAAATATATTGTTTATTACCTCTAAATAGTCGAAATAATAACGATAAATATATAATATATAATAGGTACTTTAGTAAAACTTTATGTATCGGGAATAAAAATATATTTAGGATAAATAAACTGTACCCTTGTCCCATATTTAAATATTTTTTTTATTTGGGAACAATAAACTTTTTTCTCAGTGTATTATCAAAAAATTATTAAAAATGTTAATGCTATGTTAATTATTGTCAATTTTGGGTAAAACCGATTTAAAATCGGACAAAAATTGTTCGTTCGGCTGAATACGATTTTATTTTGTCAAAAACATAAAAATGATTTTATGAATAGGATCGCATTAAAAGTTACGATAACATTACCTAAAATAGTACTATTATTTGTCACGAGTCAACAAATCAATAGAGAAAAATATTCCGCGTCGAATGAAGTATTTTCATACAGTGAGTGTTATAATGTGAAAATTATTGTACGCTTGAAAAAAATTGTATATTATGTATCAAGTTTGATAAACGCCATTTTAGACACAAATTTAATGTAGGTACGAGCGAGCTGGCTAGCTTGTGCTTAAATTAATAAAAATGATTTAAATTAAATATTTGTATAGAGCGACATAAATTGAAATGTATTCCTTAAAATGAATTAACAACAGTTTTTCACAGTGAAAGTGAAAAAAATGTTTTATGAGCACTTCACGGTGGAGTACGAGCCAGAAATTTAAGTTATATCTAGTTTACTGCCGGCGAAATTAAAAGGTCAGTACAATGTTCATATAAACTTTTCAAATATTGAAGTTACGAAACTATTTAAAACTTTTTTAATGAGATAATAAAATAATGTTCACATTTAGTATTATTTTACAAAAAGGCACTTTATTTTAACGTATGACATTTGACAACTGTCAACCCTTGTGGAAATTTTTCTCTGAGAAAGTCTTACTTTCTCTGAAAAAGTCTGA
Organism: Brassicogethes aeneus; assembly: GCA_921294245.1. NCBI lineage: Eukaryota > Metazoa > Arthropoda > Insecta > Coleoptera > Nitidulidae > Brassicogethes > Brassicogethes aeneus. Next base: position 8,467,861 of record OV121141.1, on the reverse strand, counting down.
ATAATACTTATTAAGTCGGAAAAAGTCAGAATAAGACTTATTAAGTCGGAAAAAGTCTGAATAAGTCTTATTAAGTCAGACTAATAGCAAGATTTGGGAGTCTTCTGGAAGAGTTAATAAGACTTTTTAAGACTTAATAAGACTTTTAGTAGAGAAATGGTAGGTACCTATGGCGATAAAAATAAATATCCGAAATAATTCATAGAGGTTGTATTTGGTTATCGTAAAATAAAACACATAGACAAGTATTTATTAACATTTTTGCTGTTGTTATAAGCCAAGTTTATTGCATAATTACCTATATACTGACATAGGTAAGATGTAATAATTATAACAATTATAATTTTATACATACGATGCGCTTAACATGCTTTCATTGTTTCCAACATAGAAAAAGGAGTTAATATCAAGTCTATAGACATGATATTTTCGATAGACTCGTAAGACAAATATGCACAGAACATAACAAATATGGTTGATCTTCGTGTTTCATTCATCTTTGTATCATGGTTGATCTTCGTGTTTTCGTACAGTGTTGCCATAAAAGTTCCTGACCATAAATTACAAAATACTAAAATATTAATAAAAATGTAACAAGATAGAATAAAATAATTGTGCATACTTATTTAGTAAATATACAATATTATTTACTGAAAATTTCTTTTGTTATTATTTTGATAGAAATTTGCAAATCACCCGCAAATATTATGAAAATACCCGATTTTCGAGTAAAATACTTGCAAACGGCAACACTGTGTCCCACTGACAGGTCAGCTGTGCTCTAATTGGTCAGCTAGCTAAGCTGGTCTCTCGATATTACGTCTTACGTCTATTGTTTGTAACAATGTTTAAATAGGTAAATATTTGCGTGTATCAAAAGAAACTATTAAAATAAAACGTACAGTGGCAACTCCTTTTTCTATGGTGGAAGCATGCATGTCAAGCGCATCGTATGTATAAAATTATAATTGTTATACCTAATTATTACATCTTACCTATGTTATTATATAGGTAATTATGCAATAAACTTGGCTTATAACAACAGCAAAAATGTTAATAAATACTTTTCTATGTGTTTTTTTTTTACGATAACCAAATACAACCTCTATGAATTATTTCGGATATTTATTTTTATCTCCGTAGGTACCTACCATTTCTCTACTAAAAGTCTTATTAAGTCTTAAAAAGTCTTATTAACTCTTCCAGAAGACTCCCAAATCTTGCTATTAGTCTGACTTAATAAGACTTATTCAGACTTTTTCCGACTTAATAAGTCTTATTCTGACTTTTTCCGACTTAATAAGTATTATTCAGACTTTTTCAGAGAAAGTAAGACTTTCTCAGAGAAAAATTTCCACAAGGGAACTAACTTAAATCTAACTTCAGCCTGTGACTATAAATCTGTTGCTAACTTCAGTCCGTGACTAAAACGCCATAAAGCCTCAACTTGTCAATGTGTATTTAAAACGGCACTTAGTGTCATGGAAACATGTACGATAATGGGCGTTTTAAAGGTGGGAGTAGAAAAACACATTTTTACGATAAAATTAAAATTAAAAAAAAATTATGGTACCTACTTAATATTAATATTTTTGAAAAAAACGACTTTGTGCAATAAAACTTTGATACAATACAACAAGTTTAGATAATAATTATATTTTCGTAAAATAGTCGATATATACTATAAAGATGATTTTATGAATATATAGCGTTAAAAACGCTTTTTAAGGCGACTTTTCTTGGAATTAAGACATTATATGCACGAAAAAAAAGACAAAAGTAAGCTATTGTTACTAGTTAAACAATGAAAATATTGTTCCATGAAAAAGACGAAAAAGAAAAAGAAGGCAATAAAATAACAGGTATCTTTACGTACTGATAATACCTACATACTTTCATAAATATGATTCACATATTTGTAACAAAATGTTACTTATATTAATAAATTTTATTAAAAGATTAAGGAGATATAATTTGATTGGGAAAAAGTAAGGTTAATTTCTTCTGACCGATGTTAGGTAGTATATGAGAGGTGACTAGGTATGATGATTTTGGAATAAGCTTTGTCAGTTTGCTTGCAATTTATCAGCTGTTTGTTATTGTTAATGTTAACTAAGTATATTAATATATGCAACTCATGAAGAATGGTCGTTTCTAAACTCGAATTCTTGCTAGGTTCGCGCATAAAACGAATACACGTTCAGAATCAACAATTTTACCCACTCGTTGCACAATAGTATATTATGCGACTAGTGGGAGACAGAGCAGATTCTTTGAACGTTGAGTTTGCCGCAAGAGCGTAGCGAATGCCGTAACACGCAAGTGGAATCTCCTGTTTTGCCCAAAAGTCGCACACAATATTTTATAACAAGGAATTTAAAGTCAATTTTATTTGATATATTATCTGACAACTGACGAGCAGTTTTAACCTTACTTTTTCCGTTCGTGCGGCAAACTTAACGCTTGAGAAATCTCCTCTTTTTTCCACAAGTTGTACAACATACTACTGTTTTACAAGTGTTGAAAAGCGACTTTTTCATGCTGGTGTTTTAGCATGCTTTTCTCACAAGAGAATTACAATGCTTTTTTACGACAAACGCAAAATCACAATCCACACAACAAGGTCTATCTCCTACTAAAAATACTAAAAATCACTGCAACACTGCACAGAGTTTAAAGGCGGCCATTTTTGTTCTTTCATTTCAATTCTTGTGCTTTGGATTTGTACGGTACAAATTGTACCACCAATTAACCTTAAAATTGACATTTGGCAGTTTATGACAACCCTAATAGAATAAGGTTTATTTTCTTCAAAAGAGGAGTAAAATAGTTGTTCTTAGCACTTTAAGGCCTGTTTTAAGGCTTACAAGTGCCTCTGTAAGAAACAAAACGTTAAAACCATTATTAATCTGTATAAACAGAGCAGAAACCCAAACCCCTAAACAAAAACAAGTTGTTTTTGTTTAGGCCCAAACCACAAGAATTGTAAAGAACAAAAATGTCCGCCGTTAAACTCTGTGCAGTTTTGCAGTGATTTTTAGTATGCGCGAAACGAGATAAAACAGACCTTGTTGTGTGGATTGTGTACAAAATAATTTTTATCCGAAATCGGCAGTAGAACTTTACTGCCGATTTAATACGAGTATTGTATGCAACCCATAATACATTTTAAGATGTGTCTACTGCTACTCAGTAGCAACTAAATAATATTTAAAAAAAGCACCATGGCATTTAGAAAGAAAACCAGGAGAAATCTTTAGACAATAATTTCCTTGAACATCTTAAAAATAAAAATAGTGAAGAGTTAAGAGAACTACTGGATGACTGGAAAGACCATTGTGAAAAACAATATAAACCATTGAATATTATAAATATTGATTAAAATGATAATATTGAACGTAAACTGAAAAAAATAAGTTTGAAAATGGCTATAATAATGAATAAATTGATTTGAACATTAAACACGACGAACCACAATCCAAAAAAATAGAAAAATAAGCAATGAGAAGAAGGAACTTAATATAGGTACGTATGGGGCAACTCAAGAAGCCTAAATTAAATGAAAATACGCTTAAAAAATACCGAAATAGACGAATTTGTTCTGGAAACATTGAATGATAAACTGTGTTCTATTGCTACAAACACCTTACTAATCTATTTCTTTACTGAAGACAATTTGGCACATTCTGCAACCGATGAAAGAATGCACAGGAATAATCTTGTTGATATTATGAAATAATAATATTAATAATTATTTTGGGTCAAACTTCTTCTTGTGCAGACCCGGAAATTAAAGATGTGCCAAATCGTCTTAAGTAAAAAAAAGATCAGTAAGGTTCTTCTGGAATAAAACAAGGTTTAAACAATATTTAAAAAAATCCCTAGTAGCAATTCCGGAAAAGTCTTGGCCCAGCATGGAGATACTTTGGACAGATTTTTGCTCAAGAATTGTACAAGAATTGTTCCAGATTCTTGGCCAAGATTATTGGGCAAGACTTGAGCCAGACTGTGGCCAGAATTTGACAAGAAATCTGAGGCCATCTATTGCTAAACTTTGGGACTATCCTATAGAGTAGAGGTTCTCATTCTACAGTAGTATCATTCACAATAATGTATACTAGTCGAGAAGTGAGTTCTCTGTAGGAAATGACCATAGTTTTTTTGTTTATGTGAAAATACGAATAAGAGCTTATTGGATTCGTCTTCTAGCTGAGAAAAAAATTGATTTTTTGAAAAATAAAAATTGTTATTTCTAAAAATCAAAAATTAAATAAAAAGAGTGTGTCAGCTCTGACGCATAACTAGAGTTTACTCTTTATGAACATGAAAGATTATAAAATACATGTTTATTTTTACGGGCACCTGGTTTTTTTTTAACATAAAAAATTAAAAACTTTAACTCTTTTAACTTAAAATTTGTTTCGTTTTTAATTCTATTGTTTACCAGATTTATGGATAAAAACCGAGTTTACTGGAAAGAAATCGTGGAAAATTAATGTTTTTAGTAACATTCTTAACTTTTGAAGTTCAACAAAATTTTGTATTGACCAAAAATCTTGAATTGAAAGTTCCGTGTAATCGTGTAAAAATTCTTGGCCAAGAATCTGGTCAAATTCTGGTCACAGACTTGTCCAGTCTGCCACCAGTCTGGATAAAGAATTTTGACCAAGAGTCTTGGTCAAGAATTGTCCAATTCTTTACAAAGTGCCTCTCCAAGTATCTTGACAAAGAATCTTGTCCAATTCCATTGCTAGTAGGGATAATAATAAATCTTCATTTAGCAAAGAGGTATAACAATATTGGTCATTTTTACTTAATAAATGTGTTTAATTTTTTTTGTCCGAAAAAATTTTTAGACTATATACCTGGGACCATTAATCCCCGGGTATTATTTGCATCGGACTCACCTGTTAAGACTTGTCGTGGTGGTGACGATTTTCGTTTTCTCCGTGTCCGTGGTGGTGGTGCGCACGCGCGTCGTGCCCTCCTTCGGCCTCGTATTCAATTTACCCGGTCTGCAGTTTTCGTCCTTATCGTCGGGCGACGACTCCATCTGTTGGCTTTTGGCGGAAGCTGCAGCGGCGGCTGCCGCGGCCGCCTTTTCTTTCTTGCTCTTCTTCTTACCGTTGCTCGCCTTGTTGCCGGGGCGGGCCTTCGATTTTTCCTTCTTCGACATCTGGTCGTCCTTGGTGCTAGTCGAATCGCAACGTTCTATCGTGTGGTAGCCCTGCAAGTGCAACGTTGCCGAAAATTGCGATTAAGTGTGTGGATGCGGTGTTTATACTTAGTTGTTTTTTTTCTAAGTGTTTATACAGTTTTTTTTATATTTTTTGGTGAATAGCAGTCCTTACCTTGTTGTTAATGTTGGTGATGTCGGTCGGCGTGGCGCTGTCTATGAATTCGATGTTGTCAATTTTATCAAATGCCGAATTGGTCGGGGTGGTGCTGCCTTTAATGGTGGGTAAAGAAGGTTCCTGAAAAGTAAAAAATAGACCTATTAAATAATTTGTATATAAAAGAAAAACAAATTTATAATAACGTTAAAAATATATATCATATCTTGTAACTAGATTCTAGTCTTTTATCTATGATTCTAGTGGACATTCTTAAAAGCGGGATTTATGAACTTTCAGTTGGCGTTGGCGCTCGCGGTTGGCATTTCCGTCATAAAACACCATTTATGAAGTGGTTTCGTCGGCATTGAGGATCTAAAACTAACCTTAAAAATGGTGTCTGTCAGATTTTTTAAACTAGGGTTAATAAAAATAACTTGCTTTACATTTCATTGGTTATTTCAAGATTCTGCTATAGTCGCGGCCAAATCCGTATGGGTGCACATCATCAATGCGATATAATGACGTCAGCATTACCAACTTTGAATGGTACCTAAAGTTACTGCCCTTAAATTTGCTTTTTAAGGCGTAATTCTGATGTGTTATAAAAAAATATCATTAATGTGCAAATTGTTTACCAAGAACTGTAACAATTTTCCTGTTTTAAAACGTATTTTTTAATTTTTTTATGAAAATAAAACATTTCACTTAGTAATTTTTGTGTGTGCCAGTTGCTAATAGCTTAAGGTTGGCGAGCACCGTTCAATATTATTGATGGGTCATACTCATTTTATATTTGACGTTTTTTTTTTGTAAGCATCGTTTGTTGTAGATTATTTCTAAATACTTTTATCCATTGTGTTAACATATTCTACCACTGGATTGTGCAAACAATGTTACAAGGCTTGTTGGCAACGCCAACAGTTATTATATTGCGAAAACATTGCGCCCTTAATAAATTTGGGAAAATTAAGTCTGACCTGGTTCGCTCTGATGACAAAGACGACTGGTAATTTAGTATTTTTTGGTACAGTGTGACCCATTTGTTTGCGACTCACCCCTGTAAAATCTTTATTTATTGTGCGATTTTAACCGGATTTGTTTTAAAGTGTAGATCTTGTATTTTTGTTTTTACAAAATACAAGGCCCCCTCAAAACGACGATATACTAAATTTTATTAAAAAATTTTAAGTAGAAAAATACACAATAATAACTACAAAAATTTATTCTGTCAAGTTATCCATGAATCCATTAATTTTATTTCAATGTTTTTACATGGATAACTTGACAAAATAAATTTTTGTAGTTATTATTGTGCATTTTTCTACTTAAAAGTTTTCAATAAAATTTAGTAAAGGGTCGTTTTGAGGGGTACCATGTTAGGAGTACCATGTTACTATTAGTTTAATTTTATTTTAATGTTTTTACATGGATAACTTGACAAAATAAATTTTTGTAGTTATTATTGTACATTTTTCTACTTAAAATTTTTCAATAAAATTTAGTAAAGGGTCGTTTTGAGGGGTGGTGAATCCAGTGCCGTGCTTAGATTTTGTTTAAAAAATCGTTAATATAAATTCTTAAAAATTTACTCTTAAAAACTGACATAGTAGGCCTTGTATTTTGTACTAATATGGCGTTTTTTTTCAAAAAATACAGTTTATCAAAATGTACACTTTAAAACAAATCCGATTAAAATCGCACAATAAATAAAGATTTTACAGGTGTGAGTCGCAAACAAACACTGTATGATATAAAAATGAGAAAGATTATAACAATGATGTTATAATTCCATCTTAATAAACAGTCAACAATACACGAGCGTTAGATTGTGCCTGGGCATGTATAAATACTTTTTAATAAATTGTATAAAAAAAGCATTTAATAAACACACAAAATGATGATATTTTAGATTTGGCATGTTTATAACAGTAAGAATTTGACAACGTCGTATTTCTACCACGATAGCCAAAAGATTTTTATCATAGACATATTAATATGTAGATGGTTTTTATAATTAACCATTTTGTTTGTTTTCAGTTGTATACCAAATGTTTTGGCATTGTTTTTTTCCATTATGTTTACTTGATTTTTAGTGGCTTTTACATAATATGCATATTATGCCACTTTTTGCTTTTTATAAAGCAAAACCACAGAAATGTATTTTAGCTTAATCCAGGCGATGTAAGAAAATTATTTAGAAAAATTTTATATAGCCTAAAATTTATTTACTTAACAATTCGTATCATACGTGAACGTAGGTATTACTATGTCTTTGTCATATATTTTAAATCCACCAATTATGAACTATGCGCATAAGATAAGATGATACGGCAAATCGACAAATTTTCCCTCAAAAAAGGAAACTATACAAAATATAGCGAATAAGCGGTATATTTGTAGAAGTATGTGGCTACAAACTTTGATCGCGGCATCTGTTGGTAAATGCCGCAGCAAAAAAGATACACAATCTCGAGCAGCACCCAGGGCAGTGTTACCAGATTCTGTCAAAAAAAGACCGTACGTTTCGTTCGAATTTACCTTAATTACAAAAATGATTCAATGGACAATATTAAATAACGTCAACTTGACATAATTGCATTTATTTGCATTGTTTCATTGTGTCATTTTGTAATTAAGGTAAATTCGAACGAAACGTACGGTCCTTTTTTGACAGAATCTGGTAACACTGACCCAGGGCCAACCGAAACGCCAACTGAGCTTAATAAAAGCACAACATGTATTTGTGTTTAATCTTGAAGCCTACGCCTACTCCATGTATTAAAATGATTTCCCTAAATAAGAGGGCGCTGCTGTTCTGCATATTTGGAATCTACGCATACGAATTGAATGGTGTTATGCAACAGGGAACCAACCCTCACTGTTGAAAAACTAAGATAATAGCATCCGAAAAATTACCGTGGTTTAAGTATAGATTCAACGTTTTAATTTTATTTCCAAATTGCTAATTAATTTAGTACTAAATTTTTATTTCTCCTAATATTTTTTTCATTATTTTCAATAAAATAAGTAAATTTGTTGATTGGTCCCTTGTAAAATAAATAAAACTGATAGTTATTGCCTATTGTTTTATTATAACATGGAAACCATCATTTGGAATAAGGTGATAAATAGATTTTAAATCTTTTTATTTTAGCTTTGAGATCCTCGTGATCTTCTCTTATTTTTTTTGGAAATATTGATTTTGTCATATAAAATCATTGGTTCATTTTTTTCCAACATTATTTTTTTCAACTTAAACCAGATCCAAGTAGCATTGATCCTTGTTGCAGTTTAGTCAAAAGTAACGTTAACAAAGCCGCTTGGCGCTTTATAACCTTTCACAATTTCAATATATAAGGGAAAGTTGGCACAACCATGCAGCTTAAAGCTTTGTTGAGATTTAAAAACTTTGATTGCAGAGTTCTATATTATTTTGAATTTTTTAATTCATTGTTCTATTTCTTTAAAATAATTTCAAAAGGTGGCCCTACATGGCCCCATCACGTTAATACATTTATCCCGCTTTTTTATTATGAGGGATGGTTCCCTGTTGCATAACACCATTCAATTGTTATTAAAAACTTTTTCTCAAACAATTTTTGAGAACTACAGCGATTTAAAAACCGCAAGATTAAAAACGATTCGATGGGCAAGAATTAAGAATGAATCCAACATGTTTCTAGCATGGTTTCAAGGTTACGTTCAATATTCTATAAAGTATTTAAACCATAGAGTAAGTAAAATTCATCACAGAAAAGTTTTCTGAGAAAACATAGATGGTATTGAAATATGGAGTCGTTCCGGAAACTTAATGGTCGCACTGTGTATGATTTGCGAAAAAAAACCTATATTTTAATTTGAAGATGCAAATAATGACCCCTGTCAGGATATTAAACGGAAATTAAGACAGTTTTAAGAGGGTTTTAGATCATTTATGACAGTTTTTAGAATGTCCTCATTCCAACAAAACATTATGCAGTTTTTGGGATATTTTAGGCAGTTTTAAGAATGTTGACTTCAGCTTACATAACTGTTTTAAGAATGCCCTCTTTTCAACAACACATGCATTTTTTTAGGATATATAAGACAGTCTTGAGATGGTTTTAGAACATTTTTGGACAGATTTTAGAATGTAAACTTCAGCTTACATAGTAACTGTTTTTAGAATTTTCTCTCTCCCACAACACTTAATGCAATTTTTAGGATATTTTAGACAGTTTTAAAAGGGTTTTAGAATATTTTTGGACATATTTCAGAATGTTGACTTCAGCTTACATAACTGTTGTTAGAATGTTCTCCTTCCTACAACACTTAATGCAATTTTTAGGATGTTTAAGAGGGTTTTAGAACATTTATGGACATATTATAGAATGTTGACTTCAGCTCACATAACTGTTTTTAGAATTTTCTCTCTCCCACAACACATAATGCAATTTTTGAGATATGTACAAGTTTCAAACGGGTTTTAGAACATTAAATGTTCAGAATGTCGACTTGACCTTACTTAACTGTTTTTAAAATGTTCTCTTTCAGAGAGATGTCGACTTCAGCATATATAATTGTTTTTAAAATGTTCTCCTTTCCACAACAATAAGGATAGTTTAGACAGTTTTAAAAGGGTTTTAGAACATTAAATGTTGTACACAGATTTCAGAATGTCGACTTCCGCTTACAAAATTGTTTTTAAAATGTCGACTTAAGTAAGCTAGATTTAATTGTAATAAGAATGTTAACTTAAGCTAGATATCAAAATCTTAAGAATGCCAATTCAAGCTAAATATTACTGTCCCAAGAATGTCAAAATAAACTAAACATAACAACCTTTAAATTAAAAAAAAAACAAATAGGTGTATTTAACTGTCTTAAAAATGTCTAAAAGATTTTTTACAAAGTTATTAAAATAAATAATGATTAAAAAAACAGTGACTGACCTTAAGCGTCCCATGCTTTGGTATAACAGTAGGCTGCGAGGGCTGAGGGGCACCCCCCACGCTGCTGGACCTCCTGGAGGGGGAAGAGGACCCCGCCGCCTCCCTGTAAGCCTCCTCCCCCACCTCGAACGAGCCTTGCGACGAGGCGTTCGACTGCTGGCGGCGGTGACGCGGCGGCTGTTTGACGTCATCGTTGGTCGACGCCGACGCCGCCGCCGCCGCAGCCGCCGCGCCGCCCCCCGCCGACGACGACGTCGACTTTCCGGAAGACGTGCGCTGCGCTAGCGAACGCGTCCAAGCATTGAAGCTGCGCGCGCTGCTCGTGCGGCTCGCGTTCGCGCTCGCGTTCGTGCTCGCCGATGTGTCGCTGCCTTTGCGCGGAATCGTCGTGCTATGAACTCTGAAAGAAACAAAATAAATATTTTGTCTTCCGAAAAGTTGTATTTACACAATTTGTATTATTTAATGATAATACAGTTAGTTAGTGACAGAGCTGGCCAAGTACTGAGTACTTTTACTCGTATTTCAATTACGAGTTAAAAAGTACGAGTACTTTTTTACTCATAAGTATTTTTCATTTGAAATACTTATTACTCGTACATACAAACCAAATTTAATGTACTCGTAAAAAATACTCGTGGAATTCACGAGTAATATATACGAGTATTTTCGTTTATTATATGGATGCATTTTTGCCAAAATATCGTAATCATCAAAACATTTTGTTTGGAAGTCTGTTTTAAACTATATAATATTTAGTATAATATAGTATATTATAGCCCTACTATGGAGAAAGGCAGTAACTGCTAAACAAGAAATTTGTGGAAAATTAGCATAAACTACATTTTTATAAAAAGCAGTAGGTATTTAATTGATTTTTTTAACTTATAAGATATTTGACTGCATTTCTGTGTTGATTTCGGTTACAAAATGTCCATAGCTTTACCATAGCAAAAGAAAACGCATTTTGCATTTTTTTGCAGTTACTGCCTTTCTCCATAGTAGGGCAGTATAGGTTTTATAACAAGTAAATAGGTAAAATTATAAACTATTTAAGAATTGTTATTATTTTATGTACAGGGTGATCCCCTATAATGTCGCCCCCCTTTAACTTCTTTATTTTAAGTGTCCCAAATAATTTAAAATTGTGGTTATGTAGGTACTAAAAAATACTTTTTTTCTACGTATAAAAAAATGGAATATTAATCAAATAGATTATTTTTTTTCAATGGATCACCCTATATATGATTTTATTTTTCTATTCCTTGTAAAATTCTGAGCATAATTTATATAACAAACCATATACCTAAATTCAACTGTTTCTGAAATATTCGCATTCGAAATGTTATCATTAAATGTTTTTTTTAACTTTAGAAATCAAGAAGCCTCAGTATACCAAAATTCTGTGCCAAAATTGTTATTGAAAATAAATTACTATAGTGACATTATGTCAAAATGTCTTGTTAAATAATTAAAAATTGCGTACTCAGACAGAGAAAGACAAACTATTTCAACTTATTATCTTAAAAATAATTTAAATATTTCAGAAACGGTTGAATTTAGGTATATGGTATCAGGGCCGGCAGCTTTTTATTTTGACGTGTGGTGCTCATCTACAGTTGGTTGGTAGCAGTGGTTAATGGATAGGGGGTGTTCTTTTCCTTGGGGGTTGCGGGAAGGAGAACAAAATAAAATTGGAATAGTTTTTTAATCAATTTATTTATCAAACAGGGATATACTAATTTTAGCACTAATATATCCCCCGGAATGATTAAATTTAGTTTATATAGTTTTTTCGACAGTGTTTATTACGCGACATAGTTTCAAGTTAAAAAACTCTCCCTGTAATGGAATCGAATGGGATAGGTATATTACTGCCACATCGGACGTTTTTAGGGTTGGCACCTGTCACTTCTTGGATTAAGGGTTAGCAGCATCAAAAATACGGGTTTAAAATAATCGTTCTAGATTTTTTTACGAGAGAATTAAAACACTCTAAGATTCGAACTAACTTAGTTTTGTTGATAAAAAGTCGGGTATCTATCCACTAACACAATTGGTGATAGCAAACAAGAAACCCAGAGATAATAAACAAACCGCGCGAACTGTAAATAATAATAATAATAATACCTATTTTCGCGGAGCTAATCCCGAACTAATTCCGGACATCCTAGGCATGCGCTTTTTAAAATTTAGCGTTCAAAATGTAAAGTGCGCAAGACAAATATTAAAATGCGCATGCCTAGGATGTCCGAAGTAGTTCGGGATTAGCACCGCGAAAACACATAATATAACTCAAAGTTTGATCGGTTACCGTCGGTATAGTAGAAATACCCTAAATACATGTCGCGGCGTGTCGTTATATTATTCCTACTACACCAAGATACATACACTTATACATACTACACCGACCGACTTTGATACTTTAAACTTTAGATTCCTTAGCTTCAACCGTAAATTTGTAGAGGGCGTTGGTGTGTATCCCAGGCTAGCAGGATAAAAAATGTATAGACCGCAAAAGAAATGCAATTTTTCTGCTGATGATACGTGTGGTGCTGAGCACCACTATTTTCCTTTAAGTGTGGTGCTTGAGCCCGCGAGCACCGCTATTGTCGCCGGCCCTGTATGGTATGTTATATGAAGTATGCTTAGAATTTTACAAGGAATCGAAAACTAAATTCATATATAGGGTGATTTATTGAAAAAATATAAACTTTTTCTTTTTCCCTGTATACTGATCAATTTTCTAATTTTCTTTATACGTAGAAAAAAAGTATTTTTTAGTACCTACATAACCATACTTTTAAATTTTCAAAGTTAAAGGGGGGCGACATTATAGGGGATCACCCTGTAGGTAAATAATGTTTAAAATGAATAATTTTATAAATTTGTATTTGTATTTTTATAGCTCAGGACCAAAGTACACTCTCTATAAATGAATTAGTCAAAAATGACTAATTATAATTAGTACCTACATAACCATACTTTTAAATTTTTAAAGTTAAAGGGGGGCGACATTATAGGGGATCACCCTGTAGGTAAATAATGTTTAAAATGAATAATTTTATAAATTTGTATTTGTATTTGTATAGCTCAGGACCAAAGAACACTCTCTAGAAATGAATGGGTTAAAAATGACTAATTACCACAGTTATTAGTGGAGCAGTTTTTGAGATATAGTCAATTCCATATTATATGGAAAATGGACTATATCTCAAAAACTGTTCCACTTTTCTAACTTTTGACGACATTTTCGGAAACAGGGAACAATTTTACATGGAAATTGACTGCTAAATGTTAAAAATACAAATTGCTATTGACGAGAATTATAAGTGGCTCCTTTTCGCTTTGACAATTAGTCATTTTTGATTAATAGTATAACCCATTTTTAGAGAGTAAAGAATAATCAATTATATTAACTAACTTTTTTTTTCAAAAATACTCCTACTATTTACTCGTGTTTTCACGATTACTACTCGTAACCGTAACCTCTCTTTACAAATGTACTTACGAGTAAATATATTAAGTACTCGTACTTAAAATTTTACGAATACTTTTTTTAGTACTTGTGCCCAGCTCTGGTTAGTGACTACTAAAAACCATGGTGAAATTACCACTACTTTGTTATTTATAATGAAAAACACTTTTTATTTGAGACATCGATTATATAGAATTTCTGACCATATCAATTTAAGCTAGGGTAATGTAGTGCACGTTTTGTTTGAGGTTTCGGCAAAATTCGACTACTGTTAGAAATACCACTGGATTCTAGGCAACATACCTATAGTCAATTATGATAGGCCCTTTAAAGAGTTTTGGAGATTTTTAGTGCATATTTTTAGTGCATCATTTTTGCCTTCTCTAACCTTTTTTTTAAATGACTAAAATAGGAAACATAATGCCTAATAATAAACTTTAAGGGAGTTAAGCCTGAATTATAGATTTCCTTCCTTCCTTCCTTCCTTCCTTTCTCCCGTAGAAGATGAACAATACGAAATTTCCATTTATAAATTTTCGTACCGCAAGGACGGCATTCCTTCCTCCCGTAGAAATTTTTAAGTTTTATCTTTCACCGTAAATGACCAATCATAGTGCTTGTTATGGACATGCGCAATATATTTAAAATAAATGATTGTTTAATGTTATTTAAGATGTTCAGTTTATTAAATAATTTGTGCCTCTAAATAGGATATTTAGATATTGTTTATGATTAATGTCTTTCATTTTTATAAATGTTGCTTTGTAAATCCCCGCAGTTACCCGGTCTTGGTAAAGTGGGCGAGTGTTCCAACGTCTTGTTCGATGTTTTTTTTTTCATTATACAACAAGCTGATTGAATTGTGATCACTGCACCAAAATATAAATGTTTATTTTTCATATTTACACACAATGGGTAAAACGCAGAATATAAACAAAAACAAATGTTAACCATTTTCATCGCGCATGGTTACGGAATTTTACACGGAAATCTATAAATTGACTTTTTACAAGACGCACAAATCGTACGGGCACGACTACGGGAGGAAGGAAGGAAGGCAATCTATAATTCAGAGATGACAAAACAATATCAGGCTATTCCTCATGAAAGAATAACTAATCCTATTCATTTGATGCCACAAAGATTGCAAGCCGTCATTGCAATTTATTCTCACTCCTTAAGGAGTGAGAATAAACGATATTAATATTTTTGTTAAATAATTTTATTATACAAGGTGTCCCAGAACTAGCGCAACAGAGAAAAAGGGGCGTGCTGATAGCAATGGAGATGCCAAATTTAAAAATAATTTTTTTTTAGGTAATACTGTAATCAAATGAGAGCAGAAAAGTGACCGCCAATACCGAGAGCTCTCGCCTAGGTTAAACGTAGGAGCTTTAAAAACTGCTAGGAGATAATAGAACCATAGATTCATAACCTCTGGATAGAACATTGTTGCCTTCAAACTTTTAAAAATCTTTTCTGTTAACTAACCTTTCAAAAAGGAATATCATACTTCAGGACGCCAATTTTTTAAAGTAAAAATTAAACAACTAGTTCTGTAACCAAGAGCCAAAATCTCTAGCAATTCCACTCTAGCGGATTATCTTTTGGCTACGTAAAATAAACGTCCTTCATAAACCGCTGTGAACGTAAATTCGCGTGCAACTTCCTTTATGGTCTTCCTAATATTTGCATCAAAGGCATTAAAAATATTTCTTAATTTTCTGCTGTTTTATAAAATTATAATACGGTAAGGAGCATCTTCAATTTCGTTACATTGCAGAACAACTTTACAGTCCCTAGCATTGCGACTTAAAATGATAAATAATGACAGGAACAAAAGTTGACAGCAGTGTCACAATACAGTGGATTCCAGTTAACCAAATATTTTACATATTATAATATCAACAATGCATCCTAAGTATCCTAGCAATTTAAAGAATTCCCTATGGCCATGTATTGGGATTGCCTATCGTTTTTTATTCTTATCTTGCTTATCCTTTGCGTTAGATAATTTTAATTTTAAAGTATGTGTTTCGCATATCTTTCGGCAAGTTCCCTCTTTCTCTGTGGCTCAATAACAAATAAGCTTCAAATGAGCGTATAACTGTAAAAATCCGCAGCTTTTTAAAGGAATGAGAGTCAAAAAACAAAATGTTTGGAACACATCTAAGATTACAGCAAAGTTTGCTGAGCAAACAGTTTGTAAACAAAATTATCCGCCTCAATTTTCTCACAGGGTATTCTAAAAAACATTTTGATTTACCCATGAATATTTTCTACACAAAAAATGTTAATTATAAGAATAATAAATAACAATCACAATAAATAAATAAAAATGAAATCGAATGAAAATAAAAAAATATAACAAACTTGGCGGAATTTTATGCAAGGGAGTGTATTTGTTGACTTGCTTTTTCTATTGGTAGAATAATAATTTAAAATTTAAGATGGTTTTGTGTGAATAGTATAATAATAATTATTATATTATTCATGCAAAACCATGTTAAATTTTAAATTAATATTCTACCAATAGAAAAAGCAAAAAAACAAAATATATTAATATTTATAATATATTAATTATTGGTGGCGGCTTTTGGGCGATTTTGAATAATTTTTAGGCTATTTTGACCAATTTTATGCTACAAGGACTTTTGTACAAAATAGACTTTTGTACAAAATAGAAATTAAAGTCAAAACAACACTAGATTCATGTTCAGCAGGAAATTGCCCTTGGGAAAACAATTCCTTTACTACCCTCTTTTAAGAGAAATTTAAGAAAATTTTGTTTCTATAACTTTTTATGCTTATTGATAAACTCTATACGAATGTTGAGTAACACAATATACAGGGTGTCCCGAAAGACATAGACAGCAAAAAAGGGGTGGAATTCTAAGACAAAAATTCCTTTGGCGCACCCTTTATTAGTTGGGAGTATTATTTAAATAAAAAAGCAGTGGCCTGCTATGTCTAATTGAGTTCAAACGGGCGGAAAATTCCGCCCGTCTCTTTACGGTCCATACCAGCAGTTCTCCTACCTTATTCTGCTAAAGCAAGCCTGATTGGCTACTTTATTTAATTAATAACAAATTAAGGGAGCACCTGATCAAAAAACGACAGAGCAATTTTCGTCTTTTCTGCTGTATAAAGACAAAATTGGTCTGGTTTAAACTCTATATGCATAATCAATTTCTGAAATAAAAAGCGAACGCTATTAAATGGCATAAGTGAATTTCAAATGTGTATTTTTTTACGTGTATATTTGGTTGCCTAACCTGTCAAACTTGGTCAAAATTGAAGACATGACAACTTGGCACAGTTTAAGAAGAAAAACGAATGTCAGTGCAGTTAACGTCAACATTTTCTAAAAATTTGCCATTTTCTAGAGAATTAGAAAAAATATGCTTTAATTTTTGTATCTACAGGGTGTTTCAATCATTTCACACTTGGATAAAAAAGTACCTATGTTTATATTGAACTGCCTTAAGAATATTAACTTAGCTATAGGTACCTACCATATTTTCACGATAAAGTATCTATTCTAAATGTGGTAGATTTATGTACCTAGATTGTTTTTTAAACTATTATTTTGAGAGGAATTAATGCACAATTTTTGAGGCCCCCTGTATAAATTATACCATTTCGTCACCCTAATATAACAAGGTTGTATGTTAAAAAAACGAAAAATTTACAGGATTATACGAGGCCTAAGCTTAACATACCACTTAAAAATAATTCTATAGAATGTAAATTCTATGTATACATATATGTATGAAAATAACTATATATATATATATATATATATAGTTATTTTCAAGTTGTATGTCAAGGTACATACATAAAACCTTGTAGAAGAATAAACTCAAATTTTTCGGTTTTTTAACATACAACCTTGTTATTTTAGGGTGACGATTTGTTAATGGATTTTAAAAATGCATTTAACTTACATTTGCTTAGATTTAAATTTTGATGTGATAATAAATTTTATATCACACAAATCAGGGACAATCTACATCAAATTTTCTTATCTGACCAAATAATTAAAATTCTATAGCTATATGCTATGTGAATCCTAACCACAATTTAATCATTGATATACAAATTTAATTTAGAAAAGAATACTTACAGTCCTGGATCGAGTTTTGGACAAGTTTGCCCCGTTTTTCTTGCTTTTTCTGGATTACAGGCCTGGCACCTCGTCCCTCTTATTTTTCTCGAGCTATTTCCGTTGTCCACATTAACACGATCATTGTAAATGTAGTTGGAAATACGTTCAATATCTTCAAATTCCAGAATGACTAATTTAATTGAAACCTTCCCTAATCACTTCATTTATTTACTATTACAGCTGTTAAAATCGCGTATTTAGCACCAATTTTAATTAAATAAACCATAACACTAACAGTAACAGTTCTTGTTTTTTGTTTGAGTATTTTCTATGCTATATCACAATTATTTTCCATGGATTAAGACTTGGGATTACAAAAATAACCTGCAACAACAACAAAATCAATTATTCAACCCACCCGTAAATTACTATGGCACGCCACTGTGTATGTCAAATGAATTTCGCGAAAAAAAAATGCTGATTACCGCATTAATTTGCACAAAAACTACACAACCAATCAACGCGTTTGCACAAAAACAAGACACCCAATCGAACTCAACTTAAATAAGCAGAAAAATCCAGCAATCCGTCACAATTTTTATAAATAAATTTGCAACGCAAAGACGTATTTTGCCAATTTTAGCCCGCTAATCCCACATTATAACGCACGTATCGCACACCGTTGTAAAGTGGATTTTTCGCACTACACAACAGCGAAGGATTTACGCAAATATATCGCGAAATAACGCTGAAACTTACGTTTTTATTTAATATTTCCATTGACACCACCCTGGTGAAGAGTTACTTAACATCGTTCACACCAGAGGGCGCTCTAAACGTCAAATTGCAAAAATGACAGCCATCTACTATTCAAATTAATTTCAACCTAAAAATGATTTTTGTTTAAAAAATTACGATAAATCGTGTTTTAAGGTTTTATTTGGGTGTAAATAACATTATTTTACATTAAAGTACAAAATAGATCAGTCTTAAAGACACATTATCATAAAAATAATAATAACTATGTAGAAATTTCCTTAAATTTGAATCCCAGACGTGTTAAATCTTCTTTAGCGGCTTTAATATCCTAAAAACAATAAATTAATAATAAATAGGTATAACATACAAAACAATTGTTCTGGGTACCTCTTGCAATTCAATTGAGGCCTCTTCACAATTATTAAAAGTTAATGTTCTATAAATAACAACAGATGCAGCATACAACTAAAATTAACATTATTAAAAGAGTAAATACACAATATAAGTAGTTATTATTACCCCAAATATAGCAACAAAAATAATCGGCGAATATAAAACCAGGGTGTAATTATTATCTACAAACTCAGCCCCAACTTTTTTTGTGATCATCGACCCCCAAATTGATCCCAATACTGTTAAAACAGCCAACCATTCCATTAACTTCGTCATTTTGGCTTTAATCTAAAATATAGGTTAATGTATATCTGTCACAGGTGACGTTTAAAAAAGTTGCAACACGTTGCAATAGATGGCGACATGAAGTTGCACTATGTCGCAATAGATGGCGTTACTATAAATTTGCAATTTCCACGTTTTTTACGCATTGTAATTCAAATTTTATCAGTTTATTTGTGTTTTAAACTATTAATAATCCCGTGATTATCGCTTTTGTTTGCCTAGTGATAAAAACATCGAAGTACGGAAGTACCGTGCGCACAGGGTTGCCAACTGTTAATACGAAATTAAATTGAAGTTTGTTGTGGTGTTTTGACAAAATTTTCTAAATAATATAGTTTTGCAAATTTTCGATGTTATATTTAAAATATAAGTGCAAAATTGTGCATAAATTTTGCGGTGAATATTCATGAGATTGGCGTCAGAGTGAAAAATCTTATTGTTAAAAAATTGCCTTCTTATCTGGATGAATTGCTATTGTACTTATGAATTTTATTTATTTAGATAATATAGTCAACTAGACATTATTATATCGTAGTTTGGGCCAAGTTGGACGATTTTAACCTAATATCAACATAACCTACAAATTTTCTACACCAAATCAGTGCCATGAGTAACTTGGCAGTAAGGTTTATAAGAAGAGGTAAAATTAAGATTCATTTGCAGTAAATTATAAATTTTCATTGTTTAATTTTATTTAGATGGTTTAAAACAAAGCGAGAATGAAATCGATGAATATAAGAAGAAAATACAGCAAATCGATGGGGCTGTTTTTAAGTTTGAAAAAGATAATTCTACAATAAATATTACAATACCAGAAGGACACTATAATATAATAACGTAAGTTATATTTTTTTCTGTTTATAAAAAGCCAAAACATAAATTTTATACAGAGTGTTTCTTAATACTGAGTGGGCTTGATCCCTGGAGGATTTTAAGAATAAAGTTCCTATCAACTTGGGCTCGCAACCGCTAGATCAAAGTTAAAAAAAAAACTATTCTTTAAATATATTTGAAACTGTTTTTATATATTTTTTTAATTTTATGATGTGACAATTGGGCATAAAAATACACATTTTTTTCAAAACTCTGTACACCCATGTTAATACTAGTTCAAACATAAAGCCAAAATATCATCATGTCAGTTGAAAATAACCTAAAAATTATGAGACAGAATCATAAGGAAATTAAAAAAATAGTATATAAAACCCGGTGGCAAAAGCTTATTAATTGCTTTGCACACAATCTGCTGCCTCAGATGTCGCCTTGGCAGTGAAATGTATGGTCAGTGATAATATGGACTTTCTCTGCCGGGTCTATAATATATTATTTAACAACAAATATTTATTCTACTTCCACATGCCCTTAAATATTTTTAAGAAAAAAATGACATGCCAGAGCTTTTTTTTTAATTGTTATTTTCATATTAGCAAATTATCTCTTGGTTAAAATGCCCTTTTTTCGACTGACAAATGGTTTTGAAATAAAAACTATGTCAAAAATATCAAAAAAAATCTAACTTGAAAAGTTTTTGTGGGATCTGCCCATTTTTAGTAAGGTTTGAATTCATTTTTTATTCTAAATACCCTATATATTAAAATAAAGCTGGAGTTGCGGATCAACGTTTAAATTATCCAAGGATTGACCTCATTCAGTATCAGCATCCAATTAGGAAACACCCTGTATATGTATAACTGTCTTAAGAATGTCAACTTAAGCTAGTTATAACTGTCTTAAGAATATTAACTTAAGCCAGCTATAACTGGTTTAAGAATGTCAACTAAGACTACCTATAGATATAACTATTTTAAGAATTTCAACTTAAGAACTACTTTTTTTCATTTGGATCAAACAAATATTAGAAATATTCTCCAACACCAAAACAAAACACAAAGCACTTTGTGTTTTGTTTTGGTGTTGGGAAATATTTCTAATATTTGTTTAACATATCACCAAAGTTGTCCTTTTTCAAGTATCATTTGGATCAAATATATGGATTCGTTGTGTTGTATTTATACAGGGTATAACTAAAATACTATTACAAACTTTGAGGGTCGATTCCCCATTAAAAATGGAATCGAAAAATATATAATCTTGAAAGTAATTTTTAGAATTTGTATTCTGGCATAACTTTTGAACCTTTTGACCGATTCCAAATAAATTTGGACCAGTGAGATGAAATACTGTTCGGTTCCATTTTTCATGGGGAATATATCCTTAAGGTCAGGGCCATATTACCCATTAGGCAGGCAAGGCAATTGCCTTAGGCGCCACATAGAAATAGGCGCCTTGTCCCCAAGCAACTTAAAAAAAAATAAAAAATTTTACCAAAATGTTTATTTTTTCCAAAAATAAAACAAATAAACAACATACAATTGTAATAACAGAATATTATTTACTGGTTTTATTATTTTATAAAAATTTAGCTTCCTTTGTAATAACGAGGTGTAAAGGCGACAAAAAAACGTGCCGCAAATTCACTCATAGATTAGATAATAATTCACTTCTGTTTTTCAGCCAAATACATAAATGTATGTCAGATAAAATTAATCAGGTGTTATATCACCATGCTTGATTACGAGGGCACTGCGTTTTGAAGTAGAATAAGATATCTTATTATTAACTGTATAATTAACAAATAATAATAAATCTTAACGTTAAACTGCAAACAAAAACTTAAAAGATAATTTAATTTGTAAACTTTACCCTGTATAAACATATCTTTAGCACTCTTTAAACTATTTCAAAACCCCCGTATGCTCCAAGCACACGGATTCCTCTTGCATCGGGTACCCGCTGTGATGTGCTGCTCACCCCAGCGGGTACGCGATACTAGAGGAAACTGCTGCCGGAAGGACTTGGATGTTTTCGCGTTTATTCAAGAGGGGCACTTATATGTGTTGTGTGTTTGGTGATAGCAGTCTGTGTTCGATAGTTAAGGTTGATTTAGCATGGCTTTTAAATTAAATTACGTTACGTTAGATTACGTTACAGAAAATGCTGGCTAAATCCACATTTAGATAGTGTTAATTTTTCTGTTTGTTTTAAGGTATTTCTGAAATTTTAATATTAAACTAATTACAATAAACCAGCAGTACATCTAACATACAAATACAGAAAATTAAAGTTGATTAAATTTTTTTAAAATACTTACTAATGACATCTTGCAGAAAAACGCACTTATAAGTCATAACACTTTTTATTTACATTATATTTGTTATGTTTATTTACATTATATTTGTTATTTATGTTTTTTATGTATTTTTTTAATGATAAAAAGTATTCTAATTCATAGGGAATAATTAGGTTATGATGCTCAGGCGCCCTTAAGCTAACAGTTTGGGATGGCTCTAATAAGCTTTTTTAAAATTTGCCCCGGGCCCCGTAAGTATAGTATCTAAATAGAGGAGCCAAATTTTTAAGTGCCTAAGGCGCTCAATTGCCTTAAGCCGGCTCTGCTTAAGGTTTGTTACAGTATGTAAGTTACACCCTGTATACATACAGAAAAATATCATTAAAACATGTCATATTTAAATGATTCAACTTTTTTATTGCATTTAGATAAGTCTATTTTTTTTAGATTGAATTTATCAAATATTAGTAATTTTTTAATCTATAAAACATGATAAAGATTTTGTTTTTAATTGAAAAATCATGTCTATTATGTGATTAAACATATTATTAAAGTTCGATTTATTGTAATCAATGTGTTTTTTAATTGTTAATGAAAATTATTCAAAAATTATCGCCAATTATCTTTAAGTGGGGGAATTTGTATTTAAATAAATGAGCTTAAATAATATAAGTTAGTTGTGCAAAAAAAATTTAAATTTTTAATGTGAAAATGTTTACTGTGAATTTTTCGGCGTTTGTTAAAAAATGGGAGTACTTGGGATACAATACTTTGTGAGTTTATTTATTAATTAAAAATGTACGCATCACCTATTTATGTAAAGTAAGTTTTGAAAAATTATTTTAATGCCTAAAATTTGAAACCTATCTGGGAGTTGCATAATTTTATACGCAGTATACAGGGTGATTCTACTCAAAATGGACAAAGGTTGTAGATTTCATCGAGACTAACACTTTTTCAAATAAATATTTTTTGTTGAGCTTTTGTTTTAATTATCTACCTTCTTTTATTTTTACTTAAATCCTTTATTTATGGTCGTATTTTTAAAAAATCAGTTTTTTAACTTTTCAGTTTAATACATAACCAGCAAAGATTTATATAAAAACAAAAAATAGGTCGATAATTAAAACGTTGTCGTTTTGAGTGTAAACAGCATGTATATTTCAAATAGTATACAACCAACATGTTTATGAAATAATTATTTTAGCTATAAGTACTTCACTTTTTTGCATATTAACAGGGTCAAGATAATAAAAACAATGATAACTAAATTTAAATTTTGTGGTTGTCATGTAAAGAGGTAACACAAATTTACAAAAAGTACATTACATACATTGCAAAAAAAAATTAAATTATTCAAGTAAAATCGGGATCTTCTTATTAAAACAGTATTTTTAGCTTAGGTTGATATTTATCTTATGTCTAGCTTAAAGTTGATAGGTAGCTTTATTTGACATTCTTAAGATAGTTACAGCTATCTTAAGTTGACATTCTTAAGCAGCTATTTATATATATACAGTGAGTGCGATTTAAGATCGCAACACACCATTATTTTGGAACGCGTTGACCGATTTTAATATACCTAGGTACCTTTTTATAAAAATTTCTTTCTTCTAATAATCAGCGAAAAAAACGAGTGTTTTTGAGAATAAAGCCGGAAAATGTTATAAAATATCAAAAAAAAAACCGTGGCACGATTTGTTGTGTTGTTGGGTGTATTTCAAGAAATCCTGGGTTGAGGTTTTACCGGTTTTCCAATAAACAGTGTTAATCTGAATGAAGAAATAAATTGCATACAGTCTTTGTAAATATAAATTGTACCTATTAGATACAATAAATACACATTTTAGTAGTGATTAACGTGAAAAGTGTAAACATTTCAATTCAGTAAAAATCGTCAAACAAATAAGTCGTCCAAATTTAAACAGCATTTAGCATTATTAAAACCGTTGATTAAGAAAGTCTCAACTCAACGGTAAAATTCCATTATTATGTATTATATATAATATTATGTTGCCATCAATTCGTAGGTATATTTTGTTGTTTAAAATGCAGTTGTCGGCGTTTTTTTTAGGAAACTCAAATATAAAAATGGTTGATTTTAAGGTTATGCTTGAGCAAAAATTATTTTTTACTAATTTCTTAAAAATGTCCAAACTTAAATATAAATTATATTAGGTAAAGTTATCATTAGTTAATTCTGCACCAACAAATGTACTTACCGAATTGGATCCTTTGGCAAAACATGAAAATGCAACGATTTAGTTCTTGAATTTTATTTACAATTAAAAACACAATAATTCACCATGATCCCTTAGATAAAATACAGACACTAACGTAAGTATATAAGTATTTAAGCGTTGAGTTTCTTAATCAATGATATAAGGAATAATCAATCGAAATCGAGTACTAAAAAAGTTTTTTTAATTTTTTCCTTGCAACGTAAAACACAAATAACGTGCGCGATTTAGCTGTGCAGTTGAACAAAATTTGTCGAGTAAGACTTCTGCCTTCCTCTCTTTTGTAAAAAAAATTACCTATTTATTTAAAAATGATGATAATCAATTCTTAAGTTCACGCAATGCATTCGAAGTCCACCAGATGGCGCGCGCGTTGCGAAAACCCGATACTTCTTTAGCGTATACCTTGCAACACATAATTTTAAAAGAAATGCAATTTCTGAACCATTGAAGATAAAAAAAATTAAAATCCGATTACGAGTTCGCGGGTTAGAGCTTAAAAAGGTGTGATATAAATAAAAAAAAGAATTACATAAAAAAATTATATAAAAATAATGTTTTATTTGCTCCGTTTCCATTTACCTTTAACAGGGTTACAGGTTTTAGTTAAAATATTTTTATCAAACTACCTAAATATTAGAAAAATGGTTTATTCTGAAGAGAGAACAGAATTAATTTTTATTATTATTATTAATTTTTATTTGATTTCTGTGGTCATAGATTCGCACGCGTTTTTAATGATAAGCATCCAGGCAAAAATGTAGGCCATCAATACGTCACTAATTTAGGGAAACTGGTTTAGTGTGCAACAAAAAACACAAAAGATCGAGTGTACTGGATGAAGTTGCACAAATTGAAGTTCTCGGTCATTTTGCTGTGGGATCCACATCCATTCCAAAAGTAGCTGCTTTAACAAATAGTTACTTCTGTTGGTTTAGTTTATAAGGTGCTAAAAATAAATGTTTTTTCCTTATAAAATTTAATTTAATTTGCCAGCAACTCAGCAAAGATAACTACGACAGAAGTATCCAGTTTTGCAATTAAAAAATATTTGTTTCAGCGATGAATCTACTTTTTTTCTAAATGGATTTGTAAATAAACACAGTTACTGGGACAATAAAAATCCACATTTTTCCTACTCAGTATCCTCAAAAAATCAATGTATGGGCTAATTCTTAGCAACAAAATAATTGGACTGCTTTTTATCGAAGAAAACTTGACTGGACAATTATAACTTCATCTTCTTGAATATATTATATACCCACTTATTACCCAGTCATTAGAAAATCAGATGGACAAACAAGGAAACATGTTGCTTGATGAAGGACATTTGTACTTTCAACAAGATGGAGCCCCTCCTCACCATGCTTTACCAGTCAGATAATGGTTGAACCAAAGGTTCTGAATGGATTGGTAGAAGAGGTGGAAGAATGGCCGGCAAGATCTCCATATTCAACGCCACTTGATTTTTTTCTTTGGGGACATTTTCATTTAAAAACACAAGTCTACAAAACACCACCTGAGAACACTTGTGGAGAAGTGTTGTTTCCCATAGATTATTTCAAAAAAAAAATTCCAAAAATCGATTATTATAGTTTATTTTTTATGGAAATCTTATGAGCTAACTCGTGGGATACAAAATAAAAAAATTGTCTATGAAAACAAATGTAACTATGTAATTATTTTTTTGGAATGTCTGATGCCCCACAACAATTTTAAAGACATTCTATGGAACTTTTCCAATCAAAGAACGAGATAACATGTATGTCAATATGGTAAAAAACAACGACATATATTATTTCAATCAAGACTTTGAAAAGATAGACAAAGAAACAAAACTTATTATAAAAAAATCAAAAGCTGAATATTACAAAAATAAAGTAGACTCTGGCAAATAATAAAAACCCTTGAAACGGAAGAAAATTTAAAAGCAAACGATTTGAAGGAAATAAAAACTAATGATAGGCGAAAAGCTAGCCAAAGAAATAAAAGGGGAAACACTCATAAATAAAAAAAACTATGTTACTTTGGCATCAATGTATCTAAGACCAACAAATTCAGAGGAGATAAATACAATAATAAATAGCCTAAAGAAAAATTCCGCGGCTGGATATGATAACATAAAACCCAAATTAGTAAAAGAAATAAAAAATACTATAACACCCACTCTCTCAAAACTAATTAATAATCACCTCAAAGCTGGGACATTTCCAGAAGAGCTAAAAATTGCCGCATTAATCCAATATACAAGGGTGAAAAGAAAACTGAACCATGTAACTACAGGCCTATAGCGAATCTCACAGTTTTTAGTAAGGTTTTTGAGACAGTACTACATATTAGACTATCATCCGATATACAAGGCTTAAATTTACTATTTAAAGCACAACATGGTTTCCAAAAACATAAAAGTATAACAACAGCCATGATAAATCTCTTAAATTTTATACAAAACTGTATACAGCCCTGTAACTTACAGGGCTGATTTTAAAAAGGCTTTTGACACGGTAGATACGCACATACTTGTAAAAAAGCTGCAACAAATGAGACTGAAAGAAAAAGCAATTGATATCTTTAAATCTTACTTAACTGGAAGAAAACAAGATAAAAGAGTAGGAGATGAAGTTAGTGACCAAGAGAGTATTCATATGGAGTGCCACAGGGTTCCATTTTGGGTCCTTATTTATATTTATTATATATAAATGATCTTCAGTTTTACCATTTTTTTGAAAAAATGATGGTATATGCTGATGACACGGCTCTTTTCTATAAAATCACAAATGACAAAGAAACAGAACACCCACTACAAAGAGACATAGATAAATTACTAAAATTTACTAATACAAACAAATTAACACTAAATAGAGCAAAATGTCACATAATAAACTTTGAAAATAAAACCAAAAATCACAACATTAGAATGACAATAAATTCAGAAAAAATTATTGAAGAAAAAAAATTAAATAATTGGGTAAAATATCTTTAAAATTTTCAACTTTAGGTATAGGGAATAGTAATAGTATTTGATTATGTAAAACATACCTAGTGTTACATTTAAAATAAAAAAGATATTAACCTTTTAAGTTAGCCCTGGGTTTTCTCAGGTAAATTGTTGAAAAATGTTAAAGAATTGATATGGAATCTTTTAAATAATGTTTTAAGATTTCAAAAATTCCAATCCCATTATTGCAAACCTAATAACAAAAAATTTATAGGCTATTTTTCATTGATGCGCATTTCTCAAATTTTAAAGAAAAAAATTAATAACTCGAAAACTATTTACTTTAAGTATAGGACATGGTACAGTAATTTTACTCAGAATTTTATGTAGAATTTAAAATGTAAAAATTATAGGGGTTGTTCCATTTAAAATAACAAAGTTGATGCCACTTCCGGTTAAACCGGAAGTGGCATTTTGTTTAAAATATTTTAGAAAAATAGACTTAAATGGATTACAAACGCTTTTAAAATCTTAAATCGATATCTTTTTTCGGTCTCCAGAAACTTCTAATGGACCACGAATGCGAAACACCCTGTATAAGACAGTTCTTGTAACTATTTGTATATTAACTTCAATAAAAAAAATTAAAAAAATGGAAATACAACCTTAAGGGGCCGTTCAAGTATTACGTAAGCAGATTTACTACAATTATTTACCCCCCTTCACCCTTGTCAGAAAAAGTAATCAAAGCTCTTACCCCCCTCTCCTATGCTTACGTAAACATTGGTAAATGCATTTTTCTTTTTGTTTTCAAGCATAGACAATGTGTGAGTTGCGATATGTGTGAAAAAGTAAATAGCTACTGCTGACGTAATCACCATCGAGAACCCCCCCATTTCATAAAAAATAAGCAAAGCGAAGACCCCCCGCCCCTCTATAGTGCTTACGTAATACTTGAACGGCCCCTAAGAATAACGTTTTTGAAGTGAAAATTCTTTACGGACGGTAGGGAAAAACCATTTCCTGCGACTTGCTATGGAAGTTCCCATAATGGAACGCTATATGCTGCGACGAAACGCTACAAAACGTATCGCTCGCCGTGAGCAGTGGCTTTAAGGCAAATTGGGGGATTTTAAGAAATAATTTTCGCCCAGTTCCGCAAACCGCAATTTGGTTGATTTCTGAAATAATAAATTGGCAATTTTGCTTCATTATTCTCTAAAATTGTATCTCTTTTGGCCATTTTTTGGAATAAAATCTTTACTTGAAATTTATATTAGTTTCTACTCTAGAGTAGAATAGTATTTTCGTCAATCCTTATAGATAGATAGCTACCTATAGCTATTAACGAAAGTACCGTGTTATAATGTACCATGAGCAACCAGTGTCCAAACATTGGTCTCCAAATTAATATGTACAATGAATATTTATTTTTCTACATCTAAATCATTCAATAAAATTGTTTACTTTGATGAAAAGTCTTCATCCATGAAAATATTAAAATGGTATTAATTAAGCATTTTAAGTGGATATTTCAATGTTAATTTTGCTCTAGAGGAAGCACAACCGTTGATTTTTAGATCGTGAATTAATTAACGATCGTTAAATATCTACTTTCTTAAAATGTATTATGGCCGCAAACTGTTAAAGAAATTAAAGTCTATTCAAATCCAAGCTGGACTAAATGTAAACACAATCCTCCGAATCGACCAATAAGAGCTCACAATCCGAGTCACACCATCAGAATCGACGAATAGAAACGAGTTATCACGCGTCTGGGCGTTTTTGTTTAGTCCAGCTTGGATTTGAATAGACTTTAGTTACTTTTAACTCCCAGAAATAGTCAAAGATGGTGACTAATGAGCCATTCCACGCGTAACGGATACGACAGTTGCCGTGTTTTTATTTACAAAATAATATTGTTCTATTATATTACCAATGTCAAATTTTTATAAATAGTTTTAAACTAAAGCTGTTTAACAAGGTTTTTATTTGGCAAAATTAGGTATCGTGGTTGACTGTTTAATTCCTTAAAAACTAATAATTTAAAGCGTAACGGACGGGACTTCGTAATAGTCCCGTCCGTTACGCTTTAAATTATTAATTTTTAAGGAATTAAACAGTCAATCACGATACCTAATTTTGCCAAATAAAAACCTTGTTAAAAGCTTTTGTTTAGAACTATTTATAAAAATTTGACATTGGTAATATAATAGAACAATATTATTTTGTAAATAAAAACACGGCAACTGTCGTATCCGTTAAGCGTGGAATGGCCCTAATCTTAATTTAGTTAAACTTTAACTATTTACGTAGTAAAAAATTACCATTTAAAAGTGAAAACGACTATTTTATTAGTAAAAAATGCTGGTACTAATTCAAATAGTAGAATTTTGACTATTTCATTTTAAGAGTACCAAAAAATCTAGGATTACAATGCACTTTGTTAGATATTTAGACAGATTACATTTAAAAATGTTTATTTCATACTTTAGATATCATAAGTTTATTGTTTTGTGCCTGGAGTGGATAATGATACATTTAAATCAAATATTTAATATGCAGTGTGTCTTTGGGATTGACTTTAAAATATTGGTACGGATTTCATTTTTAGCAGTCTTGGCCTGCTTGACCTGAATTTAATTTTTACCAAATTACAGTTCAAAAGGGATCAATCGCTGAGTTAATCCTGGAAAAAAATCGTTGTCGATTTTTTTTTATAATTTTGCACCCTCACAGGCTGTCCGTTTTTTTGAGGCTTTGCATGGGTAATTTGACTATCGCATCTCGGTAGTTTTAAAAGCTAGCAAAATATTTCGGCAGATTTAAAATTCCCTTTAAAAGTGTCTAAATAATGTATGAATTAGAAAAGGCTACCTTGAACCGTTTTTAAATAGAAAATTAAAATAAAAATTACGAATTTTCGTTTTTACAATATCTCGAAAACTAAAAATTTCATTATATTGATCGGTGTAAAAAAGCGCAACTTTTTCCTAATTTAACCAACTATGTATCTCTAAAGATAAGCTTAGCCTCGAAAAATGGACACCCTGTATGCTCAAAATGCATTTTACGCTCTCTTAAAATGAATTAGTCAAAAATAACTAATTATAAGTCATATTTGACTAATTGTCATAGCGAAAAAGCAGTCGCTAATAATTAGTCAAATTCCACTGAATGAAATAGTCAAATTAGTAAATTTAAATTTAATAAAAGTTTTGACCCAGCCTGGGATTTAACTCAGGTCTGTCACTTGACAAGCTTGTCAAGCTAACCTCATAACGCATTTGACTGTCAGCCGCTCTTATAAAAATTAATTTTATTTGTCAATAAATATTGTTCATAATATTTTAAAGTTTAATATATTATTTGTGTTGCTGTTTTGAGCTAAACTTTTTGCATCTTTATTTGTTTTATGGGTCATTTAACCATATAGGTATATGCATTTAATTCAAAAATATTTGCAAAAAGGACACATTTTTGTTATAAAACGATCGGAGGTTTACCATGGCGTCGAGATAAGTGCATTTCAGCACCGGGTTCTTGAATATTGATATTGCTTATATTTGTAATCAGATCAGTTAATAAATGTTCCTGTACTTTTGGAGGCAATTCTGATTGAAATGACTCGATTAGATTTGCATAATTGTGCGTTTTATAACAAAAATGTGTCCTTTTTGCAAATATTTTCTACACCTTGCATATTGCTTGGCCACTTTTTTCTTGACACTGATATTTTTCTGTATAAAATTCTGATGTCCCAGTGTTCGTACGAACTCGCATAATTTGCACTGACATTTTATTTTATATTGTTTCCTTTCGAAAGTTACACTTAATAATAATACAAAAAATCGAGATAAACAAATTCGTGCAAAAGAGGTTTTAAATATTGGAACAGATTTTTGACATTCAACAAATACTGTGGTGGATGTAGCTGCGGTTCTTCGTACTTTTACAAAAAAAAACAGAAAAATGTTTGAGCCATATTTGAAAGAGAAAATGCGGATATATCTTCATAGCTTCAAGGTCTGGCTATTTTTGCATTATAATTGTTTATATTCAGGAGTGACCATAAAATCAACACATTTTCATAATTTTCTTCCGTATTAGCAATTAATCCCAGTAGAAATAACATTTTAACACCACTGTCCTTGAACTTGGTTGTTGCATCAAAATCCTTATAGGAGAATCTATGTTGGGGCCCATCAATGGCGTTGTTTTTTTGCAACGACAGACTGATTTTCAAAAATTTCCCTCCCCCGTCAATGCCAAATTTCAAATGGGTTTCATTTATCTCTTTTATATTTAATAAGTTTCCATCAATGTTTCTGCAATAAACTTTCCGTAAACGGTCTGAAGTACGAAGAGTCGGAGCTAGACCTACTACAGTATTTGTTAAAAGTCCAAAATCTGAAACAATCTTTAAAACATCTTCTACATGAATTTGTTTATCTCGTTTTTCAGAGGTTTACCATAGCGTCGAGATAAGTGCATTTCAGCACCGGGTTCTAAATATTGATATTGCTTATATTTGTAATCAGATCAGTTACTAAATGTTCCTGTACTTTTGGAGGAAATTCTGATTGAATTGACTCGACTAGATTTGCATAACAGTGCAACAAAAATGTGCTAGTCCTTTTTGCAAAGATTTTCTACACCTTGCACATTGCACAGTAATTTTTGCATATCCGCCTTCTTTTTAAAACATAAAAAGCAAAGTTTTTCTTAATGGGTCCAAGCTTGAATTTTTACATACATTATTTAAACGTTCATTATTATAAGGTTCAGAATTTGACAATAAACTATTCTGCAGCGTAAAGCTCAATGTGTAGTTCAGCAACTATCTCCGTAAAGTAAACAGTTTGACAGATGACCTTTCGTTGTGGCGCCACCTCACAGGAAAATTGTAAAATCTCTTCGCGCGAAGTACTCGATTTTGATTGGTATAATGTCATAATGACTCTTATTTAGTAAACCTGATTGATTTGCAAGCAAAATTATTCATTTTTGTAATTTTCTGCTCTAAATTTCGATTTCCGACGAAACGGCTCGGGCAATTTTGCTATAAACGGGTGTTTGAGCTTATTTTAATATATATTTTCGAAATCTGTCATAAAAAACGTGGTCCTAATCCGGTCAATATAGACTGGATTTAGACCTACCGTGCCGTTACATCTTTTTAAATCAAAGAAACCTGTCAACAACAATATAGCGTCAACAGGGTAAAACATTTTTATTGCGCTTTATGAAGAAGAAAGTAACAAAAAATATCTAGATTATTTTGATTGAAGCTGTTCTCGTGGACGAATCTTTTTAAACATTTTATCCGGTGTAGGCATGGTTGTCGAATATTTTAGATCCAGCATAGGGAGTCAGGAGAAACGAAACCATCATCACTTGTCGGCATCATTTCGTGCTTTCATGCAATGCTGTTAAAAGGGCGGGTTAAAATGTTTTGCAGTTTGAAAATTTTCTTGCGGAAAAATGTGTTTAAACTTTAGATAGATTGTCATTGACTCCGACAAAGAGATCTACCAAACATGGTTTCTCTAACAAGATACAGCAAATCTAAAAAAGGCCACCACACGACACTTTTACTAAAAAAAAATCACAGTCAGCGATCATAAACATGAAAGAAATAAAAAACGAGCCTGAGACTCTTTATCTAAAGTAGTGAGAAAAAGCGTTCTTAAGAGAGTACGAGCGCGGTCATGTTAACTCGATGATTGATTTAAAATATGAAAAAAAACAGACTGCATTGGCACGCAAGGTCAGGCCAGTTTTTACCACAGTTTGACTGGACTACATTTCAAAAAATCATCAAAATCAGATATACATTAGGGTGTCATTTAAAACGACTATTTTTTGTTTTTTACGAAAATTCCAAAATATTGTTCTTGAACTTGTATGACTGCGCGTTTATTTTTTATACAATATTTTTAATATTTTAATTAATTATATTTTTTAATTTTACAGTTTGTTGTACATAAAATATACATTAGGGTTTCATTTAAAACGACTATTTTTTTTACCGAAACTCCAAAATAAGTACTTTCTTTTTTAATTTGAATTTTTCCCATTTAAAAAGCATGTTTTTTCAATCACTTTTTTTAAAATTCCTATATCTATGCCGGGTTTTAAGCTATCATATTGTGGTTCATTACTACTTACAGAGTATTTAACGCTTTTTAAAAGAGCCCTTAAGAACTTGATTCGCCTTGATGGTATCAGCTCTGAAAGTTTTTTTTACTTTTTTCACGTATTTTTGAAAATATTAAGGGATCGGCTTATCTTACCGAAAAAGTTGTAGAAAATTTCCACAAAAAGTCCTCACCTTTATATCGCTGCATTGTAAAGTTTACAAGATATGAGTGCTCAGTTTAATATTTAAAAATTTGAAAAATTTGTGTTTTTTTGAGATTAATTTGTCTTAAATTCGATTCCATGACTATTAATTATCTTGTAAACTGTGCATTAAAACTTTTTTTGTAGAGAATTAAATTTTCTAAATCTTTTCGTTAAAATTTTTTGGTATGACAAGCCATTCTCTTAATATTTCAAAAATATGAGAAAAAAGTAAAAAAAAATACCATCAAGGTGAATCGAGTTAGAGAATTAGGCACTTTTAAAGCTTAAAACCCGACAAAGACAAGAAATTAAAAAAAAATACATGCTTTTTAAATGGGAAAAATTCAAAATGAAAAAGGAAGTATTTAAAATTTGAGGGAATTTTTTTTTTCGATGCTTTGAACAATATTTTAGAGTTTCGGTGAAAAATAAAAAAATACATATTATTATTATTAGAAAACCCGTGTCTTATCTAACAAATGATAAAAATTCACTAACAAACAAAGTAGGTATGTTATTAATTTGAATGGTTAAATAGTTTTAGTTATTTTACTTTACTTTTAACAATTATTGATTACAAACGCGATATGAGGTCATTTCAAATATGCGTCTAAACGAATATAAATTTGTTTTCAATCCCTTTTACTCAACTGTCTATAAAAATGAATTTCAAACACAATTGTTCCAATTTTTGACCTCGCATGCCAGAGTCAAGGGTACCTTAGTACTAAAAACTACTAATAAGTAAACCGTTTCTTGACTTTCATTTATTTAATATTAACAAAGCAACAGGATACAAACGTAGTGGAAATTTGGACACAAAAACTATTTTAGATTTAGTTTTAGGATCTTGATACAACAACAAATCAGTATGCCTAGTTTATTACCGCCTTTTAGTTGTTCATTAAACAAATCGCGACTGTAATTTTTTTTCTTTGCATCGCGATATTAACGTGAAGAAATCTAAGAAGGCGGCCGCGATTGCTAGATCGAGAGCAAAAGTACGCGAGCGGTACCTACTACTTTCACAATCGAGCAGTGCCATGGCGCGATGTGCAGATGTTTAATACAAATTTCAAGAGCTACAGTGTGCCGCGATCATGTGCGGCTAGATATCGACGAATTTAAATAAAATCTTACCGGTTTGATGAGTTTTTGCGTTTGTTTTTTTTTTAGTTTTTGGATTTTGTTTTGATTGTTTGGTGGTTTTAATCAGTTCTAACGATGTTTTCGTTTAGGAATAATAAGTATCGCGATAGGTATGATTTATTTTTTTTATATTACGTAGGTAAAATTCATATTTTATCACAGTTTTATCGCAAACCACTTTTTCATGTCAACTAAGAAAAAATAAAGTAATTTTAGGCCATTTTACAACAATTTTTAAAGTAAGACTGAAACGAAAACAGTAGAAAAACAATAATATCTATTGAGATAATTTTGGGGTCTTTTTATCAAATTTTGCGGTATAATTTTGATTAGGTATATTGTCCACTTCTTGTTTGTCATAATTTAATAATGTTTATTTGAAAGTGAATTTGTTTTTTTAACCAGTCCACGCGCTTAAGAAAAGTGAAATTTATTTTCTTTTTGTGTAATATTTAGTCCAACAGGTATTTATAGAGTCATAGGATATTATTATACGAGAAATAATGCGTATAATACTATACTTTATCTAATCCAATAAGTAGATAATTAATTTTTAAAAATTAATACATAAATATAATTTGACATCTGTCAAATGGTTAACCTCACTTTTTATCATTTTTAAATGTTATTATAGTCGCAGTGAACATTGAAATGATGCCTAACAACGTGAATAATAAGTCCATTATTCCCGTTGTTAGGCAGGGAATTTATAATGTTTATCATTATTTACGAAAAAATAACAATATTATCCTATATAAGTAGATAAAAACAATTATACAGTTTTTGTTTTGGGTTATTAATTATTGAAATATAACTATCAAATCCGTATTAAGTCTCACAACTTTTTTATTACACTGTACTAATGATATTGCATTATATGACCCATTTTTAATGGTTTAATTTAGATAAATTACTTTAAAATGTACAATTAAAATTAATTGCTAGTGTTTAAATAACTAAATGCTTAAAGAAATATTATTTTTTACACAATTTAGTCAAACCAGCTGTTTACAATAAATAAATAATTTTTTTTAATATATTTTAATTTCAAACCGTATAGTTCATTAAAAATAGATTAAATATCTTAAGTTATAATCTTTAGAATTGTCTAGACCAAATATTTTTTGTAACAAATTCTGGGAACCCCCTAAAATTAGGCTGGGTTTACAAAAAAAAAGTTTAATATAATGTTTTAATATTATAATATTTCTTCTCATAAAAATTAATTTGCAAGCACTTTTGCAGGAACAATTTTTTAACTTTACTTGAAATTTACTTACCTTACCAATTAAAGTTCATACAGTTGTACAAATAGGAAAATCGGAAATCTAAATACGCAAATTCAAAGTATAAACAAAAAAAAACAATTTACATACATGTGGTAAAAAACTATTTAATTGAGATTCAAAGAAATTAATAAAAAACCAATGAATAATAAACTGGAAATTAAATTACCTTGTATTAGATTTTCCATAATATCTTGCAGGCATTTAAGAAAAAACATACGCACATACGCGCATAAATTTTATTTATTTTGTTTTTGTGTTTATTTATTAAAAGATCCCCCTTTCGTCAAAGTACGATAAATGTTCCCCTTATCAGTATTTATTTCCTGATTTACAAAACAAAAATTACAATATTGTAATTTTTGTTTTGTAAATCAGAAAATAAATATCAATATACTGATACAAATAATTATATTATTATTATAATTATTATATGGCCAATATTCATATAATTTTAATAAAAATTACCAAACTTATATCCTCATCATCTAATTTATTGTGTTAAAATTTTATCGCGATCAAATAAAAATTGTCAAAATGGCACCAAATCGAACCGAGCATGTCAATGTTGGTAGTTACCCTTATTTCCTCTAGTGTACGACTTCTTTAATACATTCTAAAAACAACAGTTAATAATAAACGTTTTTCTACTCCAACCTTTAAAAAACCCATTATTGTACATGTTTCCATAACAATAAGTGATCTTTTAAATACACATTGACAAGTTGTGGCCTTATGACGTTTTAGTCACGGGCTGAAGTTAGTTTTAAGTTAGTTGACAGTTGTCAAAAAGTATTAAATAGTTTCTTAACATCAATACCTATTTAAAAAGTTTATATGCAAGTTTGTACTGACCTTTTGATTTTGTGCCCATAAAATATTCTTTTCACTTTTACTGTGAAAAACTGCTTCTATATCCTCATTTAAACGATTGTTAGTCCATTTTTAAGGGATAAATTTCGATTACAAATAAATTTTGACTGGCGTGCCGGTAATACGGATTCCAAAGTTACTCTTTTTTTATAGATGTCTCTCTATACATGTATACAAATATTAAATTTAAATCATTTTTAGATAATTATAAGTATTTGTAATAGAAAAAGTATAATATGCAACTCGTTTGTAAACTTTTCTGGACACTCATTTAATTAAACACTCGCTCCCATCTCGCTCGTGCCTTAATTAAAATTCGTGACTAAAATGGCGTTTATCAATCTTGATACATAATGTAATGTTATTTATGAAATATGTATCTCTTCGTAAAAAAAAATGTTTTCCTTTTTGACATTTATGGTGCGTTTTATGAAATGTTACAAGAATACTTTACAAGTTAACTTTACAAAAGATATATTGCAAAAAATTTAAGTCCAATATGCCTTAGAAAATGTATTTATTATTTTATACTTACAATTTACGTCAAATCTGTCATAATAATTTTTTTATATTGTTATATCCTATATGATTTATAGTTATTAAACTCAATAATACAGTGTAATGTTTTGCCAGTACCAATTTTGTTAAATTTGGACCCCCCTCCTCTCGGTGAGGTTTGGTAAGATGTGGTAAACCCCCCTATCCCTCAGTTTCTAGCCATTAAACTTTTTTTTTTGCTAGACCCCTCCCCCCATTTTTATCTCACGTAATTAATGGATGACCCCTAAAAACTACCAGTTTAACACTGTATTTAAGGGAGTGTATTAACAAATGAAAAGTGTTTAAGGTTAAAAAAATAATGGGCCAATTATACTTACTAAAGTTTAATTTGTATATAAATAAATGACAAGATTTTTTTTAATGATTTTTTTTCTACTCTTACCTTTAAAACGTCCATGACACAAGTGACCTTTTAAATACACATTAACAAGTTGTGGCTTTATGGCGTTTTAGTCACGGGCTGAAGTTAGCTTTAAGTTAGATGGCAGTTGTCAAATGTCATACAATCGTTAAAATAAAGTGCCCTTTTTGTAAAATAACTAAATGTGAAAATTATTTTATTATTGCAATACAAAAATACAAAGGCATTAAATAGTTTCTCAATGACAATATTTGAAAAGTATATATGAACCATAGAAATAATACTAATAGTATTATTTCTATGATATGAACATTTTAGGTACTGACCTTGACGGTACCTAACACAGAATCGCCAATTGTTTTATAGATGGCGGTCTATATAAATATTTGATTTAAATCATTTTAAGATAATAAGTATTTGTCGTAGAAAAAGTATAGTATGCAACTCGTTTATAAACTTTTCTAGACCTTCATTAATTTAAGCACTCACTCGTGCCTAAATTAAATTCGTGTCTAAAATGGCGTTCAAACTTGATACATAATATACTATTATATTGCAGTACTTAATAAAACTTCATAATTCTACTAAATTATATAATAATAGTATATTATATATTATTATGCGAGAAATAATGCGCATAATCCCGAGTGCAATACTTCACTTTATCTACTCCAATTAGTAGAAAGTTATATGATTTTCCAAAATAAATATATGAAATCTTAAATTGTAGAATTTTTAATGCATTTAATGGTTTTTGCCCTTCTCCACGCACTTTTTAATAATATTGGACGTTTTTGAAGCAATTTTGATTATTAAGTTTGTTCCAATATATTATATTGGTCAAGAGTCAAAGTTATAAATTATTATTATAATAACTTATAATGTTATGATTTTACAATATAAAATGGTATTGGTTGGTAAAACAATATATTTTTTTTGGTAAAACCATAATTATTAAGAAAATAAATTCATTAATGTCTATGGCTGTTGACCAGTGTTATCTAATAAACTTTTTTTGACGGTGTAAAAATCATGCATCTCAGTGTATATCCTTTTTGAACACGATACCTAAATTTATGGTATTTACATTTTGAAATTCTTATGCATTGAATCAATTTTGTGCACGGCCTTAGTTTTGCTATACAAATAAAAATTAATTTCCATATCTATTATACAGTACACCTTTTCAGCCTTCGGTTCATGTATTAAACTTAATTCGGTTCATTTACTTAAAAATGGTATCGTTTTATCTAAGTCTTATCTGAAGGTGTAAAATAGATATTTGTTTTAAGTCTATCGACAAGTTACGAGATTTATCTGTATTAATTCTTCTCGCTTAGTTTAATTCAGTGATAAAGTTATAAAAATAAACACTATTGCGGTGCGTGAATTGTAGAAAAAATATAACAAATTCTGGATAAATTTTTATGGTTCAGCAAAAAAATTTATAATGGATGATAAAAGGCCCCTGTTGAGATTTGAAGAGCTACCGGAGGGGTAATATAACAAAAATAACTTTATGTATTATTTTACATCATATTTTGTTATCATTTAGACAGTCAAGTAGTTTTAAGATAACAGTAATAAAATAGGTACTAAACGTTTTTTTTTTTCTGTAAAAAAAACTTATATCCCTGCTGAAAAAAGAGGCATGGGCAGATGTCCGGTTATGGCTGCTTTTGCAAGTCACGTCGAATGTTGCACAATACCGGGTTGGTATAAATATCATCCGCAAACGCCTTGCATTGGCGTAATGATACTTTCATCTGATATCACCCGCGATTGCCTGCATTTGGTTTTTCTGTTTTCGTCTGGTTTCACCCGCATTTCGTTCTATGTACGTGTATGTACATAATTTTGGTGGGCCTTATTTAGGACACCCTGTATAGTTTTTTTATTTAAACCGTGAGAATTTGTAAATCTTTAATTCGTTTTAAAGCGTTGTTTTCGAAATTTGCTATACAAAATTTGATACTTTTTAACAGTTGTAAATATTACTGATATTTGTTGTTATGTTTTGTTCATTTTATTAAATAACTAAATTTAAACTTCTTTGAAATAATCTAAACATTTTTATATAAATTGTCCTCTTATTACTGTCTAAAATACCCTAAATCTACCTTAACAACTGTCTTAATGGTGTCAAAAACATTATAACTAAAATTAAGATGTCCAAAAATTATGTTGTCTAAAATGTCTGAAACAACTAAATTGCCAGTACTGTCTAAAATTGTCTAAAATGTCTTGATAATATACAGGGTGTCCGGGAAAAGGAAGTCAATCCGTTAACCATATATTCTTTGAGTTAAAACAATAAGACTTTCATAATACCATTTTTCAGTTTAGAGCTTCATGTTCGATATACAGGGCGACAAAGTTTGAAATTTAAAACTGATTTTTTTTAATAATTCGAGTAATTGATAAGATATTAAGTTCAAATTCGGTACACTACTTCAACATAAATAGTTACATGTTCTGAGACCAACAAAACAAAAAAACAATTGTCAAATAATAAAAATAGGGGGGGTCCAGTACTCACTGACTCCCCCTAATTTTAGTACGTGCGCCAATGACTTCCAAACGGTATTTTTTCAGGTAATCATTTATTGTTAAAAAAATTTGTCTCTTATAAAATTTTCATAAAATGATTTGTTTTAGAGATAATTTGTAAACTATGGGTCAGTCCATATCAAATCAACTAAAGGTTCTTCCCCCACCATCTCCGATTTTGATAATTTTTGGTAAATTTGTTTACCCCACTAAAAAACTCAAAAATCCCATACTTATATGAATTTTTTTCGATGGGTGGTTTTTGTTTTATTGATTTTTGAAAATCAAAAAATTCCGATAAATTTGGGTTTTGCAAGTACTTACAAAAATAGCGATATCTCGTAAACTATTAAAAGTAGAAAGGTGAGTGATGGCTTATTTTAAAGGCCTATTAGAGACCTTTTTTATGATATATCACATGACCTAAATTTTTTCAAAAAAAAAATTAAATTTCAAAAATTTGATATGGATTGACCCATACTTTACAAATTATCTCTAAAACAAATCATTTTAACAAAATTTTATAAGGGACAAAAAATTTTCAACAATAAATGATTACCTGAAAAAATACCGTTTGGAAGTCATTGGCGCACGTACTAAAAAATAGGGGGAGTCAGTGAGTACTGGTCTCCCCTATTTTGATTATTTGACAATGGTTTTTTGTTTTGTTGGTCTCAAAAAATGTAACTATTTATGTTAAAGTAGTGTACCGAATTTAAACTAAATATCTTATCAATTACTTGAATTATTAAAAAAAATCAGTTTTAAATTTCAAACTTTGTCGCCCTGTATATCGAACATGAAGCTCTAAACTGAAAAATGGTATTATGAAAGTCTTATTGTTTTAACTCAAAGAATATATGGTTAACGGATTGACCTCCTTTTCCCGGACACCCTGTATAACTGTTTTAGAATGTCACAAAACTTCTTAGTACTGTCTAAAACTGTCTTAAAACTATAAAAAATATCCCAAAACCATCTTGATACGATCAGAACTATAAAAAATACCATTTAGACAACTATGTCAAGTGGTTTTAAGATAACAGTAATAAAACAGGTAATTTTTGTAGTTAAAAAACTAATTACCCTGCTGATAAAACAGCAGGTTTTATGTCCGGTTATGGCTGCTTTTGCAAGTCACTTCGAATGTTACCTGCAATACCGGGTTGATATCTATATAGAAATATCATCCGCAAACGTCCGTCATTGACGTAATGATGCTTTCATCTGATTTCAATCGCGATTGCCTGCATTTGGTTTTATCCGCAAATGTCTAATTTCATCCGGTTTCATCCGTAAATGCTGCCTTTATTTGATTTTATGTCTGCATTCATCCGGTTTTATCCACGATTGCCTGAATTTTGTTTTTCTGTTTTCGTCTGGTTTTATCCTCATTTCGTTCTATATCTGCTTGTAATAAAAATACAAATACGTACAAGATATTACATAGACAAAAAATGTCTAAAACTAGCCATTTATTTTATCTATTCAAGAATTAAAAACAATTTTCTTACGTTTTAAAAGGAACAAGTTTGCTTTTGTCAGGTACATAATGTTAGTGGGCCATATTTAGGACACCCTGTATAGTTTTTTTATTTAATCCGTGAGAATTTGTAAATCTTTCATTCCCGTGCTTTAAAGCGTTGTTTACGAAATTTGCTATAAGAAATTTGATCCTTTTTAACAGATGTATATTATTATTATTATTATGGATGTATATTACTGATATTTGTTGGTATGTTTTTTACATTTTATTAAATAACTAAACTTAAACTTCCTGTAAATGATCTTAACATTTTATAACTATTTTAAAACTGTCCAAGATGTCGAACAGTTGTTAGGTTGTTTCCTCAAATGTCATATACTGTCTTAAGAACTGTCTAATACAACTAAATTGCCTTAGTACTGTCTAAAACTTCTTACTACTGCTAAAAATACATTTTCACTATGTACAGTTTCTTAGTACTGTCTAAAACTGTCTTGAAACTATAAAAAATTCCACAAGACTGTTCCAAAACTATTTAAAATCTATTAGTACTAAAATATGGTTACTTTTTCAATATTGTCAAATCTATCCTTGAAAAATCTTAACTGCCTTATTACTGTCTAAAAATTGTGTAAAATATTCTTGGTAATATCTAACTGTTTTATAATGTCACAAAACTTCTTAGTACTGTCTAAAACTGTCTTGAAACTATAAAAAATATCCCAAAACTATTTTGATACGGTCAGAACTAAACTGCGCACCACTCAATTTGTCGCGAACAAAAAGTTCGTTCTTTTTCAAAATGACATAACTTTTTTGTTTCTCGAACTATTTTATTTTGGTCTGTGTTGTCTGCTAGCCTCATCCTCTGGAAATTCATGCTATAGATATGAAGCTCATGGTTCTTCAAGAAAATTTACTACAGGGTGATATGTTAAACGGTGAAAAATTTCAATAACTTCATCCAAGCCCCGTTTGTAAAAAAAAATTTTTTTTGTTTTTACTTGAAATAATGAAGTATTCTGTCTTACCTTGAAACGTTTTTCAAATTTTTCGAATTGGAATCTTAGCAACGAAAATATTATTTTTTTTCCAAA
The DNA here is from genome assembly GCA_921294245.1 of Brassicogethes aeneus. Lineage (NCBI taxonomy): Eukaryota > Metazoa > Arthropoda > Insecta > Coleoptera > Nitidulidae > Brassicogethes > Brassicogethes aeneus. Next base: position 8,424,552 of record OV121141.1, on the reverse strand, counting down.
ATAGTACATCTAAGGCTTTTTTGTAGGCAATACACTCAGTCTTTTTAGGAACAAGAAGATAAGATGGTAAAAGATTGTTCCTTAAATAATTCTGAACAAGCGACAAGCAACAAACTTTCATTATTTTCAGAGGGCCTAAGCAAAGACCACTTTTTCAAAATAAAATGTTGGTGAAAATTTGAGAAAACTAAACCTAAACCTATATTTACGTTCGTGACATGTTTTCTTCATAATTTTGACCTGATTGTGATTCAGTTGTCAAATTAAAGTTTCAGATAAAACCAAAACTCACCAAGAATCAAGATTCGAAAACAATTTCCGGCTGTTAAATGTCTCAATAAAATACGATTACTGGTTTTTACTATTTTTTTACTGTGTTTTGCATCTTTAGTACGGTATTATCATGTCGCTGGATGATCAAATCGAGGATCAAATGAAAATTAGTTCTTGAAAAACATTTAAAACACATTATGAGGGATATTCTTGATTTTTTCAGTTTGCTTGTGTTTTTCCAAATTTCGAAGTTTTTTTTCATAATTTTTACCCAACTACCTACATACCTACCCCAATCCTACACAGGTTACTTCCATTCTTCCTTTAAATGATTAAAATACCAATGCCAGACTTTGCTGCAGCTACGGGAATTAACATCTCCAAATCAAAACCCTTAAATGCACTCTTTTGAAAAAAAAATCATATTTTCGTTGCTAAGATTCCAATTCAAAAAATTTGAAAACCTTTTCAAGGTAAGACATAATACTTCATTATTTTAAAGTAAAAACGAGAAAAAATATTTTTTTAAACGGGGCTTGGATGAAGCTATTGAAATTTTTCACCGTTTTACATATCACCCTGTACGAAATTTACTTGCAGAACCATGAGCTTCATATCTATAGCATAAATTGCCAGAGGATGGGGCTAGCAGACATCATAGACCAAAATTAAATCGTTTAAGAAAAAAAAAAGTTATTTCATTTTGAAAAAGGACGAACTTTTTGGTCGCGACACATTGATTGGTGCGCAGTTTATAAAAAATAACTTAAAACTGTTGTAACCAAAACTATCTAAAATCTATTAGTACTAAAATATAGTAACTTTCTCAATACTGTCTAAATTTTGTAGTACTTCTCAAAACTATCATTGGACAATCTTAACTTCTTAGTACTGCCTAAAAATTGTCTTATATGTCTTGGTAATACCTAACTGTTTTAGAATGTCACAAAACTTCTAAGTACTGTCTAAAACTGTCTTGAAACTATAAAAATATCCCAAAATCATCTTGATACGGTCACAACTATAAAAAATACCTTGGACTGTTCCAAAACTATCTAAAATCTATTAGTACTAAAATATAGTAACTTTCTCAATACTGTCTTAATTTTTTAGTACTTTTCAAAACTATACTTGGATAATTTTAACTGCCTTAGTACTGTCTAAAACGTGTTGGTAATCTAACTGTTTTAGATTGTCACAAAACTTCTTGAGACTACATAATCTATAAAATGTTTCAAAACACTCTTAAACACCTGGTACTATCTAAAATGTTTTTTAACTGTCTTAGTACTTTCTAAAAATTGATTAAGAATGTCCCAAAACCTTTTTAAAACTATATGAACTGTCAAAAATGTCCTGTCTAAAATGTATCCTACTGCCTTAGTAGAATGTCTAAAATGTCTTAAGAAGACTTTGTACTGTCTTAAACTGTCTAAGTAGGTACTATCTAAAAACAAAAAGTCCTAAGATATCCCAAAACTTTTAAAGTACTCTATAATTCCCTATCCTGTCCTAAAAAATATCTAGAATGTCCATACCACTTGGTACTGTCTAAAATATCCTAATCCGTCTTAAACCTGTGAGAAAGATGTTCAAAAACTGTCTAAAGTGTCCTGAAACAATCTTATACTGTCTATATATATTTAAAAAGGTACATAGTTTCTTTTTTTTTCAATAATCTTGTGTACCAATGATTAATATAAGCTTTTTTTCAAAACATTTACATATTTATATTTTAGAAACACATCGGATTCCTTCGGTTTCGAGCCGCTAATCGAGCAAAAGTCGTCAGAAACCGACTCTATAGCGCACCATCAGACTCCTAAAGGCGACCACACGTACGAGCCCTCCACGACATCGTCTCCACACAGCGACGATGCGAAAACACGTATCAGCATCGAGGGAATGACATGTCAGTCGTGCGTGAGAAATATCGAGGAAAATATCAGCAAGAAGCCCGGAATATATAGCATTAAGGTACGCTATACCACTATAATAAACATATAGGTCATGTAAATACTTTGTTTTAGGTAAATTTGGCTGAAAAATGCGCGTACATTCACTACGACACAAAAACGGTCACGCCAGATGAAATTTGCGAGTTTATAGACGATACAGGGTTCGAAGCTAGTCTTCCATTATTGCCAACTGAAGAAAAAACAAGCGTATGTCTCATACACATTAACGGAATGACATGTAACTCTTGCGTTCAATCTATAGAAGGTAAGAACAACCGAAAATTCTTAGTACCGTCTAAGTACTAATTTTTAAGTACTTTCTAAAACTCTCCTTAAATGTCCTGAAACTGTCTAAAACTCCTTAGTTGTATTTAAAATGTCCTTAAACCTGTCTAAAACTATCTTAAACTATTTAAGTCCTTTTTAAAATATCATAAAAGAATCTAAACTGACTTAATACTATCTAAAACTGTTTTTAAATGACCCAAAACCATCTTGAAACTGCATAAACCACCTTACGACTGTCTAAAATTTCCTATTACTTTGTTTTATAATGCCTCAAAATCGACTTGAGTGCATAAAGTATCTCAGAACTATGAAAAATTTGCCTAAACCGTCTTAAAATGGCATAAACTGCTTTAGCACTGTCCAACATGTTGTAAAACCACTTGGTACAATTTGATATGAGCTATCTAAAATTGTCCCTCTTGAAACTGCATAATCTGCTTAAGGACTGTCTAAAGTAATTTAAAACTCATAAGTACTATTTGAAATGTCCATAAGCTGTCTTTTTTTGCTTTAAAACTGTTTTAAAATGTCCCAAACCCGTCTTAAAACTGCATATAATGTCTTAGTACTATCTAAAAAATAATCTAAAAACGAAAATATCTTTGTACTTGTTTTAAACTCTTTGAGTACTGTGTAAAATTATCCCAAACTGTCTTAGAAATGGCAAAAACTGTTAAGAATTTCCCAAAACTGTCTTAAAAATGCCTAAATTGCCTTAGGACTTTTAGAGTATCTTAAAACCGTCTATGGTCTAGGTACTATGTAAAATTGTCATAAACCGTCTTAAAACTGTATAAACTGCCTTAGCAGTGAAATGTTGCATAAACCGTCTTAAAACTGTATAAACTGCTTTAGCAGTGAAATGTTGTATAACTACTAAGTCTAAAATTTATTGGTACTTTCTAAAATATTTCACAATCTTAGTACCTACTATTTAAAATATCTTAAAACGATCTCCAACCTAAAATATTTATCTTAAACTTATTAAGTACTGTCTAAAATTTGCCTAAACAATCTAAAAAGAAAATACCTTTTTTACTTGCTTTAAACTGTTTAAGTACTGTGCAAAATTATCCTCAACTGTCCCAAAACCGTCTTAAAAATGCCTAAATTGCCTTAGGACTTTTTAAAATGCCTAAATGAAACTCTTTTAGAGAATCTCAAAACCGTCTTAAACTAAACTGCGCACCACTCAATGTGTCGCGACCAAAAAGTTCGTCCTTTTTCAAAACGACATAACTTTTTTGTTTTTTGAACGATTTTATTTTGGTCTGTGATTTCTGCTAGCCCCATCCTCTGGGTATTCATACTATAGATATGAAGCTCACGGTTCTTCAAGTAAATTTCGTACAGGGTGATATGTAAAACGGTCAAAAATTTCAATAACTTCATCCAAGCCCCGTTTGTAAAAAAATAATATTTTTTCTCGTTTTTACTTTGAAATAATGAAGTATTATGTCTTACCTTGAAAAGTTTTTTAATTTTTTCGTATTGGAATCTTAGCAAAGAAAATATGATTTTTTTTAAAAGAGTACATTTAAGGCTTTTTGGTAGGCAATACAATCAGTCTTTTTAAGAACAAGGAGATAAGATGGTGAAAGATTCTTCCTTGAATAATTCTGAACAAGCGACAAGCAACAAACTTCCATTATTTTCAGAGGGGCCTAAGCAAATACAACTTTTTTAAAATGATATTTTGGTGAAAATTTGCGAAAACCAATCCTGAACAGATATTTACGTTCGTAACATGTTTTCTTTATAATTTTGACCTCCTGCTTGTGATTCAGTTGTCAAATTTAAGTTTCAGATAAAACCAAAATCACTAAGAATCAAAATTCGAATACAATTCCCGGCTGTTAAATTGCCTACAAAAAAGCCTTAAATGTACTCTTTTAGAAAAAAAAATCATATTTTCGTTGCTACGATTCCAATTCAAAAAATTTGAAAAACGTTTCAAGGTAAGACCTAATACTTCATTATTTCAAAGTAAAAACGAAAAAAAAATATTTTTTCTACTACCTTAATGGAAAACCTAATTTTCCACCCCCGAGCGAGGGAGGAAAATGCCTCTTTTCCTCCCCGGGAGGAAAAAATATTTCCTCCCCGGGAGGAAAAAATATTTCATCCCTCTATTTTTTTAAACAATTTTACATTAGCAAGAGTTTTGTACCTTGTCTAGCCTTATTTGATTTTGTACGAAAAAGATTTACTCCGCGCTTGTTCAACCATTCTTTGTTTAGTTTAGTTTAGTGTTTTAGCAGTGTCAAAGTTACAAAAAAAACACATGACTAGGTACATTCCTTTTTATATCGCTTTTTCGATTTTTGAGGAAGAAGATTAATTTCAACTACTCTTACCTCCAGCAAGATCTTGCGGCAGGTCTTCTTCGCTAAAACTCATTTTTAAAACGTAGGAAGAATTTCAAATTTATGATAACCTGACAGCTTATAAAAACTGTTATGTTTGTTTTACCAAAAATACCATAGCAACAAAGCGTTGTCAACACAACGTCGGCGACGCAAAACCTACTTAATATTTTGTCATAATAATAATTAATACCGGATTAGTAAAAATAACCCTTAAAATGTCTTTAAAACCGTTAAAAGGTAATAGAAAAAACCATATACATACCTCAGGAGGAAAATGCGTTTCCTCCCTTGAATATTTAATGCCCTTCGCTTCGCGTCGGGCATCAAACTATTCACGGGAGGAAAAGCATTATTTTCCTCCTATGGTATGTAAATAGCTATTTTTACAAACGGGGCTTGGATGAAGTTATTGAAAATTTTCACCGTTTAACATATCACCCTGTAGGAAATTTACTTGAAGAACCTTGAGCTTCATAAATATATCATGAATTGCCAGATGGGGCTAGGAAACATCACAGACCAAAATAAAATCGTTCAAGAAACAAAAAATTATGTTTTGAAAAAGAACGAACTTTTTGGTCGCGACACATTGAGTGATGCGCAGTTTATTTGTACTATGTAAAATTGTCATAACCCGTCTTAAAACTGTATAAACTGCCTTAGCAGTAAAATGTTCTTTAATTACTAAGTCCAAAATGTATTAGTACTTTCTAAAATCTTTTTATGTCTCAAAACCCTCTTAAAACTATTACAATCTTAGTACTATTTAAAATGTCTTAAAACGATCTCCAACCTAAAATATTTGTCTTAAACTTATTAAGTACTGCCTAAACTGTTTTACTAATGTCTAGAATGTCCCAAACCGCCTTGAATCTGAATAAACTCCCTTAAGACTTTCTTAAAACTGTTTTAGAATGTCCCATCTTAAAACTACATAAATTGTCTTAGTACTATCTAAAAAGTCATTGCTGTTTAAAAATTTTGAGTACTTTTTAAAGCGGTTTAAAAATGTACAAAAACGGTTATAACTTATCTAAAGTTTCCTAATGTACTGTCTAAAGTCCCAAAAGTGTCTTGAAACTGTCAACTGCCTAAAATTTCAAATGCCTTAAAATGCCCTAAAACTTTTTTCAGGCATGATTTCCACAGTAGACGGCGTGAAAAGCATAAAAGTGAACTTGGGCGAGAAGCAGGGCCGCGTCGAATTCCTCGCCCAGAAGGTCATCGCGCAGAACCTCGCCGATCAGATCGAGGACATGGGCTTCGACGCTTACGTCACTTCCGTCAACGGGAAACAATCGAACGGCGCCTCGGGCGGAAGCGACGACAAAATAGGCGGCGGAAGCGGCACGCCGGAAAAGAAGGACTCCGATTTGAGTTCGTCGAGTCGGACGACGAATTCCCGAGAGAAGAATTTGTCGAAATGTAATTTGCATATAAAGGGGATGACGTGCGCTTCTTGCGTGTCAGCCATTGAAAAACACGTCAATAAATTGGCAGGTATGTGCTCTATCTCGCGATTTTTTTGTCTATGTTAAAATGCGCTCTACCTTCAAGGTATACAAGGTACAAATTTTGTTTTTTAGGGTGTCAGAAAATTTTGGTTTCGCTTTTGGCCGCCAGGGCGGAAGTGCAATACGATCCCTTGGTGACGACCCCCAACGAAATAGCGGCGTCGATAACCGATCTCGGTTTTCCGGCGTCGGTATTGCAGCAAAATGGCGTCGGCGAGTCAGAGGTATGTTGATAAATGTATTATATTTAATATAGTACTAGCAAATACTGTCTAAAACGCCTTAGTTCTATCTAATATGTCTAAAAAACTGTCTACATTTTTTAAGTACTTTCTTAAACTGCCTTAGAACTCTTAAAATTCCTTATAAGAGGGTTATTATTATAGTACTGTCTAAAACATCCTAAATTGGTTTAAATGTGTATAATTTATTTTTATCAAATAAGCACTTATTGCTTCATTACTATTTCTTCGTTAAAGTATTTTATTCAAAATAAGTATAGGTATACATTAGACTGGGCCAAAAGAATCAACTATTTTTTTTTAAGTATATCCAAAATATGGTTTGGGGAGAAAAAAATTATTGTGAAAGTTTGAGTCCATAATATTAATATTAATTTTTTTTTTCCTCAGCAAGTTTTAGGCTCAGAACTTCCAAACCATCGAGTTTCACAAAATTAATAATATTTTTTAAGAAAATTAAATGCTCTACAAAAAAGGTTAAAATGAAATTTTCCGTCAGATAAACCGTTTCCTTAAAATCATACCTTAAAAATTGGCATATTTTGATCTTTTAAATTGGAATTTTGTAATTCATGTAAAAATCAGTACCCATAAAAAACCGATAAATATTCTTATGGGAAATCAAATGCTTTACAAAAAAGCCTCCTAACATTTTTGGCTAAATTTACTCAATCAAAAGTTATTCAAGGTTAAAATTTCGTTTTGACTTCAAATTTAACCTTGAATAACTTTTTATGGAGTGAATTTAGCCAAAAATGATAAGACTTTTTTTGTATAGCATTCCTATAAGAATATTTATCGTTTTTTTTTTCAGGGTACCTACTGATTTTTACTTGAATTACAAAATTCAAAAGTAAAAAGATCAAATTGTAAAACTATACCAATTTTTAAGGCATGATTGTAAGAAAATGTTTCATCTGACGGGAAATTCCAATCAAACCTTTTTTTTAGTGCATTCAATTTTCTTCAAAAAATATTCTTAAGTCAATTTTGTTAAACTCAATGATTTGGGAGTTCTGAGACAAAAACTCGCTCAGGAAAAAAAATCTCAAATTGCGATGACAGACCTCTTAATATTAATATTATGGACTCAAACTTTCACCATAATTTTTTTTGTCACCCCAAACAATATTTTCGATATACTTTCCAAAAAATAAAATTATCGATTTTTTTGGCCCAGTCTAGTATACAAACAAATTTAAATGTTTGAATATCGAAATTTACGAAAACAAAGAATAATTGAATAAAATTATGGTAATTTGTTACCATTTTGTGGCAAAATGGCTGCTGATAAGTATTTGAATATCGAAATTTACAATATTTCGAAAACAAAGAATATTTGAATAAAATTATGGTAATTTGTTACCATTTTGTGGTAAAATGGCTGCTGACAAGTATTATCATTTCGATAAAAAAAAGGTAACAGGAGATTAGTGTCCAAAATCTTGCACCGTGATTTTTTTACTATAATTTAAAATTTAATTAGTGATCTAGGGAATTTCACTAAAAAATTTAAAAGATTGGTGCTAATAACTAACTTCACACTTATTTGTGACGCAAATATTCTTTATAATCTGTGGTTTGATTCTTTATCATCTGTGGTTCGATTCTATTTCATGTACGACCGATTCAGTTGATGGTTAGAGAGAATAATATGGATACAGATCCTGAAAAAAAGGGGGCGCTCCTCAAATTTTTGAGAAAAAAATCATTTAATTAATCTTGTGGATACAAGGATATCATTGAAAACAAAGAGACAGATAGGGCAAAAACAATTAGAGCAGGAAATTAATAAGTATAAAGTAAATAAAACAACAAAAATATTATTCAAATTAAATTTTATAAATTCGCAAAATAATCTTGTATTAATTGATTTTTAAACATAATGCGATCTTGTGGATGAGTAACAACGGGTACTCCAGTTCATATCATCAGGTAATGGCGGCTCTGGTTTATTCATGTCTCTAGCAATATTATGTAGCACAGCTGCAGCTGGAATAATGGACAAAACTGTATCTAGTTTTAATCTTAAGCCATATTCCAACACTGGAAACCTTCTTTTCCAAATTCCAAATACTCTTTCTATTATATTTCTGGTTCTAAGTAGTGACTCATTATAGAGTTGCTGACCTCTATACCTATAACTATAGTCATTGGATTTGCTAAATATGTCAATAAATAATATCTTTAGAAAAAAGATCTTGAATATCGACTAGTACTTTTGAGGTTATAAATCGTTAACGGTGTATTAATAGTATATTAAAGAACTAATGTCATAAGACGTCATTTTGTCGCACGCGGACAATTTATAAAACGAGCGACGAAGGAGTTCTTTATGCTATTTTATCTATTTTGCAAACATTTCATAAAACAAATCAATTTTATACCTTATATTTAATTTGGTCGAATTTTACTTTACATAGTTGGTATCTCAGTTTGAAGTTTGAAAGGTCATTAACCTTTCAAACATTATCACATTCTTTCGCTATGGCGTCGTTAATTTACAATAAGAATTTACAATAAGCGGCTGTTAAAGAAGAAAAAAGGATTTTCTTTGGTGTTAAACAAAATTTATTGCACGAAAAGTCTCGTAAGTACTAGAAAACAAATCATAAAAATATTATAACCTATAGGTATTCAATATTTTATTTTACTAGTAGCCAACCTATAAAATCAAAACTTTGGGTGGAATAAAGTACCTCATTAAAGAACCAAAAGCGGTGTTATAATGAAGTTATTATGAACGCGAAATAGATAAAGTAATTTAAACCACCGAAATTGGGGGATTATTTTAACAGTAGTTTAGAGGTATTTAAACAAGGATTAATTTACGGTGCAAGCCAGTTACGAAAAATAAACCTGTGTTAAAAATAAAACCACTGTTAAACTTACGTTGCAAATGGCCATAAAAAATAAAAACATTAAAAAAAGATGTGTAACGAAAGACCCATTACATCAGTGAAAAATAATTAGTGGTGGGGGTTGGATCTGGGGTTAGAAAAAAAAATTTGGCTTTATTATGAAAATATTTTCTGAATTCTCTATGATAACAGTCTTTGTAAACATTTTCTTGAAACATCAATATACTTGAACCAAGTATGTTATTGGTTTTTATAAATAATTTTTACTGATAATATTAGTAATTTTCATAAAATTTATTGTTTGCCTTCAATAAAGGTGAAATAAAAAATAAACTATTTTAAATTTCAAATATTGAAAAATGTGACATGCAATAAAAATATCTTCCTTGCCAACTAAAAATAAGTAATTTGATAATCATTCATTTCCCTTTAAAAATAAAAAATGAGTAATGTAAAGTGAGTACCTACAATACATTAACATAAAAAATTGTAATGAAAATCTCAAAATACTCATTTCAAATTAAAAATGAGTAATGTAAAAAAGATACATTACTTATTGAAAAAATGTAATAAAAATTAATTTACTTCCCAAAAAAAGTAATACATAGTAGGGTGGTCGTTAAAAATTAAATTCTTTCCGACGCCCAAAAAAATCCTTCCTTTCGACGAAAAACTGAGGGGAAAAAACTTTTCTTGGTTTTCATAAATAAGAACACGTGCCGACGGACAATTGAAGTTTATTTTTCAATAAAATTGTAGTTTTTTTTAAATATCACAGGATCTGGTTTTGAGAAAAAATTGTGGACTCAATTTTGTAGGAAATTAAATTCTCTACAAAAAAGGTTTCTATCAATTTTTCCATAAAGTTCATATTTATCAGGATATTCTCATTAGTAAACTTATAAACTTTATTAAGTCATTTTAGCACTAAAAACTTTATTTTTTCTGAAATATGAACAATTTTGTAACTTCTATCTACAATTATTTATTTAAATAGAATTTATGGGAATTGTTCATATTTCAGGAAAAATAAAAGTTTTAGTCTAAAAATGACTGACTTGATAGAGTATGTAAGTTTACTAATGAGAATATCTTGATAAATATGAACTTTATGGACAAATTTATAAAAACCTTTTTTGTAAAGAATATAATTTCCTACAAAATTGTCCTCACAAATTTTTCTCAAAACCAAATTCTGTAAGAGATATTTTAAAAAAACAATTTCATCGAAAAATGAACTTCAATTGGCCGTCGGCACGTGTTCTTATTTATGAAAACCAAAAAAGTTTTTTCCCCTCAGTTTTTCATCGAAAGGAAGAATTTTTTTGGGCGTCGGAAGAATTTAATTTTTAACGACCACCCTAATACATAGTGAAAATTAAACTCATTACTCATTATTTTAATAATGTGTAATGAAACCTTAATGCATTATTTGCAACTCTGATAATTATGTTTAAAATGCAAAAAATTTATTAAGGTGGACCTCGAAATAAACGGAATGACGTGCGCTAGCTGTGTCCACAAAATCGAATCGAAAATATTCAATCTCTCGGGCGTGACGAGCGCGAAGGTGGCGCTCACGACGCAACGCGGCAAGTTCGTGTACGATCCCGAGGTAACCGGCCCTCGAAACATAATAGAAGAGATCAATAAGTTGGGTTTCGAGGCGCAGATATTCGCCAGAGAACACGCCAACGACTACTTGCAGCAAAAGGAGGAGATCCGGAAATGGCGGAAGGCATTTTTGTTTTCCCTGGGTTTCGGAGGACCCTGCATGATTCTGATGATGTACTTTATGATCTTGATGTCGGTGAAAAATCACAATCACGAGGATATGTGCTGTTTAGTACCGGGTAAGTCAGAATATACCATTTTGTCCTATAACAGGCCGTTTTTAGGCCAAATGTGTATTATTTTTTTAGATGTCTTGGTGCCATCTTAATATGTCCTTTACTGTTTTAGAACTGTCTGAAATATCAAAAAACGATCTAACATGTCCCAAACTTAAACGAACTGTCCTACACTGTTTTATTACTAAATGTGTAAAACTGTCAAATCCATTTTTTGAAATTTTTTGTACCAAATGGCAATAAAAAGGGTAAAACTGAAAAAATGGACTTGATACTGTCCCAAACTCTCTTAATACAAAAATGGTCTAAATGTCTTTGTATTTTCTAAAACTGTTTTAGTATTGCCTAAAATGACTTGGCACTGTGCATAATGTCCTAAAACGATATAAATGTATTTGTACTGTCTAAAATATCTTTAAACTATATACATTTTTTAGTACCTACTTTTTAAAACTGTCTTGTCACTGCGTAAAATGTCCTAAAACGGTATAAATGTATTTGTACTGTCTAAAATGTCTTTAAACTATATTCATTTTTTAGTACTTTTTAAAACTGGTCTGCACTAACAGGATCTAAAATGCTTTGGTACTGTCTAAAACTGTCCTACACTGTTTAAGTATTGTTTAAAATGTCAACAAACGATCTGAAATGCCTTTCAATTCTCAGTACAGTCTTAAATTGTCCTAAAGTGTCTTAATACTATCCGAATTGCCTTGGCACTGCGTAAAATGTCCTAAAACGGTATAAATGTATTTATACTGTCTAAATTGTCTTTAAAGTATATTCATTTTTTAGTACTTTTTAAAACTGGTCCTACACTATTTACAATGTCCTAACACGATCTAAAATGCCTTGGTACTGTCTAAAACTGTCCTACACTGTTTTAGTAATGTTTAAAATGTCAACAAACGATCTGAAATGCCTTTCAATTCTCAGTACAGTACAGTACTTTTTAAAACTGTCTTGTCACTGCGTAAAATGTCCTTAAACGGTATAAATGTATTTGTACTGTCTAAAATGTCTTTAAACTATATTAATTTTTTAGTAGTTTTTAAAACTGGTCTGCACTAACACGATCTAAAATGCCTTGGTACTGTCCAAAACTGTCCTACACTTTTTTTAGTAATGTTTAAAATGTCAACAAACGATCTGAAATGCCTTTAAATTCTCAGTACAGTCTTGAATTGTCCTAAAGTGTCTTAATACTGTCCAAATTGCCTTGGAACTGCGTGACATGTCCTAAAACGGTATAAATGTATTTGTACTGCTGAAATTGTTCAAAACTTTTTTAGTGCTGTTTACAATGTCTTGAAACGATCTTTGTACTGTTTAAAATTTAGTACTTTAAAAAACTATCAAAAACTGTTCTAAAATTTTGTGGTTCTTTCCAAAATATAACAAAACTGTTAGTACTTTCTAAAACTGTTTTAGTATTGCCTAAAATGTCTTGGCACCGCGTAAAATGTCCTAAAACGCTGTACTGTCTAAAATATCTTTAACACGTTCACTGCCGACGTAATAGTCCGCCCATGTTGCAGTGCCGATGGCTTTTTTTAGAAATTTTAAATAAAAATGGACTAAAACTTGTTTCTTTCGTTTCTTATTGAAAGGTTCTATATGAAAAAATACTAAACAAAAAACAAATAAACAAACTCGGTAGACGCGTTGGCGGCACCCAGCGACAAAAACCATGCTTTATGCTACCGTACAGAACGCGGGTCCCGCGTGCTCGGCATATTGTAAAATACACAAGAACGCGGTAGCCGCGTTGCCGGCAGTTAAAGTGTTAAACTATATACATTTTTTATCTTTCTAAAACTGACTTGGCACTGCGTAAATTGTCCTAAACTGGTATAAATGTATTTGTACTGTCTAAAATGTCTTTAAACTATATTAATTATTTGTACTTTTTAAAACTGGTCTACACTATTTACAATGTCCTAACGCAATCTAAAATTTTTTAGTACTTTTTAAAACTGGTCTGTACTAACACGATCTAAAATGCCTTGGTACTGTCTAAAACTGTCCTACACTGTTTTAGAAATGTTTAAAATGTCAACAAACGATTTGAAATGCCTTTCAATGCTCAGTACAGTATTAAATTGTCCTAAAGTGTTTTAATACTGTCCAAATTGCCTTGGCACTGCGTGACATGTCCTACAACGCTATAAATGTTTGTATTTGTACTGCTAAAATTGTTCTAAAGATCTTTACTGTATGAAATTTAGTACTTTCAAAAACTATCCTAAAATGTTAAGTATTATCTAAACTGTCCCAAAACTGTATTAAATTGTAAATGTAAACTAAATGCAGCGGCCTTAAAAGTGTAAACTTAACTATTTAAAATATTTCCAGGTCTTTCTTTGGAAAACTTCCTAATGTTTCTCTTATCCACCCCAGTACTGATACTGGGCGGCCGCCATTTTTTCGTTCAAGCTTACAAAGCTCTGAAACACGGCACGACCAACATGGACGTGCTGATAGCGATGGCAACGTCGATATCGTACGCTTACAGCGTTGCCGTTGTCGTAGCGGCCATGATTATGCAACAAAACACGTCTCCGCTAACATTTTTCGACACGCCGCCCATGCTTTTGGTTTTTATCAGTTTGGGCAGGTGGCTGGAGCATATTGCTAAAGGAAAAACATCTGAAGCTCTGAGTAGGTAAGGGGATAGTCTATTCCTTTAGGAGTACGGAGAATATGATTTAAATGTGCAATATTTTTTAACTTTTTGTAATTTAGGTTGCTTTCTTTGAAAGCCACAGACGCTGTTATAATAACATTGGGTAAAAATGGCGATATTATATCGGAACAACAGGTAAATGTGGATTTGGTACAAAGGGGCGATATTTTGAAAGTAGTACCAGGTGCTAAGGTTCCAGTGGATGGTAAAGTTATTCAGGTAAATACAAAAATCACACGGTAACTTTTTGTTCTAAAAAGTTTCTTTATAGGGTCAATCAATGTGCGATGAAAGCCTTATAACAGGGGAAAGTATGCCAGTACCAAAAAAAATTGGTAGCTCTGTCATAGGGGGTTCCATAAACCAACACGGTTTATTAATAATAGAGGCGACTCATACAGGGGAAGCCACAACCTTATCCCAAATAGTTAAATTGGTCGAGGAAGCTCAAACCTCAAAAGCGCCCATTCAACAACTGGCCGACAAAATTGCCGGATATTTCGTACCAATAGTAAGAATATTTACCTCTAGATGGATCATCTAAAAGTAAATGGTTTATCAAAATTTTAGGTCGTTTTTCTAAGTGTTTTAACTCTGATTTCTTGGTCCATTGTTGGCGCAGTCGATATTAAACTATTACCAATCACTGAACACGAAAAACATGGTTTTAATAATACAGAAATTATTTTGCAATTTGTGTTCAGATGCGCCATAAGCGTTTTGTGTATCGCTTGCCCATGCGCGCTTGGCTTGGCCACACCTACTGCTGTCATGGTTGGAACTGGTAAGTCATTTTTTTCTATTGTTATAAGGTATAGGTACATAAATTAATTAACGTTTCCTTGAATCGTGCCGTTCCACACTGGGAGGAATTTCAAAAATCGCGGACAAAATTAGGGACACATTATTTTAAGCCATTTTAAGGTTTATGCGGTGGTAAATTTATGCTAAAATATAAATATTAATAAAATGTTTTAATTATGTACACAAATTCACAAATTTGTTTTAAAAAATTTGGAAAAGTTCGGTATTGTCGATCCTCCATTTTCCAAAAACATAAATTAATAAACAAATATATTACGCAATATTACCTACGCTAAAAATAGAAAAATAAACAAAAAAAAACAATAACGATTAAAGAATATTCGAGCAAAATCACTTATATACATTTTTTTCAATACATCTTTTCTTTGTAAATTTCGCATCTTTTGCTTTATTTATATCGACTGACTTGGTCCAAAAAACCTATATCGATGTTAAAATAACATTTAAAAGTTGACTTTAAAGCAAAACCGGTTAAATCCACGTTTTTTACCTACTCTCTAAAAATGAATTAGTCAAAAATGACTAATTTAATAGTTATTATTGGCTGCTTTTTTACTTGTACCTACCATAGTTAACCATAGAATATAATGGTATCCCAAAATTTAACATCTAATTCTTATGTAAAATTGTCCCCTGAATCGGAAAATGCCATAAAAAATTATGAAAGTGGAGCAGTTTTTGAAATATAGTCAATTCCATATTAAATGAAAAATTGACTATATCTCAAAAACTGTTTTACTTTTTTAACTTTTGACGATATTTTCGGATTCAGGGGACAATATAAAATTTATCAATAATATTCAGGTTTTCGGTTAGATACTTTAAAAGTTTGTTGTGTTTTTCTTTGTTACTAACATTTTTAATAAGTTCATACAACTTCTTATTAGTCGTTGATGGCATTTATACATAAAAAGAAGCAAGTTATTCGAATAAACATGTAATATTTATATTAATATTAATATTATAACTTACCAAATATTATTATAAAGCGTTAATAAACACAAAAACACTATGAGATTGTATGTATGATTGACTTTCACTGGAAACTGACGTTTTAGAACTAGCAAAAGGCAACTATGATGACTTATAAATATTCGACTAATATGATAAATTCATGGACATATTTTATATTCTGCTGACCAAACAGGCAAAAAAAGGCAGCTTAATTCTTTTGACTTTAAAAAAAGAAAATTTGATGAACGTTCTGGTACCAAATACTTTGCCTCACACCAAGGCACACCTAAAGAAATATCTTGTGGTTTGTAAAAGATTTATCTACTTTTAAAGGCGATGGTAAAAGATATATAAAAACCGTATTTATGGTAAAATTTGCAATTTTAGACTTTTATATGAAAGAACAAGGATGAGGAATGTGGTAAAATATACCATCATTTCCTTTCATTAATTAGGCAAAACAAAAATGGGCTTAAAAAACTTACATACAATTTGCTCTAAAAAACCGACACGAACAATGTAACTTTTTAAGCAAGTTTAAGCGGGATTTTATCATAAAAAAATATATTTCTTTTAAAATCATAATCTCTGTGCTTTCTTTTTTATAACTCGTAATTTAAAATTTACTATGTTGATTTTTACAAAATAGGGTTTTGTCCGCGATTTTTGAAATTTCTCCCAGTGTGCGTTCCCTCTCCTAAGGATGTCTGTATTAAGACGGTGGCGAAGGGTAAACCAATGATTTTTAAAAATTAAAAATCGTATACGAATTAACGGCTAAGAAAAACAATCACAAGGGTAGTCATGCGCAACGCGTCGCTAAGAGAAATTTCTTATTGATAAGGAAAAATCAGAACGTCCGCATAACGTTGAACGTTGGTTTTGCTGATTTTAAAGTGGCTTACCCCTCGCACGGTGGCCATTTTCTGGAAAACCGCAAAATATCTATTTCTTTTATATTTTTAAGATTCAAATAAGCGACTAAACTATTAAATTTATTTAACCCCCGCCAATTTACTTCTCAAAAAAAATTCTTTGGAGAATGGGATCGGTAAATAGGTCCTTAACTCCTCTTTGTTTGGAGAATTTTTTTTAAACCCTAACGCCATCTACAATTAGGGATTGCAATTGCTGGATCCCTCATCCAGCAATCCAGCTGGATCCAGCGCATTTTTCAGCCTGCTGGATCCAGCACCACAAATAATTCGTCACCCTAATATAACAAGGTTGTATGTTAAAAAACCGAAAAATTTGAGTTTATGCTTCTACAAGGTTTTATGTAATCCACCCTTGACATACAACTTGAAAATAAATCTATATACATATATGTATACATAGAATATACATTCTATAGAATTATTTTTAAGTGGTATGTAAAGCGTAGGCCACGTATAATCCTGTAGAAACATAGACTTAAATTTTTCGTTTTTTTTAACATACAACCTTGTTATATTAGGGTGACGAATTAACAATTCAAATAATCAGGCCAATTCACTAACAAAAGTCGTTAAAGTTAGCCACTAGAATTAGTGGTTATCGTTATATTTAATCGATCTGATTGGCCGGTTTTACAGATAATCACTGATTCTAGTGGCTAAAGTTAACCACTTATGTTAGTCAATTGGCCTGAATGGCGCAAAAGTCTACGTTGACAGCATTGCCGCTTTGCTGGGTGCGCTAACGCCCAAACATCCACGACAGGAACAACCTACACCGCACTTTTCGCTCTCGCTTGATAAAGTTTCATGCTAAGTGTCTTCTTGGCCGCTGTGATTGTTTGTTTTGAATTGTGAGTAATTTAACGGAATTTTAATTTATTTATTACGTTATTACAGTAGTTACATTGGGAACAAACAAAACACAAAATTTGTAATACCTAATTATTATTATAAAAAATAATAAAGATATTTATCTTATAATCTTTACATTAATTGTGTTCAAGCTTTTAAAGTAGAAATCAGTTTAATGTTCTGCAAATATTTAATTGTCCTGTACATATAATTCATATGTGGGGTTTAAAAGAGGATAAATTTACTAAAAATTGAAATATACGAAATAATGCAATATTTTTCTTTATAAAAGTTGTTTAGTCCTGTAAAAATATCTTTTTTTATTTATTTATTTATTTAAGTTCACATATTACTAATAGTAATTTACTATGGTATAGCCCTAAACCAAACCAATAGATGACTATCTTAAAGAGAATATAGTTTGGAGCCAAATGAAGCGCCCTCTCTGAACTTGGTTAAAAATTAAATTACGTGTTTACAGGCAACTCTGTGGGTAAAAGGCATAAGGGGATAAGTCAAAAAAATCAATTTTTTAGTAGAGCCTTAAACGTGCTCGCATTACCTTAGGAAATACATTTATGGTTAGCGGGTATACCCTTTTGCCAGCACATGTCATGCTAGCAAAAGGGTGTACTCGCTAACCATAAATATATTTCCTGAATTAATGCGAACACGTTTACCGAAAAATTGCTTTTTTTGACTTATCCCCTTATGCCTTTTACCCACAACTGTTGCCAACAGCTTTTAATTGGTGGAAAATCAACGTAATTGATTGAATCTAACTTGTGGCTTGATTTTAGTAACGAAAACCATAACTTTGTTTTCTACCATGTATTTAAGGTACTTCTGTGGTTATGCTGTTTAGTAATTCTCAATCAACTTATAAACTAAAGAAATTCGCAGATTTATGGAAAAGCAATAAGGAAAACAAATGTATGTAAATGTAAAACAAGTGTATTTAGTATTCATTTGTAAAATCTGTGATTCTTTTAATTTGTAAAACTCGTTGAATCATTATCATACTTATTCCCAAAAGTACCATTCATATATGCTAAGAAACATTATTTTTGTTATTTATGATAGTCTACCAAAAGTAACTGTCTCATTGATCATTATTTTGAAATTGAAGAATACTGTTAAATCCATAAATTTTATTAAACAATACATGCCTACCATCTGAAAGATTATGATTCGGTCAAAGTGTCGTTTATAAATTATTATTATAATACAAACCTTAGAAACAATACACAATAAAAACACACAAATACACAAAATCTTAAAAAAATTCGATAACTACGGATATAATTGAACGTCAAAAACATGGAGCCTACACAAGGAGCCCGAACTTAATAGGGAAAATTGACAAGACCTGCCCTCTAAATTGCACAAATTAAGTCTTTTTTTCACCACCAGCGGCGCTGATTGTTGATGCGTCCTGACGTCTGCTCTTTTGGTAGCGTTTCGGTACAAATTAGTCAATTGTTTCAGAATAAACGGTACACCAGCGCCTACTTTCCTTAGGAAGAGTCTTTTCTTGATTTGAAAATAAAGTTTATTTTTCTGCATGATCTACTTTTAATGATATGAATATTAGGGTGATTTTTTTTTCACGACTATTTTTAATTTTTCGCTCCCAACTCAAAATCTTGTTGAAAATGTTCAAAAAAAAATTTCCTGAAAATTTGAGCCCTTAATATTAACTCAAAGTACTCGACCAAAGCGTATAAAGATTTCCCATTTAAAATACACGTTAACTTTGATTATTTTTTTTTAAATATCTATATCTCAGCCGCATTTTATGCTATTGGATTGTTTCAAAAAAGGATTTAGTCGTAATCAAAAGTTCTACAAAAATGCTATATGTGCCATAGCTGTAATCTGCACATGAAGGATGGTACGGGTCACTAAATCTTATTTTAGTGAAAAATTCTCATATTTTTGAAGATAGTTCAAAAGTGACTGGATTCTTTGAAAAAATGTTAAGAACAAACTTGTAGAAAATTTAATTTTTTTTAAAAAAGGTCCTATCAGTTGAATCGCTAAGATTAATATTTGTTGAGATATAAAGCGTTTACATTGACAATTTATGAAATTTTTAGGATTTTCGTATCAAACTTTTTATAAATGATGATTTTTAAATGTTTATCAGTACAATTTCATGTAATGACGTTTTTTCTACAGTCGGGTGATTAGAGAAAAATAAATAACTAAAACAATCAAGCATAATTATTAATAAAATAACATGTTGTATGTAATACACCTCGTTATATCAATTTTTAGGTTAGATATATCTTTTCTCTTTAAAGTTATGTTATTAATAATTATGCTTGATTGTTTGAGTTATTTATTTTTCTCTAATTACCCGACTGTAGAAAAAACGTAATTTGATGAAATTTTACTGATAAACGATTGAAAATCATCATTTATAAAAAGTTTGATACGAAAATCCTAAAAATTTCATAAATTGTCAATGTAAACGCTTTATATCTCAACAAATATCAATCTTAGCAATTCAACTGATAGGAACTTTAAAAAAAAAAATTAAATTTTCTACAAGTTTGTTCTTTACATTTTTTCAAAGAATCCAGTCACTTTTGAACTATCTTCAAAACTATGAGAATTTTTCACTAAAATAAGATTTAGTGACCCGTACCATCCTACATGTGCAGATTACAGCTATGGCACATAAAGCATTTTTGTAGAACTTTTGATTACGACTAAATCCTTTTTTGAAACAATCCAATAGCATAAAATGCGGCTGAGATATAGATATTAAAAAAAAAATAATCAAAGTTAACGTATATTTTAAATGGGAAATCTTTATACGCTTTGGTCGAGTACTTTGAGTTAATATTAAGGGCTCAAATTTTCAGGGAATTTTTTTTTGAACATTTTCAACAAGATTTTGAGTTGGGAGCGAAAAAATAAAAATAGTCGTGAAAAAAAAATCACCCTAATGAATATACATATGTTATGTTATCATATCATATGTTATGTGATTTAATTGTGATAAAATAATAATAAAAGTTTTTAAGTACCTATTAAAAAAAATTATTTTTTAAAATTTTCAGGTTTTTAACTAATTAACAAAAAAAACTTTATTATACAGAGAGTTTAAAAATTAACAAAACATGAAAGTTGGTAAAATTAATATGTTTTAAATTTGTCTTGGCGAGTTATAAAATATTAGTCTTTTCTGAAAATAAAGTTTATTTTTCTGCATGCTCTACTTTTAATGATATGGAAGTATAATTGTGATTAAAAATATTAAGAGTTTTTTAAGTATTAAAAAAAATTCTTTAAAATTTTCTTTGAAAAATTTATAAATTGCTGGATCCGCGCTGGATTCAGGTGGATTTATGTTGATCAGCAAAAATCCAGCTGGATTAAAAACCCTGCTGGATTGCAATCCCTAATGCCTAGTGGTATTAGTGTCTTAAGAATGTCAAGAAGCTGACTATGACTGTCTTTATAATGTGAACTTAAAATATCTCGGGAACGGTAAAATTTAAATTCTGATGATCGGACAGACATATTTAATGTTATTAAAACATTTTTTATTTTCGTATTAAAGGTGTGGGTGCCACAAACGGAATCCTAATAAAGGGGGCTGAGCCTTTGGAAAATGCTCATAAAGTAAAAGCCATAATGTTCGATAAAACGGGAACGATAACAAAAGGAACGCCAGAGGTGGCCAAAATCTGGCTGAAAGGTGATTACATGAACCCAATCGTGATTTTATCAGTTTTGGGATGCGCCGAAAGCAACTCTGAACATCCAATAGGACAAGCGATTATCAAATATGTGAAGGAAGTTTTTGGTGAGTATATTTTTAGAGAGACAGTTTTTAAAATAATGAAGAAAACATTTCTTTATAGGATGCGATATTGGGGGATCCTCAAGCAACTTCCAAACGGTCCCCGGATGCGGATTAAAATGCACCGTCTCCAATTTAGACCAAATGGTGAACAACGGAAAAAACAGCCCGGAATTGAACAACTTTTCCTCTCTGGTAACAGCCGGAAGTTCCGGTTTGTTCACGCTGAAAAACGTACAAATCGAAGTGAGTCATTCGCAAAACATGCGTCTCGGACAGCTGATTGGTGTAACCACCAGCAACGAGGAGCTATTGGTCGAATATGAAGTCATTATAGGTAAGTTTTATAACGTTTTTGTTTGTTGACATTTTGGACTTTTTTAATATGGCGGCATCTGATGATAATAAAAAGTAGTTGAATAAATCTTCGTAAAATGGTGAAAAATTAATTGTTTAACATCGTCAAATTAAGCTGAATCTTATATTTATGTGTTACAAGATTTCGTTATAATTTGGGTTATATTTTAGGAAATAGGGAGTGGATGAACAGAAATGGCTTCACCGTCAGTGATGAAGTGGATAGAAAAATGTCTGCTGAAGAGGAACAGGGCACTACTGCGGTAATTTGTGCCATAAATGGTACGAAAAATATCACTATTATTGGGTTTTAAAATTTCAGGAAAAATTGAGCCAGCGGAAAAACCCGTTTTTTCAGAAAAAACGGAAATCCTCAGAAAAATTGATTTTTCATTTTATTCAAAGGGTACCTACTGCAAAAAGGCAAAAGTATTTTTTCTGAATTTTTTTACGGATAATATACGTACACTGATATTGAGAAAAAAGTAAATTTCCGACTCTGATTATAATAAAAATATATATTTTATTATATTAAAAATATTATTTTATTATATATATAGTAGGGTGTTTCAAAAAAATCGACTTTTTCTTTTTATTCAAATGGTCGGCAAATTCTTTCAGAGGATGTCAACACATAGACCTCTTCAAAATTTGAGCTTTTAATTTGAAGATTTAGAGGTCTCGGATCGCAATTTTCTATTTCCCAAGGTCTCCTAACATTTTTCTATAAATTGATTCCTTCCAGAGTTATTCGAGGCCAAAGTTTGATTTCCATCGAATTTTCGCGCTTTTTTAACATTTTTGGTACAATTATCATTATACGGGTGTCCCGAAATTAGGGAGCCAAACTTAAACAGTGCATTATTCGTATAAAAATAACACTTTTATGTTTAATAAACATGTATCAAAAAATGTTCCCTAAAGGAGCTACGGCCCCCTGAATAGGAGCCTAAGAGGATAATTTTTTTTAAACTATTCCTAGAGGGTTGAACATGAACAAATGAATTTTCGGTACTTTGTAGAGGTGGGAAGTTTAGTTCACTTTGCTGATTTCGATCTTTCGATCTCGTTCATTAAAGTGAATAGTACAAAAGACTAGTTCGTTTAGTTCACTGATTTATAATCGGATTTAGTTCAAGTGAACTATATTCCTTGCAGTGATCGAGATTGATTGATTGATTTGCACCAAAGATGCTGGTCAAAATGGTACACTGTTGCCATTAAGTGGTTGATTTGGTTGCCTATTTTAGGGACAATTACGAATTTGCGTGAAAAAAAATCCATTAGTAAATACGAATATAATAAAATATATTTACGGATTTTTAGTTTAGTTCGAATTGATTCGCTCTTTTTATTTTTGGTGATTGAATCTTTTAGTTCAGTTAAGAAATTCGATCTTTTGAACTAGTTCGTTCGCGAACTACACACCTCTAGTACTTTGGTAATTTTGACATGCTGAATCTAGATCTATGATCAAAACTGTTAAAATTTAATCATAGGCGTAACATTTGGAGGGGGCAAAGTTACAAAAATACCCCCAACTTTTTTCTGGGTTAATAATTTAATTTTTTTTATGAAATTATGATAATTTATAGTTTTTACGAAAAATAGGTACTCTTGATTTGAATTGCTCAGATGCACCATTTTCGAGAAAAATGCATTTATATATAAATTACTCTGCATATTATACACATCTCATATTTTCATTAAAACTTTGTAGTAGGCTTTGGAAAAAAGTGACGTTTTTTTGTTTTTCTGTTTTTTTACAACACTTCCTATGTTTCAGATATAAATATGTGATTTTTTTACTACATGATGCTAAAAGTTGAAAAATCGAGAAAATTCGATGGAAATCAAACTTTGGCCTCGAATAACTCTGGAAGAAATCAATTTATAGAAAAATTATAAGAGACATTTTTTATAGAGCGTTAAATTTACTATAAAAATCTATGATGTTCCTTGCCATAAGTTGATTTGATATAGACGTATAAAATTCCAAAGTTAAAAAAAAAAATTCCTATGTTATTTAAATGGGAAATAGAAAATTGCGATCCGCGACCTCTAAATCTTCAAATTAAAAGCTCAAATTTTAACAAGGTCTTTGTTTTAACATCCTCTGAAAGAATTTGCTGACCATTTGAAGAAAAAGAAAAAGTCGATTTTTTTGAAATACCCTAATATATAGTGTGTGCTGGGATAGGTGAAACGACTCTTGTAAAATCAAAAAAAAAATTAAAATTTAATTTTCAGGGGATTAGCCCTGCTTGATAAAAGATTAATTTTTAACATAATTTCAATTTTGAAAAATCAAGTATGCCTTGGAAATATTAAAAAACTATTTTTTATGTAGGTAAAGTGCCTTTCATATGGGATATACGTCAAAATATTTAAAAAAAAAGTTGTTAAGAATCATGTTTTAGGTCCATATACCAAATTTCAAATTTCTTGGCCACTTTGATTTTGTAAAAATCTAGGTAATAAAAAAATTTAAAAAAAGTGGGCCAATAAATTTGAAATTTAGTATATATACAGTGTGACCCATTTGTTTGCAACTCACCCCTGTAAAAGCTTTATTTATTTTGCGATTTTAACCGGATTTGTTTTAAAGTGTAGATCTTGATAAACTGTATTTTTGGAGCAAGACGCCATATTAGTACAAAAAACACCGCCTACTACTAGTACCATGTTACTATTAGTTTAATTTTATTTCAATGTTTTTTTCATGGATAACTTGACCAAATAAATTTTTGTAGTAATTTTTATAAAATTTTTGTATAAGGTCGTTTTGAGGGGTGGTGAATCCAGTGCTGTGCTTAGATTTTGTTTAAAAAAATCGCTAATATGAATTCTTAAAAACTTACTCTTAAAAACTGACATAGTAGGCCTACAGTTTAAAACAAATCCGGTTAAAATGGCACAATAAATAAAGATTTTACAGGGGTGAGTAAACAAACCGGCCACACTGTAGACCTAAAATATGATTCTAAACAACTTTATAATATTTTGTCGTTATCCCATGAAAGGCACTTTACCTGTACAAAAAATAGTTTGTGAGCGATTGTCCATTAATTTATCTACAATATTCTTTAATATTCGTTTAAATCCGACATCAAATAAAAAAGTTATTTGCGATTGAAATTCATCGAAAATTTGTGTGGATCGAATATTTTGCACGTGAGTGTATTATATTCATATGCATATTATATAATAATCATTATATACATAATAGAATATTATTGTCAATATAATAAAACATAGAAATAAAATATACCTACCTAATAATCAGAGTCGGAAATTTATTTTTTTCTCGATATCATGATTATAATAATTATTCCTATTATTTTAATTTAGTACCGGGCCGCAAAACACATATTTGGTGCTGTATAAAAAAAATTATCATTTTATTTGACACATCAATTTATAAAACTATAAATTAACTTTATAAATCATTCATTACTTTCTACATGGATATTTAGATTTAGATTTGCAAAAAGGACCCAACCGTTTACGTTTATTTTCTCAAATCAATTAAATTCAATACATTGTTTAGTTTTACTTGCTTTTTTCTGTAATAAAGTATTTTTTCCTAATTAGAATAATGTTGAATGGTACTTTTACTAAAATGATTATATTTTCCAAAAAATATCAACTTTTCCCAAAAAAGACAATCAAGGCCTGGGGAAAAACGAAAAAAAAAAACAGTTTTGCCGTTTTTTTTCGACTCTTTTAAACCCTACCTATTATAATAATTAAAAAAAACATTTTACGTTATATATTATACAGGGTGTTTCATAATATATGCGCAGGACTTCAGGATGTGATAGCTCATCCAAAAAGATGAAAAAAGTCGCTATTAACTTACCCTCTAAAATGCACAATTTTCGAGATACGGGGTGTTGAAATTTTAGAAAAAAAATCGTTTTTTTAGATTATCTCTGGAACCGTTTATCGTACAAAAAACAGCTTTTGTAAGCATTTTCTACTCATAATAAGCTATGTTTTGTGCCAGAAAAAATTTTTTTTTACTTATAATTGGTGGAGATTTTGAAGGGGGAGCGGGTGTTTTTCTCCTCAACTTCAACGCCCCTAAAAAAAGTACGGTTTTGAGAGGCCCATTCGAACCGTCAATGTTTTCTACAGAAAAAAGGTACTCTTGGTCATAAGCTCTAAAGTTGACCGTTTTCGAGAAAAATCAACTTTTATGTTTATGTTTTAATTTTATTACTAATTAAACAAAATTTATTTTAACGTTAGAAAAAGTAGCAAAACCAAACGATAATTGCAAAATTAAAAAAAAAAATAAAAAATGATTTTTTACTCAAATGCTGAAATGTGCGAAATGCGTTACCTTTACGGTTTGGAGAATTAAGCAAAGACAACTTTTAAATCATTTTTTATTTTGCAATTATGGTTTGGTTTTGTTACTTGTCCTAACGTTAAAATAAATTTTGTTTAATTAGTAAAAAAAAAAAATATTTTTTTTTTAAATTGACCATGTTTTTAAACATAAAAGTTGATTTTTCTCGAAAACGGTCAACTTTAGAGCTTATGACCAGGAGTACCTTTTTTGTGTAGAAAACATTGGCGGTTCGAATGGGCCTCTCAAAACCGAACTTTTTTCAGGGGCGTAGAAGTTGAGGAGAAAAACACCCGCTACCCCTTCAAAATCTCCATCAATTATGGGGGAAAAAAATTTTTTTCTAGCACAAAACATAGCTTATTTTGAGTAGAAAATGCTTACAAAAGCTGTTTTTTGTACGATAAATGGTTCCGGAGATATTCGAAAAAAACGAATTTTTTTCTAAAATTTTAACACCCTGTATCTCGAAAATTGTGCATTTTAGAGCGTAACTTAATAGCGACTTTTTTCATCTTTTTGGATGAGCTATCACATCCTGAAGTCCTGCGCATATATTATGAAACACCCTGTATATATATTATAGGTGAAATTGTGGCAATGCTCAGCATAGCGGATACAGTGAAACCGGAAGCACATTTGGCAGTCTACACGTTGAAGAAAATGGGGTTAGAAGTGATACTTTTGACCGGCGATAATAGAAAAACGGCAACCAGCATTGCAAGACAAGTGGGTATAAACAAAGTTTACGCGGAGGTGCTACCCTCTCACAAAGTGGCGAGAGTTCAAAGGTGAAAATACGTTTTTTATTTTAGTCAAATAATTTTTACCTTATTTCCTCTTAGACTGCAACAAAAGGGCATCAAAGTGTGCATGGTGGGAGACGGCATAAACGATTCTCCCGCGCTTGCGCAGGCCGACGTTGGCATGGCGATCGCCGCCGGAACCGACGTGGCGGTGGAGGCGGCGCACGTTGTGCTCATGCGCAACGATCTTTTAGATGTCGTCGCCTGTTTGCTGCTGTCCAAGAAAACTGTGAACAGGATACGGCTGAACTTTTTGTTCGCCAGTGTATACAATCTATTGGGTGAGTTGTGACACATTATATTTTTCAGTATGTGCGGTTTTGGAATTTTGTAACTATTGGCGGATATAAGTTTTGAATTAAAACCCTTTAAATCAGGGTTAGAACAAGTCATGACATTTTTTATTTAAAATATACAGTTCAAAACAAGTTAAATAATAGTATATTATGTACCCAGTTTGCCATTTTAGTCACGAATTTAATTCAGGCACAAGCAAGCTTGCAATCAAGTGTTTCATTAAATGAGTGCCTAGAAAAGTTTATAAACGAGTTGCATACTATACTTGTTCTACGACAAATATTTTATATTATCTAAAAAATGATTTAAATGAAATATTTGTATAAAGTGACATCAATGCGAAAATAAAGTAACATTTTTGCCGTAATTTTCAAAATATGATTATGTTAAAGAAATATTTTATCCTTTTATTTTTTTATTACTATAATTGCAAAATTCTTACAAGGGAAAATGTACAAAAAGAGAGTTGTATTTATTGGAATTCCCGTTAGAATTTCTAACTTGGGAATCTAATGGAATAAATTTTTCTTCGTAAATCAAAATTTATTCCTTGAAAATACACCAACAATCGATATAAAAGCAGTTTTCATAGTAAAAGAGAAGATAATGCACTACTACGACTGAATAAAAAGGTCAGTTTGTTCAGATAATCTTTTTAAATATTGGCGTCAAGAAACTATTTAATACTTTTGTTTTTTTGTATTGAGATAATAAAATAATTTTCACATTTAGTATTATTTTACAAGAAAGGCACTTTATTTTAACGATTGTATGACATTTGGCAACTGTCAACTAATTTAAAACTTCAGGCCGTGACTAAAAACCTATTGCTAACTTTAGACCATACCTAAAGCGCCATAAAGCCACAACTTGTCAATGTGTATTTAAGAGGTCACTTTGTGTCATGGAAACATGTATGTACAATAATGGACTTATTAATAGTGGAAGAAGAAAAAAATAAAAATCTATTTAAACGATTTTTATTCAAACTAATTTTAATTTTTTATTACAGAATTTTAATTTTATTTTATAACATGCTTCACCGGAAAATATTTGACTTTAAATTTTCTTTTTACCATATTTTTGAAATTCTGCCAAGCCAGATAATATTATGTTTAGTAGTATATTATACTACTATACTTATATACTCCTATTGCATACTTTTTTTCATTGAGAGAAATAAAATGAAATAAAGGAGAAATTAAAAAGTGAGGTTAGATCATTTGACAGATGTTCTATTTTATTTAGTATACCAGGAGCGCGTTCGAAAACTCGCAAGAGTGCACTCTGTATACACTCCAAGTTTACCTTGCGCGTTCGAAATCTCTGGTATATACCTAGATATATGCAACTGTCAACTGTTCGAAAACAGCAAGTATATGCCCAGAGTGCACTCTCGGTTGTCCAAGCTTTAGACTTGGTTAAGTTTTACCCGTCATGCGCAAAGCCTATGCGGCATAGGGTACATCAAACAATAATTTTAATTTACCTTCATATAATTTATTAATAAAAAAAACGAAAAACAGTTAAATAAAAGAATTTATTTAAAATAAATTATTTAAAAAATATAAACTCTAAAAAAAACAAACAAAAAATAGCACAAAACCTACACAATATTTTAATAATTATATGTATTCAGTCAAATAACAAGCAAAACCAATTGGTTTTAGAAAACTACAACATAAAGTTTATAGGTATATGCTCCGCGGCGTTCGAAAATAACAAGGAGGTCAGGTATAATTAGTCCTGTCAATCGAGAACTGCGATAATACCCGCAATAGGTTTTCAAAATGCTCACAGTTATCCTCGCAATAAAATCAAAATCCTCACAAAATCCTCACCAAAACTTAAAAAAATAATAAGATATACAATTTAATAAGTTATCACTTATTTATATTAAAAAACATTTATATCATCACAGATTTTTTTATTAAAAACAAATAATAAACTATTAAAAAATTAATTTTTTAATTTTATTTATAAGTAAATACCTACTCACTTAAAAAATAATTATTAAAATAAAGTTTTTCAACAGTATATTATTGATAACTTACCGTGTTTGAACTTAATTTCTTAAGCCACTTATCCATTACTTTAACTTTTAATCAAATAAAATTAACCCATGCAAAATAAACGAAGTTTTTGTTTTTATTACATTTTAATCTTATTCTGTTGGCACACATGATTTCGTTTGTATTTTACACAAATATGTGATGTCATAGACTGTCAGTGCCATCTCTAGTCAACAGTCTGAACTATCGATCATCAGTGTTGCCGGACTTACCGAAAAATAAATAATTTTTTTAAATAAATTAATAATTTTTATACTATTAAAATAATTTTTTTAAATAAATTAATAATTTTTATACTATTAAATAATTCAATGTTTCCAGTAGTATAGTAGTAATCCTCACAAATCCTCACAAAAAGTTAATCCTCACACTTTACCCCACAGCATATCTAAATGCTAAATAAATTAATAATTTTTATACTATTAAAATAATTTTTTTAAATAAATTAATAATTTTTATACTATTAAAATAATTCAATGTTTCCAGTAGTATAGTAGTAATCCTCACAAATCCTCACAAAAAGTTAATCCTCACACTTTACCCCACAGCATATCTAAATGCTCACCGATGTGAGCATTTACCCGCAAATTGACAGCACTGGGTATAATGTAAAGTTACGTGATTATATACTTATCCTTATACCATATCCAAAGTAGACTCTCATTTCGAACGCACTCCTGGGGCGACTATGATATTTTTGGACTTTCAACTACCAGATTGCGGCCATTTCAAGCGGATGGACGGGACAAATCACAAAACTGTTTTTATAAAAAAAATTGTAGCTAATTTATTATATATTATTTTTGCATCAAAATTGTCAAAAAAATTCTTCTATTATAAGGGTATACATTAAATTAAAAAAATCGCAAGAAATATTTTATAAAAGTAGAGATAATTTCAATAATTGACAGGGATGGACGGGACAAGATAAATCTTTTTTTTGTCCCGTCCACACCTTTCAATTATTAAAATTATATCTATTTTCATAAAATATTTCTTGAGTTTTTTTTATTTAATGTATAACCTAATAAAAGAAGAATATTTTTGCCAATTTTGATGCCAAAATATTATATAATAAATAATCTACAATTTTTTTTATAAAAACTGTTTTGTAATTCGTGCGTTTCGCGCGCTTGAAATGGCCGATTGGTCCAAATCACAATGAATAATGAAATCGGCCAATCACTGATGCCGTTGTTAGGTTATAGTCATATAGTCTTAGCGATGACCTAGTTTCTTTTTTTGAGGGGAAATTTGTCGATTTGTCGTATTATGTTACCTTATGCGCATGGTCAGTTTATAAGTGGGGGATTTAAAATATATGATACCATAGACATAGTAATACGTCCACGTATGATACGAATTGTCAACTAAATAAAATTTAAATTATATCAAATTTTTCTAAATCATTTGCTTACTTCGCCTAGGTTAAGTTTACATAAATTTCTGTGGTTTGGCTTTATAAAAAGCAAAAAATGGCATAATATGCCAAAATAATTGGCACACAACAAAAAAACAAACAAAATGGTTACTTTTTTGTGGCATTTAACCACTGTTTGCACAAATGAAAGTTTTTCGGGAATCGATGAAATTTAATTTTTTTATTTAAAGGGTTTTTCTTGGACTGGTTGTCCGAATTGCATCCAAATATGCCACACCGAATTTTAATAAATGCAAATGGCACGACACAAACTAAAACACAAACAAAACAGGTTAACACAACGCAATAACAATAATTTGAACACTGAAAAGTAATTCGAACCTTACCAAACGCAAAAACAACAAGTTAAACAAAAAATAGAGCAAGTTAACATCCAACAGCATCGCAAAAACAAGAATTTTAGTAGCAGATAAATAAAATGCATGTTAAACACTCAACAAGTGACGTATTTAAGCCCCGCCCAACATGCGCACTATCCTATCTTAAGGTGTATGTATCTTGTTGTACATGTGTGGAGGTATGTGGCTCCACATCAAAGTCTTACTTTGACATTTGAATAAGGAATGCAGTCACATAATTAAGTCAGATTAACGCTATTTTCGGATTGTTTTCAAAAAATATGACAATATACATGGTGTCCCTGAAATGCCTGTATAAAATGATACCACATATTCCTGAAACTGAAATAATAAGATATAACTAAATTTTCTCATATACAAAAGTTGATAATAAATAACCAAAGTTGAAAGTTTTTCTTCGAATTTTTTAAATAACTTTGGAAAAAACAATACAATTTTATTTTTGGGGCTTTTCAGACTGAGAAAAATAAATACCTAATAAAAAAATGTTGGTTGTAGAGGGCGCTGTCTGCGACACTTTGAATACGTCACATCTTTTTTGTGTCTTAGTGTATTCACGTTTTTTGCGAAGTTAATATAAAACCCGCTAATTTGTTTCTCAAAAATGCGCAGTGTTGCCATAATATTATGTAACAAAAACGTAACATTTCCTTCTTAGGAATTCCGTTGGCAGCCGGCGCGTTCAGCTTCGTCGGCTTCATGCTGGCCCCGTGGATGGCCAGCGCGGCCATGGCCTTGAGCAGCGTTTCCGTCGTCGGCTCCAGTTTGCTCCTGAAAACCTGGAAAAAGCCGACGAAACGCGATCTGGAAACCGTGGAATACCTCCAGTCCATAGACGACCGACAACTGGACGCCATCTCCGTTCACAGAGGTCTGGACGATCTGGAGAACGTATCGGCAACGCCGACAAGCTTATCCAGGTACGATTTAAGGTGTGCGGATTACTAAAACTAGGTGGCGCTGGTACACAAGGTGGTTTTTGGAGGTAGAACCAAACTGTTTAAAATAACCACTACTGTTGACAGTTTGTTCGATTGGTTGTGGTGGGTTTAATTTTGTTTAATAACCAGATTATAAATAATAACCACTATGTTATAGTGTGTGTTCGTTCACAGATAGAGTTTATTTTTTATTGCAAATTATATTCTCGAACACGCTGTATATGTTTGTTAAAATTTGAGATTATTAGTCGTATATTGTTTATAGTTAACTATGATAGTTAATATTAGAATTTGTAGTACTTTTTATTTTTTATTCTAGAAAAAAATTCGAAATTGCTGATAATAGAGAAAATCGAAAATCGATTTAAGTATAAAAAAATCGTAGTAAGTTTATTCTTATCAATTTTAATTTTGCTTTTTTATTTTTTTTTGTATGCATGTTTTTTTGTTTAACTGTGATTCTAATTTATTTATTTTTTTGTTACCATAATAAAATTTTATTTTATTTTTCATTCTTTATTTTTGTATGTCTGTGCTTGTCTAACCTTAATTAAGCTATTTTATTTTATTCATTTTATTTAACACTTTTTTGGTAAGTATCATTTTTATTTATTAATTTCAGACTGACTTCGCCAAATAAAACTTTGCTTGTGAGTTTCTTTCTCTAATAGCTAACTTTTGGGTATTTTATTAAAAAATAATGGGTGTTTCCAAATAAGTTGTCATCCTTTAAGGGTTTTTCCTCTATCAAGTTATAAGTAGAAATTTTGGGCCGCCACTGGTTGTTCCTGGCCTATGAGACGCTAAATATGCTTGCACAGTGGGCAATAATCTACATTCATTAAACATTTTTTTGTTATCATTGATTACTTTGTTGATAATTGTTTTTGATAGAGGAAAAACTTTCTTGTCTTGGCGTGTACTATCATCCCCCCAAAGGATGACAATTTATTAGGTGGTATATAGGTACAGGGACTAGCCTAAACGACTTTTTAACTATCTTATGGTGCGTATACACTATGCGAAATGATTCGTCTAGTGTGTACACTCCTTTACATTATTTGCTAAATACATTTTACATTATAAAAATTTGTTTAGGAATAATTTTTGGGGTTTAATTATTTTAAAATGTTTAATAATTAAAATTGTATTTTTTTTTAGATTCTTAAACAAAGGAGGTAAAACTTCGAAAAGACTGTGTGTCAATGACGACGATGACGTCAGCGTGGATTTTGGTAACAAAAATGGCCGCTACGATGCCAACGAGCCGCTCATGTAAATATTTATTTTAAAGAAACTGTAAAATATTTTTATTTGTGAAATAAAATAAAAATTAAGTCTAACCAGGTACTTAAATATAAGTTAGGTACTTCCAAGGCAACCAGAAATATACAGGGCCGTATTTATTAAATATTTTTTATCTTAACAATCTTATTTAATCGCCATAAACAAAATATATTCCTCATGGTTACTTAATTTTTTAATTATTAAAGCATTTTTCTTAATTCACACTGAATACTGCCCAAGTTGTTTTGTTATTCTTATTCTCTCTAATTATATTTAAGTGAAAATATATGTGATACTTTTTAAATATTTTGAAATGATTTTTTGTAATATTATTAATATATTAATATTTATTTTATATAAAAATCTATATAGCGTTGTACGATATTTTATTTTTTAATAAAATTATGTAAACACACAGAAAATAGTTTAATTTTTTTTCATCCTATTTTTGGATTATAATATCATCCAAAAATATTATGTGAATAGTAAAAAATCCTGACATATTTGATAAAGTGTGTTTGTTTGCCTTCCAGGCAGCAACGGAATGACTTGATAGTTTGCTTAGAGATAGTATATAGGATACTTTTTTGGCTATTTTAATTATTTCATTATTTTTTTACCCAGAATCTAAGAGTTTTTTTGAGACGTTGCTAAATTTCCAAAAATTCCACAGCGTTTGTCTGTGAGGCACAAATTAGCAACGCAGCCATGGCTGCAGCATCTCCTATAATATATATATATATATATATATTATATGGTGATGAATTGTGCAATACGCACGAAGGCATGCGCATAGCGACGTTTCGTGCAAGTCTTGTCGTTTCAAAATCTCGGTCCTGCACGATTTTTATTGCCAGTTGCATGCAAATCTGGTGGAAAATTTGGTTACATTTTTTAAGCGTACAAAAATTTTCACATTACACATAATTTTCCACGCCGCTGTCAACTTTGTGTGTAACGGCGGGATAGTTGAACATTTATTATGATTTTGTGGAACACTTAAAAAATAGCTACATGAGCATCAATCAACGTAAAAAGTGAAAGGTGAAATTTAAAATCGACGGAAAAACCACGGAAACCTCGAGATAGCTAACAATAAAAAGTAAGTATTGTTTTATTCAAAGTACCTAAAAAAAGTATGCAAAACAAAAAACAATTATAAACAAAGTAATCAATGATAACACAAATGTAAAAGTTAAATGTTGATAATATTCCACTGTAGCGGCCCTAATTTTCTACTTTTCTTTTAAAAATTTTAATGATTTTTTATTATAAAAAAAGGCACTAATGCACCCTGTATAATGACAAAAATTGGTTTGGAAGATTTAGGTGGACATATGCAAGAACAAGTGCAAAAACGAGTTACCGAGTTTTGTAAAAAACTTAAAGAACGCTGGACTAACTCCAGGATTCAGATAAAATAAGAAAAAATAAGATGACACGTTCCTATACAAAAATTTCCTACTTGCCCTCCTTACGGAGACATGGGCCCCGAAACGACTCCCCTTCAAATTGGTTTTCCTTGAATAACTTTTAAAGTACTGAATATAATTTAACACAAATTTAATATGATGGACCTCTGAAAATCCTCATGCGACTATTGTTTCGCATTATCAACATCAGTTCCAACCAATCTAGGCAGGAATCATTCGCAATATTTTGATTGGACCATTCGTATTGCCGGCACGATTGAATGGACAACTTTATTTGGAGTTTCTCCAGAACGCTTTTCGGGATTTAATAGAGCCCTTACCACTTGAAAGTTTCAAGTTGAAACCCGCCTAAACATGTACTTCTTGCACCACCTCATTTCAGCGTTGCTGTGTGACTTGAATAACGTTTATCCAAACCGTTGGATAGGTAGAGGAGGACCTATCAGCGTTGCCATTCGTACGGTAATTACCGTATTTGTACGGTAATTTGAATGAAAATACGGTATACGGTACAAACCTCAATACCGTACACAAATGTACGGTAAATTTACTAACTGACATATTTTCATACATAATATCCCAGATAGCACAAAGGTATACTATGGACGTCCAATGGACGTATGCTCGTCTGTATGTACATAGGATGTCCATTTTTTTTCTATGGACGTCCCATGGACATCCGTTTAGCGTCCAGATGTCACAACTTTGGACATCCATAAGGCGTCCACCGATGGACGTCTATAAGGTGTTTGAACCATTCCTCCAGCATCCAGGACCTGCTTTTTTGCTTACTTTAACTGTTTTTTGCGACTGTATTTTCATTGCGATGTTGCAGAAAATTTTCTGTCTGGCTCAGTAACAATCCCACTAGGAATATAAATATTCTAAAAGTTGTTAAAAGTTACAACATTCAATGTTGAACATTGCAGGAAATCCTTGTATTCGACTCAGGAACATTACATTAGCAATACTACAAGTGTTTAATATTTCATTGATAGCTTAAGTCCTTTATAGCACGCGCTTGCTTGAATGTCAGTGAGATTGATCATAACTGTTGTTATGCAGCCAACAATACGTTTTAACTTGCATTTCTGTAATAATAATTATGGACGTAAAATGGACACTATATGGACGTCCATTAAAATCGTACAAAGGATGTACACGGAACAATTACATCCAATGGATATCCAATGGATTTCTTTTATGGATATCCAGGATATACATAGGATATCCGGGATATCCAATGGATAACCATTGGATATATAAATGTCCGACCCTCCTGGACATAGTGTGGATATCCAATGGATACCCAGTGGATATAGTATTGTATGCAATAAGGTTGTAATCTGTATTCAATATGGAGATTGTATGGATATCCAATGGATAACCATTGGATATATAAATGTCCGACCCTCCTGGACATAGTGTGGATATCCAATGGATACCCAGTGGATATAGTATTGTATGCAATATGGTTGTCATCTGTATTGGATATGGTGAATCAATGGATATTTACTTTTCAATAAATAACATTGGGTTTTAAAATAAAAGTCTTATTCTTTAATTTAAATATTTATTTTTATGAAAACATAAAATAGAACAGAAAACTACATATAACTAAAGAAGTGCTTGCCATCACTCCTCCAGCTGTCATTTGCCTTTTTATCAGCCTAATCATTTAGGGCCTATTTCACCTGTCTCCTTATGATCCCCAAAATTTGGCCAATCCATCAGCCCATTTGTTTAACATGGCACAATGACTAATGTACCATGCCCACCAACACTGACAGACAGACTGTTTCGACCTGTTGGGTCTCATCAGTGTCAGGCAGTTGGTGCCGAGAGACACGCTTCAAGCCAAGCAACCGCCCACCTATATACTAGTTGGGCGACCTGGACAGCGGCGAGATGCAGCGGCAAGGTAATATGGTGACATTTATCTTCTGTGTTCGCCGGCAGTGTTGTCAGACGTTTAAATAATTTCAGAAAGCTCATCAAAATGGCGGTTATATTATTAAATCTTTAATACTTAATTAATTAGTATACCTAGTATACCTATTTGACATAAATGTGGTGAATAATTATTTTAAATTTATTTAATTTATTTATTAAAACTTAATAAAGTACGGAAATATATTTCGTTTAGTTATTTTGCTTATAACCGGCAACACTGCAGATTCTCAAATTCAGCGCGTGCGTAGTACATATATGAAATACAATAATAAACAAAAAGGACTTTTTTAAGTAATTTTTTATTGTATTGCAGACTGTCATAGTCATATTATTAACAGAAATAATATTATTAATATATAAATATTATTATCTGGGTAAAGTGAACATTTCAAAATTAAAAATTTCGTAGCTCTTGGCAAAAAATCAATTTAACGTAAAGTCGTTTTTTTTTACATATGCTAGTTTAAACCATCACAAAATCCCACATGTATACATACAAGTATATATACAAGATATCCATATCAGTTATCCACCGGATATCCAGTGGATATCCAGTGGATATACATTAGATGTACAGTGGATATACTTTGGACATACATTAGTTATCCATTGGATATATATTAGAGATACTTTGTTGAAATTGGGTTAATAACGATTTAAATCATATTTATTAATAATTACATAAATTTATCCTATAAGGGGCTATTTTAAAAAAGAAAAAAATATTTTTAATGTTTTTGTTTTTATTTGAACATCCAGTATGGATATCCATCGGATATCCAGTGGATATCCAGTGGATATACATTAGATGTACAGTGGATATACTTTGGACATACATTAGTTATCCATTGGATATATATTAGAGATACTTTGTTGAAATTGGGTTAATAACGATTTAAATCATATTTATTAATCATTACATAAATTTATCCTATAAGGGGCTATTTTAAAAAAGAAAAAAATATTTTTAATGTTTTTGTTTTTTTTTTGAACATCCAGTATGGATATCCATTGGATATCCAGTGGATATCCAGTGGATATACATTAGATGTACAGTGGATATACTTTGGACATACATTAGTTATCCATTGGATATATATTAGAGATACTTTGTTGAAATTGGGTTAATAACGATTTAAATCATATTTATTAATCATTACATAAATTTATCCTATAAGGGGCTATTTTAAAAAAGAAAAAAATATTTTTAATGTTTTTGTTTTTTTTTGAACATCCAGTATGGATATCCATCGGATATCCAGTGGATATCCAGTGGATATACATTAGATGTACAGTGGATATACTTTGGACATACATTAGTTATCCATTGGATATATATTAGAGATACTTTGTTGAAATGGGTTAATAACGATTTAAATCATATTTATTAATCATTACATAAATTTATCCTATAAGGGGCTATTTTAAAAAAGAAAAAAATATTTTTAATGTTTTTGTTTTTTTTTTGAACATCCAGTATGGATATCCATTGGATATCCAATGGATATCGTAAAAGGCATGGATGTTATATGGACATTGGGATAGCCATTGGATATCCATTGGATAGCGTGTTCTGTGTGGGGATGTTGTTTGTTGATGTTTTGTTTACGATGTTTAAGTTGTTTTGTTGACTGTACATGTTGTTGCTTGATGTGTAGGAGTTGTAATTGACGTTTTCTGTTATTAGAAAATTGTGTTTAATCCTTTTATATAAATATTCTAACAAAAATAAAATAAAGAAAATAAAATAAAAATTTTAAACCCTTATCATTCTAAAACTATTTGTCAGAAAAAATAATTGAAATTTTGTATGTACTTAAAATAACCCGTTAATATACCGTTGGTGCGTCATTTTGACGCATGTATAACAGATGACAACTGTCAATGAACATAAAACTAACTTCAGCCTGTGACCAAAAACCTGTAGCTAACTTCAGCCCGTGACTAAAACGCCATAGATACAGTTTGTCAACGTGAGTAAAACACAGGATACATTTAATAATTTATTAGGTAAATAATTAAAGGACTAGAACATTTACATTTTGGTTAAATTACAAATAAATTATTAAATCAGACTTATAAGGAAATAATGTTTGTACTACATTAAAAAACACCTATTTTTAAAATAGACGAATTTTCTCGAATTTAGTGATATTTAAAGCTCTATAGTCTATCTACAGATGTAAAAAGTGGTGTTGACAGTCGAAAAATGGCAACACACCAACATAAATAAATAAATAATACTATTTTTAGTTAGTTTTTATCATGTCCCATGATGGGGCTTCAAATTTCTCCCCGTGGGTTAACTTATGCGATATATAATAATGTTTCATAACGAATTGTTTCTGGCAAATCTCGCACGTAAAATTCGACTGTTTATCGTGCGTTTTTTTGTGTTTCAACAGATTATCGCGCCTGGAAAAACTCTTGTCGCATATGTTGCATTGGTAATTTTTTTGGCCCGAGTGCAACGTCATATGACGAAGCAAGTGCTCTTTCCTCATGAACGCTTTATTGCACATCTCGCACCTGTACGGCCTGAACCCGGTGTGCAACTTAACATGCTGATACAAATGCTCGCGACGCTTGAAAGATTTCTTGCATATGTCGCACGTGTGGGATTTTTTCATGTTGTTTGTGGTAGTAGTGTCGATTATCACCGCTGGGGCGTCGGCCTCGACCATCTCCACCTTTGGCGCCGCTATTGTAACGTGCTGTATTATGTTCGGTAGATTATTCGATCTACTGTACTGATTATTATGTCCCGATATATCCGACATGTTTTGGTTGAGGATGTTTAAGTTTATCGTCGAGGTCTCTTGTATTACATTCGAGTTTGTTATGATGTTGTTTGTTGATGTTGTGTTTACTATGTTTAAGTTGTTTTGTTGACTGTACATATTGTTGCTTGATGTGTAGGAGTTGTAATTGCCGTTTTCTGTTATTAGAAAATTGTGTTTAATCCTTTTATATAAATATTCTAACAAAAATAAAATAAAGAAAATAAAATAAAAATTTTAAACCCTTATCATTCTAAAACTATTTGTAAGAAAAAATAATTGAAATTTTGCGTGTACTTAAAATAACCCGTTAATATACCGTTGGTGCGTCATTTTAACGAATGTATAACAGATGACAACTGTCAATGAACATAAAGCTAACTTCAGCCTGTGACCAAAAACCTGTAGCTAACTTCAGCCCGTGACTAAAACGCCATAGATACAGTTTGTCAACGTGAGTAAAACACAGGATACATTTAATAATTTATTAGGTAAATAATTAAAGGACTAGAACATTTACATTTTGGTTAAATTACAAATAAATTATTAAATCAGACTTATAAGGAAATAATGTTTGTACTACATTAAAAAACACCTATTTTTAAAATAGACGAATTTTCTCGAATTTAGTGATATTTAAAGCTCTATAGTCTATCTACAGATGTAAAAAGTGGTGTTGACAGTCGAAAAATGGCAACACACCAACATAAATAAATAAATAATACTATTTTTAGTTAGTTTTTATCATGTCCCATGATGGGGCTTCAAATTTCTCCCCGTGGGTTAACTTATGCGATATATAATAATGTTTCATAACGAATTGTTTCTGGCAAATCTCGCACGTAAAATTCGACTGTTTATCGTGCGTTTTTTTGTGTTTCAACAGATTATCGCGCCTGGAAAAACTCTTGTCGCATATGTTGCATTGGTAATTTTTTTGGCCCGAGTGCAACGTCATATGACGAAGCAAGTGCTCTTTCCTCATGAACGCTTTATTGCACATCTCGCACCTGTACGGCCTGAACCCGGTGTGCAACTTAACATGCTGATACAAATGCTCGCGACGCTTGAAAGATTTCTTGCATATGTCGCACGTGTGCGATTTTTCCATGTTGTTTGTGGTAGTAGTGTCGATTGTCACCGCTGGGGCGTCGGCCTCGACCATCTCCACCTTTGGCGCCGCTATTGTAACGTGCTGTATTATGTTCGGTAGATTATTCGATCTACTGTACTGATTATTATGTCCCGATATATCCGACATGTTTTGGTTGAGGATGTTTAAATTTATCGTCGAGGTCTCTTGTATTACGTTCGAGTTTGTTATGATGTTGTTTGTTGATGTTGTGTTTACGATGTTTAAGTTGTTTTGTTGACTGTACATTGATGTGTAGGAGTTGTAATTGCCGTTTTCTGTTATTAGAA
Source organism: Brassicogethes aeneus (assembly GCA_921294245.1). Taxonomy (NCBI): domain Eukaryota; kingdom Metazoa; phylum Arthropoda; class Insecta; order Coleoptera; family Nitidulidae; genus Brassicogethes; species Brassicogethes aeneus. The sequence continues at coordinate 8,383,620 of OV121141.1, read as the reverse complement.
AATTGTGTTTAATCCTTTTATATAAATATTCTAACAAAAATAAAATAAAAATTTTAAACCCTTATCATTCTTAAACTATTTGTCAGAAAAAATAATTGAAATTTTGTGTGTACTTAAAATAACCCGTTAATATACCGTTGGTGCGTCATTTTGACGAATGTATAACAGATGACAACTATCAATGAACATAAAACTAACTTCAGCCTGTGACCAAAAACCTGTAGCTAACTTCAGGCCGTGACTAAAACGCCATAGATACAGTTTGTCAACGTGAGTAAAACACAGGATACATTTAATAATTTATTAGTTAAATAATTAAAGGACTAGAACATTTACATTTTGGTTAAATTACAAATAAATTATTAAATCAGACTTATAAGGAAATAATGTTTGTACTACATTAAAAACACCTATTTTTAAAATAGACGAATTTTCTCGAATTTAGTGATATTTAAAGCTCTATAGTCTATCTACAGATGTAAAAAGTGGTGTCGACAGTCGAAAAATGGCAACACACCAACATAAATAAATAAATAATACTATATTTAGTTAGTTTTTATCATGTCCCATGATGGGGCTTCAAATTTCTCCCCGTGGGTTAACTTATGCGATATATAATAATGTTTCATAACGAATTGTTTCTGGCAAATCTCGCACGTAAAATTCGACTGTTTATCGTGCGTTTTTTTGTGTTTTAACAGATTATCGCGCCTGGAAAAACTCTTGTCGCATATGTTACATTGGTAATTTTTTTGGCCCGAGTGTAACGTCATATGACGAAGCAAGTGCTCTTTCCTCATGAACGCTTTATTACACATCTCGCACCTGTACGGCCTGAACCCGGTGTGCAACTTAACATGCTGATATAAGTGCTCGCGACGCTTGAAAGATTTCTTGCATATGTCGCACGTGTGCGATTTTTCCATGTTGTTTGTGGTAGTAGTGTCGATTGTCACCGCTGGGGCGTCAGCCTCGACCATCTCCACCTTTGGCGCCGCTATTGTAACGTGCTGTATTATGTTGGGTAGATTATTCGATCTACTGTACTGATTATTGTGTCCCGATATATCCGACATGTTTTGGTTGAGGATGTTTAGATTTATCGTCGAGGTCTCTTGTATTACGTTCGAGTTTGTTATGATGTTGTTTGTTGATGTTGTGTTTACGATGTTTAAGTTGTTTTGTTGACTGTACATATTGTTGCTTGATGTGTAGGAGTTGTAATTGCCGTTTTCTGTTATTAGAAAATTGTGTTTAATACTTTTATTATATAAATATTCCAACAAAAATAAAATAAAGAAAATAAAATAAAATTTTTAATCCCTTATCATTCTAAAACTATTTGTCAGAGAAAATAATTGAAATTTTGTGCGTACTTAAAATAACCCGTTAATATACCGTTGGTGCGTCATTTTAACGAATGTATAACAGATGACAACTATCCATGAACATAAAGCTAACTTCAGCCTGTGACCAAAAACCTGTAGCTAACTTCAGCCCGTGACTAAAACGCCATAGATACAGTTTGTCAACGTGAGTAAAACACAGGGTACATTTAATAATTTATTAGTTAAATAATTAAAGGACTAGAACATTTACATTTTGGTTAAATTACAAATAAATTATTAAATCAGACTTATAAGGAAATAATGTTTGTACTACATTTAAAAACACCTATTTTTAAAATAGACGAATTTTCTCGAATTTAGTGATATTTAAAGCTCTATAGTCTATCTACAGATGTAAAAAGTGGTGTCGACAGTCGAAAAATGGCAACACACCAACATAAATAAATAAATAATACTATATTTAGTTAGTTTTTATCATGTCCCATGATGGGGCTTCAAATTTCTCCCCGTGGGTTAACTTATGCGATATATAATAATGTTTCATAACGAATTGTTTCTGGCAAATCTCGCACGTAAAATTCGACTGTTTATCGTGCGTTTTTTTGTGTTTTAACAGATTATCGCGCCTGGAAAAACTCTTGTCGCATATGTTACATTGGTAATTTTTTTGGCCCGAGTGTAACGTCATATGACGAAGCAAGTGCTCTTTCCTCATGAACGCTTTATTACACATCTCGCACCTGTACGGCCTGAACCCGGTGTGCAACTTAACATGCTGATATAAGTGCTCGCGACGCTTGAAAGATTTCTTGCATATGTCGCACGTGTGCGATTTTTCCATGTTGTTTGTGGTAGTAGTGTCGATTGTCACCGCTGGGGCGTCCGCCTCGACCATCTCCACCTTTGGCGCCGCTATTGTAACGTGCTGTATTATGTTGGGTAGATTATTCGATCTACTGTACTGATTATTGTGTCCCGATATATCCGACATGTTTTGGTTGAGGATGTTTAAGTTTATCGTCGAGGTCTCTTGTATTACGTTCGAGTTTGTTATGATGTTGTTTGTTGATGTTGTGATGTTGTGATTACTATGTTGTTTTGTTGACTGTGATTACTATGTTGTTTTGTTGACTGTGATTACTATGTTGTTTTGTTGACTGTGATTACTATGTTGTTTTGTTGACTGTACATATTGTTGCTTGATGTGTAGGAGTTGTAATTGCCGTTTTCTGTTATTAGAAAATTGTGTTTAATCCTTTTATATAAATATTCTAACAAAAATAAAATAAAGAAAATAAAATAAAAATTTTAAACCCTTATCATTCTAAAACTATTTGTCAGAAAAAATAATTGAAATTTTGTGTGTACTTAAAATAACCCGTTAATATACCGTTGGTGCGTCATTTTGACGAATGTATAACAGATGACAACTGTCAATGAACATAAAACTAACTTCAGCCTGTGACCAAAAACCTGTAGCTAACTTCAGCCCGTGACTAAAACGCCATAGATACAGTTTGTCAACGTGAGTAAAACACAGGATACATTTAATAATTTATTAGTTAAATAATTAAAGGACTAGAACATTTACATTTTGGTTAAATTACAAATAAATTATTAAATCAGACTTATAAGGAAATAATGTTTGTACTACATTAAAAAACACCTATTTTTAAAATAGACGAATTTTCTCGAATTTAGTGATATTTAAAGCTCTATAGTCTATCTACAGATGTAAAAAGTGGTGTCGACAGTCGAAAAATGGCAACACACCAACATAAATAAATAAATAATACTATATTTAGTTAGTTTTTATCATGTCCCAAGATGGGGCTTCAAATTTCTCCCCGTGGGTTAACTTATGCGATATATAATAATGTTTCATAACGAATTGTTTCTGGCAAATCTCGCACGTAAAATTCGATTGTTTGTCGTGCGTTTTTTTGTGTTTCAACAGATTATCGCGCCTGGAAAAACTTTTATCGCATATGTTACATTGGTAATTTTTTTGGCCCGAGTGCAACGTCATATGACGAAGCAAGTGCTCTTTCCTCATGAACGCTTTATTACACATCTCGCACCTGTACGGCCTGAACCCGGTGTGCAACTTAACATGCTGATATAAATGCTCGCGACGCTTGAAAGATTTCTTGCATATGTCGCACGTGTGCGATTTTTCCATGTTGTTTGTGGTAGTAGTGTCGATTGTCACCGCTGGGGCGTCCGCCTCGACCATCTCCACCTTTGGCGCCGCTATTGTAACATGCTGTATTATGTTGGGTAGATTATTCGATCTACTGTACTGATTATTATGTCCCGATATATCCGACATGTTTTGGTTGAGGATGTTTAAATTTATCGTCGAGGTCTCTTGTATTACGTTCGAGTTTGTTATGATGTTGTTTGTTGATGTGTTTACGATGTTTAAGTTGTTTTGTTGACTGTACATATTGTTGCTTGATGTGTAGGAGTTGTAGTTGCCGTTTTCTGTTACGTTGTTATAAATCACGGTGTGGTTTTGGTTGTGTTTTTCCTCGACTTTCTCGTTGTAAATAAAACTTTTATTTTTATTCATTAGCTGTTGTTTTTCGTATGTTTCTTCTGTTAAGTCGATTTTAATGATGTTGTCCTCCAAACTTAATGGATCTTTTGTTACAATCGGTGATTCCTTTCGTCGATTTTTTTTATTCCTTATACTGTTAGGATTTATAACCTCAAAATCTGGATACAACTGGGCAATATTCAAAACTTCACCGTTTGAATTGACAACAACATTACTCAAAACTTCATTCCTATTACTCTTATTTATGGCGTTTAAATTAAGGGAACTGAAATTTTGATTTTGATTGGGGTTTTGTATGATTTTGGATTCCAATATTTCGACTTTGGGGTTTTTTGATGTTACATTTGGGTTTGTTACGATGGTTGGTAGTTGTAGGGTGTAAAACGGCACCGACGCCTCCACTGGGTTTTTTTCTTGAATTTGCTCCTGAAAATTTTGCTGTTTTTGCACTTGCTGGACATTTGTCGAAGTGGTCGTTACTTCAGATTGTGGGGGTGGTTTTGTGTCCTTGATGTACACCTTAAAAAAATACAGTGTAATTTTTTGGCATTATCTTTTTTCTTTAGTTAAAAAAGTTGAATTACGCGAAAAAACTAAAGTTCTTTTTTTTATCTGGACTGCGGCAACGTTGCAAATTTAGGGCTTTGGTTGGTAAATACGGAACCAAAATTGGTTGCATTGATTAAAACAAACTAAACTATAGTTATAAATGCAATTATACGCTGTGAAATGTTAAAGGCAAGTTAGTTACGTCATAATAATAATCCGTTTTTGTTCCCCGAGCGTTTTAAAATTGATGTCAAGCTAGATAGCTCATATGGTAGGGCGTTCGCATAGCATGCGAGAGGTACCGGGTTCGATACTCAGAAGTTGTCGAAGTTTTTTTATTTTTTATCTCATAAATTTCTGGTTTCTTTTTTAAAAAGTGTTGGGTTGGGTTGGTTGGTTTGCTTTAGTTTTATCGTAACATAAAATCTACTAGAAGTTGTCGAACTTTTTTTATTTTATATTTATAAATTTGTTTGTTTGTTAAAAAGTGTTAGTTGGTTGGTTGGTTTTAGTTTTGTAGTAACATAAAATCTTAAAAAAATGACGTACCTAATGTGCCTTTAACATTTCGAATCGCGGCACGTTAGCGTGCCTCTAGTCACAGCGGTAATTATAATGTAATTGTGGTTATGTTTAAATTATTCTAGGTTAAATGGAACGGTTGACAAAATTCGTAGTTTAAAATGCAATTAAATAATTAACATAGTTTTGGTGGTGCGTAGATGAGTAAAAAAGTAGTTAAATATAGGTGACTACGGCCCAGGAGAGACAAGGTATTCTTAGCGGATAATAATCTTCGATTTGAAAAGAATTTAGGTACCTACCTATATTAAAGAAATTAAAATGTTATGTAAACACACGTGAATGTTGTCCAATCATTGGACTTCAATGCTGAATGGGTATTTTGTTAAAGCTACTGAACATTAATACTTGTAGGAGGGATGTAAGCAAATTTGTATGACCTTTCCATGTCACGGTCATAATGAAAATGAAGGTCATGTCATTTATTTTTATGACACCCTTGTCATTAATTTTTTTTAATTTAAATTTGTGACTGTCAAAAAAATAACTGACCGTCATTAAAATATATGACAGTCACAAAAATATATGACGGTCACAAAAAGACGTTAGATCAATGCCGCTTCAAGCCGGTCTTACTCCAAATGCGAAAAAAAAGCGTAAAAGTGATGTATTTTAACTTGATTTAACTTGTAAACACTTAGAGCAAGTCCAATTTAATTGGTATTGGAAAAAGCATATTATTAAGTATGCATCAAAATTAACTAGGTATAAATTATTATTCTATTTACTATAATAATTAAGGAGATGGAAGATGTCATTAGATGACTTTGAAGTCAATGACCATAAATCTAACAAAAAAATTTAGTTATAACTGGTTAAAAACCAGTTAGATATCTTTATATTCTACTAGGATATGGTTTTGTTTTGTTAAAAGAGATTTTATTTAATTTTAAATTTTGTTAACATTTTGTTATTTTTTTCAATTAAATTTATGTTTAAGTTTATGTCTATTAATGTTTTAGTCACTTGTCACTTGTATGATGCTTCTATATCTACATTAAAGATAAGGAAATGAAAATTACCATAAATGACAATAAATGATATATAAATTACAATCCATTGTGATATAACATGTCAAGTGTCACATAAATAAATGACTGTCATTTTACATCCCTAACTTGTAGTGGCTTAATAATAATTATAATGTATATATTGTCCAGTACTATTAATGATAAGTAACTTGCAAATTGAAAGAAGAAAAAGTTTTGTAATTAAAGCTTATCTTTTTCAAACCAAATGGATGCTATTTTCAGAGGCAGGAAAATAATAAACAGAAAATAATTTTATTTTTTGTTTTCTTATTTCCCCCTTATTTTTTAAAATTTCAAAAAAATTTATCTGCTTTGCTAATTTTGCCAAAAACAAAAGTAGCAAGCTGCTGAGAGGTTATTAATCTATGGCTTTTTTTAATGTCTAAGGTTTTGTAAATACCAATTGTATCAAAACACGTTTACATTTATAAGTTATAGCAAATGTAAACATCACTAAAATGATGTAAGTGAAGTTCACTTTTGCAATAAGACTGGTTATTTGCCAACTCGGCCATAATTCTTTGACAAGTAACAAAAGGTAATGTAATAAATACCTTCCCGGACTTTTTAAAGTCCTCAGTCCACCGAAAATTTCTGAAATAGGTCGACAACATAGTTTCTGATCCGACACATTCTTGCTGAAATGTAAAGCAATTTTCCAAATTTTCCAGGCATTTCGAACACACCACTTTGGGTAAACAATCGTCTTCAAACACCTAAAATGCATGCCAAGTAAAATTATGCTTAATTATCAGATAGTTAACTTACTGTAAGCGATAAACAAGTTTCAATCTTATTTTGTAGCTGTATTTTCTTTCCCTCGTTGTCAAAAATATGCGTTTTGTCTTTCTGGTTGTTGCTAGCGCATAACCTACATAGTTCGTAGAAATTAACACGCTTATAACCCGACATTTAGCACGATTTTACACCAAAAACCATCTATAAGTTTAATAATTCAAGAATAATATTACTTCCAACGTCAACAGCATTTGACAGATGCTTTTGATCGACGCGACATCTACCGCCTATAATGTCAAGCTATTGCAATAGTTTTGCTTAAGAATGGTTTAAAATCACTAAATCGTATTTATGATGTATACTATAGTTAAGATCATAGAGAAACATGGTTTTTGTAAATATTTTTTTGTTTATTTGGTTGAAATACGGAATATTGGTCAAATTATGTAAAATTGCCTACTTTATGTTGGTATTGATTTTTTTGTTTCAGGGTTGGTAACTGTTCACTATCATGGCAGTCTTGACAGTTATTTGAAAAGTGAAATGTTTTGTTTACAAACATAAAGCTAAAAAACTTGTTTGAAAGTGTTTTTAACATAACTACACGGAAGCATATTCAATTATATCCTAGACAATTTCTTACTCAAAGATTGTATCCTTATTGTGCAATGCAAAACGTGCATTTAAATCCAAAAAAAAGCTTTTGTGAAAAAATGTGGAAATAAAAATTCCATTGGAAATAGGATAAATGACTGAGGTGAGTGCAATATAGTATATAATTTTTTCTACTCACACCTTTAAAACGCCCTTTATCGTACATGTTTCCATGACACTAAGTGACCTTTTAAATACACATTGACAAGTTGTGGCTTTACGGCGCTTTAGTCACGGGCTGAAGTTAGCAACAGGTTTTTAGTCACGGGCTGAAGTTAGTTTTAAGTTAGTTGACAGTTGTCAAATATCATACAATCGTTAAAATAAAGTGCCTTTCTTGTAAAATAATACTAAATGTGAAAATTATTTTATTATCTCAATGCAAAAATACAAAAGTATTAAATAGTTTCTCAACGCCAATATTTGAAAAGTTTATATGAACATTGTACTGACTTTTTAATTTCGCCGGCAGTAAACTATAACTTAAATTCGGGCACGGACTCTACTGTAAAGTCCTCATAAAACATTTTCTTTACTTTCACTGTGAAAAACTGTCAATTTTCAAGATACATTTCGATTTATAACCTTTATAATTGTGTTTATAAAATGTAAAAATGTGACATTTGACAGTTTCCCCTGTTGTTTCATATATGGCGCACTATACAAATTTTTGATTTAAATCATTTTAAGATAATAATAAGTATTTGTCGTAGAAAAAGTATAGTATGCACCTCGTTTATAAACTTTTCTATACACTCATTAACTTAAATTAAATTCGTGTATAAAATGGCGTTTATCAAATTTGATACATAATATACTATTTTTAATTAACTAATGTCACTACGAAAAAAAAAATCAACAGATATCACTAGTCTTTTAAATGTGTTTATATAAAACTTCATGTCCCATAGATGTCTTTATTTGCAAAAATATAAATAAAACTAACATATTTACAATAAATTAATATAAAACCTACGAACTACCCATAAAATATTTAATATCATGGCATTTATAATAAAGGTAGAGCAGTTTTCATAGGTTAAACATTATTTAGAAAATAAAATTTACTATGAACATTGTTAGTTTATAGAATAAATAGAATAAAACAGTACATAGAGCATAATGAGCAACTTTAAGTTTGTAATATTTAATTTGTCCCTTTGATACTGTATCCAATGGATCTTTTAATAAATATACTCTTGCACCTCTGACATATGTGTAAAAATAGGCATCCCATGATAAATCTTTCATGCTGAATTCGAACAACTTTCGATCGCTTGTATTCATTTTCTTCCAAAGATTTTGTATGTTGTTGTTCTTGAAATTCCACTCTCTCATCGTGAAGTATGAGATAACGTTTGAAAATTTGTTGATTTTTTGATACCCTTTTACCAACCTAGAAAAAAAATTAGATGTAAAAGTAGATGTAAATGTCTAAAAAATGTGGTGCATATCCAGCAAAAAAGGAATCCAATGCTGAAAACCGTCTATTAATCCGCCTGCGAGGCGGCAACTACGAATACACCGTCGTGTAGAAATTGCCATCAGTCATTATCGTTTATTATTGCAAAACTATGTTAATTAATTAAAAATATATATAGGAATTTGAATGTTTTCATTTCGAAAAAAAAACGGTTTTTTTAAAATATCTCAAAAACAAAGAATAATTGATCAAAATGATGGTAATTTTTTGAATCAGCGTGGCAAATTTTGTCGACCAGTGTAATAGGACGAGGTGCAAATGAGAATAGACCGTGTTTACGTATATACAGTGTGACCCTTTGTTTGCCACTCACCCCTGTAAAAATTTAATTTATTGTGCGATTTTAACCGGATTTGTTTTAAAGTTTAGATCTTGCAAACTGTATTTTTGGAGCAACAAAACATATTTTTACAAAATTCATGGCCTACTATGTCAGTTTTTGAGAGTAAATTTTTAAGAATTCATATTAACGATTAAAAAAATCTATGCACGGCACTGGATTCACCACCCGACAAAAAGGCCGTATACTACATTTTTTTTTTAAATTTTAATTAGTAATTTGGTATACCTAAATATTCTTATACTTAGTTTTGAAAAATAAACACGCAATATAAACTTTAAAAAAAATGTATGCACTTCACTGGATTCACCACCCCACAAAACGACCCTATACTAAATTTTATTGAAAAATTTTATAGTAACATGGTATAAATATTCTTATGCTTAGTTTTGACAAATAAAAAACGCAATATAAACTAAAAAAAAATCTATGCACGGCACTGGAGTCACCACCCCTCAAAAGGACCCTATACTAAATTTTATTGAAAAATTTATAGTAACATGGTATTCTTATGCTTAGTTTTGAAAACTAAAAAACGCAATATAAACTTTATAAAATCTATGCACGGCACTGGATTCACCACACCTCAAAACGACCCTATACACAGAGAAAAGTAATCTCTTGATTTTACTATATCTGTCTTGACTCAAATAAATTATTTATTTCGATATGATACAAGAAGATATTTATTTAGTGGAAAACTTGGGTTTATTTGACTTTTTAAACTGATGGTTTGTTTAATACAAGTAAATATTTAGTTGACTTTTTATCTTACTTAAAGAAACAAAACATTTACTTGTATCAATTCTATTATTTTGTTAAAATAATATATTATATGCTTGTATTAACATTTGATTAAACTAAATCCCTACAAAATATATCCAAACAATTTAATTAATTGCTCTAAATAAATATTTCTTTACAATTAATCACAACAATAAGTTGTTTTCAAGAAACTCATGATTTACAACCAAATAATAGTATTTTCTTATTGTAAACAAGAAGTTACTACGAATAAGACAATTTTACTTCATACAAGAAAAACTGTTTCAAATAAATGCATTTTCTTAAATCAAGAGATTACTTTTCTCTGTGTACCAAATTCTATTAAAAAATTGTATTATACTATAATATAATATTTTTATGCTTAATATAAAAATTCTTATGCTTAGTTAAGAAAAATAAAAAACGCAATATAAACTTTAAAAAAAGTCTATGCACGGCACTGGATTCACCACCCCTCAAAACGAATTTATACTAAATTTTATTAAAAAATTGTATAGTAACATGGTATAAATATTCTTATGCTTAGTTTTGAAAACTAAAAAAGGCAACATAAACTTTTAAAAAATCTATGCACGGCACTGGATTCACCACCCCTCAAAACGACCCTATACTAAATTTTATTTAAAAAATTTTATAGTAACATGGTATAAATATTTTTATGCTTAGTTTTGTAAAATAAAAAAAGCAATATAAAGTTAAAAAAAAATTATGCACGGCACTGGATTCACCACCCCTCAAAACTACCCTATACTAAATTTTATTGAAAAATTTTATAGTAACATGGTATAAATATTCTTATGCCTAGTTAAGAAAAATAAAAAACCCAATATAAACTTTAAAAAAATCTATGCACGGCACTGGATTCACCACCCCTCAAAACGGCCCTATACTAAATTTTATTGAAAAATTTTATAATAACATGGTATAAATGGGCGATTGCACGCGTTACTGATGGGACAATCGGAAAAAAATTTAACTATTTTTTGATATTTCTTGCTATCAGTAATGGGCTAATGACGGTAATTTTTGGGTAACTATTAAAGCTATAGTTTGTGTAAAATTTTCAGTATCAGAGCTATTAAAATGTTTTTTATTTTACGAACTAGAAATCAATAAAATGTTGTTACTGATGGGACAAGAAAAAGGTCATAAAAATTTCTGGTTACTAGAAGAGAATAATTCTCTGAAACAGAATAATGTTGAAGAAAAGTATAAATGAACCAAGTTGCAGATGCAGTTAGTACTTATTTTGACATCACTCATCTTTCAGTGTAATCTATATAGGCAATGCATTTTGATTTCTCGTTACTGACGGGACATTACTGATGGGACATTTAATATTATTATTTATTATACACTGAAACAAATGTGTAATTGGTTAATTTAACTAAATAACTTCAAAAATAATTTTAACATGATAATAACAACCGCAAAAAATTTAAAAGCATTTGAACAAATTTGATTTTTCGGATTCACTATAGTGCTTCTTAATCAACATATGAGTACCATCAACAAACTTAAAATAGTGTGAACTTAATATATCAGGTATTCAAATTTTTTGTTTTTTTTTGTTTGCTGCTTTTATTTTCTCTAAACTTTCTTTTCCTTTCTCTTTCATTAATTTTTTGCTGCATTTTAAACCCACCATCATTTTCCGCCAACTTTTTTAATTTTTCTCTGTACTTTTTTGCGCTTGAAGCATTTTTAGACAGGTAAGTCTTTTTTAAAACAGGATTTTCATAAATTTTTTTGCGATATTTTTTAACCCGCCGCTTCGTATTTTCTTTGTCAAGCACGTTTTTTTTTGCCATCCTAAAAATTATCACATTTCGTTACTGACGGGACCAACTTTAAAAAAAAGAAATACAAAAATCTGGGACAGCAAACCAATATATTTTTATCGCGTAAGCAAATGTGAAATAGGGACAAACATTTTTAATATTAATTAAAAACTGGGCAAGTTGCATACTTGCGATATTAAAACTTATCATATAATTTCGTTACTGATGGGACATATATACAATAATATTATAAATTTAAATTTCTAGAACAGTTTACTTACTTGCAAAAAAAATATTCAGTAATATGTTCACTAATAGTGGCGTCTAATCAAAACGGACGTTTTCGGAAGCGTCACTTACTGGTATAGGTCAAAGCCACCTTGATTAAAATGCTACTTTGCATATCAATTTTAACATCGGAAAATTGCTTATTTTTGACCATATTTTTTTTAAATAATAAGTACCTGAGATAAACATTTTTAGTTTTTTCAACTAATTTCACCATTAATGATTAACTTTAGTATATTTTTGTTTCATTGTGCCCTGCTTAAAACTGATGGAAAAAATTACATTGCGCGTGCAATCGCCCAAATATTCTTATGCTTAGTTTTGAAAAATAAAAAACGCAAAATAAAATTTTAAAAAATTTTTATACACGGCACTGGATTTACCACCCCTCAAAACGACCCTATACTAAATTGTATTGAAAAATTTTATAGTAACGTGGTATAAATATTCTTTTGCTTATTTAAAAAAATAAAAAACGCAATATAAACTTTTAAAAAATCTATGCACGGCACTGGATTCACCACCCCTCAAAACGACCCTATACTAAATTTTATTGAAAAATTTTATAGTAACATGGTATAAATATTCTTATGCTTATAAGCATAAGAATATTTATAACTATAGTTTTGAAAAATAAAAAACGCAAAATAAACTTTTAAAAATTTTTTATACACGGCACTGGATTCACCACCCCTCAAAACGGCCCTATATTAAATTTTATTGAAAAATTTTATGGTAATATGGTATAAATTCCTATACTTTGTTTTGAAAACTAAAAAACGCAATATAAACTTAAAAAAAAAATCTATGCACGGCACTGGATTCACCACCCCTCAAAACGACCCTAAACTAAATATTATTAAAAAATTTTAATTAGGAACGATTTTGTAGCCAAATTAAAAATGCACAATAATTAATATTTACACAAATTTATTTTATCAAGTTAGCCATGAAAAAACTTTGAAATGAAATTTACCTAGTAACAAAATATCGTTTTTCGATTTGGATGAAAATATAGAAACTTATAGTTTTTAAGGCGTAGAAAACGAAAATCGACATAGTTTATCCATAAAAAAATCCCCCCTCCAACTCCAATTTTAAAAGAATTTTTAAGAAGTACCTTTTTAATTTATTTTATTAGGTTATTTTTTATCGTTAATACCTACGATCGGCATACTGCATCTTTAACAGGTCACGAGCCGCCACTGTTCTTAAGTATATTGAATATTTATTAAAATACTTACTGTGGCTTTTTTCCAATGCAAATAGCGATAAAGTCCACGATATGGGCCGGTAATGTGTGCAAGAAAAATAGGGCCAATGTATGCCAAAATAAACTTGGCCTCATTTTGAAGAAATAATTCCAAATGCAAACTTCCGAAGGTATTTGTATGGCGTGTTTGTAATTTAGTTCTTCGAATTTTTCTATAAAAACAAATATTTCAGTTGTGAACTTTTTCTGTTTTATAAGTAATATTTGATTTACCCCAGGTTATAGGTCTTTCCGGTGTGCAAACGAAATTATATATAGGGATTTCTTCCTGGAATTTTTCATCTACGTCATTTTTATCCTGAGTTTCCTTGTTGTCATTTAAAGTCCTGAAAAAAATGTTTTAACATATTGCTTTAGATTAAAACCGACTTACTTCATTGTTGCTACATCCCATGCCGCTGCTAAGACGCTGTTTACCACGTAATCTGCCGGTACCAATTCAGCACAGTTTTCTTTTTTACCATGCAATGTTCTTATAAGTCCTAGAGCGGCCCCGTAAAAGACCCCTGTGGCACCATAGAAATTGTCTATCCATCCAGCGACAGGCTCTTTTGCTGAACCGATGACTAAAAAATATATGTATTGTTAGTATTTTTAACGTTTTTGGTTGCATATCCTTGCGACTGCGCCATTAAGATGACTATATAGTAATACCTTACTATATAACTTTACTCGAATTTTATACAGAAAATAAAAATGTAAAAATATATGGGGTGGTTTATTTGAAATAACTAAGTAGATGTCACTTCCGGTTAAACCGGAAGTGGCATTTTCTTAAAATATTTTAGAAATAACCTAAATGGATTATAAATGATTTTAAAATTTCAAATCGATATCTTTTTTCGTTCCACAGAAACTTCTAATGGACCACAAATGTGAAACACCCTGTATATATATATTGTGGCCCATTTAAGATGGAAACACCCCCGTAACTCTTTGTTACTCGATTTTAATGAACAAAAGCTCAAAAGATAGAGAATAAAAAACTATCTAAGCTATAAAAAAATATTTTCAATGTCACTTGACAGATGCCTACTATAACATTTTTTTCTATGTCCAAATTATGAAAAAATTATTAGGGTGTTTAAAAAAAAATAACGCCACTGAATGCGGTATGTTTCAAAATGAGTACAAACCAAATTTCATTAAAAACGAACAATTTTATCTTAAACAAGTCACAACACAACGTCCACTAACATTGAACCTTAGGTTTTAACGGAAAAGTCATTATAAACCAGCGTCCAAATATTGGTCGCCAAAGTAGTATGCATCCATGTATATATGTATACATATACTCTCTGAATTAGTCAAAAATGACTAGTTATTAGTGGCTGCTTTTTTCACTTGTACCAGGGTTAACCATGGTATACCATGGTATCCCAAAATTTAACAGTCAATTCTTATGTGAAGTTGTCCCCTAAATCCGAAAATGTGGTCAAAAGTTAAAAAAGTGTAACAGTTTTTGAGATATAGTCAATTTTCCATTTAATATGGAATTGACTATATCTCAAAAACTGCTTCACTTTAATAATTTTTGACGACATTTTCGGATTCAGGAGACAATTTTACATAAGAATTGGCTGATTTTGGGATACCATGGTATTCCATGGTTAACCATGGTACAAGTTAAAAAGCAGCCGCTAATAACTATAGTTATAACTATATATAGCTATTAAATTAGTCATTTTTGACTAATTAATTTTTAGAGAGTATATATATATCGTGTGTGTGTAGTTTATTTTTTAATTATGGACCGATCTATATTTTTTGTAATCGTGCTGATATTTTTAAAATATGATTTTTATGCAATATAAAAAATACCGACTAGCATGCTGGATATAACTTTCTTAATAAAACGAAACGCATTAACTTAAGAATGTCGACTTAAGCTGAATGTAATTATCTTAATAATGTCGATATTAAATATCGTATAATTTTACATTACTTAGGTAAATTGTTTACTTTACTTACTTATAGAAGGTCTTAAAATTCCCACTGGTAAATTTTTTCCCTCCTCTTTGACAACGTTTTCAGCTACTGATTTTGTAAAAACATACGTATTAGGAAACTCTCCTATTAACCTAAAACAATACATGTTTGTTGGTTTGTTTTTGAAAATATAATACGCTCCTGTATAAAAAAGTTTTTGTTAATTTTTAAAAACAATTTTTTTGTCAACTTACGTTGGTGTAATGAGGTCCAATTTTTCATCGTCCAAACAGTCAACTAGGGTCAGTAGTTTTTCACCAGTTATTGGAGGTTCGTAGAATATTTCATCTATATCTTTTCTAATACAGTTTGAAAAAGCTGTTGAGACATACAACAACGCCTAAAAATATTAAAATTGACCTTCTACATTCCAATACTTTTCAATCTTAAAATGTACTCTCTAAAAATGAAATGGTCGTTTTAACTTTTAAATAGTTATTTTTTACTACGTAAATAGTAATTTAAGATTAGTCACCATCTTTGACTATATAATATAATTCTGAGAGTTAAAAGTAACTAATTTCTTTAATCGTTTGCGGCCAACAACAAAGTATTATTTGAATTAAATGCATATACCTAAGCTCCATGGTTAAATGACCCATAAAAACAAATAAAGATGCAAAAAGTTTAGCTCAAAACAGCAACACAAATAATATATTACATATTAAATATGGGTCATTTTCAAGAAACACCCGCTTTCAGGAAAATGAAGATTAAATTTTTTTTTTGCTTAAATTGACTTTTGGTTGGATTTTTATAAATGTTTAGAGTTTTGTTTACTTACATTTAAGACAGGCAGTGCACTTTTTAATTTTTTTTTAGGTTTTTTTTCAGAAAAATGTGTTTAGCTAGCTTTATATATCTCCATTACCAATTTGAAATCCAAAATTTAATTCAATAAAAAAAGTTGTTATAAAAATAATTTGAAATAAAATGTACTTAGTTCACAAACTTTTGACTCCAATTTTTTATTTTATTTTTTATTAAAAATTGTATGCTTTTTTTAAATATGTATGTTCGTTAAGTTACTTTTTAAAAGAAACCATTCCGATTCTTTGTTAAAATAACAATACCATTAATATTAATGTAATGTAATGCATAAACAAAATCCCTTGTAGTGGTGCTCACTTGCAGAATAACAACTTAGATTTCTAAATTGCAGACACCCTTTTTCTTTGACTATAAGCTGGTGAAGGTCCCTTTTAGTACTTGTATATTGTGTGAAATTTTCCCTTGGATGTAATCTATATCATGAGTTGTAAATTACAATTACAACTTGTAATCACAAATAATTTTAAATTGGTTTATCATAAACTACTTTTAATAAAAGCGACGGTAAATATCCACTTTGTTGTCGAAAAATTCTATTGCGTTACCCTAAATTCCATTGCGTTACCATAAGGTAACATAATGAACTCGGTAACGCAGTGGAAAAAGTTTTGTGAAACCATATTTAAAAATAATAATAAGACATTACAGTCATTAATTACTCTCAATAAGCTTTAGTGCCCTAAAATAAACATAAACATGAAAAATAGCATTTTTTTTTACCTTATTTTTATTATTTTTTTAAGTAACTTAGCGGACAAACAATTATTACATTCGCGTTACCCGCACCTGTTTTAACCGATATCATCTTCCTGATTGAATAAATAAATTTAGCTGGGTAATGTGTACGTTCGAACATCATTTGTTGATCACGTGAGTGTCAAAAAAGTTGCCATATATATGTTTTTTTTAATATTCTATCGGTAACGCGACGGACGTAACACAACAGAAAAAATGTCTGGGACATAAGTCAAATTTAAAAAAGTAGAATAAAATTAATTATTTTATATATAAATTGTTTAATGTATTAACTAAGGATGTTATGGATTGCTATAAAGCAACACAAAGTTCTGGATATTCAATATTAAAAAAAAAACATGTACCTATGTAAGTTTTATAAAACGCTAATGGAACATGCGAAAATGTGTGTTTCACAAGTTTCAAAATTAAAAAAAATTATTCTGAAATAACTAAACAAACATTTTCTGAAAGAGTTTACTAAGGGCTTGTTAGGCTTTCGCTTGGTTGTTAAATCAATAAGATCCGATAATTTTTAACAAAGTTATTGGAATTCAAACTTACGGACAGCGGAAGGCGGGTGTTTTTTAAAAACGACCCGTAAACATATTAAACTATTATGAACAATATTTATTGACAAATAAAATAAATTTTATAAGAGCGGCTGATAGCCAAATGGGTTATGACAACAGCTTGACAAGTGACAGACCTGAGTTCAATCCCCGGCTGGGTCCAAACTTTTTTTAAATTTAAATCTACTAATTTGACTATTCCATTCAGTATAGAATTTGACTAATTATTAGTGACTGCTTTTTCGCTATGAAAATTAGTCAAATATGACTTATAATTAGTTATTTTTGACTAATTCATTTTAAGTGAATAATAACGATGTTTTCCTATTGTTTTCCTATTTTGTACTCCACATTTATATTTAATATGTTTAATACAAAATTCGGTGATGAAATTATTTCTAACTAAACTATTTTTATTAATAATTCCCACGATAGTTATTTATTTATTTCGTGTTTCCAAATATCCTGATATATGCAACATTGCTGAAATTATTGCGTGTTTTACAAAAATATCAAATTTCGCGTCAGTTAGTGTTTTTTATGAATACTTATAAAATAAACAAATTCCATTAAATAAAAAAAATAAAAAAATCATTCGACATTTGTTAAACAAATTTTGTTTGCTCACCTTCAATTGTTTCATTTGTTTGGCGATCACGAACAAATCTCTGATGGATCGCACGTTGATGTGCGCGGCTTGCTTGATTTTTTCATCGAATCTGACAGTGGCTGCGCAATGTATGATGGTGTTCACGTTGGCGCATAATTTTTCCGTGTCCTCCGCGCATATTCCCAGGTTGGGCAGGCCGCAGTCGCCCAAAATCATCTCCACTTTGCCTGCGTAGTCGGAGCGTTTGCGTTTTAGGGGGTCAAAAAGCTAAAAAAAGAGGGAGTTACAGATAAAGCGTTAACAAGTTTGCGTACAGTGCCCATAAAACATTCTCTTCTATTTTAGTGCTTCTATATCGATTGTTAGTCCATTTTCAAGGGATACATTTTGATTTACACAGACAAATTTGAGATTTTAACGCAGGTAGATTCCTAATTTAGAAGTTCTAACAGGAATTCCAATAAATTCAACTGTCACTTTTTGTACCTATTATACAGTGTGTCGCACTTAAGATGAAGACACCCCCATATTTTCGCTATTTGAAGGAATAAAGGTTTGAATTTTTTCACATTCATACATGTTGATGGGTCACATTTTTTAAGCTACTCAACTGAAATCTGAACTTTAAACTTGGCCTACTACAAATTCACAAACAGGGCCAGTTCTCGATATTTTGCTTCGCGTTAGAGATATCGAAAAAAGTTATTGGAAAAAGTTGTTCAGAATATTACTCTACCCCCATATACAAATTTTTATAACAAAATTCGCATTTTTAATTTTTTTTTATTTTGGTCCACACAAAATTATTACAAGTTCAGTGTTTAGACCGTTAAATAAATAATTAAAACAATTTTTGGAAATTACAAATCAATTATAATTTATTAAATTAAGGAAATGGTATAAAACAGTAATAAAACTAATAAAAATAAATAAATTAGAAATGCAAATTTTGCTATGAAAATCGGTATACGGGGTTAGAATAATATTCTGAACAACTTTTTCTAATAATTTTTTTCGATATTTCTAACGCGAAGCAAAATATCGACAACTGGCCCCGTTTGTGAATTCGTAGTAGGCCAAGTTTAAAGTTCAGATTTCAGTTGAGTATCTTAAAAAATGTGAACCACCAACATGTATGAATGTGAAAAAATTCAAATCTCTATTCCTTGAAATAGGGAAAATATGGTGGTGTCTTCATTTTAAATGCGACACACTGTATATAACATTTCCCGTGTATACTATAGTATTTTTAATACTTTGTGATAATATTTTGTAATAAAAAAAATCAAAGGGTAAAATATTTTCTTAACATAAGTTATTTTAATATTTTAAATTATCAATAATTGTTTAATTAAAATAATAATTAATGCTCATTATAAATTAACATACTATTCTTCTATCTACTATAGCAGTGATATTAAATACTTAGACGGTAAATGTGGGAGAGACTCAGCGAACCCTATCTATCAACAATGGTTTTTTAGTCTCTCCCACCTTTAATGTTAAGATTCCCGTTCCCGTTCCCGTTATCGGGCTATTGTGCAGCGGGCTTTAAATTTTGAACAAAGTTTTTGGTCAAAAACAATACTGTAATGATGCCCCAGCCACCATATTCGCCAGACTCTGTCTGACTTTTTCCTATTCCCAAAAATAAAGAGAACCTTAAAGGGCCGTCGTTTTGCAAGCATAGATGACATTAAAAGCGCATCGCTGAAAGAACTAAAGGCTATTTAAGGATCGAGTTTTAGAAGTGTTTCGAGTATTGGAAGAAGAGCTGACACATGTGCATAATATCCAATGGGGACTATTTTGAAGGCGACAACATTAATGTAGACGAATAATTAAATATTTGTTTCAAAAAACAAAAATTCCCGATATTTTCTGAACACACCTCGTATAATAATAAACTTTAAAATTACTACAGCAGTGCGAACCTTAGGAATCTTCTGTAAATTGTCAAATTGCGTTTCTTCGTACATAAAATTACGTAAAAGCCACTTACTGGGGACTCAAAAATTTCTTCGAATCTCTGTTTGGTGTCCTTCCCTTTCTTCGGTCGTATTAAAATGTAAATTTTTATGTCGTCGACGGCTCTCAACAATTTTTCCAGCATCATTTTTCCCACGAAACCCGTAGCTCCGGTCAAAAACACCGCCGAGCCCTCGTAGAAATTCTTCATCTCGCTGGGTTCTTCATCCGGAAGAAGCATATCGGATGCTGTGATGTCACCTCCTTCCCTGTCTTCCGCCATTTCGAAGAAAATTTATCTAAAAAATGTTTTTTTTAGTTTTTTGATTTGTTTTCTTTGTTGTTAACAAATTTTTAATATAAATTTGTTCTAGGTATTATAAAGTCCAATAAAAACTTAATTTTTCTTCTAAATTTAGATTTTTGTTCAAAGGCATCAAAAATATTAATACACTCACAGGCAAAATAATCGATCCACACAAATTTTCGATGAATTTCAATCACAAATAACTTTTTTATTTGATTTCGTATTTAAACAAATATTAAAGAATATTGTAGGTACATTAATGGAGAATCGCTCACATTTTAAAAATTACTAAAAAATACACGTACGTTTATAATATACAGGTTTAAACAAAAATATGTTTTTCACCATAAGTGTAAGACTCTCTGTAGAGTGGCAAAACCGTATATTGTTCAAAATTAAGCTTTAATTATCAAGTCACATCTATTTTTAACAGTTTTGTTTTTGATTCACCTTGATATATATATATATATATTTTTGTGGAAAATAAAGATTTTTTTAAAAAAACATTGCAATTTCCAATATTTTTCCTGTATGAAGAACTAAGGTTGCTATAGTCCATCCATAGCCTATGGAGGATGACAGTGACAGTTTTATTTGAATCATCCCATACTTGGACATGTCATATACAGTTTTCAAAAGCTATCAAATTGTTTTTTGTAAATTAATGTGATAATTTTGAGGTGTCTTCTTACTTTTAAAAATGTCTCTGACTTATGTTGCCCTTTGTACTTTACTTCAATGACGTTTAAAACACTTGCCATGTAATACTGTGACCGTCCATCCTGGATTAAATTAATGGCTCTGGCAACATCAGTCGGAGACATGTCCATTTTTTTAAGTATGAAGACACCTCAAAATTTAAACATTAATTTGCAAAAAATAATTTGATAGCTTTTGAAAGCCGTGTATGACATGTCCAAGTATGGGATGATTCAACAAAACTGTCACTGTCATTCTCCATAGCCCATGGATGGACCATAGCAACCTTAGTTCTTCATACAGAAAAATATTCGAAATTGCAATGTTTTTTTAAAAAATCCATATTTTCCACAAAAATAAATATATCGAGGTGAACCAAAAACAAAACTGTTAAGAATAGATGTGACTTGATAAATAAAACTTAATTTAGAACAATATACGGTTTTTCCACTCTACAAAGTGTCTTAAACTTATGGTAAAAAACATCTTTTTGTTAAACTTGTATATTATAAACGTACATCTATTTTTTAGTAATTTTTTAAAATGTGAGCGATTGAAAATTAATTTATCTACAATATTCTTTAATATTCGTTTAAATCCGACATCAAATAAAAAAGTTATTTGCGATTGAAATTCGTTGAAAATTTGTGTGGATCGATTATTTTGCCTGTGAGTGTATTAACTTATTTTAATAATTTAGGAGTAAACCCCAAATATTTTTTACAGTTTGGCATTTCTCTAAAAGAATTTATAAATTAACAACAACAAAAATTAATAAATTATTTAATTAATTAAAACATTTTTCATGCAAAATGTTTCACGTTGTTAATATTTATGTTTAAAAAAATTGGCATAAATACTATAACCACTTGTAATAAGTATGAAATATTCTGCATTCTAGCAAACTTTCCATTTAATTCGGTTCTAATTGGGAGATATGAAAAACAGGTTTATATAAAAAATCGTATCTGAACATTATGGAATTTAAGAAATATCTGCAAATTGCTTTTACATTACTATTAATAGAATAGCTGGGACTAATCCTTCTTTTGGCGTTTTTATGAACGGTAAATATACTTTTTTTTCACTCATCAATATAATAAAAATATGGATTTTGATTATCGGCTCAAAATGCTTATTTTTGACTGAAATTAATTTTGCGATGATTTTTGTAAATTTATGGATTTTAATAAAAAATAATAAAAATTATGGATTTTGATCATAGGGGCTCAAAATGTTTATTTACCGAATATCGCGATGATTTTTGTAAATTTATGGATTTTGATCAGAAATAATAAGAATTATGGATTTTAATCATAGGCCCAAAATTATTATTTTTGCATGAAACGAATTTTGCGAAAATGTTTGTAAATTAATGGATTTTGATAATAGATAATAACAATTATGGATTATAGGCTCAAAATGCATATTTTTCTAAAATCTTTAAAATTTTGATCATAGGCTCAAAATGGTTATTTTTGCCTGAAACGAATTTTGCGATTATTTTTTTAAATTTATGGATTTTGATCAGAAATAATAAAAATTATTATTTTTGATCAAAATGCTTATTTTTTCCTGAACCGATAAATTTAGCATTGATTTTCAAAAAATGGCTTAATATATAAATATTTTTATATGTCAATTTATTTGACAAAAATTGGCACCAAACATACAAAATAATTATTTTCTTACTTGATGAGTAAATAAGTAATAGGCACTTATTTTTTTACATAATTTCTTTAAAAGGCAAATCTGGTAATGTCAGTGACATTGACATAATAAAACATGAGATGGTTTTCTTGTTTATACAATAGAAAGCTATAAAAATGTAATCTATTGTTGAGTTTCTTTAATTTTAGGGTTTCTGTTGTCAAATATTATACATAAACATTGCAAAATGATTTTAATTCAAAGAAAATTAATTTATAATTAATTCAATGGGTAAAAAATCGCATGGTTTTAATTTATTTTTTATTAATTATTTTTGTATACCAAATACATACTGGGCTAAAACGATTTTTTTAATGATTTTTAAAAATTTATGGATTTTGATCAAAAACTATAAAAAATAAGGATTATGATCACAAGTTCAAAATGCTTATTTTTTGCCTTAAACGAATTTTGCGATGATTTTTAATAATTTATGGATCTTGATCAAAAGCCATAAAAATATGGATTTTGATCATAGGCTCAATTGCTTATTTTTTTTTAAATGGACTTTGCAATGATTTTTTAAAAATAAATTCTCCATTGTGCATATCGGCTTTCGTTAATTAATATTTGCTTATTAATTTTTTACCGATTTCATTACAACAATAGATCGTTTTACGTAGGAAATTTATTATTATTTATTCATTACCTTAGGTTTATTTACATACCAAAAATTTTTGTAATTTTATAAACTAAACAAAAAATGTAAAATACCTAAATAGATTTTTTATGTATGTAGTACACTTACCTGAGTTTCTTTGTTGGAAAAACACTTAAAACTTGTTTGATTCACCACTATAAAATTCGCAAACGTTTCTATAAAATTTGTTCACTTTTCCTTTTTTACAAATAAACTAAAATTTTTGCAAGATCGTCTAAACTTAAATTTTCGCTATTTTATCTAGCTACCTCGGTTTAATTAGCTAAACCGACTGTTTCGCTAGAGGACTCGATTTGATATGGGATATTTAAGTAACTATATTGGCTTGGGTGAAGCAAATAGTGTGTAAGTAAGGTTAATACGAATTGAATTTTAACCCCACTACGAAAATTCATGCTTAAGCGTATGATATGTAGTTTGTGTGTTAATTTGAATTTCATTAATTATTTTGTGGAAATTTCAAATGGTTTTTCCAACAAGAGGTCAAGTACATTTTTATGTTTATTTTTATGTAATTGGTGGTTTAAAAATGATTTTAACGATAATTTATTCACAAGTATGGATTTTGATCATGTGCTTAAAATGCGCATTTTTGCCTGATTTTTTTTTAATTAGAAATATATGGATTTTGATCAGAAATAATAAAAATTAAGGATTTTAATTAGTCTCAAAAATCCTTTTTGTTTGAAAATTTTTATAATTTCTATAGAAACTCATGAATATTAATCAGCAAAATTGATTTTATTTAAATATTTTAATTTGAAACAAATATTATTGCTGATTTTTTTGTTTAATACTGACGTGTTAATAATTATATTTTGGGCAAAATTTTAGGTCATTGATCTTCAAAATTATTTTAAATATCCGTTTTAATTTTTTTTAATTCGCATATAATCAAATGTCAAAAGATATAATAACTTAACTTTCGTACTGAGGATTTTACTAAATGTATGTGTTATTATTATTATACCCATTGCATGCAATGTCCTTTTTGAAGGTCTCAAACTACAATAAACCTTGGCAATGCAAGATCACTTTAAGCAGTTGCAAGAATTTATAAGGTACAGTGTGTTTCATATCACAAAAACTTGACATTAAAAAATTATATAAAATCGCGCAATAAATAAAGATTTTACAGGGGTGATTTGCAAACAAATGGTTCACACTGTACATATGTATACTTCTTATAAAATATTTAGCTTTATCTATGAGCTTGGTCTATTTAAGATATTGCAGTGATGTTTCACTTAAAATTAGAGCTTCCTGTAATAATATTCAGCTCTTAGGTATCCTAAAAAGTTATCCTAGCATGTTTAGTTTCTTTTAGAGCACTTAGTAGCTTTTGTCTACAAAAATTAAAGAAATAATGTTAAAAACCTTTAGCGTCCACGTCGCATTGATTTAACCAAGGCAAATAGACTGAATATTATAGAATACTACTAAAAGAAGCAACTTCTTTTTTTATTATTATTTAATTTAATTTTATTATTATTATTTTATTATTATTATAATTATTTTATGGAAAATCAAAATAAATTTCTTAGAAAAGACGAAAGACAGATGCAGTATAATCTTTGAAAACAGTTTTCTGATCCATTAAAAGCATCCCTATGTAGTTGTTTTTGATTTTAGTGTTTGATATTATTGATATTTCTTATTATTATTGATTTTCCGCCACTGTTGTCAACGCTCACTACTAAAGTGAATAATTAACGCCTAGGCTGTAAAGACAAACTAGACCAATCGGGTTTTTTACCTCCTAGTCTGTAAAAATCCGTTAAAACCATTCAAAAAATTCGACTAGTGTCAGGCTACCTACTCTTACTTTGTAGTTTTAATAATTATTATAATTGTTACAGGGTTTCTTTAAAAAACTTAAATAATTAATATCTTAAGAAAACGAGCTAACTTTAAAAAACAGATTGCACCACTAAATTCTACACCCAAAAATTAGGTTTACGTGTCCCGGCGTTTTTATGTGTCTTTTTAAAAGTTTGAAATTTACCTACAGTGTAATTAATATGATTTAAAATGTGTATAACTTTAACATAATTAAATATTTAAATTTATTTATATTTTATTTATTTTACACAAAAAGAGTTACATTAACTTATAACTTTCTATTGATTTTACAGAAATAGTATGTCTTCATTTAATTATATTAATTTTTAATTTTAACTATATTTTTTAATTAATTTTTACATTAATAATTGTTTATTTTTATTTAATTTAATAAAATATTTAAATTAATATAAGAATATTGGTTTTTGGGCAAAAAATAAAACATGTATACATGCATGGGAATAAACTGAACTTGCACAGTCCAGTCCTTTTTTTGTATTCCAAAATAAAATACAAACAAATACGCATTTCTAGGATACAAACGTTATGTAAGTAAAAAAAACATTATCATAGCAAACTTACTTTTAAATTTTGTTAAACACACGCTATATAAATGCATACTTAACCTTACAATTAGGAACTTCTAATCGAATTAACTATCATCAACCGACTAAACGCAGTTAGAAGACAAAGGGCCTTGCAGGGTACCGATTTTAATTGAAAGAAGGCGAAAATTAGCGAATTAGAAGAATAACTTTTATATTTTAGTTGAATTTATTAAAAAAAATACTCAATTGTTTTAATTTGATTATTTCCCTCATTATAATATGAACCAATCAAAAGCCTTGAATTTTCGAATAAATTTTGTTTAAATAAGCGATTAAATCACTAGAACTATTTAACAGCGATTAAATTTTATCCTCCATATTGGATTTTTGATTACGATTTTATGGTGTTATTTACAAGTTTTAACAAACATTTTTTTAAAAACAATAAAAAATAAGTTATCTAGTTTACGAAATATCAATTATTACTTATTACATACCTTAAATTAATGGAATTTTCTTTAAAAAAATATTTATAAATTTTGACACATACGTCAGATTTTATGAATTGTCAAATAGTTTCCTTTAATTCGAGAAATAATCTAGACGTATATCACTCAACCTATACATTTGAGGCGTTTCTCGGAAAAACATCATTAGTGCAATATCGTCGAAATTTAGATATTTGCACCAACTGTTTCCTAACCTCCATATATACGTGTTTCTTGTAAAAATGTCATAGGTTCCATAATAATTAAATATATGAAATTTAGCTTGTTCTTCTAAAAACATCACAAGTCCACTCCGTTTCGTCTAAGAAAGTCACATGTTCATAACATGTGACATTTTTGGACACTCTAGAAAAGCTTCTACCTCTTTTACATGACCACAGCAATAGAAAATTTTATGATAACTTGATAAAAGAGCAGAAGACTATATATAGCACCTGACAGTCCTGATAACACGGTCGACAACGATGATAACAGCAGTGGATGCGAAGACTGAGTGTGGCAGTAATGCAGTTTTTAGTTTTTTCATTTATTTTGTTACTCAGAGTTAATATTTAGTTTGTAGTGTTTGTAGTAAGGAGAATTCTTCGTTTTTTTCTTATAAAAACCTCACATGTTCATTTATTTTTTGTGTTTTTTTCAAATTCGTTTGAAAAAACAAACATGAGGAATTCTGGACGAAGTATCTTACATTTTTTTACATGTAGTAAATAGGCCAATAAAGTACTTTGGTCAAAAATGGGAATGTTGGAGAGTTTTTTCATTTTCCCAAATATGTTAATTTTGGACTAATGATGTTTTTCCGAGAAACGCGTCATTTAATCTGTCAAACTATGCTCAGTAAGTTTTTTATTTGATTTTTCTTTTTGGAAAATAGTTTCATGCAAAATAATTATTTATTAATTTATTAAATTATTTTGCATTCAACATTTTCCAACAAAAACCAAACAAAAAACTACTGAGCCTAGTTTAACCGATTAAATTCATAGTTCTCGTGATATAATATATGATTAAAAATGTTCTGTACTCAAATATTTTTAAGTTAGATTAATACTTGTTTGGGAGGTATTTAAACTAATGTATTATATTGAAATTAACATAATTTTCTCGTGACATTTACTACATTATTATACTACAATGTAAAACAAATTTAAATTTCAAATATTTTGAATATTTTAAATCTTTTGAAATTTTATGATTTTAATTATTATAATTTTTGTATCAAGTAACATATATTATTTATGTTCAAACACTAGGAAGTTTATGTAAATTTATAGCTCGCATTATTTTTAACGCAAATTTTATAAATTTTTAACATGTGGTTCGCTCAATTGTAGGCCTTCGCTACGCGTCGGCATTCAAATTTTGGACTCAGCACAAAAAATGAGTCTTTTGCTAAAATTTAAAATTCTATTTTACCGCTAAATTGAATTTGTCAAAAAGTCAAAACTATGCTTGATTGCATTAATAAAAGAAATTTATAAAAAAAAACATAAAATGTTAAAAAATACGCTGAAAAAGACCTGGAAACCAAAACAATAAAAGGATGTTTTTTCACGTTACAGGGTGTAACTTACATCTCTACCTAGGGCTAAGGCTCGTTTTTTTTGCTACAAAATATTTTTAAATTTAAATTTCTGCCCATATAAATAAAAATACAATTTTGGTTTGCTTATATTTATAAATATTATTCATTCAACCATATTTTAACTTAAACATTAAAAAATATTCCTAAAAACATTTTAAGGAAAAACCTCGCGAATAAATATAAAATAACACATCCTAAAGTAATTAAAGAGTAGTGTAGGTATTTAAATGTTTGAAGTTTCTTTTGGCCTTGCTTTACAGTGTTCATTTCGTCCTTTAAAATGTACACTCTTATTCCTTTCATGTAATATTCCAAGTAACTTTCCCAATCTATATCCGAATGGTCGAAATTAAATAATTCTCTATCCTTTCTCGTCATGCCTTTTATCAGTTCTTTATTGTTTGAATCGTTAAAGACCCAGGAATTGTTCATGAAGTATTGAATGTTTCCTGTGTATCCTTCCATTTGGTCGTAAAATCCTGATATCCTACAAAAAATAATATCCTTGCAATATGACTTTTCTTAAACATTATAATTTACATAAATACTTTTATCTCCACGCGGTCTATAATTTAAACTTTATTGTTGTCAACATTCGATAAAGAAATACCTTGTTATGGCCTAGGCCGATAAAAATTTTTATGAGGCAAGTAATTAGTTCGATTTTTTCTCGCTAGGGGTTGTTTTGACAAATTAATCCTTTTCTAAGAAATTAACGTACTAAACTGGTTTAATTTATTTATAATAAGCACTAATTTGTTTGCTTTACTGTTAATGTTTAATATTTTTCATTAAATTATTGTAAAATTAAATATGAATAATAAAACAAAAAGTGAGGTTAGGTAACCAAGAAAACGCACGATTCTTTTTCTACGATTTAAATTATCTTTAAGTTTTAATTTGCTTTAAGTTTTCAGTGAAATTAAATGTTAAACACAGCTTAAACATTCCAAACTACCTATTTTTTAAATAAAAATCCAAACAAATTGAAATTAGATACCTACCTATTTATTAAACAATTAATTGAATTCAATGTAATAGCAAAAATCCATTTCTACTTAAATCAAGTTGCTAGGTATTGTCAAACTATTACTGCTTCTAAAAGCAATAATAATTATTGTACATTTAATGTAATCTTTAGCTTATAAATAAATGAGATTCTAAAAAAGTGAGGTTAGGCAGCTTTGATGTTAAATTAAATTGACCTATATAAAGTGCTTTGAAGATAAAATGTTGTATGCCATTCGGCCAAGAAGTGCCTTTTTGTGCTTCGCTCAATTGTAGACCTCCGCTACGCGTCGGCCTTCAAACCTTGAGCTTAGCACAAAAAGCCTTACTTCTTAACCTAATGACATACATAAATAACTATTACTCTAATCTAAATTTTACTCATATTTTTATTATATACAGTGTGACCTATTTGGCTGTAAAATCTTTATTTATTGTGTGATTTTAACCGGATTTGTTTTAAAGTGTAGATCTTGAGAAACTGTATTTTTGGAGCAAAAACGCCATATTTGTACAAAATACAAGGCCTACTATGTCAGTTTTTAAGAGTAAATTTTTAAGAATTCTTTTTAGCGATTTTTTAAAACAAAATCTAAGCACGGTGAATCCAGTCACCACTCCTAAAAACGACCTTATACTAAATTTTCTTAAAAAAGTTTATGTAGAAAAATGCACAATTATAACTACAAAACTTTATTTTTATCCATAAAAAAACATTGAAATAAAATTCAACCAATAGTAACATGGTACTATTACTATATTTTTAATTTTATTTCAATGTTTTTTCGTGGATAACTTTACTGCTTTTCAATGTACAGGGGGTTCTTTTTTCAAAAAAACCATTTTTTATTTCCCAAACGGCTTTAATGAGCCAGTTGGTTCTACGATAGATTTTTAGGTACACTTATCCTCGTAACGAATCCGTAGTTTTTTTTAAATTATTTTCTTTGCAAGTGCCCCACAAAAATTAAAGTTTTAAAAAAAGAACCCCCTGTACATTGAAAAGCAGTAATTTTTGAAAAAAGTTCAGTACCTCAAAAAACCGTCCATTCGGTTATGTTTGATTACCGTAAGGTTTGGGATCGATTACTTTTAAAAATGGGCTATAATAAAAAAAAACAAAAAAGTGATTTTGAAAGCAACGCTCAACTTTGCACACTGCGCATAGCAAAAGGGCACATCATATAGGTGCGCAATGGGGTTTAACGTGTGCCTTATTTAGCACATAATCAAAAGTATTAGAGGTCAAATTCTGAAAAAATGCACGGTTAGCGAGTTATGAGCCATAAAGCAAAAAAACTCTCCTTTCGGGGGATGAAATTAGGGGTCGCGGAAAGAATTTTTTGGGGAATATTCTTGATTCATTATCAGCACCCCTACTCTACATAAAAAAAAATTAAACCCGACTACCATCGAGTTTTCCTTCTACAATCTTTGTTTCCTGGACTAATTACCATTGTTTTACTACTACTAACATGTTGCAATTTTAACTAATAATGCTGATTGGAGTAATGAACAATTTCTGCTCGGATACAAATAATATGTGAACGCTGCTTAATGAATTCTGCATATTAGATGCGTACAGTAACCTGACCACCTTGATTTTTAGTTATTTATTTATAATAACAAGCCGCTTAATGCATTTTCCCCGTTTGTTATTCTATTATACCTCTCTGAAAATACTAAACTGGCATATGTGATTTAAAATAATAAAATTGCCTTAAAGGCCGAAAAATAGATTTCCTGGTTTTTGCTGATCCCTATAAAAGAGCGCTTTGTGCACTACTGCAACTTCGAGCTCCGTATCTGTCTTTCGGCATCGCAAGGTTTAATCCCGGCGAATTCGCCATTTTTGCAAAAATAAATGAAAATGACAATATTCTTGAAAATTTCTTAATTACCTTCCGCGTTTTCCCACACATAGCAGCACTATATCCAATATAAAGGCCGGAATTGTATGCAGTAAAAATTTTAACAATAAATAATTGTAAAGACAGCTCGTCACTATTTTGTATGGGTACCACATCAATTTACTAGAGGGAGATTCTTTACCATATTTATCCATAATTTCGCCGAATGTTTCTAAAAAATAAATAAAATAAAATTAACCTACTTAGCCCACCTATCGACGATAATGTTTGCTGTCAATATTGGGGGGTGGCTCAAAAGTCTGAAAAAATGAGTGTAAAAATATTTTTAATAAAAGTTATTTTGTGATTTATTTTAAATTATTTGGTGAAATTGACAAAAATACAGCTACACTTTTTGTTTTAATACCTTTAGAATTTGAAAGAGACTACTCTCTTAAAATGAAATAATCAAAATACACTATATGAATAAGTACCAGCATTGTTTACTAATAAAAAGTCGTTTTCACTTTTAAATAACACTAGGCAACAAATTTTAACTGAAAAAAAAGGTCCTGATTAAAAATAGAATTTTTCGATTGTTTATGACTAAAATAGATCCAAAATGTTTAAAAAAAAAAAATTCTGAAGTCGTAAAAAAAAATAGGAGCACAGTATTTTGGTACCATTTATTGCATAGATACACCATTTGAAAATTTTAGGATGACGTTACTTTTAACTTATATTTCAGCATTCCATGAACAACATATCTGTACATATTGTAAAAATTTAAGGCATGTTTTTTATGTTTACTGTTTTTTATCGTTCAAATTATTTTGTTTACTTATTTTTATCGTTAATATTTAACAATTTTTCTTTGTATCATGGTGCTGCGCGTATCGTCTAAACGAGACTTTGGAAAATTTGTTGGTCTCCGGATTTGCGTCGAGCAGGTCAAAATCTATAGGACTGAGCTATTTTAATTACCGACCTTTTTTTATTGTTTACTAGTGTAATTAGTTTTTACTACTTAAATAGTTAAAGTTTGACTAATTTAAGATAAATCATTATCTTTGACTGTTTCTAGTAGTAAAAAGTAACTAATTTCTTTAATCGTTTTTAATTCTTGCGGCCAACAACAAATTATTGTAAACTTGATATGAGTACCTTAGATGCAAAACTCGGTTTTTGCAAATTAAAAAATAAAATAAAATTGACTTTAAATTCTGTTTAGTGTTCGTCCTAGATAAATGGCGTTCATAAAACTTGATACATAATAATATTATATTATATATATTATTATGTATCAAGTTTTATAAACGCCATTTATCTAGGACGAACACTAAACAGAATTTAAAGTAAATTTTATTTTATTTTTTAATTTGCAAAAACCGAGTTTTGCATCTAAGGTACTCATATAACATTGTTTGTTTTCAATGAAACACCCTGTATATTTTTGAATATTTAGATAGAGTTTTTTATTCTAATTTCAAAAATATGTACCTATGTACAAACATTTTATTAATAATTATAATTGCCATGGATAACTCACGTCGTAAAATAACCATATTTTTATTATTAATTTTAATAAAACGCTAATAACACAGTGCAACAGCAAAAAAAATGAAGGGGTTCTGAAAGTGGTTTTCGTTTCTCCTATCCAAAGAATGCCTTTTTGCGTTTACAGAATGTTTAGATTGATTCAAGTTTTTTTTTTTAATATCGATTTTTAGTTTTATTAATTTTGGAACCCGAAAAAAACGTTATTTATTAATTTAAACCAAAACAAAAAAAATGATGGGGTTCTAAAAGTGGTTTTCGTTTCTCCGTCCAAAGAATGCCTGTTCGAAAATCAGCTGTCCACCGAATCAAAAAAGCATGAAACAATAATGGAAATGGAAAATCGTTATAGAGGAAAGAGGTTTGATTCGATGTTGGCAGATTTTTGTTGGTGTATGGCAATGGAAATTTTGGCATAAAATTATAAATAAAATTTGTTATATCTTTTATGTTGATTCATTCTATTTGTTAAAAAGAATATGTTTTTAATAATTAATAATAATAATAATAATAATTACCATAATTATAAATAAAATTTGTTATATCTTTTATGTTGATTCATTCTATTTGTTAAAAAGAATATGTTTTTAATAATTAATAATAATAATAATAATTACCATAATTATTATTATTATGGTAAAAGCGAAAGAACTAAGAAATTGCACTACAACATATTAAATCCAGAAAAAGGTTTTTAAAAAAATTGCATTTTATAATAATATTAATAATAATAATTGTTCTTATTATTTTTTTATTTAATTATTTTTTTCTTTATTTGATTGTTATTACTTTATAAAACAATATACAAAACCAATAATTATCTTTTATGTACTAATTATTTATTATTTTACGATTTTTTCAGAACCCCATCATCTTAATTTTTTTCCGAAAATGTTGCACAGTGTAACAGTAAACGCCATGCTTATTTTAGGGTAAAAGTTCTTTATCGGGTCAGTTATTAAAACAAAACACTTAAAACAAATATTTGCACACCAGTGTCTCAAAAAAAAAACGACTATTTTTTTTCCAAAGAATTTAAAAAATCGTCAGATTATACTCTGAGATATATCTCTAGAAAACGACCCTGTGAAAATATAAGCTCTTAATATTAGATGTGGCGTTTTGTAATTTTCTATTTTCCGTTTAAATAACATGGGAATTTATTTTTTCAAACTTTGGAATTTTAGAAAGGTGATAACGTGCTACTTCATAAGTATACTTATAAGACAAAATTACCCCTTATGATAATTTTTATTGATTTTTAGCGAAAAAATATTTACTTTATATGACTATATAAACAGTAAATATATTATTAATACATAATATAAATAAATTTATAATAAACTAATAATAAACTGCCATATTTTTTAGGTAAGTAAATATTTTTCGCTAAAAATCAATAACAATTTTCTTTTGTGAAATTATATATATACGTTCGCACTGTATAGGTGAAAAGAAAAAGAATAAAATAGCCATGTAAAAATCTATAAGGTAGCAATTTTTCACTGACCCTGTATTTGATTTGATTAATATGCCTGCATTTACACTTGACAACTTGTTAAAATTTTTAAATAACTTCGTGTTTTGTTTTATTTAAAATATTTTTTTTATTTTATACCAAACCGCTGTTAAAGTCTTTATTTTCATTTTTCTTATTTTATTTGTTGACATTGGCCAGTGCAAACAAACAAACATAACAGGTATATGTGGTTATGTGTGCAACCCACTTCATACGTTTCAATTGTTTTTTCTGCGTTAAGAGTTCTTAAATTAAAAGTTGGCCAATTACATGTCTACTCACTTACTTGATGTAGAGTAGATAAAAGGTAATTTCATATTACTTTGCAAATACTTTATACGTGTAAAAGAGAAATTTATTCCACTTGTTTTTTATTGTTTGCATTATGCAACCAATTAGCATTAACAATATAGGTAACATGATATATTTTTAGAAGCCCAATCCCTTAAAATTATATACTACTTACTCCATTTTATGGGATTATTTGGTGACGAAACGCAATTAAAAACTGGGACCTTGTCTTTCAGGTAAAGTTTTTCGAATTTATCGTAATCTCTGAAAAAAACAAAAATTATGAACCAGGTCTAAATCCATTTCCAAAAAAATCAAAAAAACCTTTATTTTTCCAATAATTAAGTTTCAATATGAACTCGCTAGTGTTTAAAAGTTTCGAAAAAAAAACGGAAAAATTGGGGGAAAAACCTGCTTTTTCAGTTTTTTCCCAGACCTTGAAAAAATTGTCTTTTTTGGGAAAATTTGATTTTTTTGGAAAACATTAATTAAATTTAAAAAAATACTTTAATACAGAAAAAAAACAAATTAAGCTAAACAATAAATTTAATTTAATTGATTCAAGAAAATAAACGTAGAACTACTGTCGGTTGGCACCTTTTTGCAAAAGGGAGTCCATTAAAAATATCCATTAACAAAATAATTAATGATTTATAAAGTTAAATTACAAAATTTTAATTTAATAAAACCATGTGTCAAATAAAACAATAATTATGTTAATACATCCCAAAATATGTCTTTTTGCGGGTTGGTTGAATATTCTTAACGAATTAAAATAGTAGG
Organism: Brassicogethes aeneus; assembly: GCA_921294245.1. Classification (NCBI taxonomy): domain Eukaryota; kingdom Metazoa; phylum Arthropoda; class Insecta; order Coleoptera; family Nitidulidae; genus Brassicogethes; species Brassicogethes aeneus. The sequence continues at coordinate 8,348,629 of OV121141.1, read as the reverse complement.
AATAATTATTATAATCATAATATAATATTGACATATATTTCCATAAAAATTTGTGATTTTTCAGAAAAATTGACTTTTGCATTTTTTCGCATTACCCTTTGAATAAAATGAAAAATCAATTTTTCTGAAAATTTCACAAATTATTCGAAAAAAAAAACGGTTTTTTTCCGCCGGCTCAATTTTTCCGGAAATTTTAAAACCCTAAAACTCGCTCAAAGAATAGAAATGATAAAGGTCTTATTATAATTAATCAAAAATCATTCTATACAGGGTGTTATGTAATTAATGTTATATATTAAAATGGGTTGTTCCTTAGGGTCCATAAAGAAGCACCTGAAACTAAAAATAATTTATAATAACCTTTATCCTACCAAAAAGTACGCCAACGATCGACTAGGAACTTTAGGCTAATCTATTGTATTATGTTATGGTTGGTAACAACAGCGTTTCCAAATTCTGTTGCCAAGCATTGTTTAAATTTAGCTTAATTACAAAAATGACAAAATCAACAATGCAAATTGTCAATTTGGCGTTTTTATTAATTGTTGGTTATGTCATTTTTGTACTGAAGGTAAATTCAAACAAAATCTGCCAACTTTTATGACAGAATCTAGTGCCTTTCTTTCAAATTTAAGGTTATGTGCTCAAATTGTAAATATCTTAACTAAGGGAAGTGCTTTTGGATTTATTTAAACAAATTAAATGTTTAAAGTTTAACCTGTGAACAATTTCATCTGAGTAAACAGAAAGAAAAAATCCGTGGAAAAAAATAATGTTGTGGTGATAGATTTTTTAAAATAGGTACTAAATTTTCTAATCATTGCTTAAGCTAATAGCTGGATGAGTAAATAAATACAGAAGAGTATTAGAGATTTAAGGGCATACAACTTTTGCATTTATTGAGTTTTTATTTATTTTTTGCAAGAAAAATTTTTAGTAACAATTTTTTACATCTGGCAACGCGCAGCTACTTTGTTGGTTGGTATCTATGTACTCACAGAACACAAGTGTGCAGAGATAAACCAAGTGTGTAACCAGTGGCGTATCACAAAAAATATAAAAAACTTCTAATGCATATTTTTTCTTTATTTTTGTAAAAATATTTTTTTAAATATTTTTCCTTTACTCCTTATGTCAAAATGTATTCAGTATTTTAATATATAACATTAATTACATAACACCCTGTATATATAAATATCTTACTTATATTCGTTAACAGCCCATCCAGCTGCTATAGCATTATTGATGACGTAGTCAGCTGTGACAATGTCGCCTACTTTATCATCATCTCCGTAAAAAACCCTAAGAATTCCCAAACCGACTCCTATAACCACCCCTGTAGGCCCATGGCAGCTGTCAATGTAACCCCTAATTGGACCCAGATTTGTTGCAATAACTAAAAAAAATTTATAACTTAAAAACAAATATTTCTTCTGTGATATGTTCAAAAAGTATAAGGAATTTTGTTTTAGGAGTACATAATTAATCACTATTTAGTCAAAATATATTTTGGTACATAATAGTATATTATGTATCAAGTTTGATAAACGCCGTCTAGAAAAATTTACATTTTTTGCATTTATACTTCATTCGTAAGTCTTGACACGACTGTTATAACATCGTGACGCCACTCTTCAAGGTCATCGAAGCGTTTTGAATATTGCGTTTTAAATCTTGCGTTTAAAGAAAATGCTTTTCAGAATTTGTTCACCCAATCAAAAAGAAGTTAAATTTAAAAAGACGTTTTTTTGGCCCGGTTTTGTTTTCGATGTTCGGTACCAAAAAAACTATAAAATAACCATGGACCACAACATTTTTTATGGTTTTTGAAAATTTAACATAAACCTAAACTGAAATCTTGATGATAACGGTTGGTTTCAACAAGACCTTGCTCATAATCTCAGAGTCACTAGTTATTTGGAGACAATATTCCCCCCCAAAAATAATATCGAATGGAGGTACAATTCGCTGGCCAGCAAAATCACCGGATCTGTCTCCTAGTGATTTTATTCTTTGGGGTATATGAAATCCAGCAACAACCTGTATAACTGTAAAATGTCGACTTAAGCAAGATGAATCTCTTGTTATGTTGGTTTAATCTAAAAAATACTTACTAGATGAACATCTTACTATAGCAACTGGTAATTTTCCAGATTCATTTTTGATTAAATTTTCTGCTAAAGCCATTGTAAAAGTAAAACTGCTCGGCCATTTTTCTGTAAGGCTACGAAAGAAGAATTTTAAAAAGTTTTTTGTTACTTAAATTAGTTACCTTTTATATTTCTCCAAACCCTTAACACCGTCTGATTCTATAGATGTTATAAATTCCTCTACATCTACATCCAAATCGTAGATTTTTTCATCGATTTCTTCCTTGACGCAATTTGAATATGCAGTGGACACCAATACAAATGACTAAGAAAACATTTAAGCTTGTCACCTTTTAAAATTACTATTAAAAATACCTAGAGATGGGAATCGGGAAGTTTCCATTTTAAGGAAACTTTCCGTTTTGGAAAGTTTCCAATTGGGAATTTATTTTCATTTTGAAAGTTTCTTTTAAGCTACCGGAAACATTCCTTGGAAACTTTCCTTGTTTTTTTTTTCATTTAAATGTCAATTGTTTAACCGCTGATTTTCGTTAAGGCCATGATACAAGGCCAACAAACTTTGAATACGAATTTAATGTGTGTTAATTTAAAGCAGAAGAAGAAGTATAAGTAATGTAAGTTATGTTACATAACCTCAATGAAGCCGGATTATTCAGCATCATCACAAAAAACTTTTTAAAAAAAAGGTAAACAAAATAAAAACAATAAACAAAGTTAAAAATCATTCTTGCATTTTTGTTGTTTATTTATAGGCATAGCACAATGCCAAGAAAAAAATCTAGTGTTTGGAATTATTTTTTGCTTCACTTTTTACTTTTTAATATTCCTATATATTAGTTACTTTGTCCCTTTTAATTTTTTTTACGTAATATCTAGGATTTACTAGCAGTGAATTTCTAATAGTAAACATTTTATTTTTATTTTGTAGGTTTCAGTATACAATAGGAATATTCCAAAGTAAAAGATACTAAAAATAGTATTACAGTTACATTCTTATAAACATTTTTTTAATTTTTTTTTCTTAATAAAATTTGACAAAAAGTTAATGTGTTATATATTTTTGCAAATCCCTGGCATAAAAAAAAAATATTTTCGCAATAATAAATTTTTTTTTTAAACTTCGGGAATTTTCGATGGAAAGTTTTCGGGAATTTTCGTCAAATGGGAATTTTCCCATCTATAAAAATACCTGTATACCTTTAATTTTTTCATGGATCTAGCAATATTCAGCAGTTCCCCTGTGCCTCTAACGTTAGTTAAAGAAGCATCGACAATGGTTTGGTTTACTTTCGCAGCAACTGCTGTATGAAACACGCAGTTCACTTCTTTGACAAGATTTTTCAGTATTTTTTCCTCCAAACCAAGGTCTATCAAAGACATGTCACCATGAACCACTATTATTTTGCTCAAGCACTCAGAAGAGATTCTTTTGATGCCATCAAAAATCTAAAACAAATTTAATTCATACACACAGAGAAAAATCCGTTTGAAAAACATTGCAAAAAGTTGTGTCATTGTAGCATAATTTTCTATAACTGTGCTACGTTATCCAAAATACACTCACGTGCAAATTTTCGATGAACTTCAATCGCAAATAACTTTTTTATTTGATGTCGGATTTAAACGAATATTAAAGAATATTGTAGATAAATTAATGGGCAATCTCTCACATTTTAAAAAAATACTAAAAAATAGTAAAAAAGTTATTTGCGATTGAAATTCATCGAAAATTTGTGTGGATCGATTATTTTGCACGTGAGTGTAGTTGGAGTGGTTTTTCTAATAAGTTTGTTTAAGTCAATTTTCTATAATTTGTTGGAAACAGTAAGATTTTATATTTAACCATTTGCACAATAGATTGTCTTTTGCACAATTTTTTAAATAATTCGTTTAAATGTAGTATAATTTGAGTTAGAATATAAATTTTACAATATTGGACAATTTTTTTGGGTATGAAGTAACCTTCACCATAATACCATCTAAGATAACCAATGAAATCATTTCCCGCTTGAAATAAGCTCAACTGCAATCTGCATCATCAGTTTGCAGTTTTAGTTTGTGTTAGGAAGTGTATCATTGTGAGGTTAGTACCACATTTCTGGTGAGTAATTATTGAATATTATTTTTTCGAATAGGTAGGTAGGTATTTGCAAAATTGTTGAACGACTGGGATAAATTAATAATTATGACCTAGTGATCAAATGAGGATAAAAAGTGTTTCTATGTTACTACTTTGCTACATTATTGATCGGCTTACTATTTACTTTAGTTTGTAATTTATGTTTATTTTATGTTTTCAGTTTATATTAACTTAATTCTATCCTTACAAAATTTTAGTGTTGGTCGCTGAATACATATTTATTCTATCGACATTTGTACTATTACACACTGTGTGATACACAGTACGACAAAATTTGATTTTTTTCCCTCCAATGTAAAATTTTTAGATTTTGAAAATAGACTTAGACCAATAAAATGTTATCCACGGTATTCGGCACATAATATAACAGATTCGATAACAGCTGGACAGTATATTTTTATGAAAAATTTATTCACTGAATAAATGGACAACCATTAAGATTATTTATTTATTTTAAAATTATTTAATTATATACAGGGTGTTGCACATTTACGAAATACGGGTGTTTCACGTTCGTGGTCCATTGAGAGTTTCTGAGGAACGGCAAAAGATATCAACAAAATGCCACTTTCGGCTTGACCGGAAGTGACATCAACTTTGTTATTTTAAATGGAACACCCAATATATTTTTACATTTTTAAATTCTACATAAATTTTTGAGTAAAATACTGTACCATGTCCTATACCTAGAGTAAATAGTTTTGGAGTTATTATTTTTTTCCCTTAAAATATGACAAATTCGCGTCAATCAAAAATAGCCTATAACTTTCTTGCTATTAGGTTTGCAGAAATGGGGGTGGAATTTTTGGAATCTTAAAACATTGTTTAAAAGATTCCATGAATGTAAATTCCTTAACATACCGGGTGTTAGATTTAAAATAAAAAAGTAATTAACGTTTCAATTTGCCCTGCTCTCTAAAAATTAAATAGTCAAAATAAAATTAATTTTTATAAGAGCGGCTGATGGCCAAATGGGTTATGACAACAGCCTGACAAGCTTGACGAGTGTCAGACCTGAGTTCAATCCCCGTCTGGGCCAAAACTTTTTTAAATTTAAATCTATAGATTAGTATACTAATTTGACTATTTCATTCAGTAGAATTTGACTAATTATTAGTGACTGCTTATTCGCTATGACAATTAGTCAAATATAACTTATAATTAGTTATTTTTGACTAATTCATTTTAAGAGAGTGGGTTTTCTCGGGTAATTTGTTAAAAAATGTTAAATAATTGACATGGAATTTTTTAAACAATATATTTTAAGATTCCAAACATTTAACCCCCATATCCGTAAACATAATAGCAATATTCACATTAGGTATATACCTATATAGGACATGGTATAGTTATTTTACTCAGAATTTTATGTAGAATTTAAAAATGTGAAAATATATGGGGTGTTCTATTTGAAATAAAAAAGTTGATGTCACTTCCGGTCAAACCGGAAGTGGCATTTTGTTTAAAATATTTAAAAAAATAGACTTAATGGATTATAAACGCTTATAATTTTCAAATCGATATTTTTTCCGTTTCCCAGAAACTTCCAATGGACCACGAATGTGAAACACCCTGTATATCAAGTGGTGTTTTTAGGTTGTGATACAACTATAGATTCGAATGTATAATAGTCAAACTAAAAGATTAAGATTTGTTTTCAACCTATGTTTAATATAAGATAAATACAAATATGTTGTAGTATTAAAAAAAAATAAAATTGTTATTTTTATATTATGTAAAAACATAAAATATTTGAAGAAAAAAAATGAATTATAACAAAATAGAAAATTAAAAATCTGTTAAAATTTTTCATGGAAGGACAATCGTGTTGTACTGTGTTATAACTTATAAGTTATATCTCAATATTATTAGAATTATATATAATTCTAATAATATTGAGATATAACTTATAAGTATAAATTATAATTCTAGCTATAGCTATACGAATTTTATTTTTCAGTTTGTAGTTTATGTTTTGTTATGTTTATTTTATGTTGTCAGTGTCAGTTTATATTAATTTTGGTATTCTATTTTCCATATTTTTTTGTATTAGTCGCTGAATACATAGGTATCTAAATTAATAATGTAGTTTCATTTTCCTTTTTACCACCAAAATTATTAAAAATTTTAAACAATTTTTTATTGAACAATGCTGTGCCATAATTTTACCACAAAATATTACATTAAAAAAGTCTCTAAAATATTCATTTACTTACACAAATTATATATAAGATGTGTTTAAATGTCCAATAAATTATGTAAGTTTTTAATATAATAAGTTTACTACAATTATTTGCTACAATTTTGCACACAATATTCCTGTCACAATTTGTTGAAGAAATTTATACAATTATGAAACCAAATCCAACAATTTTTTCTCTTCTAGCTTGCAAGCTATCTAAAATCTTGATATTCTTACCGGGCATTCTAACAGCTTCTCCACTCTTTTTTCAGGGTCATCTTTTCTATTCCTTCTGACCAAAAGGTAAATCTTCTGGACCTCGGTGGACCGCAAAAGTTTTTCCAGGATGAGTTTTCCCAAGAAACCAGTGGCGCCGGTGAGTAGCACACATTTTTCCTTGTAGAAATCTTGAATATCGCTTAAATTTCCCTGATCCATGTTTGGTTTACACTATTTTACAACGAATTCCAAAAAATAACTGCGATCAAACAATTGAATTGAAAATTATTAATTAATAATTTATGAGGTGTTTATACGCATTTCGAATATATTAATAAGGTTAAAAGGGTAGGTATATACGCAAAAGGATTAAACATAAAATTATCATGGGCAGTATTATCGTATGTATTTTTTTACGTAATCCTAAAAACAAGAAGTATTGGTTTACCTATGCATTAATTTGTTTACATGGAAATATGACATCAAACTGTTAAAAATGTTTGTCATTATTGGAATATAAATTTATTTATACAGTGTCATTTGTTTAATAATAATGTATTGTAATATAATATATATATTGGGTGCGGAATTGTGCGTATACACTATTTTTTTAATTGTTTAAAAATTTGGTACTTTAATTGAAGTTTTTGAGTTGTGTGACATTTAATTTTGGAGCCATTCCAAATAAAAACATCAAAAATTTAGATTTTGATAAAAAAATGAGGATGATCTTTTAGGTATATAATTTTTCGTATTTACTATCAAAAGATACCTACCCCAGTACACAGTAAAAAAAAATCAACTCTAAGCAACACTAGTTAGAGTTCACACAGGTCCACACTAAATAGTGTTGTTTTATAACACTACAATTAGAGATAATTTGTAGTGTAATTTTCCCCAAGTAAGCAAGTATGATTTAACACTATAGCACTGAGGATAAAGTAATTTTACACTGTATTAAAAAGTGTTAATTTACCTAAAATCGTGTACTTCTAACTTCCTGGATAAAATCCCATTTTTGTTCAGTGTAAATTAACACTACTTGGAAAAGTTCCAATTTTAGAAGTGTAAAATAACACTATTATTTGAGTAAAACCTATTGGTGGTAGTGAATAAAACGAAAAGGTAAATAAAGAGAAACATTTATTTGGAACAAAAATCTATGACAATTATCAAAATCGGAGCCTTTTAAAATATAATTTTATATTTGAGTCGTATGGCTGGCTTAAGCAAAATGGTTCCTTAAAACGTAAAAGTTTTAGATCAATGCAATGTTTTACTGGCAGTCAACTTGTAAGCAATGAATTATCTTGAGAATTCATCAGTAATCCATTTTTCTGTTATAAAAAATGGGTGATCCCATTGGTAGGCGGCTGTATGTCGGGGATTTACCACACGTGTACAAATTTTCCATAATATTAATAAAAATGTAGGTATAGGTTAATATAACAACCATTACGCTTGAAAATAAAAAGTAAATCAAGTGTGTATGTATTTATATTATTATAATAATAATAATAACATTATAATGTTACAAGTACCCGACCTACTGCTGTTAATTATTGATATATAATATAGGTCGGGTATGGACATTAGGGTGAGCCAAAAAAACTAACCTATCGGATTTATGGGTTAAAATGAACCTACATACCGAGCAAAAAATTTCCCTGCAAGGCAAAATTTTTTGCTCAATTTTAAAAGGTGTCGGTGAGCATTCTAAGTTTTCCATTGAAATAACACGTAAAAAAATCTTTTTTCATTAAAAAGACTATAACTTTTGAACCGTTTGAGATAAAATTTTTTACGTCGCGGATTCTTGTAGAGCATAAAATTTCCCAAAGAATCTATACCAGCATTATTTTTTTTAATTCAAAAATTCGTATATTTTAAAGCTTTGAAAAGTGTAAAAAATCACTAAAACTGCAGTTTTAGTGATTTTTTACACTTTTCAAAGCTTTCAAACATACGAATTTTTGAATTAAAAAAAATAATCCTGGTATAGATTCTTTGGGAAATTTTTTGCTCTACAAGAATCCGCGACGTAAAAAATTTTATCTCAAACGGTTCAAAAGTTATAGTCTTTTTAATGAAAAAAGATTTTTTTACGTGTTATTTCAATGGAAAACTTAGAATGCTCACCGACACCTTTTAAAATTGAGCAAAAAACTTTGCCTTGCATGCAAATTTCCCTGCAGGGAAATTTTTTGCTCGGTATGTAGGTTCATTTTAACCCATAAATCCGATAGGTTAGTTTTTTTGGCTCACCCTAATGGACATCCTTTTAACATATTGGTTTTTATTAAGTATTAAGGCTTAAAGAAAAAGGAAGTATAATACTTACCAAAAAATAAGAATGTCCCCTTATGGATTCACCGTAATTAAAATCTAACTGAACAAAAATGCGACACTTCCACAACGCGGTATCTCCGTATACTCCGTATACCGTGCACTGCGTAGGTAGGTACCAACCAAACAGTTTAAAATTCATTTCGGTTATTACCAGTCTATTTTCAGTCTATTTTGCCACTATTGGTTTAATTTAACTTTAATACAATGTGCACTAGTGGTGTAAAGAAAAAAGAGCTCTTAGTAACATCAAAAAAAAAAAAAAGAAATTGGCATGCACTGTAGTGTACATTTACAATCTGTAAGCATGGCAAATGCGTCTGGCAGGTGAAAAACTGAACATTATTTTTCAGTTTTTTACCTGCCAGGCGCATTTGCCATGCATACAGATGACTGACTTTTTTTAATGAACTTTAGTACACCTTACAATTCACAAATTGTGGATTGTGGTACACCCCTTGCCACTAAAACCATTTTTATCAGTGAAGAAAAACCCATCGGAAAACCCACTTAATTTCATATATACAGGATGTCCCAAAATTACCGATACAAAAACAAAAGAATAAGTAAAAAAGATCACAGCTTAGACACAGTAAACCACTTACAGAACAAACCACGCTAGCGTAGAAAAAGAAGTGTTCTTTGGTGGGAAATAGAACATGAGATAACCTAAAATGAATGGCTTCCAACTTGATAAATGCAAAATTGACATAACATTGATAGTTTTATCACCACCAATAATACTAGATATTAATAAATGAAATTTTGATTGTTTTTAAAGTTTTTTCACTAATAATATTTAAATAAATTATAATTTCACTCTATTTAAGCCTTTTATTTTATTTATTTATTTTTATATTGTTGGTACCGTTAATCATATGGCAAGTAATATACTTAAAATCTTTGAATTACCTTTAGTTACATTCTTGGTACATTTACGTTAGATGTTTGTTGCAAGTACTTATGTCATGTTATAGGTATGTAACAATACATCGATGTGCAATATTAAAAAATAATATATCGGCAATATACCTGGTATGTTTTCAACGAGATGTATTTATGCGACCTAAACAGAACATCGCACGAGCTCGCGTTTTGTATCGTGCTAGCTGGGACATTATATAACCGATATTGGAAATCCGCTTTGGCCCGAAGTTGTTTTAAATTATATTATAGGAAAGTTGAGGGAGATATTGAAGGAAAAAAAATATAGCCACCTAGTACTTAGTACGTAGTAGGTTTTCTAAAAGTGATATGTCACGATAAAGGTGTCTTAACGAAATTATTTTACATTTTAGCAACATGGCAAGCTATAAGCACAGCCCGACAAAATAATATCTCGTAATTGCCAGAGATAATATCTTTAGTAGGTATCGTCATCTATTATCATTCAGTTCAATGTTGCTAAATGTTTATTTGAAGTTGTCTGTATCCGTTTAAAACAATTATTATTACGCCGGGAAAAGAGTTTTTTAAAATTAAAATTAATAAAAAAATATTTAAGATCCAGAAGGTATGTGCCAAGAACGACTAGTGGGTTTGGCTATATTGTCAATAGAGAAGGATGTTGGAAAAGAGCTTCCCCTAAAGCAGGGAAAAATAATGTGTGATTTTTTCTTAAACGTTAATTTCTATATTAATTGAAGGGAGAAGCTGAACCACCCAAGTGAATTTTTAAGTCAAAATTTTCTACTATCCGGTAACACGCTTAAAAAAATTTTACCTAAAAATGCACTTGGGAGGTTTCAGCTCTAATTCCTTCAATTGGTTTTTCGTTTGATGTTTTATTGGTTTATTGCCGCTAAGCGCTATGATAATTTTCAAGAGTAAATTTTTAGTTTGTTTCCAGGAAATAGGTACTTAGGGGCGTAGAAGCGGGGGGGGGTGACAATGCCACCCAAATGATAAGGGGTGAGGGGGGTTACCTGATATAAAATGTACTCTCCAAATTCTTTGAAAATATCTACCAATAGGACAAGTCGTGTACCGTTTATGTTATTCTTAATTACGATGAAATGCTAAAAGACGCGCCGCATATAGGACCAATATTTTGTGCTACTGGGGTACAAACCTGAAATCTGAAATTGTGTTGGGCTTTTTTCTATCACAATTTTTTTCTATTTGATTTTACTAATCGTGTTTTCATTATTTATTGTAAAAATCATATTTTTTCTACTGTTTTATAGTTTGTAGTAAAATTTAGGATAAATTGAATATATTTTAAAATAAAATCACTCAAATATTTGATTCAGGAGTTGTGACACGCCAAGGTACTGATGTTTTGAATATTTATTATGTTTTTTTACAAACGTGCTTTTGAAAAAATACATTAAAATTGGGTGGACAAGTTAAAAAAACCTGGATCTTTTGTAATATACTAAAATATTTATAAAAAATATTAAAATACCCACTCTATTGACTGATGACATCAAGTTGTCCAACTTTTGTAGAATCACCCATATATATATATATGTTTTTTTCTGAAAAATTAAAACAGCCTATTTTAGGCTCATAAATCAAAATTTCGCCATTTTAGGCTTTTAGGAAAAAACAAAGGGGTGTCAAACGCTTTATTTTTTTAAGTTTAGGATTAATTTCAAGGTCACAAACAAATGCCAAAAATAGAATCAAAAAGGCATTTTGCCTAAAATCCGGTCCTTGCTTATGAGTGTTATAATACGTATTATAATATAAAAATTGTTATACCTACGCTTAAAAAAACAAATTATATTTAAATTTTTTTATTAACAAATTTATACACAAAACACCCAATTTTAATTGGTGTTAAAACAACGTTATAAACATAATCTTAAAAAAATAATACATAAAAATAATAACCAAACACATGGAAAATAGATGTATATACTTTCTAGTATTATAACTTTTAATATTATAATCGAATTCGAAATTTTCTTTTAAAAGATATCTTCTTATACCTTTGGAGCAAACCATAAAGTAATCTGGCCAATATATGTTTGTTACATCAAAGTTAAACATCCGCTTGTCGGCTTCTGATAGAGATGAATACAATTTCCTGGTGTTTTTGGTATGGAATTTCCATTCTTTTAATGTGAAAAATGTCAAGGCACTTCTTAGTTTTTCGTATCTCATGTAAATTTTTGTCAAGCTAAAAATCGTATGTATTAAGTTTTAAAAATGGTATTTTGGTCGCAAGTTTTAATTAGGCACGAGCGAGTGTTTAATTAAAACGAGTGTCTAAAAAAGTTTATAAACGAGTTGCACACCATTCTTTATCTACGACAAAAACGAGAAAGAATTTATTTGTTAAACATTTGTAATCTGACAACTGTCAAACAGATTTAACCTCACTTTTCCCCAATTTATAATAAAGTTAACTTTAGCCCGTGACTAAAACGCCATAAAGTCACAGCTTGGCAATGTGTATTAAAAATGTGGGAGTAGAATATAGTATATTATGTATCAAGTTTGATAAACGCCATTTTATAGAAAAGTTTATAAACGAGGTGCATAATATACTTTTTCTAAGACAAATACTTATTATTATACTAAAATGATTTTAATCAAAAATTTATATAGAGCGCCATCTATGAAACAATGGGGGAATCTGTGAGTCACCGTCAAATGTCACATATTTATATTTTATAAAACACAGATTATAAAGGTTATAAATCAAAATGTATTTCTTAAAAATTGACAGTTTTTCACAGTGAAAGTAAAGAAAATGTTTTATGAGGACTTTACAGTGGAGTCCGTACCCGAATTTAAGTTATAAAAGGTCAGTACAATGTTCATATAAACTTTTCAAATATTGGCATTGAGAAACTATTTATTACTTTTGTATTTTTGTATTAAGATAATAAAATAATTTTCACATTTAGTATTATTTTACAAGAAAGGCACTTTATTTTAACGATTGTATGACATTTGACAACTGTCAACTAACTTAAAACTAACTTCAGCCCGTGACTTAAAACCTGTTGCTAACTTCAGCTCGTGTATTTAAAAGGTCACTTAGTGTCATTGAAACATGTACGATAAAGGGCGTTTTAAAGGTGGGAGTAGAAAAAATATATTATTATAGCTACTTACAAAGGTTTTTTTCCTATGCATTTTAACAAAAAGTCTATAATATGATAAGGTACTGTGTGTAGAAAAAATGAATAGATGGCAAATAATGTCGTATTTGTTGTATCCAGTAGGAATGGGTACCATATTCTGCTATTTATGCCTACTTTGGTCTGAGCGTAGTTAAAATATTCTTGGACTTTACCTAAAAAACAAAAACAAATATTTTTTTATAAAAAAAAAATTTACGACATACCTACCTAACTTTATTGGATTATCACAACCGCTGACGCAATTATAAATCTCTAACTCGTTGTGATTTTTTGGACTTTTGCTAAAACAAAAACACATCAATGGGTTACCATAACAACCCGCCTATAGGCGCGCCTAACCTTCTCTTGTACGTGTCCCAGCCCACCGCGATCGTTTGGTTTATGACGTAGTCCGCCGGTATTATGTCCAAAGTGACTTTTTTGTCCCACAAAATTGTTCTTATGAAACCTAGAGTTTCTGCTACGGCTAGGCCTGTTACGCCCATGTAATTATCGACAAAACCCTCTACTGGTTCCATTTTAGTCGCCATTACTAAAAAAATAAATAGTATCGTCTTCTGAGACTGAAGAATCTTTTCTAATCTATAGATACATATATATACATTTTAAGTTCTCTCTTACAACGAAATAGTCAAAATTCTACTATTTTAATTGAATTAATACCAGCACTGTTTACTTATAAAATAGGTAGTCGTTTTCACTTTTAAATAGTTATTTTCTACTACTTAAATAGTTAAAGTTTGACTAATTTAAGCTGTCACCATCTTTGACTATTTCTGAGAGTTAAAAGTAACTAATTTCTTTAATCGTTTGCTGCCAACAACAAAGTTTTGTTTGAGTTAAATGCTTACCTATAGGCTCCATGAGTCAATCCATATGAATACGCCGAAACTCGTTGCTCGACCATCTTGGATTTTGCCATAATTTTAAAAATATAAATAAGGGTGGACTTTGTCCTTTGGGACCCTAATGAATATTTCTATAAAATTTGAGCAAAATGGTCGATCAAAGAGTTTCGGCGTTTTCATATGGATTGACTCCCATCAAAACAAACAAAGATGCAAACAGTTTAGCTTAAAACAGAAGCACAAAAATATATTCGACTTTAAAGTATTATTAACAAAATTTATTGACAAATAAAATTGATTTTTATAAAAGTGACTGATGACACATTGGTTATGACATCAGCTTGACAAGCGACAGACCAGAGTTCAAACCCTGGCTGGGTCAGAACTTTTTTAAATTTAAATATACTAATTTGACTAATTATTAGTGACTGCTTTTTCGCTATGTTAGTTATATGTTTCGCTTAGTTATTTTTGACTAATTCTTTTTAAGAGAGTACAAAGATGCTCAAAACAACAACACAAAAGATATATTAACCTTTAAAATATTATTAAAAATATTTATAGACAGATATAACTGATTTTTATAGAAGGAGCAATGTAGCCTTGGTTAGATATCCGCTTGACAAGCGACAGACCTGAGTTCAAACCCCGGATGGATCAAAACTTTTTTAATAGATTTAAATTTTTTAAATTTAAATCTACTAAATAATGTAGAATTTGACTAATTATTAGTGACTGCTCTTTTGCTAAGACAATTAGTCAAGATTTATAACACTGTATGGAGGTGAAAATATCACAGCTAAACGCTCGGACAAGTAAACTTAATTTTTGGTCGTATATTACAAATCCGTGCTTGGTTTAGCTGTATCAGGTAAAAATTCAAAGATATTTAATTTTTAAGTTTTGGAGCATCCCATAAGAAAACACCCTGTATAAATTTAAAAAAAAATTGGGCTGGACCCCCACATCAGTTTCAAATTAAAAAGAAAGTTAAATTTAAGGTTAATTGATCAAAAGGAATCAGTGCCGGTTTAACAGGGGTTTTTTGGGGACTATAGCACCGGGCGGTAAATATTTTTGGGGCGGTACCGCGTACCGCCCATAATTTAAAAAAAAATACTTAATCGTTAGAATTTAGAAAAAAAAAATTGCGTCGGCAGATACAACGGATACAAATGAGAAAAATGTTGTTAGAGTTGAAGCAGCTTCTCCATCAGAAAAACTTGATTTATTGCATGGAAACGGAATAATTTTAACTTTTTGGATAGACATTTTGCAAATGGTTAATGAAACCAATAAAGCAGTCCAAAAACAAAACTTTGATTTTTTACGTGATCATTTTGATCATTACGAGGAAATAAACAGGAAACGAAAATTATGCTCTGAAGCGGATAATCAAAAGAAAATTACAATTTGAAGAAAATAATTCAGAGGCAAATTTAAGCAAAAAAGAAACAATGCGAACAATATGTTTTATTTTAATATATTAAAATAAAACATATTATCCATTATAATGGACAATCTATAATCCGAAATCATTTGTCGATATGATAGCTAGAAATCTGGCACAAACAAATTTGAATTTTTGTTTAATCTAAAAGCATAAATCTTCGTGGAGGATTTGGATGAGTTTTTTCCTCAAAAATGTGTCCAACTCAAGAAACTGGTAACTTCCCTTTCGGAAATAAAAATAGAAACTTCATTGGAATTAGTATAAGTTTTATACGAAAATAAATTAATATCTTCATTTCCGAATATTAATATTTGTCTGCGAATTTTTTTTAAAATGGTTTCAAATGCAAGTGGTGAACGATCTTTCTCTACTCCAAAAAGGGTAAAGAACTACCTAAGAAATACAATTCCACAAGAAAGATTTAACTCCTTAGCAATTTTGTCCGTTTATCAAGACCTGCTAGGTGAAATAAATGTAGTGTTATAAAATAATTTGCTACTATAAAGACTTGAAAACATCCTTTTAATTATTAGTATTAGAATTTCTCAATATTTATTTAAACCACAGACCTTGTTTGTAGGTCTGTGATTTAAACCAAAGAATAATGTTTTATTTATTTATAACTTTTGATTAGTTTTTATTAGTTTAATGAAACAAAATATTAAACTTTTATTTTTAAATTAGTTTTTCTTAGTATTTAGTATTGTTTATATAAACCAAAGAATGTTTTAATTTTTAGTTAGTGCTTTTGAATAGTTTTTATAATTTGTTTATAAAGGCTCATTTTATATTTTATAGGATACTAAGTTTACTGTTAGATACCAGCCTAACCAACCTAATCTTCCACTTGACGTGAGAAAGTAAAACTTAAAAATTTAAAAATGTTTTTAAAAAAGTAATATTTTAAAGCATTGGGCGTTGTGTTTGTGCCAGAACCGGGCGGCGAACTATCTTAAACCGGCACTGAAAGGAATACGTGTGCCTGATGGTTTTTTTAGTTAATTTAGGAAATTCAAAATTTTTTGAGGTTAGGTTTGTGGGTATTAGGACAAGAAAATTAAAACTTATTTTAAATTCGCCGACGTTTCGAGGGCATTTACTGCTCTCTTCCTCAGGGCTAAAATACAACAATGACACAATTACTTTTATAACTAAATATTTCTAAAAACAAATTTCGTAAAAACTTTGAAGAACACTGGACTCACCTAATTCAAAAAATGTATTGACAGCTCAGTCATATCGTCAAACATATATACCGCAAAACGGCATGTACTCCAATAAAATAATCCAATACAATTAGAAACTTTCTGATAGAATGACATTACAATAACAAATGATAACGGTACATTTGAACTACTTAATTGGAAATTTTATGAAGATATGCCTACGCTGCAAAACACTACTACTAATACTATATAAATTTACCTTCAAACAGTGGCCAAAACGGGTACGCTTCGTGACACCCAAACACGAGAGATCTAAACTCGATGGGTCTAAAATTTAAAAGCGCGGTGGGTCTAAAATGTGTGGCAACGTTGTTTTTGAAACGTCAAAGGCGTAAGGCTTCGTTCACATTTTTCATAAAAAATCGTATTTTCTTAAATGAGATTCACCTACTTTCGTTCAAACAAGATTTCGGTCAAAGTAAAGTAGGTACTTCTGAAACAGACATGCAAAATTAAAAATTGTGGTGGAAAAGGTCATTCAGGGATTGTTTTGAATGAAAGGGTGGATTCCATTGCCAAAGCAGCATCAAACAAAAATACAGATAAATATAAAATCCCCTTTTTTAGAATATCGGAAAATACAAATATACAATAATAATTATTGGAATAAATTGCAAGATATACACATACCTATTGTGAGTTACATTTAAGTGTATCTTGGTGTTATCCAGGACTCATGGAGAGTTATTTTTGTAAGGAGTAGGTATGCTTTAGTTTTTTGCTTTGCCATGTATAGATTGGATTATATATTATGAAAGGAGTTATAACAAGTTTTATGACAATTTTACCAAGGAAATTGTTTAGAAGGTAGGTAAAGATTGATATAAATGTTAATGTTTAATGTACCTATATATACCTATAGGTATGTGTGTATAACTGGTGACATGAAAAAGTTTTACTTTAACAGTGACATGGAGTCTCTCAGACTCGCTGGATTATTATAATATTCTGACTAGAAAAACGAGGAGCCTCTAGGCAAAAATCCAAAAAATTACCTCCTCCACCAACTTAGATATCCTCTTAGCTTGTTGAAGAAAAGTGCAGTAATTTGGAAGGTGGTATAATATTATTTATAATGTATTTAATTAATGTTGTTCTGTTTATTACTTTTATGTCAATACTAATTAAATTTCACTGTTACAGATTTCCAAGCAGGCAGTAATTTTTCTAAAAAGAGCCCTATTCCATCAACTTCGAAAAGCACCCTAGAATTAATAAAGAACAATGTAAACAGTATAGGTAAGTTTTCTGAGCTGTTCTTAAAACTGTTAGTGTACCTAATGATTGCATTTTAGGTGAAACATTCAAAACAGGTACTAGTTGTTGTTGCAATCCACAACTGTTATATAATATATATTATATACAGACACTGTTGTTAGAAATTAATTCCAAAGTGGGAAAATGTGGAGCAGAATATCGTAAGGAAGTTTTTGAAAACTTCCTTTCAGATTCTGAAAATTATTCAGCATTGGTAATTTCTTTTTTATCCATTATCCTAGAATTTTCATAAAGTTACATTAGTGAGTATAATTTCTTATTCTAATTTATAGGTTCAGTTTTTTTCACAACTTGGAATCTATGAATTTATAAGACGTTGTCTCGCACCCATAATTACAGATAGTCTAGCTGAACAGTTCTCCTTCTTAGGGAAAAAAGGAAAAACTATGTTTGGAAGCTTATCATTAGGCAAAGCGATAATCGGTAAATAAAAATAGACTTTTAAACCCAACCCCTTTTGATTTTGCAGATTTTTTTTATATTTTTTTACCCCACTTAAAATAAAAGAATATTTCCAATTTTTTTTATCAAACTATAGAAGCATCGAACCCGCAGCTGAGTGGGTCGTGTTTCTATGTTGGTAGTTACCTGGAAACTTTTTCTTAACAATATAATTTTTATTTCAGAATGTGCACAGAAATATGAGCATTCAATTAATTACAAAGAGGCTGAGCAACGAATTGGAGATTGGTTAAGAAGGGCAAAAGAAAGAAGGTTAAGAGGAGAAATAAAAAAAATTGAATTAAATGTTTAATTTTAGCTATAGGTATATAATATTATTATGTATGTATATGTATGTATGTTTTTTTCATTATACTTTTAGAATTTTATGTAGCTGGGGTATTTGGTTCCTTAAAGGTCTTTGGGGTGCTTATTTGTTTCCTTTTATATTATTTATTTATATTATTTTATATTTACTGAGTATTTACAGTATTTCAGTTTTTTACTTTAAATTAAAGTATTTAAACATTATTACAGTTAAGTATTTGTATTTGTTAAGAAATAACGTGCTGCAAGCTTTAAGTAGTAATGGTATTGGTGCCTGTTTGTCTGCATAAACTGTGTCCTTTCAAAATAAAACTTATTTTGAAAATTTTCGATTTATTTCAAACCTTTCTAAAAGTCATTTAGGAATATAAAATATAACATACTAAAAACGACCTAAGGATGTTCCCAGAATGTATGAGGTTCATCCCAAGTTATCCTAGAAACATCCTGATGGGATGGACATGGAGTCTAAGAGACTCCCCTTCAACTTTAAAACACATGTGTTGGGTTGGGTCATATTTACATACACATTTTGGAAACAACTAATATTGGTAGAGAGTGTTAATACCATCTAGGATTGAAGGTACCTGCAGGTATGGAGGATGAAACAGATTTAGCGCGAACTTTTAAATATGCACTGATTGCAAAGTGCTTAGAAGTCTGGTATAGGTACTCCAGGTCACCAATTAGGGGTTAAAATACTTTCATGCTGTTCTTTAATGACAAATATCTAATTGAGTTGCGTCGAGAAACGGGTTAAACAGGTAGGTAAACAATTATTTCATAGCTATAGCTAGATAAACTATTTAATTTAAAAAAAAAATCCCAGATCGCCAATGAAATAGGATTATTTCTGATTTACATAAGGGAACATTTTTATAATGAATAAACAGGATTGTTGTGGGAAAATTTATATTTCTATTGTAAATTATAATAGTTCCACACTGTGAGCAGATAACATCAATTTTAAATGTTTAATTTCAAAACTTTTTATTTTATTTATTATTTAAATAATAAATAAAATAAAAAGTTTTGAAATTAAACATTTAAAATACCTACTTATAAAAACCATAAACTGTTTCCCATTTCGTTTCCTTTGTGATTTTCCCGAGGATCCGGCCAAATTGTTTACTTGAAATTTGATACAGGCGGCCAATTAATTAATTTTTATTTATTTTGACTAGGGAATAAAATTCATATTGGTCTATACTCCTTCATAAGCATTTTTAAGAGAGCGAGAAGTATGAGGCGCTGTTTGTGTAAAAATTAAAAGTGGAAAATAAACTTCTTTTGCTTTATAAATAATTAATGAAATGCATTTTTTCCCAAATTATTTTTTATCAAACTATTTCTTTACAACATTATTTTTTTATCAAATTATTTTTTTATCAAATTATTTTTTTATGAAATTATTATACAGGGTGTTCCAAAGGTATCTTGTATTTATGCCTAAATGACAGCTGTCACAATGACAGGTGCAAAAATAATAGCCGTCAAAATGACAGGTGCCTAATTGACACCTATTAAAATGACGTGATAAAATGACGCTCAAAATGACAGATCCCATATATGAGTCATATGACACGTGCTAAAATAACGGCTGTCAAAATGACAGGTGCTAAAAACAGCTTTGATAAGAAAATAATTTCATAAAAAAAATAGTTGATAAAAAAATAATTAGATAAAAAAATAAGTCGATAAAAAAATAATTTGATAAAAAAATAATTTGGTAAATAATGCATATAATTAATTATTTATAAAGCAAATTAAGTTTATTTTGCACTTCTAATTTTGACACAAACGGCGCCTCATAGGTTTCGGTTTCGATATCGTCATTCTGTGGCTTGGTCGAAAAAGGGCCTATATTAAACAAAATTAAGTTGTGATGTAATCAAGTACCTATTTAAGTGAAAAATTAAAATGCTTATTATTTAAATGTTTCTTTTTCGAATTTGATAAAATTTTGTTTGGATCTACCAAATGGCATAATTATTCACAGGAGTGTTAGAGATGTAGGTACTTTAATTAAACACAGTAATTTACTAATTATTATTCACAAGGAACATGACTAAAAACTAACTTTCATACAATCAGTTCTCACGAAAACCCAGATAGCACAAAGAAGTACTAAAAACGTCCTGAGTATATCTTGTATCAGACATTAGTAAGTTCCGAGTACGTCCGAATCAGGTCCTGAACCTTCCCCAGGACGTTCCAGGGACATCCGATGTTACCAAATCGTCGGTCCCCAGAACGTCCTAAGTAAGACATCCTCTGGCCATCCTGAAATGCTTTATTGGGGGCTAATGGACAAGCTTTACAGAATTGAAGAGTGGTATTCCCAAAGGCCCAGACAGCAATATGACGCCTTAATTAAGTCTTATTTTATTAATTTGTTAAATGGATTTTATTAAAATCATTTTAATAATTTGCTCGTATTCGCTTATTTTAGGAATTGCGATTACTTTGTCTCACTTTTGTTTAAATTTAAGCGTGCTCTTCACCGGCACCGATAGACGGCCTGTTTCCCTCTTTTGGAGCTCGTCAGTATCGGGTAGCCGTTTACCTAGGTCTAAGACCGTTTGGTATGAAGCACGCTCTAAATTTTACTTCGCCGCTTCTTATATCAAACACAAACAGTTACAGCGGTGAGAAGAAAGAATCGCATTAAAATGTCATAAATGTGACGTTTCCATTTTGACGTCTTAAAGAGTTAATAATACGTCCTTGGGACGTACCCAGTATATCCGCTATAATTTTCCCAAATAAGTAAGAAACTGGACGTACCCAAAACTTCCGATATAGGTCTAGGACGTTCGGACCTATGTGGGACCCGAAATGGACGTCCTGGGTACCTCTTGTGCTATCTGGGAAGATGCATCAGAACCCTTATATTAGTGTGTAGGCCTCTTATAAAGGAATATTATATACAAAGGCAATTTATGAGACGTTTGACATGGTTCTTACGACTCGCACCAAGGGTGCTGGTGTTAATTAATTAACACCAGCACCCTTGGTGTATTTAAATCTGGTTAATAACGAAAACCTAATTATCTAAAGAGATATTTATTGTATAAGATTCTTATATTATAAGAAAACTTTTGGCCACTGCAGTATTTTACAAAATAGGTCCTACCCAGACATTGAAGGTTCGAAAATATTCCAGGATTATTCCCTATCGCCTAGGAATAATCCGCTTCATTCTAGGAATATTCATTGTGAATATTCCTAGAATGATCCTCTAAAACTTCCAAGCATCATCTAAGAACATTCCCAGTGAATATTCATTAGTTTAGTTGCAATACCTCTCACCGTTGCTTACGCACGCTTGATAACTATATATACCGATAGGTTAATAATATCAGTTGGAGATGTGCTTCTGTGATGGCACAGCCAAACAATGATTAGAGTGGGACTGATCTACTCAGTAACTCAATAATGGCTATACTTAAGTTAAGTTCCTGGGTATAAGAGGCAATAAGGGCTGGGAATAATCCTTAAATTATATCAAGGAATATTCCCCTAACAATCCTTGAGACTACTGCAGGCAGATATATGGAATATTCTTTTTATGATGCCTGGGTTAACCAAAAAGCGGACATTTGATTATGCCAGGAATATTCCTGGGAATATTCTGGGACGCTTGGAATATTCCTGGGAATATTCCTGACATGTGCAGGGAATGTGATTTTGCGGTCTGGGTAAGTAGGATTTAGGCCCCAAAAAGTGTTATTTAAATCCTAATTAGGACGTCCTAGGTACCTAGTATAATTTTGTATGGCTACTTATTTAAATTAATCATTCAACGATTGACAGAAAATATTAATTTATTAAAATCTAAAAAATATTTTAAATTGTTTGTCCTTGAAAAATATGTAAAAATGCGAAAAAAGTATACTCTCTCGATTATTCATCTGTTTCGTTTTGATCATTAATTGATTTTAAATTCATATAAAAAAATTGATTTTTGGGATGAATGTGACGCAACAGAGTGTTGATGGGTAGGTATTATCCAATTTCCAGTTGTGTAATTTTTCTAATTTCGTCAATGCTTCACCACATACTTCCACAGTGTGGAAGTATGTGTGCTTCACCTGATGGTTGTCTTTTTCGATATATCCTACACTTTAAATTCTTCATCTCCCTGCCGAAAATGCCCCTTTAAGAACAATAGAAACCAATGGGAATTGATGTTGTAATGTATAAATTATATTGGGTCTTATAGGTTTGAATCTGGTGAATTGGTATCAATTGGAAAACATAATTGTCTTGAATTGGTTTGATTGGGTATTTCCCATTTAGCCCTAAAACCATTTGGCGACATATAGAACCCAATAAAAACCAGTACCAATACACATATTCAGTCCAGTACAAACCATTTCATTCTCTTATTGGTTTCTATAGAAACCATATATGGGTCATTTTCGGCAAGGCTTCCAGGAAGCCTTGCTTATAAAAAAAATCGTCCTCGTTCAACAGGATATGTGGAGCGATCAAGTTCTGGAAACCCAATTTTTTTAAATATTAAAAAAAATGTGTTTTCCAGAAATTGAACTGTCTACATATCCGTGCAGGTGCACGAGGACGTTTGCGACACCCTATATATTAATTTTATAATATGTTATAAAATATTACCCACACGGAGAAAAAAGTTTAAACTAAACTAAACTAAATAATTATTGCTCCCAAATAAAAAAAATATTTATATATTTATTAATTATCTCGACCAGTTTTGACTTTCGGCATCCTCTGGAAGTACTGAAAACATACAATATTAGTTAGGTATCCACATATTTAAAATACATATTAAATGCTTACTCGTCAAATTATTTTTAAAAAGGTCATCTAATAGGTATATTAATTATATTATTTCTAAATTTAGAATGTTTCAAAAGGACGGGTTGACGACGCTGACATGTATTAGTGTTGCCCTGAAGAACCATTTCATGGCCATGTCACAAACCAATCCTAAACTGACCAACTGTTACTGCTTTCATCTCTGAATCACAAAACTAGTTTTGTGCTCTGAATATATTTTTAAACTTAAACTGTCAAAATCACTCCTTAGAAGTCAACCATAGAATACATCACTTGCATACATATATCTATGATCATTTGTTATTGTTATTGTTATTGGTATATAAATAACAATATCAAATTGATATTATCAATGTACCTTTATGATGGCACCAGTAACTTTGTAAATTTTGTTGGTTATGGGTATATCAGAGCCTCTGATTCAGAGGGGAGCAACTCGTGAGGTGACCTCACTGAGGTCTAAACCGACCGAAAATTTACATTTCATTTAAGAAAAATGTGAACCAAACCTTATTTGAAGTGCGACGTTGCCACACATTTTAGACCCACCGCGCTTTTAAATTTTAGACCCATCGAGTTTAGATCTCTCGTGTTTGGGTGTCACGAGCTGCTCCCGCCAAAACATATACATAATAAATTATAAATACAATAAAATCTTTCTACAAACATTAAAACTAACAAATAAATACGAATAAAGTACAAATCCAACTTAAACCCTATTTTTATACTTTTCTATCAAAGCATTATAGCTTCCACTTAAATTCTGAGTGTCAGTTCTTAAATTAACAGTATTATTTAGCTTTATATACACCATCTCACCAATATTTCTTTTGTACCGATTAACTTCTTTGTCACATATAATTATGTTGTTAAAATCAAAATTGTGATCTTCCGTAAAATGGTGTATCGCCAAGGCCGTTTTTTCTATCTTTGTTGAATTTTTTGCCGAACAATCATTTTTATGTTGACTATACCGCTTTTTGGCGTATTGGCTCGTCTGGCCAACATAAAACTTCTCGCAGTGAAGACATTTAATTTTGTATATAATATTTGATTGAAGCTCCTTGGGTACCTTATCCTTTAATTTACTAAACAAAGATCCAGTTCCCAAAATGTTATAAGAAGCAGTAACTATATTCTCTTTTCCTAACAGTGGTTTGTTAAATTTCCATTTGTGC
Organism: Brassicogethes aeneus; assembly: GCA_921294245.1. Classification (NCBI taxonomy): domain Eukaryota; kingdom Metazoa; phylum Arthropoda; class Insecta; order Coleoptera; family Nitidulidae; genus Brassicogethes; species Brassicogethes aeneus. Next base: position 8,323,962 of record OV121141.1, on the reverse strand, counting down.
CAGGTTTGACAAACCAGATTAAAAATATTTTAGGAAAAGAGAATATAGTTACTGCTTCTTATAACATTTTGGGAACTGGATCTTTGTTTAGTAAATTAAAGGATAAGGTACCCAAGGAGCTTCAATCAAATATTATATACAAAATTAAATGTCTTCACTGCGAGAAGTTTTATGTTGGCCAGACGAGCCAATACGCCAAAAAGCGGTATAGTCAACATAAAAATGATTGTTCGGCAAAAAATTCAACAAAGATAGAAAAAACGGCCTTGGCGATACACCATTTTACGGAAGATCACAATTTTGATTTTAACAACATAATTATATGTGACAAAGAAGTTAATCGGTACAAAAGAAATATTGGTGAGATGGTGTATATAAAGCTAAATAATACTGTTAATTTAAGAACTGACACTCAGAATTTAAGTGGAAGCTATAATGCTTTGATAGAAAAGTATAAAAATAGGGTTTAAGTTGGATTTGTACTTTATTCGTATTTATTTGTTAGTTTTAATGTTTGTAGAAAGATTTTATTGTATTTATAATTTATTATGTATATGTTTTGGCCACTGTTTGAAGGTAAATTTATATAGTATTAGTAGTAGTGTTTTGCAGCGTAGGCATATCTTCATAAAATTTCCAATTAAGTAGTTCAAATGTACCGTTATCATTTGTTATTGTAATGTCATTCTATCAGAAAGTTTCTAATTGTATTGGATTATTTTATTGGAGTACATGCCGTTTTGCGGTATATATGTTTGACGATATGACTGAGCTGTCAATACATTTTTTGAATTAGGTGAGTCCAGTGTTCTTCAAAGTTTTTACGAAATTTGTTTTTAGAAATATTTAGTTATAAAAGTAATTGTGTCATTGTTGTATTTTAGCCCTGAGGAAGAGAGCAGTAAATGCCCTCGAAACGTCGGCGAATTTAAAATAAGTTTTAATTTTCTTGTCCTAATACCCACAAACCTAACCTCAAAAAATTTGTTAAAAGGACAAAACTACTATGAGAAATTCAAAATGTTTTTGCTGAATTTTTTTTATTGAGTATAATGGAGAATATTATTTTAAACGAAAAAAGCATAGAAATGTTTCCACAAGAGGTGAAATATATTATTTTGCAAGTTATAATTATATTATATTATATTATATTATATTATATTATATTATATTATATTATATTATATTATATTATATTATATTATATTATATTATATTATATTATATTATATTATATTATAATACGAATACGAAATAAAAAGCATAGGAATATTGACACAAGAGGTGAATAGTATATTCTGTAACAAGTTTGAAATACGGCATATTTCGCTCGAGTGAAAAGTTGGTCACACGAGCCGAAGGCAAGTTTGACGGTTTCACGAGAGCGGAATATGCAATTCCAAATGTGTTTTAGACTTTACTTTTTCTTAGTTTTCAAAAAATACCATAGAAAAATAATTCTGTAAAACTTTAAGGAATATATGTAATTCCACATTAAAAAGTGATGTTAAAACCGTACGACTTGGTTAGCTTGGTTGGCTGGTATCATGGTTAAAACGGTCATATTCTGTAATAGGTGTAGAAAAAATAATATTATCTGTACGAAGTGGTCATCCTTAGTGCCACTAAGTTAGTGGTAATGTTTCTTATATAAATCTTACCTATTGAAGGTCTTATTATACATATTGGTAACCCCCCTGAATTTTCATGAACCACATATTCAGATAAGTTTTTCGTAAGACAGTATGTATTAGCAAAATTTCCTAAAAGTCTAAAGAAAAAATATATAACGCAAAAAATTAACCACACTTTCTTACTTATCTTTGATGATTTCCAACATATCCTCGTCTAAAACGTCGATCAATTTATATAAATATTCAGGTTTAAACCTTGGTTCGTATATTTTTTCGTCGATTTCTTTTTTATCTGAGTTGGAGTACGCCGTTGAGACATGAACATAGGTCTAAAAAAAGTCAAATAATTTTTTTATTTGTAATGATGAGAATCTAATCCAAATATTATCTAAAAAAATATTTAAATTAAATATTTGTATAGAGCGACATCTATACGAATATAAAGTAAGCATCCCAATAAACATTTTTGATACTTGAAAATATTTTTTCTACTTCCACCTTTAAAACGCCCTTTATCGTACATATGTTTTCATGACACTAAGTGACCTTTTAAATACACATTGACAAGTTGTGGCTTTATGGCGCTTTAGTCACGGGCTGAAGTTAGCAACAGGTTTTTAGTTACGGGCTGAAGTTAGTTTTAAGTTAGTTGACAGTTGTCAAATCTCATACAATCGTTAAAATAAATTGCCTTTCTTGTAAAATAATACTAAATGTGAAAATTATTTTATTATCTCAATACAAAAATACAAAAGCATTAAATAGTTTCTCAACGCCAATATTTGAAAAGTTTATATGAACATTGTACTGACCTTTTAATTTCGCCGGCAGTACTAACTATAATTTAAATTCGGGCACGGACTCCACTCTAAAGTGTTCATAAAGCATTTTCTATACTTTCACTGTGAAAAACTGTCAATTTTCAAGAAATACATTTCGATTTATAACCTTTATAATCCGTGTTTATAAAATATAAAAATGTGACATTTGACGGTGACACACAGATTCCCCTATTGTTTCATAGATGGCGCTCTATACAATTTTTTTATTTAAATCATTTTAAGATAATAATAAGTATAAGAAAAAGTATAGTATGCACCTCGTTTATAAACTTTTCTATACAATTATTAAATTAAATTCGTGTATTAAATGGCGTTAATCAAACTTGATACATAATAGGTATACTATTATCCTTTGATTTTTTTTATTACTATAATTGCCAAATATTATCACAACCCAGATAGCACCATTCGTCCAATGGACGTCCGTTTAAGATCCATTTTAAGTACATTGGTCCACGGACTAAAAATGGATGTACTATGTACGTCCATATATTTAGATCCTTTGTACGATTTTAAGGGACGTCCATATAGTGTCCATTTTACGTCCATAATTATTATTACAGAAATGCAAGTTAAAACGTATTGTTAGCTGCATAACAACAGTTATGATCAATCTCACTGACATTCAAGCAAGCGCGTGCTATAAAGGACTTAAGCTATCAATGAAATGTAGTATACTACAATATATTGCAAATGTAATGTTCCTGAGTCGAATACAAGGATTTCCTGCAATGTTCAGCATTGAATGTTGTAACTTTTAACAACTTTTAGAATAATATTTATATTTATATTCCTAGTGGAATTGTTACTGAGGACAAAAGGCATTTCAGTCATGTTGTAGAAAATTTTCTGCAACATCGCAATGATAATACAGTCGCAAAAAACAGTTAAAGTAAGCAAAAAAGCAGGTCCTGGATGCTGGAGGAATGGTTCAAACACCTTATAGACGTCCATCGGTGGACGACTTATGGATGTCCAAAGTTGTGACATCTGGACTCTAAACGGATGTCCATGGGACATCCTATGTACATACAGACGTCCACGAGCATACGTCCATTGGACGTCCATAGTATACCTTTGTGCCATCTGGGAAAGTATTAAAATGTTAAAGGTACAAAAAGTGATAGTTCTATTTATTGGAATTCCTGTTAGAATTTCAGAACTTCAGCCCGTGACTAAAAACCTGTTGCTAACTTCAGTCCGTGACTAAAAACCTGTTGCTAACTTTAGCCCGTGACTAAAGTGTCATAAAGCCACAACTTGTCAATGTGTATTTAAAAGGTCACTTAGTGTTATGGAAACATATGTACTGTAGCGAGTACCGCTCTGGATATCGGAGTGATGACTCATCGCCGGTTAGTCATCGCCGGTGAGTCATCGCCGGTGACTCAGCGCTCGAATAATCGAGAGTGTGGAGCTCGCTGGAATGTTCCAGAAGACCTTGGCGCTGAATATATAAGAAACGGAGCAGCACACGGCAGTCAGTTAAGATTTGGTACTCGCGGCGAAATAAATAAATATAAGTGCAAATAAATAGACTCTTGAACAATAGTGATATATAAATAATTAGTAGTTAAGTGTTTAGTTGGTTTTATAGTGTTTTAAGTGTAGTTAAGTTATTAAATAAATAGTTTAGTTCGTTAATTAACCAGTGCGTGTTTTAATTCACACTACGAACAGTTAAAAACGTTACAATTGGTGTCAGGAGTGCGGTTAGTGTGAAAGTTCGCGAAAATGGTTTCGTTAATGGACTTAAAAGTGGCGGACCTTAAGCGGGAGCTGGAAGAAAGGGAATGTGATACAAATGGAAAAAAGAATGTGTTGCAGCAGCGGCTTCGAGAAGCGTTGGAGCAGGAAGGTGAAAATCCAGATACGTATTTATTTGAAGGCCCTTGTGACATGCATTTAATGTTGCAAAATTTAAAAGATCTAAAAGTCGATTTACAAGAGAAAATGTTGGAAAATTCTAGCGATGTACAACAGAGAATTTTGGAGAATTCTAACGAGTTGCAACAGAAAATGCTAGAAAATTCTAAAGAACTGAAAGATTTAAAGGATGATTTGCAACAGAAAATGGTAGAAAATTCTAGCGAATTAAAAGTCGATTTGCAACAGAAAATGGTGGAAAATTCCAACAATTTAAAGGATGATTTACAACAGAAAATACTGGAAAATTCTAAAAATTTAAAAGAATATTTGGAACAGAAGATTCTAGATAATGTCCAAGAATTGGAAGAGAAAATGGGGCAGAAATTTGACGACGTAAGGATGGAATTGAATGACGTAAGGATGGAATTGGATGATAAATTGGAAGTCAAAATTAAAGAAATAAATAGTAAACTGACAGCTGTAAATCTACCCATGATGCTGGCGGAACCAGGGACAATGCCGGAGGGGAGCCGAGTTCGGATGAAACCACCTCAGTTCGATGGAAAAACTTCTTGGACCAACTACATCCGTCAGTTTGAGGCAGCAGCAAAAGCAAATGGCTGGCTACCAGAAGAGAAGGCTACAGCATTGACTCTGGCTTTACGCGGAGATGCAACGGACATCTTGCAGACGCTTTCTCCCAACGAACAAGAAGATTACGAAGCGTTGGTGAAACATCTGGAACTTCGATATGGCCAGACACATCTGGAACATGTGTACCATTCCCAACTGAAGAATCGCTGCCAGAAATCAAACGAGACTTTACAAGAGTTCGAGGCTGATATTGCACGCTTGGTTCGGCTAGCATATCCAGCTACTCCAACGACCGTTATGGAACGATTAGCGGTTCAAGCCTTTTTGGATGGACTTCGGGACAACGAAACAAGACAGGCTCTGACATTGGCTCGTCCGAGCCAACTGGTTGATGCATTGGCTCGAGCTTTGGAATTCGAGGCGGCAAAGCAGAGCTGCAGGAGCCAGCCTAGAATAAGGAGAGTCGAGGAAGAGAAAGAGGAGGAACCCAGTATAATTGAAGCAATCAGGCGAGTTTTTAAAGAAAATCTACCAGAGAAGAAGGAAATCCGATGTTGGAGATGTGGGAAGCTAGGACATATACGAAGTCGTTGCAGAGAAAGTCAGGCAGTGCCGACTTCGTCTCAGTCGGAAAACTAGATAGGGTCGAGGAAAAGGGGCCACCGTCGACCTGTAACCAGCATGCCCCAGAAGATATCGAACGTGTTGCATCTCTTCTACACCAGTCCAGCAGTGTTTTTGTGGATGGTTTAATTAATGGAAAATTACATGTGCTGCTGCTGGATACAGGTGCGACGAAGACAATTATTCGGCCAGATATTGTCGAAAAGTCCAAGATAAAATCTACCAATCGGCGACTACGTACTGCAACAGGAGATTCTGCTACTGTTCATGGAGAAGTGGACATCACGATGGTCATAGGAAACACGAAATTTAAACATCGAGCATTAGTAGCAGATATTGAAGATGAAGTTATTGTAGGTATGGACATTATGAACTCTATAGGATTTGAACTAAACTTTCAACAAGGAATATTAAGAGTAAATGGAGAAGAAGTCGTGTTGCATCGATCCAAAGAAAAGAATATTCGTGTAATGTTAACAGAAGATGCTTTGATACCGGAACAAAGCGAGATGATATTGAAGGCTTCCTTGGATTGTAAATCAGAAGATGGAAGTATAATGCTTCTGGAGCCGAGAATTGATGACAAAGAGGTCGGTCGAGGAGTCGTAGTAGGGAATACTTTAATACGTGTCGGAAAAGAAGTGCCAGTAAGAGTATTGAATGTTAATGGTTACTCTGTGAACTTGAAAAAAGGAATCGTTTTGGGGAACTGTTCTTCTGTTTCTTCAATTATTAGAAGCATTCGTGAGTCTGGAGTTCCGGCCAAGAAAATTAGCAATGAATTGACGATTCTGCTTTCGACTTCTTCAAAGGACTTAAAGCCAAATGAGAGAATAAAGCTGAGAGAGCTGATACACAACTATCAGGACGTCTTTGATGATGGACAAGAAAAGAAGGGTAGGACAAGAATTGTCCAGCATAAAATTAACACCGGTGATGCACAGCCTATTCGACAGTCGGCAAGAAGGCTGCCACTTGCCAAGCGAGAGGAAGCTGATAAAATTGTGCATGAAATGGAGAAGGAAGGGGTGATCGAACCATCCAACAGCCCATGGTCTTCCCCAGTGGTGTTAGTTAAGAAAAAGGATGGATCAACTAGATTTTGCGTCGATTTTCGTCAGCTGAACAACGTGACGAAGAAGGACAGCTACCCTCTGCCTAGGATAGATGACACCCTGGATACATTGGCTGGATCCCAAATATTTTCGACTTTGGATTTGAAAAGCGGTTACTGGCAGGTTGAAATGGCACCAGAAGATAGAGAAAAGACGGCGTTTACCGTGGGTGCTGGACTGTGGCAGTTTACTGTCATGCCGTTTGGACTATGTAATGCCCCTGCAACTTTTGAAAGGCTCATGGAAATGGTTTTGAAGGGACTATCCTGGAAGACTTGCTTGGTGTACCTTGACGACATTATTGTGGTTGGAAAATCATTTGAGGACCATATGAAGAACCTGAAGGAAGTTTTTCAGCGCTTAAGAAGTTCCGGCCTGAAGCTTAGCCCAAAGAAATGTCACTTGTTCCAGAGGGAAGTGCAGTATCTGGGCCATGTCGTTTCAAGTCAAGGAGTTGCAGTGGATAAACAGAAGGTGAAGACGGTGCGGGAATGGCCAATACCGAAGAATAAACATGACTTAAGAAGCTTTCTTGGATTATGCACCTACTACCGTCGGTACGTACCAGGATTCGCAAAGGTTGCTAAGCCTTTGACACGTTTAACAGAGGGAGAAAGACGATTTCAATGGGACGACGAATGCCAAGAAGCCTTTAAGAACCTGAAAAACGCGTTGACCAGCTCACCAGTCCTGAGTTATCCACTTCCGGATGGTGAATTTATTTTGGACACGGACGCCAGCAATGTGGGCCTGGGAGCTGTTTTGTCGCAGATTCAAGAAGGAAAAGAGAAAGTTATTGGATACTTTCAGTAAAACTCTATCGAAACCAGAGCGAAATTACTGTGTTACTCGACGCGAGCTGTTGGCAGTGGTAAAAGCAGTCGAACACTTTTACAAGTATCTGTATGGAAGAAAATTCTTGCTAAGAACGGATCATGCTGCCCTAAAATGGCTTTTGCAATTCAAGAATCCTGAAGGACAGGTAGCAAGATGGATTGAGAGACTACAGGAGTTCGACTTTGACACAGAACATCGGGCTGGGACCATCCATAGAAATGCTGACGCCTTGTCAAGAAGACCGTGCCCGGAAGACTGTAAACATTGTCTCAGGGCCGAAGAAAAGGATGTGCTTGTTCGCAGGACTACAATTGTGGATGATCATTGGCAATCCGCTGAGGTTCAACAAGACCAGGAAAGGGATCCGGATTTGAAGCTTATCATCGATTGGAAGAAGAACGACCGTAAACCAACGTGGCAGGAAGTCGCCCAATATTCGCCGAATGTGAAATCGTACTGGGCCCAATGGAATTCCATCATCTTGAGTGACGGGCTTCTAAAGCGCGTTCTGGAGATGCCAGAAGGGGGGGAAGACCGGAAGCAGATAATAATCCCCAGAAACAGGATACCAGAAGTGCTGCAGGAAATCCATGATGGAACTACTGGAGGACATCTTGGGGTGACCAGGACGCTCGGAAGACTTAGGGAACGGTTTTATTGGGTCAACAGCCAGCGAGATGTGAAGGAATGGTGCAAGAAGTGCGCCGTTTGCGCGGCAAGCAATGGACCCCAGAAGCGCCCAAAAGCCCCAATGCGACAGTACAATGTGGGCAGCCCATTTGAGAGAATTGCAATCGATGTGGCGGGTCCATTTCCGGAAACAGAATCTGGAAATAAATACATCATCGTTGTAATGGACTACTTCAGCAAGTGGGCGGAAGCGTACGCCTTGCCAAACCAGGAAGCTGCCACAGTGGCCGATGCCCTTATTAAGGAGTGGATTTGTCGTTTTGGTGTGCCAATGGAGATGCATTCAGACCAAGGCAGGAACTTTGAATCTATACTGTTCCAGAATGTCTGTAAAATTCTTAACATTCGGAAGACGAGGACGACTGCATTACATCCGCAGTCTGATGGAATGGTAGAACGAATGAATCGAACGATAAACCGGTACCTGTCCAAGGTAGTCTCTGATCACCAAAGAGACTGGGACCGCTTCCTTCATCTGTTCCTGTTGGCGTACCGTTCTTCTATCCACGATTCAACCGGCCAGACACCCGCTAGCATTGTTATGGGACGTGAACTTCGTCTACCTTGTGACCTGAGGTTTGGCTGCCTACCAGGGGAAGATATTGCTGGAGAAGATTACGTTAACAATTTGCGTAGAAAAATGAGCGACATTCACAGCCGAGTTCGTTTAAACATCCAGAGTGCCAGTGATAGAATGAAAGAGGCATATGACATCAAGGCGGAAAATGGAGGATTTCAACCTGGAGACCTAGTTTGGTTATACAACCCTCAGCGCCGTCGTGGTTATTCACCGAAGCTGCAGACTTCTTGGGAGGGACCATACGAAGTCATGGATCGAATAAATGACATCATCTACAGGATCAGGAAACAACCAAGAGGAAAGCCGAAAGTGATCCATTTCAACCGATTGGCCCCTTACGCTGGAAACAATGATCAAATAGACGATGCTAGAGTAAGGAGAGTTAATCCGCCGGAAGACGACTTGCCTTTTGAAGACTTCATGTATTTATATTCGAGCGGTAAAAAAGCTCGCTACGGTGTCACTAGAGAAGAGCAAAAAGATCTGTTCACGGTTTCGGCCGATTACTCCTTGGCTCACTGTGTTGCAGAAGACCTAAGGATGTCCAAGGGAATAGCGGTTGTCTTTAAAAACAAGTTTGGACGGGTCGACGAGCTACGAAGGCAGAATCCCAAAGTTGGAGAGGTGCTTGAAATTGTGAATAATGAGCAGAAAGGCAACAGAAGTATTTTCTATCTGGTAACGAAGCAGCTCTCCCATCAGAAGCCAAACTACCGTGACGTATGGAATGCCTTAAATAAATTGAGGGATGCCCTTTTATCCAAGGACATCATGAACCTGGCGATACCAAAGATTGCTTGTGGACTTGACGGTTTGGACTGGAGAATAATTAGAAGTATGGTGGAAGTTATATTCAGATTTAGTGGCATACACATTCTTGTCTGTTGCCACAACCCTAAAAGAACAACCGGAAGGAAGACCGTAGACTGTTACTTCTATAGGACGTCACAATGCAAGTTTGGATCTCTATGCAAATATCGCCATGAAGCTGAGGACCATTTTCGGGACGAAAATGTTTTAAGACGGGGGCAATGTAGCGAGTACCGCTCTGGATATCGGAGTGATGACTCATCGCCGGTTAGTCATCGCCGGTGAGTCATCGCCGGTGACTCAGCGCTCGAATAATCGAGAGTGTGGAGCTCGCTGGAATGTTCCAGAAGACCTTGGCGCTGAATATATAAGAAACGGAGCAGCACACGGCAGTCAGTTAAGATTTGGTACTCGCGGCGAAATAAATAAATATAAGTGCAAATAAATAGACTCTTGAACAATAGTGATATATAAATAATTAGTAGTTAAGTGTTTAGTTGGTTTTATAGTGTTTTAAGTGTAGTTAAGTTATTAAATAAATAGTTTAGTTCGTTAATTAACCAGTGCGTGTTTTAATTCACACTACGAACAGTTAAAAACGTTACAGTACGATAAAGGGCGTTTTAAAGGTAGGAGTAGAAACAATATTTTCAAGTATCAATAATTGTTAATAAGTTTAATTAAAATAATAACGAGCAATGTTAATGGTGAAAATTACGTCAAAAATGTTTATTAGGATGGTTACTTTATATTCGTATAGATGTCGCTCTATAATCTATAATTCTAATGGGTGTTTTAAAGGTGGGAGTGGAAAAAACTAATTTGTATGATTACATACCTCTAAATTTGGCATTTTCTTTGCCATCGCCATTAAATCCCTGGTCGCGATGACGTTTATCTTGGTCGCTATCGGCATTATTTCGTCGAAATTCACTGTGGCTGCGCAGTGGAACACGCAATTAACGTCGTTTATGATGGTCTGCGCATCGTCATCGTTTACACCCAAATTGGGTAGCTGTAGATCGCCTGATACGAGCACGATTTTTTTGTGGAATTCCGGTTGGGTTTTTTTCAGCAAGTCAAAAATCTGAAATTTAATTAATGATGTTTCACACTGTATATTTTGTTTTAAAATGACGGATTATGCAGCACGTATCCCTCTACTGTATGTAAGGGTATTTTTTTCATTTAAAGAGCTACTAGTATTCTGGGTTGGTTAAATTGGAGAAACATTACAATATTTACAGGAATAATGAACTTATAACGATTTTTGGTTTTGACAGGTTTTTAGTTTTTTTTTTATTTTAATAGGCTTGTAATATAACCGACCTTGTAGCTCTTTAAATACCCATATGTACAGGGTGTTTTTTATAAATGGGACACCTCTAAAGAAATCTTTATTAGAAGAGATTTCGAAAAAATTTAAAATCCAGCTTATAAGCATGTATACGAGGTGTGTTCAAAAAATAACGGGAATTGTTAAATTTCGCGGGTACATGCCCCCGAAGTATGATAAAAACTTTAGCTGTTTATATTGTTTACTTTGTCTGTGGCAGCCGCTAAGTTTAGACGTGTTTTATGAGCTCGGCGATTTTTCGTTCGTTAAAAGAAATAGATCAAAGAATTTGTATCCAATTTTTCTTAAAAAATGAAATAAATTCTGTGAAATGTTAGCAAAGGCCTATAGTGAGTCTGCTATAAGTAAAACAAGAGTTTACAAGTGGTATAAGAGTTTCGAAGATGACTGTGAAGACGTTGAAGATGACGAACGCCCCGAACGCACAACCACATTAACAACCGATAAAAACATGGAAAAAGTGGAAGAAATGGTTATAAACCATCAGAGAAGTCGCTGATGATGTTGGTACATCAATTGGCTCATCCCATGAAATTTTTTCGAATTTTTTTGGGTATGAAACGCGTGGCAGCAAAATTTGTTTTAAAATTGTTAAATTTTGAACAAAATTTTTGGCCAAAAACAATACCGTAATGATGCCCCAGCCTTCATATTCGCCAGACATGCCTCTGTCTGACTTTTTCCTATTCCCAAAAATAAAGAGAACCTTAAAGGGCCGTCGTTTTGCAAGCATAGATGGCATTAAAAGGGCATCGCTGAAAGAACTAAAGGCTATCCTCAAGATCGAGTTTTAGAAGTGTTTCGAGTATTGGAAGAAGAGCTGGCACATATGCATAATATCCAATGGGGACTATTTTGAAGGCGACAACATTAATGTAGACGAATAAATAAATATTTGTTTCAAAAAAACGAAAATTCCCGATATTTTTTAAAATAGCATTGACATTGTTTTTTTCTAATGAAACACGATGTATATTTTGAACATTTAAATAGTTTTTTTTTCCTGGTTTTATATAATATATATATTATATATTATATTTAAACATATTTCTTACATCTACCCCCTTTCCATATTTTGAGTGGCGGGTGGTAACTTTGTATTTTTAATAGGGATAAGGTCCTTTTTAAAATTATGATTTATTAAATTATAAAATACTTAAAAATAACTTTAATTTATTTATCAAGTGTATGAAATTCATTTAAAAAAAGAGGGAGAGAGTGTCTGGAAGTTAAAGGGGAACTTTTGAAGAATTTCTCTGACATGACAGAAGATAAATTAGTTGGAATTTATTTTTAATACTTTTTAGTATCTTATAATTTAATAAATCATAATTCAGTAACCGAAAGCCCAAATCAAAAATTGTTTTTCGCACATACCAAGTTTTTTTGTAGATTAGAATTTAAATACAAATCCAAAGTCACCCCCCGCCCCCTAATAGGGGGGGTAGGTCTCAATAATATAATTTGTCACAATTCCACGTGATTTTGGACAAATTATGTACGAGGTGTGAAAATATCGAGAATTTTCGTTTTTTGAAACAAATATTTATTTATTCGTCTACATTAATGTCGCCTTCAAAATAGTCCCCATTGGCAATTATGCACATGTGCCAGCTCTTCTTCCAATTCTCGAAACACTTTTAATGTCATCTATGCTTGCAAAACGACGGCCCTTTAAGGTTATCTTTATTTTTGGGAATAGGAAAAAGTCAGACAGAGGCATGTCTGGCGAATATGAAGGCTGGGGCATCATTACGGTATTGTTTTTGGCCAAAAATTTTGTTCAAAATTTAACAATTTTGGAACAAATTTTGCTGCCACGCGTTTCATACCCAAAACATTCGAAAAAATTTCATGGGATGAGCCAATCGATATACCAACATCATCAGCGACTTCTCTGATGGTTTATAACCACTTTTTAAATGTTTTTATCGGTTGTTAATGTGCTTGTGCGTTCGGGGCGTTCGTCATCTTCAACGTCTTCACGGCCATCTTGGAAACTCTTATACCACTTGTAAACTCTTGTTTTACTTATAGCAGACTATAGGCCTTTGTTAAAATTTCAAAGAATTTATTTCATTTTTTAAGCAAAATTGGATACAAATTCTTTGATCCATTTCTTTTAACGAACGAAAAATCGCCGAGCTCAAAAAACACGTCTAACCTTAGCGGCTGCCACAAACAAAGTAAAAAATGAAAACAGCTAAAGTTTTTATCATACTTCGGGGGCATGTATACCAACATAATAAAGAAAATTTTATGACAACCGGACCCTCCGAACCCGCGAAATTTAACAATTCCCGTTATTTTCTGAACACACCTCGTATTGATATGAGCTTTGAGCAAAATGACTTCACCGTGCAGCAAAATATGATTATTTTTAATAAAACTCTTAATATATACAGGGTGTTTTGTACTTACAGGACAATCCAAAAGTGTTGTTAGCCTTTCATTAGGATTTCTTCCTTTTTTCGTGCGCACTATGATGTAAACTTTTTTGACGTTTAAAATCCTGAGGCATTTTTCCAAAAGTAATTTTCCGATGTACCCTGTCGCGCCAGTTATCAGAATTATTTTTTCGTTGTAGAATTTTTGGATCGGTGTTAGTTTAGCGTTTTGCGATGCCATTTTGATGTGCTCTTCCATCAAGCATGCGTTTCGTTTTTAAAAGTGTTCGTTCGACTTGTTTTGATTTAAATAATGAATTCGCGTGCACTATAATTTATTCATTTATTTTTCTAGTAATTGTTGCCACATGTTCACTTTAAAATCGAAATTTTGAATCGAAATTATATACTAAATTTGCAAATAAGGGCAATGTTGCAAAAAGTGGCCATATTGTTTATGTTAGCCTCAATAGAATTTAAAAAATTAGGTATGTATTTTTTTTAGATGAGCCGAAACGGCTGAATCGATTTTGACGGGATTTTTCAAAGAAGCTACTTTTTTTGCTTTTATTTATTTGTTTTTTTGTTTACTTTTTTTTACTTTTCCTACTACGTTTCTAACCTAACTTTCTAGACATTTGACAACTGTCATCTAACTTCAGCCTTGACCCTAAACAAAAACAAAAACTTGTTTTTGTTTAGGGCCTTGACTCCATAACCTCTCTGTGGGCGTAGATAATAGTATATTATGCAAGCGAGTATTTAATATAAACGAGTGTATGAAAAAGTTTATAAATAAGTTGCATAGGTACTAAACTTTTTTTCCGACAAATATTTTTATAAAAGCTGTACAAATACAGTAAACAACATTGGTGTTAGGAATCTGTTTTAAAAACCGAAATATCTTTCTTAAAAATGATCTTACAACGATTTAAATCCGATATATAATCAGTTTTTTTAAGTGAAAGTTTGTTTTTATGTATATTTCACCCGAATTTATTAATGTGGCAAATACTGGTTTACTGCCAGTAAAATCAAACAATTGCAGTTGACAAATGTCAAGTAAGTCAAGGCTAACTTCAGCCCGTAACTAGAAAGTGCGAAAGCCACTGCTTTAATTTTTTTTGTATAATCAAAACCTTGTTGAATAATTGAAAGAATATATTGATAGTTTCCGGGTCTAACTAAAATAATTTGACCTTATTAAGTTGTCACGTGATTTTGTAATATTAAAAAATACTATAAGCTATTTTTCTATAATTTTTAATTTAAAAAAAAACGGCTTCATACTGCATTTAACAAGTTGCATACTATACTTTATCTACTACAAACACAAATAAGAATTTAAAGCCAATTTTATTTGTTAAATTTTTGACATATTATGTCAAATATCAACGGATTAAACCCCACTTTTCCTCAATTTTTAATTAAGCTAACTTCAGACCGTGACTAAAATACCCAATTGCCAACTTCAGCCCGTGACTAAAACGCCATAAAGTCACAGCTCGTCAATGATGTAGTAGTAGATAATATAATATTATGTATCAAGTTTTATAAACGCCATTTTAGTTTTAGGAGCGAAGCTTGCGAGCGAGTGTTTAATAAAAACGAGTGTCTAGAGAAGTTTATAAAACGAGTTGCATACTATACTTTATCTGCTATTTTTTTTTGAAAATGTTCCATTCTGTCCGTGTCTTTAATTTAACATTGGTAAGTTTATGTTAAAATGAAATCATTATCATCAATAATATTTTTTCATTTTTTTAACTTTTTACCATTTTGTCAATATAAAAGTAAAATCTTTAATACTTTGTATTAAAATTAAAGCAACAACCTATGTTCCTTCTGTTTGTCCTCTTTGTAGTCCTATGAAAGAGTGACAAATGGGCCAGTGAACAACTGTCAAATCGGTTTATATTTGTCTATTGTTTGAAAGGATCACGTGTTTTTGTTAAATAAATAAGCTGGTTTTTGAAAAAAGTGGTAAATTTTATAATTCGTCTTTCCTGTCCATAAATCTCGTGACGCTGGAGCCCTAAAGGGTAGAGTATGTAAATTTAATTAAGTGTTTGTTGTCTAGCACCACTACCAGAAGAGTTTAAAATTATAGTAGGTATTAATATTATTTTATAAAATACTAAATATTTATAAAAAATGCATATCCTTTTATGTAATAATTTAATAGTCAAAGCGCCCCAGGAGAATAACTTGGCCTAAAAATTTCGTAACAACTTGGCGTGTGCGAAATTAAATTTAAAAAATATTTAAATAAAAAACTAAAAGACATCAGTCAGTTTTTCATTTTGAGCATATTAAAAAAAGTTTAAAACTAAAGTATATTTTAGAATATTTAAAGCAATTATTATTTTATTCACCATGTATTTGCACTAGTTCTAATTAAAACATCTCAAGGTCTAACCGTATTGATTGAGTATTTTTGGTAATTAAAAAATCCATAGTGACCAGGTCACATTTTTTGCATTTTTGTCATGATTTCCTAATTTAAATTCAAGTTTACATTAAAAATGTATCCGTTTATAATTTTTGGATGATTTTAAAGTTTATTCAATAATATTTTTGAAAATATGGTAGAAAATAAAGGAAGCGAGGAAGAATTGGATGAAAATTTGTCTGGTTCTGAGAATGATGGGGAAATTTCTAAAGAAGATCAACAAATTTTGTACACAAGCTTACCCATTGACTTTTCTTTCAGAAACTACAAAAAAATAGAAGGTACCTACTTGTTGTAAAATTACCAAAAATATACAACTTTCGTTAATATCGCCAAAAATTAAAACCACATAACCTCAAAATAGTAAACTGGCATTTAAAGTTAGTTGACAAATATCAAAATTTTATTATTTTTTTTTTGTATATTTTTCCAAAATGTCCGATAATGTTCGTGCTGAAAAGGGAGTTGTCGCTGATTTCTCATTTAACAAACTTTATAATTTAGATGTTGACAGATTTTTAAGAGGTATTTATGAAAAGTTTTTTTAAATGGTGGATGATTTATTAATTATTAAAATATTTAAAAAAAAAATTATCGTATTACAACTTTTCGTGATAACTAAACAGCAGTGGCGGCTCGTCGTATAAAGCAACTGAGGCCGGGCCTCACATGTTAAAATTATAATATAATTTGAAATGTTGAATACATTACTTATTTAAATATAAAACGTTTTTAAACTAATTTCCTGTCATTAAAAGTTTCAAAACATCGAATAACCATCAAAGTTTAAAATATTTCCTTCCAACTTTAATTCTAAACGCTTAAATCATTGCCCGACCGCATAATAGGGAAATAGTAATCCCTGAAATTTGCGCTTCATATACGTCAAACATTGCCGATACAACATCATGCTCCCCACCGCTGCACGGTGCCGCCGGCACCCCCGCAAGTCGGGGATAATACGCGAATTTTTGTAGACATTGAGGCCCACAAAGTTGGGCTTGTACCACAGTATATGGAAGACAGCAGAGTCAGTACCGGGATCTGTGCGACTCGCTTATCAGCCGTTGTAAAAGACTGGGCGGGGCGTGGAATGTTTTAGTAAACAAAGCTTATTAATTAGATCTATGCGTGTTTATAGTTTCTTATTTCTGTTTAGTCTTTGCCTTAGCGTTAAAATGAAAAGTTGTGATAAAAATGCCAGCGTAAAATACATTATTGTGTTGTGAATTCATGTAAAAATTATTCAAATAATTATAAAAGATCATTTTTATTTTAATATACAAATACCACAGTAAAAATCACAAAAAATATAAATAAAAATATTTATGTTTTTTTTATAGTTCAGTGTTAAATCGTTGAGTTTCATATACCTACTGTGCTTGTACATTATTATATTGTTGTTGTGCGGTTGTGTCTTTATTAATCTAAAAATAATTATTGTAAGATAGGTAAAAATGAGCAGTACCTCCTGGGTAATGTGGAAACCTGCTAAAGGAATAAATACAAAACCCACCTCGTCCCGCACTTTTTGTATTATTCTAGCTAAATTTTAAAAATTCTTTTCTTGAAAGAACATATTTTTAAATAATATATTTTTATTATTTAGATTCTGAAGTGCTCCAAAAACGCGAGACCTTCAAAATTTCAAAAAAAATTGCCTGCGGCGCCATATAGCGGTTCATGGGCCTCACCTTAATGAATGGTCACGAGCCGCCACTGCTACACAGCAAAATATACAATATTGTTTTTAGGATATCTTAAACAAATAAATATTGTCTTACTTTTTTGATTTTTGACCAATTTTTAAAAATGATGATGTTAAAATATAATTATGGCATTTTAGAAATTTTTAAGATACATAGTAAAGTAAACAGTTCTGTTTTTTGGATATTGTAAAAAACATTGCCTATCTTTGACAGATTCTAACTTTCTTAAATTTTACCACGAACGATACATAATGTTGTTTTCTTTTAAATAATAAATATAATTATGCAATTACTCCATACGGCATATCTTCTTTCTTGATTTTTGACCAACTTTAAAAAATATTGTTTTAAACGATGAATAATTTTGTTTCCTAAAAATAATGTTAAAATATGTAATTTTCTAAAAAATTTTGCAAATTTAAAAAAAACAGCAAAATATACAGTTGTGTTTTTCGGATATTGTAAAAAACGTTCTCGGCCATTCCACGCGTAACAGTACTAGTAGTCTTTTTGAATAAAAAAATTAATTTTTAATAAATTAAACAGTCAACCACGATACCTAATTTTGCCAAATAAAAACCTTGTTAAACAGCTTTTGTTTAGAACTATTTATAAAAATTTGACATTAGTTTTATAATAGAACAATGTTATTTTGTAAATAAAAACTTGCAACTGTCCCATCCGTTACGCGTGGAATGGCCGTTCTCTATCTTTTACTTTCTTGATTTTTGACCAATTTTAAGTAATATAATGTTAAACGATACATAATATTGTTTTCTATGAAATAATTAATATAATCATGCAATTTTTGTATAGCAAAATATAAAGTTGTGTTTTGAGATATCTTCTTTCTTGATTTTGACCAACTTAAAAAAATAATATTTTAAACGATGAATAATTAAAATATTTTTTTATTTTTGACAGGTTATACTTTTTGATTTTTTTTAAACGATAAATAATTTCTTTTCCATAAAAGTAATGTTTAAATGAAATAGCAAAATATTGTTCGGTTATTTTACGAAAAATGACAAACTTTAACTGACCATATTGGATATTTTTTTAACGAATTTCAAATAATTGAGTTTATTATTTAATATTTTTACAGATATTGGTGTTGAAGGAGTGAGATCGACAAGAGTACTAGCGACTCCCAAAAAATCAATAGACGACAAATACATAACAAGATCACTATGGTTAAACAACAACAAATTAAAATCTCTTGCTGGGTTGGACACTTTGGTGGATAATTTACTTAAATTCCCCATGGAACTACAATGGATAGACATTTCGTTTAATTATTTACGCAGTATAGACGATGTAATTCTAAAATTCCCAAAATTAAAAATAATATATTTGCACGGAAACTGTTTAACGGATATGGACGAAATTTTTAAGCTAAGAAACCTAAAGGAACTAAAAACGGTTACTTTTCAAGGAAATCCCATCTCGAACTCCCCGAAATACCGTAGCTACGTCATATCCTGTCTCCCAACGGTGAGTTTTACAGCAACTCAGTGTAGGTCATTTGAACTACTGGTGTTTTATGCAGCTCAGTGTATTTGGGGTAAATGTCAAACATTTTGTAGATTTTAAATTTGGATTTTATACCTGTGTTAAAAACTGACAGAATGATGCCCCTTTTACCCGAAGTTATCAAAAAAATTGAAGCGAATAGAAAAATACAGCAAAAATCGGGGAAATAACCTCACTTTTATGTAACATAACCTCATTTATCGTAGCAACTTAAATGTCAATAAAACAGCGTTTAAAGTGTTTTTTCCTATTAATTGTTGTAAAATTTGAAAATATCGGTGAGTATGGAGGTAATAATTTATTTGGAAAGTAATTTTTGTTGAATTTCAGTCACAAAATGGATAAATTCCAGGATTTTATAAGTTTTTTAGCGTTTTTAGGCGAACAAGATAAAATAATATTGAATAATAACATAGAGGTTAACTCAAGAAGAATAAGTGAGTTATTATTAGAAACAAATAACGATACGCCAAAATTTTATGTGGAATTATTAACTCAAATTGGTGAAAATAACTTTGTTATTTTACATGATGACAAATTTGAGTATAAAATATTCATACATGAAAAATGGATGTTTACAGTAACTTTATTAGTGTCTTTAAGGCATAATAAGTATATTTCCAATCAAAAATTACTCCAGGAAAATTCTCAGAATGATATACGAGTAATTATGATGATTCTATTAAATAATTTGAAAATAAGTGAAGTTGTGACATTACAGCTATTAATATTGCTTGAAATTATATTAAAGAAACACAGTGACGTCCTAGAGGAAAATTTATGTGTGGATACACTAAAAAATATGAATAATATTGCTCTTTGTCCAATATCAAAATTTAAATATTATGCACATTGCATATCAAAGATTATATTGAAATTTATACCAAAAAAATGCCTAAACAGTTATGAAAATCTACATTATCTACCTGTAAGAGGCATAGAAACATCAGATTTGGTAAAAGTTGTTTATCAAAATCAAGATTTTGATATAAATTTGGTCAAAAAATGTATACGACTATTTCAGAACAATTTGGACTCAAAAGATGGCAGTTCTTTGTACGAATTTTTAATAAGTTGTGATTTTGAGTTTTGGCGGGAAAAAATATGGCCCTACTTTAAGGAAAGCTTTGAAAATATAAAGTTAGAAGGGTAAGTTACATCTGACAACCATGTTAGTACTTTTTTCAGTAAATTGTTGTTGTTTTAGTGAATATTTCCAAAGTTTGGTAAAATATTGGATACCCCTTAATATTAAAAGATATCAGGATACGTTCTATGATTTTTTATTGACGCAAAACATTAATTTCACATTGGAATCATTAATTTATTACGAATTAAAAAAACAGAGTTTTAACGGTACTTTATATGATGAAAACATGTTAAAATACGTTAAAAATAATGAAACTAAAAATATTGTTTTAAAGACATTTGTTTTTAAAGGTTTTAAACCTAGATTGTGTGATTTAAATGCCTTAAAATATTATTTATTTTCAACCACTGATATTTTAAGCGAGTCCAGTCAAAAAACTTTAAGGCAAATTTTTTCTCATATATTTTTGTATGGCAATAATTTGACTAGAAAAAATATTGATACGGAAATACTAGAGGATTTTTTTGTGGATTTATATAATTATATTTGTCCCCTATTTAATATACACAGTGATTTGGCGTCACAACTTCTACTGATTATTTTAAATAGCGCCAAAATGCCAACAAAAAAATTAACCCTGTCTTATACGCCAGAAAGGTTGGATTTTTACGAGGAAAACAATAATTTGCTTTACAAAAAAATGAAAGAGTGTCAAAAATGGCATTTTGAGAACCAAACAATTATAGATCTTATTAAATTTTGGTTTTTGAAGACTGAAGGTGTCAATGAAAATATGACCCACATTATTTTGGGTTATTTTACGGATAACATAAAAATAGAATGTGATATTTTGAAAATTGTGGAAAATTTCGCAAAAAATCCCAACTTACAATCATGTGAAAAAATAAAAAATTATGCTAAACTATGCGAAAATGCTGATTTTGAAAAAATTATGTGTGTGCAAAATGATCTTCTCAATAAAGGATTTATTGTATGCGACGAAAATAATTTGTTTAAATCTGTTTTATTAATGGAAGTAATTTTAATATACACTGAAAAAAATGTTTTTTCTCCAAATATCGACTATTTTTTGATAAAATCCGTTGATGTATTAAATCAACTTTTAAATGAGAAAAAATTTAGAAATATTACCAATAGGGCAACGAAAATTCTGGAGACGTACATAAATGTAAAAAAATAACTAATTATTAACTTTAACACATTTAAAATTGGTTTTATTTTAGAATTTGTTAATTTTCATTAAAATCTCCTATGCAAAGTTGCCAAACAATCTTAAGGAAAAAATCATGGAACTAATTGTGAAAATAATACAAATTAGTAACATGAAAAAGCCTGTAACAATGTCAGTGGAGGTGTTAAAATTCTTGGGGTGCATGGAAAACAACTTTGATAAAAACTTGAATATAAAATTATTGGCAAGAACAATGGAACAGATAATCTTTTCACCAGAAAGATTGAATGTTAAAATTAGGAGGAATCCAGAGACTAGATTGGTGATGCATGCTTTAATAACATCTGAAAAACATTCAGATAAGGTAGTAAAAAATATTTTTATTTACCTAGGTAGGTAACTAAATTTTTTAATAATTGTTTTTAGCCCTTATTATTTTGGTGTTTAGAGTTTTTAATGGATGTTTTAAGAAATAAAAAATCCTCAGACTCTGCATTGACGTCATCATTTCACTGTTTGGAAATAATAGTGTCTGATAACACAATTCAAAAACATACTATGAAATATGTTCCCGAAATAATTGAACATACTGTATTGCTCTACAAAAACCCCAGTTGGAGTGTCAGGTAATCATATAAGCCTTTGATTTGTTTTCATAATATCCTAGCGACTGCGCCATTTTATAACATTTTTATTGTTTCGACCATGGTACAAGAAAACAATGTATGTTTCCGCCATCTTAGTTCATCCCGCCTTTTAATTTAAATGATACTTTAAATTTAAATAATATTCTCTTATAAAATTCCTCCAAATTTCTTTAAAATTATTCGATTTTTAGATTAAATTGTCGAATAAATTAAAGATCACACGTAAAAAACTATCAAAGTCAATATTAAACTTTCAAGAAAATATTATTAATGAAAAAAAACTATTTTATATGATTTTTTAATCAAATAATAGTTATTTATGTATCAAGGCAGTAAAGTCGTATTTTTTATCACGAATGTGGAAATTATTAAATAACCACGTGAGTGATAAAAAATGATTTTATCCGAAATCACACTTAATAATACTAATAATTAATATTGATGATTAAATCAAATGTCATTTGATGATTAAATCAAATGCAGGGCTCCCACACCTCCTAAAATTCATAAAATTCCTAAAATTTGGCTTAAATCTTAAAAACTCCTAAAATTTTCCTAAAATTGCCATAAATCTCCTAAAACTCCTAAAAATTAAATATAAGTAGGCCAACTTGTCTGCGTTTAATTAAGGTAGTTGTGCTAAAAAATTTCTTTTTTAAAAAGTAATTTAAAAAATATATATTTTTGGGTTCTAGTTTATTAAATTCTTTTTAAAATGATATAGGTATCACAACCTACATTTTTCTTAAAAAACAACAAAATATACCATAAAACAAAATCCATGTAGTAGCTTCTAGACTTCTACAAAATTGTCATTTTTAGCCATATTTCGTTAATTTTCGACAAAAATATACCGTGTTATATATCAAACAAAAGGATTTTTAATTTTCTTTTAAATGATAGCTAAAATAGTAAACAATCTACTCTCTAAAAATGTATTAGTCAAAAATTACTAATTTAATAGTTATTGGTGGCTGTTTTTTCACTTGGTACCATGGTATCACAAAATTAAATAGCCAATTCTTATGTAAAATTGTCCCCTGAATCCAAATATTATATATAAAAATTATAAAAGTTGAGCAGTTTTTGAGATATAGTCAATTCCATATTAAATGGAAACTGTTCTACTTTTTTAATTTTTGACGACATTTTCGGATTCATGGGATCATTTTATGTAAGAAGTGGCTTTTTAATTTCGGGATACCATGATACTTCATGGTTAACCATGGTACAAGTGAAAAAGCAGCCACTAATAACTATTAAATTAGTCATTTTTGATTAATTCATTTTTAGAGAGTAAAGAATGTTTTGCTGTACATGCACTTTATATTTTTTCTATTATGAGATTTTTTAGTAGTAATAACATTACAATTATTGTTAGTTATGAACTAAACTGTTAAATTTTTTTTTCAAAATATAAATATAACATCATTAAACTTTGGCCTACTTTTTTAGCCATATCTATCGACGCATTTTTTTTTAAATAAAATAAAAAGTGTGGTGATATTTCTACTTGAAGATATATACAAAAGTAGTAATTTTACCTCACTTTTCATTTTATTAAAAAAAACTCGTCGAGCGATTTGGCTAAAAAACTAGTCAATATAACCTATTTGTACAAAAGAAGTGATATTTATTTATATTTTTGTTAAAAAGAATTACTTATTTTTTTTATTACTTTTTAAGTATAGTGTAGAGTTGTTTTTAATTAATTAAATAAATTCATTTGCATACTTTTTTCTCCTAAAATTCTCCAAAAAACCTAAATTCCTAAATAAAATTTGTAATTTAACCGTGGGAGCCCTGCAAATGTCATTTGAATGTATAGTGTTTGTTGCGACGGTTATTATATATTTGCCCGCCGCGGCGATTTTTAATCTAATTAATAAAATTAATTATTATTTTTATTAAACAACATTTTATAAAAGGGCCCAATCGACCTCCGCGATGGTGCTTTTTGTTTTAATATTATTTAGTTGCTGCTGAGGAGCAGTAGACACATCTTAAAATGTATAATGGGTTGCATACAATACTCGTATTAAATAGAACTTTACTGCAGATTTTTGACTACTTTACTGCCGATTTCGAATAAAATATATTATTTTAAAGTATTTTAGATTTTAGGTTAAATGTTTTAAATAAAATATCTTGTTTTAAAGCCATTTATGTTTTCAATAATAGTATATTATTATTATACGAGAGATAATGCAGGCTCGGATGATTTACGTCACTCGCCTAACGGCTCGAGACGCAAATCTCATCCTTATGAATAATGCGCATTATTACGAGTGTAATACTTTGCTTTTTCTAATCCAATTAAATTATTAATAAAAAATGTATTATAACTTCACTTTCTACCGATTTTAAAAATCATTATAGTTTCCCCTCGTATGTATGAGTACATTAGATGCAAACCTGTTTTTGCAGGATAAGTGATTTTAAGAAAAACATGAAAAACCGCTCACAAGATTATTTTTGAAAAAAAAAATGCAAAAATTGTATAGACATGCTATTGCTTCATTTTTATTTTAAAAAAGTATAAAAGAATCCTTTAAAATTAGGTAGTTTACTAAATAATTGAAATCAAAAGATTTAAAAACATAGTTTTGCATCTTCCTCGTTCAAAGACCAAGTTTTGCAAGTAAAAAGTGCAAAACCAAAAAATAGCTATTAATATCAGGTGATTGTTATGTCATCACGTGATGCGTATACTAGCGACGTGATTAGTCACCAGCAAATACCGAGTTTTGCATTTGACAGGAAGAAATAAATACGCAGTTTTGCATCTGCGTTAGGTTTTAAAATGAATTTTATTCTACAAATATTAACCTATGCATCTGGTTTACTTAGGTATGTTGTAGGCAGTGCAGTAATGTACACAAAACCGGGTTTTGCATCTAATGTAGGTACTCATATAAAAAATCCAACATCTGTTAACCTTACTTTTTCCAATTTAAAACCCGATTGGTTTAAATAACAGTGAATATTGAAATCAGCCAATCACTGATGCCTAATAACGTGAATATTGAGTTCATTATTCACGTTGTTAGGCAGGGCAGTTGGTTACCATTATTTACGAAAAAACCCAAATAATGTCAATAATATGCAATAGGTGTAGAAATAATAAAATATTCTGTTTTAAAGTAAATATGTATATTAGGGTGTCCCTTATTTTTATTTTTTTACGCATACCCTCTAATTATATTTATTACTTGTTTATATACTCCCAGTAAAAATTTCAGCTCATTCTATAAACGGGAACCCGTGCCGACTTGCATCTAAACCCTCTGTGGGTTCTTGAAGGCGTTTTAGTTTTTCTAATAATGGACTGTATTGTTGTTATCTATTTATTTTAGTTTATGCTACATTTCACGTCAAATAATACATCTACCCAGTAAACATTCGTGAATTCACTATGGATTCACATGAAGGCATTTTCAATTCATTTCACTTCATCGTGGATTCAGGGTGCCCTCAGATGACGACAAAATATGAAGTCACTGTGAATTCATATGGATTCATTTTACGTTCATATGAATTCACGAGTGGATTTCGGATGAACCTATATGAATTCACCGTGACTTCATAAATTAAGGGTATCTGAAGGTACTGTGAACCTAGTATATATAGTATATACTATATAGATTTATACAAAAGTGTATAATTATTACTATTTTTAGTAAATATTATAATATAGAGTAATAATAATTATTATAATAATAGTAATAATTATATACTTCTGCATTATTAATAATGCAAAAGTATAAAAAAACATGTATTTTGATAAAAAAATAAACATAAATTCTTAATAATAAATAAAAATATTACATAAATATTATAATTAAAATAATTATGTTATACATAAATAAAAATTAATTGTTAAAAAAACAATTATGATTACAAAGATACAGATACGTATATATCTGTATCCGTATCTGTATCGGACGACTCTTCAAATGACTCCACGCTTTTTTCGACATCGGCCCGTTGTTCGACATCGGTCCGTTGTTTGACATCGGCCTGTTGTTGTTCCGTTCCATTTATCTGTATGAACGAAATTTTTAAATATTAGACAACTACCTGAATCACTATGATATGTTATCTTACTTGGGTCCTTAGCTTTCGGATTCTTTGTCTGGTGGCCTTGAAAACAGCCTGCATATGACGGGAAAACATTGCTACCCTTTTATTTTCCTCGCATCCACAAAATAAATTACATTTACAATTTACAATCACAAAATTGTACAATACAAAGAACGTTTTTTTCTAAATGTAACATTACTCCTGCATATTAATATGACAACTTTATACATGTTGGCTGTTTTAGTTCTTTAGCTGGATTTATACCTACACTTACCTTTGATTATCAAACACAAACACAAATAATTACTTCCTCATGAAATTTTCCTGGTTTGTTCTATGATTTCCTTCTCGTCGCAAACTACGTAGTATATATAAATTTTAGGGTTAGAAGCAGACTGTTAGAAGACTATTGCGCATGTGTAGTACACACAACATGTGTACTGTAATACGAGGGTATGTCGAATGATACCTACAGGTGTGGTAACCAAACTTTCATAATAATATTATGAAAGTTTGGTTACCACATATTATGATATTCAGCCGTATTCACTAAGCAAATTAATTTGCTTTTCGTCTTAGGTGCTGTATGGGTACATTTGTTTGAATTTATCTTAATTACAAAATGACATAATTAACAATTATTAATAATTATAATTATAATTAATTATTATTGTTAATTGGGTCATTTTGTAATTAAGATAAATTCAAAGATGTAATTAAGGTAAATGCAAATAAATGTATACATCGCTATAGCGACTTAAGTCATATATATATACAAACATTTTTGTATACATGTATGATGCATCGCTATAGCGTAAATTCCACGGCCGTGAACAAAATGCGGATCCACGTAAACTTCACCAAGATTCACATTAACTTAATGGGTTAATAAATTCCACGGTCGTGAACTGGAAGTGAATCAATCGTGGATCCAGGCGAAGTTCACAAAACTTCACATCAGCGTCATTTCATAAATTCCACGGCCGTGAACTGGATGTGAATAAAAAGTGGATCCACGCAAAGTTCATGTCAACTTCATTTAGTAAATTCCACGGCCATGAACTGGAAGTGTATCAATCGTGGATCCAGGCGAAGTTCACATAACTTCACATCAGCTTCATTTCATAAATTCCACGGCCGTGAACTGGATGTGAATAAAAAGTGGATCCACGCAAAGTTCATGTCAACTTTATTTAGTAAATTCCACGGCCATGAACTGGAAGTGAATCAATCGTGGATCCAGGCGAAGTTCACATAACTTCACATCAGCGTCATTTCAAAAATTCCACGGCCGTGAACTGGATGTGAATAAAAAGTGGATCCACGCAAACTTCACGTCAACTTCATTTAGTAAATTCCACGGCCGTGAACTGGAAGTGAATCAATCGTGGATCCAGGCGAAGTTCACATAACTTCACATCATCGTCATTTCATGAATTCCACGGCCGTGAATTGGATGTGAATAAAAAGTGGATCCACGCAAAGTTCATGTCAACTTCATTTAGTAAATTCCACGGCCATGAACTGGAAGTGAATCAATCGTGGATCCAGGCGAAGTTCACATAACTTCACATCAGCGTCATTTCAAAAATTCCACGGCCCTGAACTGAATGTGAATCAATTGTGAATTCACGCGAAGTTCACATTAACTTCATTTCGTAAATTCCACGACCTGAACTGAATGTGAATAAATCGTGGATCCATGCGCGCTTCAGTTGGGTTCACATTCGCGTCATTTAGTTAAATCCACGGCTGTGAACTCCATATGAACCCCTTCTGAATTCACGCGGACTTCACATGGACTCACATTTGCATCATTTGGTAAAATTCACGGCTGTGAACCGAATGTGAATCAGTTGTGGATTCACGAATGTTGACTGGGTAGTTCGCTCTAAATTCTCAAGCCAACTGGTCTCGTTCAGCCTAAGCGGTACATGCGCAAAAAAAGGTGGGGGATGCAACTACCCAACAACGTATTCGTCATCAATACAATAAATATCAAACATCCCGCCGGCCTTGAAAAGTTAAATTTCAACAATTTGCTACAACAAACAAAATACTAAGTATTTGACAGAATAAATAAATGTAACAAGTGACAGTTTTAACATAAGTTGAAACAACAATTTTTTTTTATAATAACAAATATGATTGTTTGTAACTACTATACGACATATAATGCGTAATCACTCTTTACACAGTGTCACTCTCACAACACTTACTGCACATCAGAGCAAGCCATAGGTAGCTTGCAAATACGGGCTGCACTTCGTCGCTGAATGCCCTTGGCAGTTCGTACGCTGATTACACGTACTACATTATCAGGTCCTGGATGCAGCTCGACCACTCGCCCAACAAGCCAAGAAAGTGGTGGGGAGAAATCCTCCTTGATAAGAACCAAATCGTTCAACACAATATTTGGGGTGTGGCGGCGCCACTTTGCACGTTGTTGAAGGGTCGTTAAATAGTCGCTCGACCAACGTTTCCAGAAATGTTGAAACATATGTTGAAGACTCTGGTACAATTTTAACCGGTTGATCGGAATCTTTAGGTTATCCCTTTGCGGTAGAGCCAACAAGGTATCACCGACAAGGAAATGTGAAGGTGTTAAATAGGATAAGTCTTCAGGGTCATTAGATAAGGGAATCAAAGGCCGAGAGTTAAGGACACCTTCAATTTGACATAATACGGTATACATACTCTCGAAAGTTAAATGCTGCAAACCGATTGTCTTGATTAAATGAGATTTCATAGACTTTACCGCCGCTTCCCACAAACCACCCTGATTGGGTGCAAAAGGTGGAATGAAATGCCATTCCATTGCATTCTTTAGACAAAACTGCTTCAGTTTTTCGTCCACCCGCATTTCGCGCATCAAAGTTTTTAACTCTTTGGCAGCGCCAACGAAATTCCGGCCATTATCACTATAAATATTGGCACAAAAGCCACGTCGTGACACGAACCGCTTCAAGCAATTTAAAAACGTAGCGGAACTTAAATCTCCTGCTAATTCGAGGTGTACCGCCTTAGTGGTAAAACATACAAATACACACACATATGCTTTTACCAATTTTCTAGAACGAGTGGTGCCGTCCTTCAACATAAAGGGCCCAGCATAATCGACGCCGGTACAAGAAAATGGTCTGGCAGGAGTTACCCTTGCGGATGGTAAGTCGCCCATAATAGGCATCGTAGAATTAGGTCGTGCCTTAAAACACTTTATACACTTTCCAACAATACTTCTAACTATACTGCGACCATTAATAGGCCAATATCGTGTTCGAATTGCAGCCAAAGTAGCTTGTTGACCTGCATGTAAATAACGTTCATGTTCAGCTTCAATAATTAGTTTAGTCATTTTATGTTTATCGGGAAGTAAAATCGGATGCCGTTTGTCAAACCTTTCTTGTGAATGGCGTAATCTACCACCCACGCGTATCAAATTATTATCATCAAGAAAAACGTTTAAACAAAGTAATTTACTATTTCTTCTTAATGGTTTTCCTCGCTTTAAACATTCAAATTCATCGCCAAAACATTGACTTTGCACAACCTTCAGCAAAACAATCAAAGAATGTTCAAGTTGCTTGACTGTTAGTGCGCCAGTTACTCTTTCATCACGCTTAGCCCTACAATTTTGAATAAACCGAATTACATACGTGAAAGTTTTATGCAAAGTCGAAAATTTAGAAAATAAGTCGAAAATAAAATTGTTGTCCAAAACCGTTAATGCAAATCCTTTAGGTTTTTTGCGTTCAGGTAACTCGTTTATGTCGGAAACCAAATTTTTAGGCCAATCTTCGTTGTTATACTTTAAAAATTCAGGACCATTCCACCACAAATTATTATTAAGTAAATTTTTTGGAGAACATCCCCTTGACAGCAAATCTGCAGGATTGATTTCAGAGGGCACATAGCGCCAATTAGCTCCAGATGTTAATGCCTGAATTTGAGCTACCCGGTTTGCTACGTAAGTATTCCAATTCCTGCTATCAGATTTTAACCAATTTAAAACAATGGTGGAATCGCTCCATAAGTACAAAGGTGTGGAATGTTCTAAGTCCATAGATTGTAATACCTTCTCCAAAACTCGCGCAAGTACCAACGCTCCATTTAATTCAAGTCTAGGCAATGTTGTTAAGTCCTTTTTACAAGGTGCAACCTTAGATTTTGCACACAATAGTCTAGTTACATAATTACCATCCGAATCCTCGCATCGCAAATAAAAACAAGCCCCATAACACCGCTCCGATGCGTCGCAAAACCCGTGTATTTCTACCGATTTGTAATTAGGTATTACGACTTGTCTAGGTATTTGTAAGTCCTTTAAATGAGTCAATGATTGACGAAATTGATTCCAAATATCTATTATGTCATTATTAACTGGATCATCCCAATTTAATCCCTCAAGCCACAAGGTTTGTAATATTAATTTTCCCTGTACTGTTATCGGGTTAATTAAACCGAGTGGATCAAAAATGCGCGCAACATCCGACAAAATAATTCTTTTAGTAACTGCCCCGTGTGTGGCTTCAACCCTAAACCCAAGACAATCGTCTTTAGGTCTCCATACCAAGCCCAAAGTTCGAACCGTATTATCGTCTGAAATGTAGTATTCAGGCAAGTCACCCACGTCGCTGTCATCCAACAACTCGAGATTATTTGAACACCATTTTCGCAAGGGAAAACAACCAGATTCCAAAATTTTTGTAACGTCGTACTTTAATTGCTTCGCGCCCTTAACGTCTTTAGCTCCCGCGATTAAGTCATCCATATAAAAACAATTTCTTATGACCTTGCACGCCTCCGGAAATAAAGTTTCATTTTCTTTAGCTAGTTGTTCTAAACATCTGCATGCCAAAAACGAGGCCGATGCCGTTCCATAAGTAACTGTATTCAGCTTGTATTGTTCGATTGTATCATTAGCATTAGACCGCCACAAGACTCGCTGCAGATCTCGATGCTCCTCAACAATATCGCACTGGCGATACATCTTCGCAATGTCCGCCACAAAGACTATGTTGTGTTTGCGAAAACGTAACGCTATAGTACACAGATCATTTTGTATTGTCGGTCCAACTTTTAAAACATCATTTAACGAAATACCGGTGGTAGTTTTGCAAGAAGCATCGAAAACTACCCGCAACCTTGTCGTAACACTGTCCTTTAAAATGCCGTGGTGAGGTAAAAAATATTTTAACATGTCTAGAGTGTCCTTCGTCGTGTCAACTTTAGTCATATGTCCGAGAGCTATGTATTCTTCCATAAAATTTACGTATAAATCTTTAAATGTTTTATCCCGATGAAATCTCTTTTCCATTTGTAAAAGTCGTTTACGTGCATTCTGTTCCGAATCACCCAACTCCTTGTAATTATTCTTTAACGGTAAAGTTAATTTAAATCGTCCCGAAATGTCTCTACTAAAATTATTAACGAAATCATTTTCACATTCAAGCTCTTCTCTATTGTAGGGTTTACAGGTTATTTTTACTTCTTCTAAAGTCCAAAATTGTTTTAATTGTTCATTTAAATCGATATCTTTATTTAAAATTGTTAAATTACACGTCGTTTTTTGATTATTGCGACTATTAACATATACGTTGCCCGACAGTATCCAACCTAATTTAGTTTTTTGTAATACCGGTTCATTTTTTCCCAATCGCAAATTTTCCATACACAGTATATCAAAGAATATTTTAGCTCCTAAAAGCGCATCAATCGGTTTAGATTCATAAAATTTATTATCAGCTAACTTTAAGTGGGGTGATATTTTAAATTTCGATATATCAAATTCAACTTGTGGAAGATCATCAGTAATTTTACGTGTAACCAAAAACGATTCATTTGAATTATAGCTTTCATAATTGGAGCCAATTGTTAAGTTTATTTGTTTGTTTATATCCCGTGCTGACCCACTAATACCCGTCACTGAATGTGTTGTATCGTGTGTATCTAATTTTAATCTATTAACCATATTTTCAGTAATAAAATTTGTTTGTGAACCGCTGTCAAGCAATGCACGACAAAGAGTCCATTCTCCGTCCGCGTTTTGAATTTTAATTGTGGCCGTAGCCAACAAAACTTGTGACATTTTTGCGCCAGAATAAGAAATCATTGATGTTTCAAGCGGTTTACTTGCCGTAATGCAAGAACACGTAGTTGAATTATTTAAAGATAAATTAGAATCCGAATTAGTTGCAACCTGCGCTACAACGTTATTTGTTTGTTTTACATTAGTGACAGTATCATGTAAAAGTACGTTATGTTTTCTTGAACACTTTTCGCACGGTTTCGATTTACAATCGTTAGTAAAATGTCCGGGCCTTAAACAATTAAAACAAAGTTTATTTCTTTTTAACGCATCGTATCGTTCTTGAACAGTCATTCGCGTCGCGAATTTATCACAGTCCCGGTTGGAATGTCCCTTTTCGCAAAAAGAACAAGTAAACGCGAATTTGTTTGTTGTTGCTACATGAACAGAGCTTTTTTCATTTAATTTTAATTGTGTAGTTTTAGCTTTAGAATCTATGGACTCAAGTAATTGGCAATGTGTCGCTAAGAAATCAGTTAAAGTTTTCAATTTTACATTTTCAAATTTTTCTTTGCTTATACTCTGCTCCCATTCTTTTTTCGTTTTAACATCAAGTTTAGAGCACAACAAATAAATTACCAAATTATCCCAAGTATCAGTCGGCAAACCTAAAGCCTTAAGAGATCTGAAATGTTTATTAAAGCTATCTAACAACTTACGTAGTTGCACATGAGATTCTACCCTTAAAAAGTCTAACTCAAATATTGCCCTTATATGAGCATTAACTATTAGTTTCTTATTATCAAATCTTTCATTTAATAACGCCCAAGCTATCGGATAATTTGCCGCAGATATTTCCATTGACTGAATTAATTGTGCTGCATCACCTTTCAAACACGATTGCAAATAATAAAAACGTTGAACATCCACTAAGTGAGAATTTTTGTGTACTAATGTAGTAAAAATATCGTGAAAAGCATTCCAACCCTCATAGGATCCATGAAATTCCGGTAAATTAATATTCGGTAGTTTTACTTTCGCAAATAACGAGTCTAGTGACGCATCGCCGGTGCCATTTATCTCGCCGACAATCGAATTCCCCCGATCCGACGCGCTTGAAGTTGCCGATTCGTTTTTTAATTTGTCTATCATACGCTGTGCCTTCGCGGTGATGTTATAAAATGCGTCTTCAAATGTGTCCCTTTCGTCTTCTTGCACCTTGCCGGTTAATAATTCTAATGTACCCTGAATTTCGTCGAATTTATTCGCGAGGTCCTGAACGACCGTTAGTCTTACTTCAATGTCATAATAAGTTTTATCTTCTGCATTAAAATTAAGTAAAAATGTTTCAAACCTAGTTAATTTTGATTTGATTTGGGCGCGTTTAGTTGTTAGTTCTTTTACCTCTACTTTAGACATGTTCACTTAAAATTATCAAATTTATTGCTACAAAGCGTTCGTATCACGAGGTGCCCGTCTCAAAATCAAAATCAGTGTCAAGTAAATGTACCAATTAATCAATAAATTGATGCGTTAGCAAATATTCAAAAAACCGAATCAGTTCGCTTCTCAAAAAAACATTAATGTAAACCAAATAATTATCATAACCTCGTTTAATCAAGTCAATCTCGTAAATAAAGTAAAGTTATGATGGTACAAACAGTATGTCAAATATCAGTTAACAGGAATATGAACGAAGGAAAGAATGGTTTTACCTTATGCTCGTCGTTGCCGCCAATCTGCGAGTGCCTTCAATTCTCCACCGTGTTGTCGCCAAGTTCAGGTATTCGTCTCGTAGGACCAATAAATGTGGGTTCTTGAAGGCGTTTTAGTTTTTCTAATAATGGACTGTATTGTTGTTATCTATTTATTTTAGTTTATGCTACATTTCACGTCAAATAATACATCTAGTTCGCTCTAAATTCTCAAGCCAACTGGTCTCGTTCAGCCTAAGCGGTACATGCGCAAAAAAAGGTGGGGGATGCAACTACCCAACAACGTATTCGTCATCAATACAATAAATATCAAACACCCTCCGTTAGCCAACGTAAGGCGCGCGCGGTATTTTGTAACACGAAACACTTTAAAAAGAAGATATACTTCATGACTGTATTTTTCTAATGATTTTATTAAATATGATTACTAATTAATATTATTGCTTTTGTTTCTATCATTTGTTTCACTAATTTAGTTGATTTTATCCCTTAAATATATTAATATACTAATTAGTATTGCTAAAATATACTGTTATATGAAATTTCAGCTTTTTATAAGCATTTCTTTTCTTAAGTAGTTTTCGGTAGTCTTCTCTCACAATAGACTCTTTTAGTTATTTAGAAAAAAACCCATTAAGTTTATCAATTTCATAGTTTACGGCCTATTCACCAGACCCTTCCGGGTAACTAGCCACTCCCTGTGAAAATATACATTTTTATCAAAGTATACACATAAATAAAACTATATTTTAACATTTGTCAATAATTTATAATATAATGGTAACATAATAACAAACACAAAATGACTTACGATCGAAGACCTCGCGACCAACCGTGTTACAAAATACCGCGCGCCCAACGTTGGCTAACGGAGGGTTCAGATGCAAGTCGGCACGGGTTCCCGTTTATAGAATGAGCTGAAATTTTTACTGGGAGTATATAAACACGTAATAAATATAATTAGAGGGTATGCGTAAAAAAAATAAAAATAAGGGACACCCTAATGTATATATATAGAATAGGGTTAGGATTTTGACCGGTCAGGATTTTGACCGCTCAAAATCTTTCATGGTCAATTGACTAAGCACCGGTCAAATTCCTTAGTTTTTTTCTAAAGAAATGAAGGCATGAGTAAAATTACTTAATTTGAAATAGAAACGTATATTTATTTTAGCTAACAAAAAATAAAGGAACCATTCTGAGGTACAAAAAAAAATTCATAAAAGCATTGTTTTTAAGAACATTCACGTCTAACTCGCAGCAGAGCAGCAACAGCAGCCCAGCAGATAAGACCTGAAGATGGTACATGAGATTGTACCGAAACGTCGTCAGACACAGAACACTATTTAAAAAGCGTTATTATGATTGCACACAGAACATTTTTTTATTACTTTTGATATTTTCCGCTAGGTATCGCCGTC
The DNA here is from genome assembly GCA_921294245.1 of Brassicogethes aeneus. Taxonomy (NCBI): domain Eukaryota; kingdom Metazoa; phylum Arthropoda; class Insecta; order Coleoptera; family Nitidulidae; genus Brassicogethes; species Brassicogethes aeneus. Next base: position 8,288,753 of record OV121141.1, on the reverse strand, counting down.
GGCGCGCGCTGTTGCAAGTTTTTGACCGATTTTGAAATGGTCAAAATCTCTCCTGTCAAAATAGGTAAAAATCGAGGGGTCAACCACCCAAAGGGAAAACGTCCAGGGATTCCCATGTATTCCCATTATATTTTATTGTATTCCTATGTATTTCCATTGTATTCCTATGGTATTCCCCCTCTAAAATGTCCAGGGATTCCCAGGTGTGGGTGACCCCTAGGTAAAAATCTGATAAAGTAGTGGAAACAGATGTCCAAGAACATACCTTGTTTTCTTGTACCATGGTTTCGACCTTTACTTGATGAAAACTCCATGTTGTTTTTATACATTTATGCATTAACTAATAAAGTAATTATTTCAGAAACGGACTGATACAAATGGTTAAGGCTATCATAGAACGTTTTTTTGGTGTCTTCATAAACCTAGAAACAAGACCGAAAACGATTGAAGATCTGTTCGTAATTTTCCCGAAATTATCCACGTTTTTCCAACAATTTTTAAACCAACCAAACTTCACCCCCTCTCACGTCATAATATTCCTTTATTTTTCCGAATCAAAATTCAGAGATCAAATTTTCCAAAATCCCGAAGTTGTTTCGACCAGATTCAAATTTTCGACGGCGTTCTTCGACCTGGCCAATAGCGTTACAGGTTACTATGGTAACCAGGTGAGTTTGTCGATTGTTTCCATGACGTCAGATAGGAATATACCCGTCATCTTTGAACAAACTGTAGATTATATTATGCAGGGTCGCCTGAAATGCAACATATTGAGAAATTATTTAATTATTTTGGAAGGGTTGCATTTCAAGTATAAAAATTCGTTTGAGTGCAGTATAAATAGTAACATGGGTATAATCGATTCAGCAACTGAAAAACTTTTAGGGTTTCTGAGATGTCGTGTTGGTGAAATGTTTGACTTATTGTTGTTTAAAATAAATTCAGTAGAGAATGTTCTAAAATCGCAAAATTCTAAAAATTCTGGATATTTCTTAGATAGAATTTGGTTTCACAATAATTTACCATTCATTTTTCAAAATATGCAAAGTAAAAATTTTGTGCAAGCCTTAAAAAGTTCTTTTAATCTAAATATTCCAGATTTTATTCAAGTAAAAATTTTGTCTATTTTGGTAGATAGAGTTAAAAATAATCATTTTCATAATGATATTATTTGTGATATTATTGATATTTTAGTTAATAAATTTATGTTAAATAACAATAACAACAAATATTTATCTTGTTGTTATTTTAAAGTTATTTTAGCGCTCTTTGAAAGTTGCAATTATGAAAAATTTGATCAAACTCTACGAAAATTTTACAATACTAATAATTTTTATCAAATTATGACACTAAATGTAATTCTAACAAAAAATTATGAAAAAAATTCTATAGATTATGAATTTGTAAAGAAATCTTTAAATTTATATGAACAACAAATATTTTTCAATGAAGACATAGTGTATACCCTAATTTATTTATATAATAATATAAATAATTATAAATCTAGACTAAAAGTACTCAATATAGCCATATATTTACTATTAAAGACTGAATACACTAAAGATATATGCAATTTTATGTGTTTAATAACAAATATTATATTCACCAATACATTACAGATAGTAAGCGATTTTTTTACTGTTAAAACTCTTCAAAATATATTGGAAGATAAAATTTTAGTTGGTAAATTTCTTAATACATCTCATAAATATTTTTCCGCCTTGGAAAATAATTTTATGGAATCTGATACTTTTTATTTGGTTCAAAATGATATGAGTATACCCAAAATAGTCCTAATTAAGATTGTAAAACGTTGTATTGTGGAATATATGCGTTTTTTAAAGTACATTTTGTCTTATTTTTTCCTTCAAACGCTTTAAAATTCAAATATTCAGCCTAAACTGTATTTGGTACATTTGATCTACTACTTACGTTGGCAGCACTGTTAAGCTTCGTATTGCAACTCGCAGATGGCGCTGCTAAATGACTTTCGAAACGTCAACAAAAAATTATCGTCATTCAGAAAAAATGGCGGCGGCAGCGGTACAACATCCCAATGTGAACGATTTTCTGGCGAAAAAACAGAAGGAGAGTCCGAAAGATTTGGCGCAAGAATGGGCGGAATTGGAGGAGCTGCACAACAAAAAGTTTGTGGGGTGAATTTGGTTTTTCGAATGTTTTGACCGGTGTGATTTTTTGTAGATTATGGCATCAGTTGACGCTGAAATTGATGGTTTTCATCAAAAAGCCCGAGTTCAAGAAGGACGATAATTTAATACAACTGTACAACAACTTTATACAGACTTTCGAAAATAAGTAAGTCATCATCGGTACACATAACCTCAATGTTCTATTTATTGTCTTTTGTTTTTTTAAGGATTAACCCTTTGTCGTTGGTTGAAATTGTTGCCATAGTGGTTGAGCAAATTAAAGAGCCCAAAGATGCAGTGGCTTTTCTTGAAAAGACTGAACCGAAAGTTAAGATTAACCCCGATGCGCAGAATTTGTGCAAAGTGCTTGCAGGGCAAATACACTTGGAGAAGTTGACCGATTTGGAGGCTACCAAAAAGATTATCGAAGAGGTTGAGGCTACTTTGGATAATGCTGATGGTGTTACTGCCGTACATGGGAGGTTTTACTTGTTGGCTTCCCAATATTACAGGTTAGTAAATATTATTTTCTAGAAAAATTTTTTTAGTAAATCGGTTTCTAATGCCACTGCAAGAAGTACAATTTTTACTGTACTAATTTAATTGCATTGTGAAATGGGTAAAAAATTATCCTAAGCACATTTTATTAATAGAATTAAAATTTGAGTGAATTAAACTAATAACAATAAAAATGGATTACCAAAGAATCTCCTAAAAGTCGCAGACCACCTTAGAGATGCGACTTTTTTTTCATGTTTTTTTTTTTAATTGTTTTTTTCAAATGGCTTTATTTCATATTTTAGGTTTTTTTTGTCACCACCACCAAATTGACCAATAAGGGCCGCGCTTGTTTTGATTTGGTCCTAAAAAAAGTAACTACCTATAATATTTTTCATTCAGAGCTTGATTTTTCAAAAAGCTACCAAAAGCACTTTTTTCATGATTTATCAAATTCATGTAGAGTATGGAAATTATTTTTTTCAAAAAAATAATAGCAAATTCTTGTAGAACATTATGTGGACCTAAAAAGAAAGCCAGAGGAATTTCAAATTTTTTTATTACGGTATTTGTTAGGATCTAAAAATCTCAAAACTAGAAACTTCAACCTTTAAATTGCTTTTTTACAGCTCCAATACGACCATTTTTAACGAAGATACAGCTATCCGAAAAATCGCAAAAAATTTCGATATTTTTTTATCCCTTTCTATTAGTGTAGAAGTTTTACATTGCTATTGGTTTCTTATGTGAAAACTACCAAATAATATGAAATAAGTTTTTTTAGTCTGGGTCAAAATTTTCAATAATGAAAAATGTAATATATTCTACATTTCACTTTATTATTAATATACATTTTACACAATATTTCATTTTAAAAAATTACTCCATTTTTTAAGATTGACGTTATTTATTGACAGAATATGCTTTATTGTAGCGGATTTAAAAAAAACGTTCTTTTTTTTCATGTTTTATTTTCACATCTGAAAAAATACGTTTTTTTACATCTCTTCACCACCTAGAGGGTGTATAGGTAATCTACAGACAGTTTGACTTGTTTCTTTTTTTTTATAGTAATTTTGACAACCCTGGGATTTTGTAATTTGACACAAAATCAGTGTAATATTAGTTGTTTACTTGCTAAGTAATATTTTAACAAGAAGCATGGGTGCTGGTTGCAACAAAAATCCAAGTCGAAGAGGAGGATTTTTGCACCTGCACGAATGCATTTTGTTAAAAAATATTACTTAGCATTGTGTTTTTTCGATTTTTTTCACAGGAAAAATTAGATGCCTGAATGGTATTTGACAAGACTATTTCATGAGTAACAGTTATTCTGCATGCACATAGCTTACAAAACATACTACCATACATGCATACATAATAAATATGTAGGTATTAATTAAAAAACTGAAAAATAGGTAATTTAGTTAATCACAAAATACTACAAACTTAATTATTTATAGTACAATTAAAATATAAATTGCAATTTTGGTGACAACAGCTGTCAAGTTTTGCCGCGGGTAAAGTCGAAAAAACTGCTGACAGGTGCTGTCATACAGTTTTTCCACCTAGAAGCCATTTGTAATTCAAAATTGCGCGTTTGTGATTGGTGGAAATTAAGACGAGGGAAATAGTCGAAAAAAAAACATTGACGAGGTGATTGGCTAGTTTCTCACATCCTTTAGAATTTTTAATATTTAAACGAGATATGCCGTTAATTTAACACACATTTTTGAATGTTACATTGTCAAATATTTTTAAAACAAGGTTAGGTTTGCTTGACACTTATTGTTTTTTTATTGGATTTTGTGGGTTTTAAAAATAAAGTTTTTTCCTAGAATCCAAGGCGACCATGCGCAGTATTACCGCACAGCACTCCGCTACTTGGGTTGCATCGAAGTAGAAACCTTAACAGAAGAAGTCAAACATCAGCACGCGTTCTTTCTGGGTCTGGCCGCCCTACTGGGCGAGGGGGTGTACAATTTGGGGGAATTACTGGCGCACCCCGTATTGGATTCGCTCAAAACGACCGAAAATGCCTGGCTGGTGGAATTATTGTTCGCTTTTAACTCTGGCAACATCAACAAGTTTGAGCAGATGAAGTCTCATTGGTCCGCCATAGCGGACTTGGCTGCCCAAGAGTTGTTTTTGAGGCAGAAAATTTCGCTGCTGTGTCTCATGGAGGTAAGATGAAATTTAATCGTTATTGCTTCCTTAATAGGTCAATTCTGCGCTTATCTGTAAGCAAATCTATAACTTTCTATAAGCTTATAGAAAATTTGCAATTCTGCGCTTCCTGTAGCTTAAAGAAAAACTTAGATAATCGTAAATATTTACGATCGTGTGTTTGCCAATCGTTGCTAGTTACGGTTTGTTTTTGTTAGGTTGTGTCAAGATTAAAAACATATGCCAACTACATTAGAAATAATTTTAATTTTGACTTACTAAAACAATACAAAAACTTTACATTCTTTAATTTACATATAAAATAAAATATTATTCTTTAAAAAAATAAACCACACTCAAAAACAAAATAAACAACAAAATAAATCTTCTAATCAGTCAAAAATTAATAGGTCAAATATCAAATTTTGGATATAAAAATTTAATTTTTTTAATTTCAAATCTTATTTGTTCTTTCAGCTTTATATAATTTTCTGAATAGTTTTATAAACTCAACAATTTTTTATTTTCTGCTCCTTGTTCAAATTTATTAAGTTTTCTGTCAAACCTAATAAAGGTTTGGCCCAATGCATAATATCTTTCCATTGCCTCCAAATATAGTTCCAACTGTTGAGGAGTGGTGTTTTTTGTTCTCTTTCTCTGCTTTTGCGTTACCACTAACAATTTTATTTTTTATATAGGTATTATGTTCCTTTAAATGTAAAATTATCTTACCTCATTTAATTCCTCAATTAGTTTAAATTTCTTACTTTTTCTATTATATTATATGCTGGTACATGATAAACCAATAAACAAAAGAATTCAAATAAAAATATAGGTTATGTAAAATAACTTATGTTTGATCAAAACTAAAAAAGCGTGCAGTAGTTCGTTTATACCACTTTAAATTGGACATTTACAGATAACAGTCTATTACAATTGTAACAGATCTGTTACCTTTTAGGAACGTTATTACCTTTTTACCTTTTTAAAAAATTTGTTACCTTTTGTTCACTAGAACCAAAAAATTTAATATTTTTAAGAAGAACCTTACAAATAAAAGAATTTGTAATGAAACATAATTACAGTTTCCTATTTTTTTTGTAAAAGTATTATAACGTAAGTAGGTCTTTATAATCTAAGAAGTAGTTGATATTCGTTTTGTTATAATATATTATATTAATAAATTGTTTTGTAGTTTAAACAATGATGTAGGTGACACACCTGTTATCATTAAACTAAATCTATTTTCATTATTAATTTAACAAACAATTACAAACACCAACGATAAAATCAAAAAAATTTGTTGCTTTTAGGCTAAAGCTATAGATTGCCTTCCTTCGTCCCTTCCTCGCGTAAAAGTTGATCAATACAAAAACCGTTGTGCTGTTTATAGATTTCCATACGGGAATCTATAAATGGCACTACGCTTTTCAGAAAGTTCATCTTTTACGGGAGGAAGGAAGGAAGGAAGGCAATCTATAAATCAGGTTTAAGCTTAGTTTTAGCTTTAAATCAGGTGAACAGTTTCCAATAAATGACCTATCCAAAACATTGACTAAAAAGTGTCTTTTTATTCAATGACCCAAAATGTAGTTAATACAACTTACTGAAAATAGTTGGCGCTAACAAAAAGAGTTACCTTTTTTCTAAATCTGTTACCTTTTTAAACACGAAATTGTTACCTTAAATAAAGACTGATAACATCCCAGAATTGTCACTTTTACGATTCTATAAGCATTATAGTTACAGATCATCATAAGCTATACAGTGTGTTATGTAATTAATGTAATATATTAAAATACTGAATTCCTTTTGACATATTTTAAAAAATATTTTCCCAAAAATAAAGTTTCGAAGTTTTGTCGTAAAAGTTGTCAGATTTTGTTTAAATTTACCTTCATTACAAAAATGACATAATCAACAATTAATAAAAACGACAAATTAACAATTTGCATTGTTGATTTTGTCATTTTTGTAATTAAGCTAAATTTAAATAAAATCTGGCATCTTTTTTTGACAGAATCTGGAAACGCTGGTTGTTACCAACCATAACATAATAAATTAAATTTGGCAACCAGATTAGCCTAAAGTTCCTAGTCGATCACTGGCGTACCTTTTGGTAGGATAACGGTTGTTATAAATTATTTTTAGATTTTATAAAAAAGTTTTAGATACTTCTTTATGGTAGTTACTCATTTTAATATATTACATAACACCCTGTAGATTTACGATTTTACAAAAATTTTACAAGAGAACCCAGAATTAACCTATTAAAGTGTATTTTTTATTGTAGATGACTTTCAAGAGACCCTCTCACAACAGGCAGTTAACTTTCGCCGAAATTTCTAAAGAAACCAAATTACCCATCAACGAAATTGAGTTATTGGTTATGAAAGCCCTTTCTCAAGGTCTAGTCAAGGGTGCTATTGACCAGGTAAGCTCGAACTCATCGGATTAGTTGGCAAATATTTTATGTTTTAATTTCCTTAGGTTGCCAGTACTGTAAACATGACCTGGGTGCAACCCAGAGTCCTCGACAGAACCCAAATCACCACCATGGTTGACAGATTAAACGAATGGTGCAAACACGTCAACACGATGGAAAAAATGTTGGAGGAAAAAGCCAGCGAAATTTTAACCCTTTAGATTTAAAACAACCTTTTTTTTTGTAAGAATTATATAATATTATTAATAAAGTTCGTTTTCTAACAAAATGCCTTTTATTTAAAAACAAATTTTTCAACGTTAAAATAATAATTTCCCAAAATCTGGTAAGTTTTGCACAACCTGACAACGTTGCAGTTTTGCAAATTCTGGCAACGTCGCATGCTCCTTAAGTTGTTTCAAAATTAATCTTTGAAAATTCCCTCAATCTGAGACTTTTTGGTAAATCCGGCAACCTCGTAAAGTATCGGGAGCAAAAATTTCACCTCCTCGCCTTTATGTGCTCCTAATACGAAATTTTCAAATTTTGCATTTTCAGGTTTTGAATAAATGTGATTTTACAATTTTTAGATTTTCGGTTTTTGGATCAGGAGTGCATAAAAGCGAGGAGGTATTATTTTGCGCCGGATACTTGGCCACGTTGCCAGATCGTGCAAAAAATTGCAGATTTTGGGACACGATCTGGCAACATCGCAAAGTATCCGGAGAAAACATTACCTCCTCGCCTTTATGTGCTCCTAATACGAAATTTTCAATTTTTATATTTCCGGGTTTTGGATAATGTGATTTTACAATTTTTAGATTTTCGGTTTTTGGATCAGGAGTGCATAAAAGCGAGGAGGTATTTTGCTCCGGATACTTGGCCACGTTGCCAGATCGTGCAAAAAATTGCAGGATTTGGGACACGATCTGGCAACATCGCAAAGTATCCGGAGAAAACCTATTACCTCCTCGCCTTTATGTGCTCCTAATACGAAATTTTCAATTTTTGCATTTTCAGGTTTTGAATAATGTGATTTTACAATTTTTAGATTTTCGGTTTTTGGATCAGGAGTGCATAAAAGCGAGGAGGTATTCTTTTGCGCCGGATACTTGGCTACGTTGCCAGATCGTGCAAAAAAATGCAGATTTTGGGACACGATCTGGCATCGCAAAGTATCCGGAGAAAACCTATTACCTCCTCGCCTTTATGTGTTCCTAATACGAAATTTTCAATTTTTATATTTCCGGGTTTTGGATAATGTGATTTTACAATTTTTAGATTTTCGGTTTTTGGATCAGGAGTGCATAAAAGCGAGGAGGTATTTTGCTCCGGATACTTGGCCACGTTGCCAGATCGTGCAAAAAATTGCAGATTTTGGGACACGATCTGGCAACATCGCAAAGTATCGGGAGCAAAAATTTTACCTCCTCGCCTTTATGTGCTCCTAATACGAAATTTTCAATTTTTACATTTTCGGGTTTTGGATAATGTGATTTTACAATTTTAAGATTTTCGGTTTTTGGATCAGGAGTGCATAAACGCGAGGAGTTATTTTGCTCCGGATACTTGGCCACGTTGCCAGATCGTGCAAAAAATTGCAGATTTTGCAAAAAGAGGGAATTTTCAACAAAATAAGCTACGTTGCCAAAATGTGCATTTTTTACTCTGTAATGTTGTCAGATCATGCAAAACTTACCAGATTCTAGGAATTTCATTATTTTTTGCGACGTTGCCAGATTGGCATTATTTTTTAGAAAATAATAAAATTTTAAGAAAAGCATAAAAATGTTACCTAATAAAAATGCGGGGTTGTCAGATTTTACAGTTTTGTAAATGTTAAAGGAAAAAACAGAACCTGAGATTATGTTTTAATTTAGACTCTACTTACCTTTTGGCTTTTATTTTAGATACTGAAAGTTTTTTAAAAGGATTTACGTGAAATTAAACATCATGTTTAATAAAAACAATTTATTTATTTATTTACAATCATATAATTACATTACCTTTAATACATAAAAGAGTTAGGTATTGTAGTTTTTTTATAACCCCTCTACAGCGTAGTTTACCGTTTGTAAATTTCACTAAAGAGCGTAAATATTTTAGATCTGGCAACATTTCTCTGATCAAAAATTGGATTTATATTAATTATTCTTAATAATAAAAACAATTTTTATTTTAATTTTCACAAAGGGTGTAACAAGTTCCCTTGGGGAATGATTGGTAGGTTTGGGACAAAAAAATTATGGAAATTAACGTAATTCTTAGTCATTTGTTTGGCAGCCACTGCTTTCGTGAGTCATTCTGACGAACCCAATCGCTTACACGTTAGGTAGGTCGTGATTTAAACAAATCCAGTGTCGTTCCAAACAAATGACGTTAGTGATAGAGCTTTCTTTGGCGTAAACTATCATCCTCCCAAGGGATGACAACATATTATATGACACCCTGTATTTAGAACGTCTATTTTTGAATGATATTAATAAATATTGTGAATTTACAAACATACAAAGGTGTGAGTGACGTCATAAGTTTTCTACCGCAAAAGCGGAGATTTCCAAATTTGACTGAATTGCAAAAAAGTTATTTTTAACGTAATGTTTATGTTTTTTATTTAAACATTTTTTAAATTTAAACCCCTAATTTTTGCACCACGCTGTACTTTTTATAATGATAATTATAATATATATAATTTTTTGTTATATTTTCTCAGTATTTTGTGTGAGGAAAAATGTATTAATAAATGTTACATATTTTTTATCACTAATTATAATTAGTGATAAAAAATATGTAACATTTATTAATACATTTTTCCTCACACAAAATACTGAGAAAATATAACAAAAAATAAACAAAAAGGCTCTCGAAACTTCAACGCACAACAATAGAAACAAGAATAAGTAAACACTTCCTTATTCTTTGTATATTTATTTTATGTTTTTGTGTTTTTCCGTAAATATTCTACTTGTATTATCAATTGTAATCCCTAAATCACGACAGGTAAACAAACACTTTTAAGTACCTTGTATACAAAAGAAATCCCAAAAATTATGAAATGCTCATTTCGGATAGTCAGCTGTAATGGACTAATTGTTTTAATTTAATGAAAATAAGATAAAAACTTTCTATTAACTAATTTTTTATGAAGGAAATCTCATCCTGATTTTTTTAAACATTGCATTTTATTTCAATAATCTGACTGAGTCAAAAGTTTTAGTCTCAGATATTTCAGAATCCGATATTTCCAAACCAGGAACACTTTCTGTATAGGGTATTCTGTTTTATTATCAGCTTTAGCTTGTGGACATGTTTTAACATACTTCAATAAATCACCCTGTAGAATATATTGTAGTCGATTTTTAATGCGACTTGTCAGATACATTTTATCTTGCTGAAATAAAGTTTGCTGCCTCAAAATGAATCATATCTCAAAAAGTTTTGAAGATGGATGTTGTTTTCAAGAAAAAAATTTGTTTTATACATTAGGGTGTCAGTTATTTGCCAAGTTTTTTTTTACTTAGGTTTACCCAATAAGATTATCCAAATTATTTATTTATTAACTCGCTAAATATTAGACATGCAACAATATGGAAGACATATTTTTGTAGAAATTTTACGCATACCAAAAAGGTCTTTTAGGATTTTTTCGTAAAACCATCCATTTAAATAATATCGTGGGTTTAAAATAAAAAAAAATTGTCTTTTTCACTTGGGTATCATCCAAATAATTTGTTTACAGTTTAAAAACAATTAGGTATAAAAAATATTTTTAATTATTTACATAATTAAAAGTATCATCATTTAGGCATAGGATTTTTTCAAATTTGATTTTAGACTGTAAAGAAATAATGTAGATGCATAAATTATAATATATATTTCAAATTAACACTAATGCGTCTATTGCGATCTCCAAGATCGCTTTAAAACTACAATAAAACTTTTTATAAAACCAAATGATCTTTAAGACAGCTTTAGGTCCATTATCAAGCATCCTTCCTAAAAGGATCTTCAAGACTAAATTTTAAATCATCTTAAAACCATTTAGTTTTAATTTTATATTCTTAAACAGTTCCTCAAGGCAACTTTAAACTTATATACCTATTAAAACTTATTTGCATTTAAACTTTACCTTCAGCAGACTAAATTACCTTAGGAATTAAATTTCTGCCTCAAAAAGAGAATTTAAAAAAAAATATATCTCGAAAACTACTAAACATAAATGTTTGTTGCTTTTAACAAATAATTTGTCAAAAAAACCTCTTTTTAAAATCATATACATTTGTGACCGATTTGTTTGCGACTCACCCCTGTAAAATCTTTATTTATTGTGCGATTTTAACCGGATTTATTTTAAAGTGTAGATCTTGATAAACTGTATTTTTGAAGCAAAAAACGTTATTTTTTTACAAAATACAAGGCCTACTATGTCAGTTTTTAAGGGTAAATGTTTAAGAATTCATATAAGCGATTTTTTTAAACAAAATCTAAGCACGGCACTGGATTCACCACCCCTCAAAACGACACTATACTAAATTTTATTGAAAAATTTAAAAAAAAATGCACAATAATAACTGAAAAATTTATACTATACTAAATTTTATTGAAAAATTTTAAGAAAAAAAATGCACAATAATAACTGAAAAATTTATTTTGTCAAGTTATCCATGAAAAAACATTGAAATAAAATTAAAATAATAAATTATACTATAGTAACATGTTACTATTACTGTAAATTTTATTCTAATGTTTTTTTCATGGATAACTTGACAAAATAAATTTTTGTAGTTATTATTGTGCTTTTTTTTTCTTAAAATTTTTCAATAAAATTTAGTATAGGGTTGTTTTGTAGACAATGATTTTCTTTCTAAAATAAGGTTTTTCTGTTTAAAGTGAATTTCCGGTGATTTTTTTAAACAAAATCTAAGCAAGGCACTGGATTCACCACCCCTCAAAACGACCCTTTACTAAATTTTATTGAAAAATTTTAAGAAAAAAAAATGCACAATAATAAGTGAAAAATTATTTATCCATGAAAAAACACTGAAATAAAATTAAACTAATAGTAACATGTTACTATTACTGTGAGTCCAATTTTATTCCAATGTTTTTTTCATGGATAACTTGACAAAATAAATTTTTGTAGTTATTATTGTGCATTTTTTTTTTAATTTTTCAATAAAATTTAGTATAGGGTCGTTTTGTAGACAATGATTTTCTTTCTAAAATAAGGTTTTTCTGTTTAAAGTGAATTTCCAAAATATTTATTTATTTTTTGAGAAAAATTTGCCAATTATTTTTTGATTTTGATTTTGATATTTTTTATGGAGACATTGTTGCCAAATTTCAAGTCGCCATTTATTATACATAATAATATATATTATAAAGTTTCGACCTATTGAAAAAATGTATTATATAAAATTCTTTAAAAATTTAAAAACGTGGAAAATTAAAAAATATTTTTCATAAAGCTCGGTGCAAAAATTTACATTGTTACATAAAAAAACATACTTTCTTTTCGTGATGTTATTATAATTCCTCTAGAATAAAAAAACACTTGCTGGAGTCCAAGACGAGACGGGTTGAGTCAACATCAGGTCTTCCTTGAATACGACGGAATACCTCCCCAGCGCGACGATGCCAGATCTCCAAAAAGTCTCAGAATCTGAAAGAAAAATAAAATGTAAGTTTTCAAAATGTTTAACGTTTTTTGTGTTTATAAAAAGACATTTCTAAAACTGTCATTTCAAGCTTAAATCCATTAAAAAATACAGGGTGTTATGTAATTAATGTTATATATTAAAATGGGTTGTTCCTTAGGGTCCATAAAGAAGCACCTGAAACTTTTTTTTTCTAAATTCCAAAGTCTAAAAATAATTTATAATAACCTTTATCCTACCAAAAAGTACGCCACTGATCGACTAGGAACTTTAGGTTAATCTGGTGGATTTATTATGTTATGGTTGGTAACAACAGTTTTCCAAAATCTCTCAAAAAAGCTGACAAACATTGTTTAAATTTAGCTTAATTACAAAAATGACAAAATTAACAATGCAAATTGTCAATTTGGCGTTTTTATTAATTGTTGGTTATTTCATTTTTGTACTGAAGGTAAATTCAAACAAAATCTGACAACTTTTATGACAGAATCTAGTGCATTTCTTTTAAATTTTAGGTTATGTTTTCAAATTGTAAATATCTTAACTAACTAAGTGCTTTTGGATTTATTTACACAAATTAAATGTTTAAAGTTTAACCTGTGAACTGGTCCCAATTTCATCTGAGTAAACAGAGAAAAAAAACTGATGAAAAAATTAATTTTGTGGTTATGGATTTCAAATTTCAAAGGTACTAAATTTTCTAATCATTGCTTAAGCTAATAGCTGGATCAGTAAATAAATACAGAAGGGTATTAGAGCTTTAAGGGCATAAAACTTTTGTATTTATTGAGTTTTTATTTATTTTTTGCAAGACAAATTTTTAGTAACAATTTTTTACATCTGGCAACGCATAGCTACTTTGTTGGTTGGTATCTATGTACTCACAAAATACAGGTGTGCAGAGATAAACAAGTGTGTAACCAGTGGCGTATCACAAAAAATATAAAAAACTTCTAATGCATATTTTTTCTTTATCTTTGGAAAAATGTTTTTTTAAATATTTTTCCTTTATTCCTTATGTCAAAAGGTATTCAGTATTTTAATATATAACATTAATTACATAACACCCTGTATATATATATATAAACGTCAAGAGTCAAGAGCCTTTGGGTTTAGGTTTTTGAGCTGGGTATTTCGAGAATGTAGATGTGGCAGCGGCGCCTTTTAAAAGGGCCCTTGCCTCGCAGGCGGCGTGAAAAAGCACGGCATTCCTTGATCCACAGTCAGAGCGTGCAGTTCGACTGTAGAAAGGCCGAAACATTACGTGAAAAGTAATCAAATATAAAAGCGCGACATCACGTGTTACGAAAACATAAAATTGACGTTGTTCTTTTACGGTTTTGTTGTTTCGGTGTGATTTTAATTGACGAAAAAAAATTAAAATGTCGAAAATTTCGATTTTAGTTTTTTTGATTTTTTCGTGCTTTCTTCCGGGTTTGGTGCACTCCGGAAGTTGCCGGGAGGCGAAGATGTGTTGCAACGGACGAGACTCTTCCTGCGTAGTGCAAAAAGCGCCTATGAATGCTATTATCGAAGATTTGAGTGACAAACCATGTTATTGTGACCATGCCTGTCTTAAGCTCGGGGATTGCTGTACCGATTTCAAAGAGGCTTGCGGAGGTAAATATTTTTTATTTAATAAAAATCGTACAAAAAAAATTAATAAATATCCGGAGGTCCATAATGTCAGGGGGTTTTAAACAAGTTTGTAGAAAAATAGTATATTTCTCAACGATATGGTAAAATATGGAAACCGGACAATTATCCATTAAGGGGTTAATTTCACGAAATGTTACAAGAAATTTGTTATAAAAAATTATATTTACTACAGAAAAAGTCTTAAATACAGGGTGTTACCAAATAAGTTGTCATTAGTGCTTTTTTTAATAAAAAAAATCATTAAATTTTTCACAAGCAAAGTGGAAATTTTGGGCCGCCGCTGGTTGTTCCTGACCTATGACAACTGACGCAAAATAGTGCACAGTGGGCAATAATCTACATTCGCTCTTGCCATCATATCCGGATGATTTCGGATTCCATCTGCCGCACAGTGGGCTAGAGAGCCATTTTAACGCGCAGAAATTATTTGGTTAAGTAAATATAATATTTTTTTGGTCTTATTGATGAAATTTTAATAAAAATTACTTTTTACTACCAATAGAAAAACAAATCCACAATATAATACTTTAACAATAAAAGTATATTTGTGTGATGGAAAAATTAAGATCTATAGTTTTAATGAGTAAATTACAAAAATATATCTGAACATATATAAAATAAAACCCAATTGTTACGTATGACAGTATTTAATACAATAGTATTACTTCTGGGCTTTCAGTGTTTTTCTATATTTTTTGGAAAAAAAATTTTTGAATTAGGTTTTTCCGAGATACATTTATTTATATAAATGCATACACTACTAAGTAACCTAAAACCAACTTCCTATTAAAATGCTTTAAACAAAAAATATTTGTGGCGCCTACTATAGTGCTATAGCACTTGATTTTAGATTTATTTGAAATACAGAACAGTAAGCTATTAAAAAAACTTAACACAGTATTGTCCATACATTCATAAAAAATATACAGCGCTTTCTTTATTGAAGTAGGGACAGTACAATAATTATAAAAACTTACCATTATTCGTTCCAGCCATAAGCAAGTAAATATAATTCTTAAACTTTGACTGGTTACCTAATAAAAATTCAACAGATTTGAAGGTGATATAACATTATTTGATTTGCTACAGATATTAAAGAATTCAAAATTCACTAAATTTGGTCGAAATAAAACACTCATTTTAAATTTTCGGGCGCTGGAAGCGCCCTCTAGCCTACCGCGGTGGTGGGAAAAATTATTAATATTTAATAATAGATATATATTATTTATTGTCATTAGTAGCTTTTTAATTGATGGTTCCATCACAAACGTATGACAATATTTAATACAATGCTATTTCTTCTGGGCTTCCAGCGTTTTTCTATATTTAAAAAATATATATATTTTTGAATTCAGTTTTTTTCAAGATACATCCATTTTTGAAAATGCGTAGTCTACTAAGTAATTTAAAACTAATTTAATATTGAAATACTTCAAACTAAAACACTTTTCACAAAGCTCCGTATGAGTTAAGGATTATGTATTATCTGAAAAAAATAAACAAAACATATTTGTTGCGCCTACTAGCACTTGATTTTAGATTTATTTGAAAGACAAAACAGTAAGCTATTAAAAACATCTTAACACAGAGTGTGACAGTGTGTGACATTTTTTAAAACCTTATTAATAGCTGGCCATACACAGACGTTATTTCGCGCGGTTTATCGTGGCGTGTTGGGATGTAGCGGTTAGCATGCACGAAAGAACGGCATGGCAAAAAAGCGTCATGTTCCATACACTTGATAAAGTATTCAAATGATTTAGCAAGTGATTGCGCGTAGTATATCAGTTTCAAATGAAAAATCGTATGTGAGTGGCCAAAAAGTGTCACGTGACGCGAAATGTGGCGTGTGGCGTGTGGACACTGCTGAAATGATGTACGCCACAATCCAGAGGAAAGCACGTCTGAAATACCTTCCCGTTCTATCATTGCGCGCGGCCATACTCAATCACGTACATGATTTTCCATATGTTTTTTGCAGATAACACGATAAACCGCGCGCAATAACGTCTGTGTATGGCCAGCTAATGTCCATACATACCTACATTAAAAGTATGCAGCGGTAACTTTATTGAAGTAGTGACAGTACAATAATAATCAAAACTTACCATTATTCGTTCCAGCCATAACGTATGACAGTATTTAATACAATTCTAGTCAAAAAGTAAGAATAAATTAATATTAAACATTGTAAGAGAAGCAATACCTTTACGCGCAATTTATCAACATGAAGCAAGTAATTATAATTCCTAAACTGGTTACCTGTTTTTGCTTGGGTAAATAATATCATTAGCTGGCCATACACAGACGTTATTGCGCGCGGTTTATCGTGTTATCTGCAAAAACATATGGAAAATCATGTACGTGAGTGAGTATCGCCGCGTGCAATGATAGAACGGGAAGGGATTTCAAACGTGCTTTCCTCTGGAGTGTGGAGTGTCCACACGCCACATTCCGCGTCACGGTTTACCTTTGCTTGGCAAAATTTCACGTTGAAAATTTGTACATGATCACATGCAGTTTCAAACGACTCGATAAATGACACTTTTTGCCCACTCACATACGATTTTTCCTTTGAAACTGATATACCACGGGCAATCACTTGCTAAATCATTTGAATACTTTATCAAGTGTATGGAACATGACGCTTTTTTTGCCACGCCGTTCTTTCGTGCATGCAAACCGCTACATGCCAACACGCCACGATAAACCGCGCGAAATAACGTCTGTGTATGGCCAGCTATTGTTTTAGATGTAAAAACAATGATGATATACGAGGTGTGTTCAGAAAATATCGGGAATTTTCGTTTTTTGAAACAAATATTTATTTATTCGTCTAAATTAATGTTGTCGCCTTCAAAATAGACCCCATTGGATATTATGCACATGTGCCAGCTCTTCTTCCAATACTCGAAACACTTGTAAAACTTGATCTTTGTGATAGCCTTTAGTTCTTTCAGCGATGCGCTTTTAATGTCATCTATGCTTACAAAACGATGGCCCTTTAAGGTTCTCTTTATTTTTGGGAATAGGAAAAGTCAGACAGAGGCATGTCTGGCGAATATGGAGGCTGGGGCATCATTAAAGTCTTGTTTTTGGCCAAAAGTTTTGTTCAAAATTTAACAATTTTAGAACAAATTTTGCTGTCACGCTTTTCATACCCAAAACATTCGAAAAAATTTCATGGGATGAGCCAATAGATATACCAACATCATCAGCGACTTCTCTGATGGTTTATAACCATTTCTTCCACTTTTTCCATGTTTTTATCGGTTGTTAATGTGCTTGTGTGTTCGGGGCGTTCGACATCTTCAACGTCTTCACGGCCATCTTGGAAACTCTTATACCACTTGTAAACTCTTGTTTTACTTATAGCAGACTCACTATAGGCCTTTGTTAACATTTTACAGAATTTATTTCATTTTTTAAGCAAAATTGGATACAAATTCTTTGATCCATTTCTTTTAACGAAAGAAAAATCACCGAGCTCATAAAACACGTCTAACCTTAGCGGCTGCCACAGACAAAGTAAACAATGAAAACAGCTAAAGTTTTTATCATACTTCGGGGGCATGAATACCAACATAATAAAGAAAATTTTATGACAACCGGATCTTCCGAAGCCGCTAAATTTAACAATTCCCGTTATTTTCTGAACACACCTCGTATGCACATTGCTCTGTGCGCATACCTGTTTCTTTTTTGCTTGGATGAATAATATCATTGTTTTTAGAGGTGACCCCTGTATTTTAATACTTTAATGCATTTATAAAAAAAATATTATAAAATGATAGCCGTTGTAAAATGAAGTAATGGTGAAACGTATGTTGCCTACTACAAAAACTCGTAGTTTACAATGTGGTCCTTGGAAAAATACAAATAAACCATATAATAACGAAATTTCGTATGATGATGCATAAATGCAACGCGATAAATGTTGAGCGTATCCTTTATTAAATTATCAACTCAACGTTGTGTGTTCTATACATGCAGTCATGCATAAGCGAACGATAAAATTTAATTACCAAACTGTTAATAATATTATAAACAACCCACAAAACTAATTTTAATTAAACTTACCTAATTATTTACCACCACTCTTCAAATCACCCTGTACATTTATTATATATATATACTTAATCGGATAGACAATAAAAAATTCTTTGAAATGAGGGGTAACTCGACATACTTTGCACTTAAAACAGAGCCTGCTTTAATATTTCCAACTTATTCTAAAATTCAGGGCCGTAAAATACGTTTTACTCATTGTAAACAGTCCACAAAACGTTATGGTCCCATGGCACGAAATAATACCGGCAATGTGGCTGTAAACTACTTTTATACCACTGAAATCGAAGTGTACACGATTTATAGACGTTGGCCATGTCCTATAATGTTTGCTTTTCGTTTAAAATAGGGCATGCGACAATTTAAGTGAGTTTTATAAACTTTACAATAAGAATTTAAATAAAATTCTTGTTTTATTGATGTATAAAACACAATATTTCAACTGAAAACAATGATAATAATTAAATAAACCCCTCTTGATCTAGATACCAATAAAATAGACATTTCTCACCATATTTTTTTTGTTTTTGCATTAAAACTCATGTTGTGACCCCTCAAACTTCACCAAATTTGACCATTCACCCTTTAAAAACAAAACAAATCAGTTTGAAACAAATTTAATCGCAACATCTCGATATACCCTAAAGCCATGTTATGAAATTAGCATTAATCCACATTGCCGTTTCTAATGCCTTTGCCGTTTTAATATTTACGAAAAAGTTTAATTGAATTTTTAACTTCACATTGATATTTGTTTACTGAAATTTTTGAAGACGTACTTTGTGCGAGTGGTATGCTTCAATGCTAACTAATGAATTATTTATGATTATTCCTGAAATAAATTCCATAAAGAAGTCGAAAAAACAATTAAAATAAGAGATTTATAGACATAATACTCTGTTTAATATTGAGTAAAAAACAAAGTTAGAGGGTACACTTTGCTATAAAAATGACTAAAATACAAGCAAATTTGCAAAATTTGTCTAAATTTCATGGCTATCTTAGGTATTTTTTAAAATTATTATATTAAAATTATTTCTTTTAGGCTTCATTATCACACATTATATACAGGGTGAGCATTTAACTTGAAACTTTAAAATATCTCAGTTAGTATGCATTTTACGAAAAAATGTTTAAAATAAAAATTAAATAATTCGAGGGGGGAAATCAATCAGTACTAAAATTGGTCCCTATTTTTTATTTCAAATTTGGATCATTCGACTAAAAATAGGTAGATTTTGTCTAAAACATTTTTTCATATTTGTAATAGATGGGGCTGTAATGAAAAAAAATCAATTTGTTCGATTTTTCTTCTTATACGATTTTTCTATACAAATATCACTTTTTTGGTTATAATTACCTTATTAAATTAAATCTGATTTTTTAACTAATATTTAAGTTTCCTTTGGTTTAAGTTTTATACATTATTTCCAGTGTTGCCAACAGTCTGAAAGTAGTTTCCGCCGAAGGCAAACTGAAAATCCGCTAAAAATCCGCTAGATTTAAAATTATTTTTGGAATAATAAAAAAATATATTGTATTTTCTTATTCTCGGTTTAATTCTTTTTAGGTACAGGGTGATCCCCTATAATGTCGCCCCCCTTTAACTTTTTTATTTTAAGTGTCCCAAAAAATTGGTTGAAATTAGGTATATGGTTTGTTATATGAATTATGCTCAGAATTTTACAAGGAATCGAAAAATAAATTCATATATAGGGTGATCCATTGAAAAAAAATAAACTTTTTGTTTCTCCCTGTATACTGATCAATTTTCCAATTTTCTTTTAACGTAGAAAAAAAGTATTTTTTAGTTCCTACATAACCACACTTTTAAATTTTTTGGGACACTTAAAATAAAAAAGTTAAAGGGGGGCGACATTATAGGGGATCACCCTGTACTTAAAATTATTTTCCTCCCACAAAAATTTGCAGTCATATTACGATTGTTATACTTTTTAATTATTAATTGTTAAAAAAATAAACATTATTTTAGTCATCAAAACATTTATTAAAAAAATTAAAAATATAAATAAATACAAAAACAACAATTTGTTTATTATATTATTATTATTTTTTTAACTAACTAGAGTTGGCGAAACTCGTAGAAATAAGTTATTTCAAATAACCTAGCAAAACTTATTAATGTTTGACATTTGACACTTCAAATGAAATTGTCGGTAAAACAGTGCGCATTAAGATAGTTTATCTTATTGCGCACTGTTTTACCGACAATTTAATTTGAAGTGTCAAATGTCAAACATTAATAAGTTTCGGCAACTCTTTAGAAACTTAGAACTAACTAAGTTATATTTTTTTAATACTTTTTTTAGCGGTTTTTGCAACTGTTATCCGCCAGAAGTTTTAATACTTTCCGCTAAAAAATCCGCTATCCGCTAAAACCATTTTTTATCCGTCAAGTCAATTTTTTTTCACCATGTTGGCAACACTGATTATTTCATTCAGTAATAATTATAATTATAAATAATTATCAATTGCGAACCATGGTCACTTTTTTCCTGCCAGCATTAAATCCTTTAATTTAAAGGATTATTGTACTATTTTTAATAAAAATACCTCATTTAAGGTAAAAAAAACCATTATTTTCTAAATTAATTAATTTAATCCTAATTAAGGCATAAAGAAACTATTTATACATAGTTTAGCATTATTTAGTTCAAAGATTAATTTGCAAACCAAAAGACCTCCTTTCGTTAAGCAGTTATTCATAATGGATTTTTTAACAGTTGAAGAAAAAATAGAAATGATTTTGATTTATGGAGAAGCAGACAGGAATCTTGATGATGCTGTTAATATCTACGCTCAGCGTTTTCCAGATAAAATTCGATCACGTACCTACTTCATTTCACCGTACAGTCAAGCAGTTTACTACAAACGGGAGTGTTCAACCGAAAAAAAGAGTTCGTCGAGCAACAGTCACAGGTGGAAATAATGAAATTAATGTATTAGCAGTAACGGCCGCTAATCCTAAAATTTAAAAAATAAATAAATAAATTTGAAAAATAAAATCAAGTATTTTATTCAAAAATTATTGAAGAATCTGAAGAAAGAAGAAAAATCGAACGAAATTGATTTTTTATCAGCGCCATCTACTACAAATATGAAAAAATGTTTTAGACAAAATCTACCTATTTTTAGTCGAATGATCCGAATCTGGAATAAAAAACAGGATGTTCCATTGGAAATTTTAAAGTTACCTAGGCAGGTAACAATGAAAACTACAAAACCATCACTTTTTTAACCAGTTTATTAATTAACGTTTTAATAGTTTAAAAAAAAGTTATTTTACTTAGATTTTAGTTATTTAACTACACAGTAAAAAAAAATCAACTCTAAGCAACACTAATTAGAGTTCACACACGTTCACAATAAATAGTGTTGTTTTATAACACTACAATTAGAGTAATTTTCCCCAAGTAACCAAGTATGATTTAACACTATAGTGTTAGCTATATATAGCACTAAGGAATAAGTAATTTTACACTGTATTAAAAAGTGTTAATTTACCTAAAATCGTGTACTTCTACACTTCCTGGGTAAAATCCCACTTTTGTCCTGTGTAAATTAACACTACTTTGGAAAAGTTCTAATTTTAGAAAGGTACTTTTACTCTTTTAGTGCAAACTTCTAGTGTAAATTAACACTATTATTTGAGTAAAACCTATTTGTGGTAGTAAATAAAACGATAAGGTAAATAAAGAGAAACATTTATTTGAAACAAAAATCTGACAATTATCAAAATCGGTGCCTTTTAAAATATAATTTTATATTTGAGTCGTATGGCTGGCTTAAACAAAATGGTTCTTAAAACGAAAAAGTTTTAGATCAATGCAATGTTTTACTGGCTGTCAACTTGTAAGCAATGAATTATCTTGAGAATTCATCAGTAATCCATTTTTCTGCTATAAAAAATGGGTGATCCCATTGGTAGAGAGGCTTCAGGCGGCTGTATGTCGGGGATTTACCACACGTGTACAAATTTTCCATAATATTAATAAAAATGCGGGTATAGGTTAATATAACAACCATTACGCTTGAAAATAAAAAGTAAATCAAGTGTATGTATTTATATTATTAATGTTACAAGTACCCGACCTACTGCCGTAAATTATTGATATATAATATAGGTCGGGTATGGACATCCTTTTAACATATTAGTATTTATTGAGTATTAAGGCTTAAGGAAAAAGGAAGTATAATACTTAACAAAAAATAAGAATGTCCTCTTATGGATTCATCGTAATTAAAATCTAACTGAACAAAAATGCCACACTTCCACAACGAGCTATCTCCGGATATGCACTGCGTGGGAAAATAGGTACCAACAAAACATTTTTAAACGCATTTCGGTTATTACCAGTTATGGTGAGAAATGTCTATTTTGCCACTATTGGTGTAATTTAACTTTAATTGTGATATAATGTGCACTAGTAGTGTAAAGAAAAAAGAGCTCTTAGTAACATCAAATTGGCATGCATTCTAGTGTACATTTTGTCACTATTTAACACATTAAGGGGTAATAAACACTCGTTTTTCTACCCTTTTAATTTATTTTAATAATAAATAGTGTGAATGTACCAATGAATAATGTTCATATTCTTTAAATGTGTTTAATAAAGTTAATAAGCACTAAATGCTACCTAGTGTATTTTGTAGTGTAACTTTTACACTTACAAATCAACTCTAATATTTTTATCCCTACACTAAAAAATTTACACGGGCAAAATTTTTTACTCTGTAGTTCGGCTACTTGGGTATCAATTGATTATAATCATTTAATTGTTTATGTTATATTATCATTATTTATGAACGAATAACTATAGTTATACAGATAATCTTGTAATTTATTGCTTAATTATATGATAATGCAATGTATACAGGGTGTCTCCAAATTCCATTCAAAAATGGAAAGGGCAAAATATGATAAAAGTTTGATTTTATGACTTTTTATTTAATTTTACACAAAAAGATTCGTTTTTAAGAAAAATTATTTTTAACCCCATATTAGGAACTTTGCGCTATAGAATCACACCATAACATTTTTGAAAGGAATTCAAACAAACCCTGTACACACAAAATTAATCTTGGGAC
Source organism: Brassicogethes aeneus (assembly GCA_921294245.1). Lineage (NCBI taxonomy): Eukaryota > Metazoa > Arthropoda > Insecta > Coleoptera > Nitidulidae > Brassicogethes > Brassicogethes aeneus. The sequence goes on along the minus strand of OV121141.1, from coordinate 8,265,021 downwards.
GCCACTGAATACTTTTAAACTTAACTCGTAATTTAGTTGTACCCTTTTAATTAAGAAACTTGTATAGATTTATTGGAAGCAATATTTCAAGACGTCGAATAATTAGATTGCTGTTTGCCCCTAAAGAAAGTTAATGAAACAAAAAGATACTAATAACAAAAGTTTCTTCTTCGTTATATATTTCGTTCACGGTAGACTGAAGCATATATTATTATTAAATGTTAAAGAATGTGAAAAGTCTTGTATGTATGTTTTGCATTTGAAATAAGCAAGATATGACGAATATATTATATGTATATTATACGGTGGAATAAACCATATATTTTTGTTTATTATTAAATAATGTAAAAAATCGTGAAGATTGAATACCTACAACATATATTTTGTATAAGGAATAAGCAAGATATGACGTGAAACGTCAAAGCTTTTCAAAATCCATAGCCAACTTATGGTTTAAGTTTTTTAGGGTTATTTAACGACCAAAATTAACCTATTCCATACTCAATAAATATTATATAACATTGCAGAAGCATATTTCTATTATGTAAAACCAGATCTATAGATAGTAGAAAGTAGTAGTAGATATTTGCCCTGTTTATTAATTGGCAATTTAGGAAATTTCAGTCTGGCATATTGGTACTGGCAGTAGCAAAATAAGCGGCTTTATCTGTTTCGATTGATTGAACTAATTTGTACGCTCAAACCGAATTACAAACTACTGTAAAACAAGATAAATTAATTTAAATCTACACTGGGGATCAAATTAAGACTACTATAAATGCATATCAAATAAAAGGGTTTTATTGCTTCGAACTAAAGCGATTATAATGATCTTTAAAAAGTGAGGTTAAAAGTTTGATTAACGCCATTTTAGTCACGAATATAATTTAAGCACGAACGAGCTTGCGAGCGAGTGCTTAATTAAATGAGTACCTAGAAAAGTTTTTAAACACCATGTTAAGAAAATATTTTATTTTTTGATTTTTTTATTACTATAATTGCAAAATATTATCACAATGTATTAATAGTATATTATGTATGAAGTTAGCCATTTTATACACGAATTTAATTTAGGCACGAGCGAGCTTGCGAGCGAGTGCTTAAAATAATGAGTGTATAGAAAAGTTTATAAACGAGGTGCATACTATACTTTTTCTACGACAAATACTTAGGTATTATTATCTTAAAATGATTTAAATCAAAAATTTGTATAAAGCGCCATCTATGAAGCAATAGGGGAATCTGTGTGTCACCGTCAAATGTAAATTTTTTTTTTATTTTATAAACACAGATTATAATAGTTATAAATCGAAACGTATTTTTCGAAAATTGACAGTTTTTCACAGTGAAAGTAAAGAAAATGTTTTATGAGGACTTTACAGTGGAGTCCGTGCCCGAATTTAAGTTATAGTTTACTGCCGGCGAAATTAAAAGGTCATTACAATGTTCATATAAACTTTTTAAATATTGGCGTTAAAAAACTATTTAATACTTTTTTAATGAGATAATAAAATAATATTCACATTTAGTATTATTTTACAAGAAAGGAAATTTATTTTAACGATTGTATGACATTTGACAACTGTGAACTAACTTAAAACTAACTTCAGTCCGTGACTAAAAACCTGTTGCTAACTTCAGCCCGTGACTAAAGCACCATAAAGCCACAACTTGTCAATGTGTATTTAAAAGGTCACTTAGTGTCATGGAAACATGTACGATAAAGGGCGTTTTAAAGGTGGGAGTAGAAAAAATGATTTAAGAACAGAAAACAATAAAATGCAGATTAAGTTAAAATGAAAAACCGAACAAAAAAATTCATAACCTCATAATTACGTTGTGCTTAAACGTGTTTGTCGCGTTACTGCCGTTGACAGTAGGTGGTAAGTCCAAACTAATGAATTTGAGACACGCAACTTTAATAATTTAAACTTTAATTAATACGAGCTCGAGCTCCAAACGACACGCTTTTGTTTTATTTCCGTGCAATTTTGCAGCTCTTGCCGAGAATAAATCCCTGTCAAATGGCAAGTTTACAGAATTTTTGTTTTATAGAAATGTCCCAAGCAGCATTTTTAGTGAAACAGACTAGCTTTGCGGATTTTTTAATTAATTTGAGTAAATATGTTGTTAGATTAACTTAAAACTCTCATTAGTAAGCAAGTAAAAAATCTTGACAAGTAATTTCAAAAAATGGTTTTTTACTTAAGGTGTGAGAACTGACCAAATACCTCGTCACCGTGGTTTTGTATCAAGTGTGCCACACAACCAGACCTCATCAGTGCCGGATAGCCGTGGTGTGTAAACACGCTGCCGGGTATTTCCATTGTAATGGGTGCCACACTAAAACTGCGTTTTTTCATGATAATAAAATGTTTTTTCCTATTTATCAAGATACTTCAATATAAAAAAATAGTATAAAAAATTAGGTATTTAACAAAATGTCAATAAAAACTTGTATAGAAAACCTTTTATAACGTCAACAATAGCGTAAAGGGCGCGACCTTAGAAAATTGGCAAATGCGACCAAGTTGGCTTCTTAAGTTGATACAGTAAAATTTTGGATGAAAGCATATAGTAATTATTTTTTGTGTAAAACTTGAATAGTAACCTTAAACAAGCACGTATTTTTTAAATGCACAAAAATTGCATACTTTATTTACTAAAATTTTCTCAAAATGTAACGGGTGCGACATTTGAACATTTTATCGAGTATTGAAACTCTTCCGTATTTATTCTTAATGTTAGCTTCTTAGCATCACAATGTACGAATATTTTAAGGTTATAAATTTCGTCGCAATTAAACTATTTGACTTCAGATCAGTGGCGGCTGGTGGATTTTATGTATACCAATATCTCAGTTATTAGACATGGGACCCACACATAATAGTTTATTATTATTATTATTATTAAATAAACAAGTTCGGCGCAAATAGAATTTAAATTGAAGTTAGTTTTTCCTGACGCCTCACCCGCCTCCAGGCCCCCCTATTTGAGATAATTCAAATTAAAGTGGTGCAATTTATTATCTACTATAATAATTATAGTAGATAATAAATTGCACCACTTTAATTTGAATTATCTCAAATAATAAATTATTTATCGACAAATTGACTAAATGTATATGGATAATTGTAAAATTGTAAGAATAATGCGTGTGTAATTTTGGACAATGTAAAACGTGTTGAGAAGAACTGAAGAAAGAAAATAGAAGTATGATTAAATAAATATTTAGCATAAATGGAAAATGAACTGGTAAAGAATTGATTAATTGGTTGAATTAGGAAAATTACATGAAAAACGAAGAAAATAATTGAAAAAAGTAACAGTGAAAGAAGAATTAAACTGATATTAAAATAAACAATAAATAGTGAGAATATATATATAAATGTAAATGATTCAAGGGATGAGTTAAACTCAGACTCTCTTGATTGAGACCCTTGTTCATATTAACTTTTTTAAACATAATGAGCTGGCCAAATAGCTTTTAATTAAGCTAAAGGCCATTACCCTGAACACAGTGCTCTGTGTTCAGTTTTAAGAAGAAGAAGTATTAAAGATGCATATTGTTCTATCTATATATAATTGGGGTAGAAATTGTACAGTTTAAGCCTTAAACTGCCCCAATTATATATAGATAGATCAATATCATCTTTAAGACTTAAAACAAGACTAACCTGAATAAAAAAAAGAAAATGTAGATAGAACACTATAATTCTCAGGTGACGAAATGTCAATTTTAAGGTTAATATACCATAACCCACAAATTAACCTAAAAATTGACATTTGACAGTGTGATGACAGCCCTGATAGGCCTCTTTTAAGGCTAACAGTGCCTCTGTAAGAAACACATCGTTTAAAACTATTATTAATCGGTATAAACAGAGCACAAACCCAAAGAACAAAAATTGTAGACAACAAAAATGGCCGCCGTAAAACTCTGTGCTTTGGTCTCAAAGACATGTTTTTTTACACAAATTGATCGGGTTGACTGGAAATCCTTCTTCAAGTATGGTGAAACTTCTTGGTTTTAGTGTCTGGCAAAACTACGTGAAAATATTTCCCTTTGTCTTGAATATTTTCTATTTTCAAATTGACCAATTCATTGCATCTGCAAGCACCGCTAATCCCCATTATCAAAGCCACTTTCATCAACAGGTACTCGTCGTCGGAAGCTTCGTTCAAAAACTATACTTCAGGTCGTTGTAATGTCTTGGACTTCTTTGGTTTGTGCCCTGTGATTTTCTTTTCAAAGAGCTCGTTTGTTTGCCATATTTTGAAATGTCGATTTTTTTATAAAGGTGAATAGTTGAACGAAGCATCGAGTATTTGGTCCATAGCGACGATGGGGCTAATTTTTTTTGCAAATGTAAAAAATAAGCCAATAGAACATTTTCATCGATACCTTTTATCTTCCGTGAATTCATCCAAGACTCAAACATTTTCAACTCCTTGTCGTAAGCATCTCGGGACTTTTCTGGCAAAATCTGCATCGCTGCTTCTTCCGCTTCCATAAAAATATCCTCAGGAACGTAATTTTCATCGGTTTCCTCCATTTTCTATACGTTTTTTTCTTCAAAAAAGCTTCCCTTTTCTGCGGGGAAAACTGAAAAATGTCAAAATTTATTTAAACATTTGCTAACAATGTATCATGCCCATGGCAACCTAACAAACAACCTACTTTGACCAAAATGTAAAAAAGCCACTGTCAAGTCATTTTGACATTTATAGGGTACTGAGACGCAAGTAGCTTTGATTTGATCACAAAGCTTATTAATTAGAGATATCATAAAAAAACGATTTCTTCCACTTGTTGGATAAAAAGTATTTTGATTTTTATCTATGTAGCATTTCTGGTTTTTAAATATGTATATCCTTGTGCCTTTCTAGAAACATCTTATTGTCAAATGTATTTATTGATTTAATATTTTTAACATCAACATACAAAGTTTTCAATTTTACAAATACTTTGAATCAATGTGGGAAAATATTGTATAAAAGTTTCGGGTGTTTTGGAATTTCTGTACAAAGTCTAAAAATAACTAAAACTTCGGGTAAACACAGATTTCCCCCGATTTTTGGGAGTTTAAGATAAAACATTTTAGTAGGTGTTTGAAAACATTTCAGTATAAAATAAAATTGAATATTTCAGTAGAAAAATAAAATCAAAATTTAATGCCATTTTATAATGAAAATAACACATGTTTGTGACAAAATTTTTAATTATTATTGTTTAATTAAATTAGGGATTTTTCAGTTAAAACAAAGGATTTGTTTTTTATAATAGAATTTATAATTTATAATTAAAAAACATGTTTTATTCTATTTTTGTGTGAACGTGCAAAATCAAGCCGGAGAAACGTTTTAAATAAAAAGTACACATTTTTGCTTTTAAATTAAAACTGAAAATTTATCTTTTTGGTTAAACTGAATTGATATCAAGGGAGAAGCGTTATTTAATGAATAAGTACGGGAAATTATCAATTTATTCAGTTCATTGGTTTTTAAACTTTACTTAATCTTTACCCTTGGCAAATACTAATTATCCTTAAAGTTCATTCGTTGGGGATTTTCGCTCTGTAAACCTAATAATTTTTTATGTCTTGATCAAGTTTCAAGTTTTGCAGTTATTTTTAATGTTCGTATTTTTATTTGCAGTTGTATTTTTTTAAGTTAAGCTTATACGCTAAAGAAGTATCGCTAGTAGCGCCACCACTCGGCTGTTACCATCGTAACAAAAGTAAAACTTTAAATTATCAGTAAGTGTTGTAGTAGTACTGATTATTATATTATGCCAAATTTCTTTATAATTTTATTTTTTCAGAAACACTAGTACCATGGTGTGTTATATAATTGTGTGTATGTTATTTTTGTGTTCATTTATGCAGGTATGTGTTAATTTTTTTGTTTAGGAAATTTATTAATAAATAATAAATTAGAAACAAATCTTTATTAATAATTAACAATTATTATTTTATTGCTTTTGCTACCTGTTTGCATGCATAAAAAAATATATTTAAATTTACTTCTTTATACCACGGTATACTTTCTTTGGATAATTATCGTACTGAGTTAAATTGTGCCAAAACAAAATTTGATAAATCTAAAATATATTTTAAAATAATACATAGTAATAACTATTTTCCGAACTGCAATATTGACAAAACCTATTTCGTTTAAATTTTCTATTTCGCGAGCCCTTTTGTTCTGCTATAAAGATGCTCTTTGATGTTATCCCAAGGTAATAACCTCATTTACTTCTGGAAAGGGTTGGTCTTTATGCTTTAGACTTTAATTTTATATCTCTTAAGCGCTTTAGAAAACTTCTTGTTTACACGGTTGTTACATTGTAGTCATTGTAGATGTAACACCTTTCATAAAGAAAGGGTATTTACAACTTTATTTATTAAAACGTAGTCAATAAACTATCAAAATAAAATACTGGGGGCTAAGAAGAACAAATATCATCAAATATTTATATGGAAAAGAAATTTTAGGTATTGTTTTAGATGGTAAATTTTGTTTAAAATAAAAAACATATTAAAAAAAACAGTGGTGTTCTATTTTTTTTTATTTTAGAATTTAAAAAACTTATTCAATAGAAGTTTATGGAAAACGGAAAAAGATATCAATTTGAAAGTACCAAAATTTGATTATTTTTTTATTTTTAACAGTTTTTGATATATCCAATTTTTTTTTCAAAATTTTGACACATTGATGGTCTTACTAATATGTCTGCATTACCACTAATTGAAATGTTAAAAAGTTAATTTATGTACCTGTTAACTACAGAGCACTCTTTCGAAAGTATTTGGTATTTACGTTGACTTTTTTGACATCTTAAATACCAATAACTTTCTTATTTCAAACTAAACTACCACACAATTTTCACATTATTCGAAACAAAATAATGTTTTCTATTGAAATGCTGCAGCATTCCCTTCACTAAAATAAACATTTTCAGAAATATAACAAAAAATTTAAAAAACCGCTTATTTTTTATTTATAATATTGTCTTTTTCTACTCCTATTGCATATTATTTTCATTATTTGGGTTTTTTCGTAAATAATGGTAACCAATATAACCTCCCGGACTAACATCGGAAATATTGAACTCATTATTCACGTTGTTGGACATCAGTGATTGGCTAATTTCAATATTCATATATTATATCACGAGAACTATGAATTTAATCGGTTAAACTAGGCTCAGTAGTTTTTTGTTTGGTTTTTCTTGGAAAATGTTGAATGCAAAATAATTTAATAAAATCACGAGACCGCGTAGGGACGAGTGATATACGTCTAGATTATTTCTCGAATTAAAGGAAACTATTTGACAATTCATAAAATCTGACGTATGTGTCAAAATTTATAAATATTTTTTTAAAGAAAATTCCATTAATTTAAGTTATGTAATAAGTAATACTTGATATTTCGTAAACTAGAACTAATAGTCTGCATTATCTCTCGTATAATAATATACCTACCATATCTTAAAAACTAATAAAAATAATCAAATTATAGAATTTCTAGAATTCACGTAGAATTTAAAAAAGAAATAATATTTATATGGTTTCATTTAAAAAACCAAAGCTAGTTAGTCGCTGGTGTTTTTGCTGAATTAATAATGTTGGTTTCAAAATTAAAATACAACGGAGGTTTGTTTTGCATTTGGTTGCAAAACTTATTTATATAAGTTGTAGTAAAAAGACAGCCTGTAATAGCCTTTGGCAGGACAAAATCTTTATTATTAGTGAAAACTCTAAATTGTTTTTTAAGGTAATAAGTCTTTTTATTTAAGTCAGTAACTCTTATAGCAGGTCTTTTAATCAGAATGATATCATTTTAAAATTAAATTATGCATGAAACTGTTGACAGATTGGTTCACAGGGGATAGGACAAAAACTAAGGGGTTTAAAAAATTACAATCAAAATCCGAAAAAATAACGTTTGAGGATGATTTTTTTTATCAAAAGATAATGTATTGATTTTTTTTTTGTTTATTTTTCCTCGTTCACATTTCGGTTTTGTTTGAACAACTCTATATGTATGAAAATCTCTCAATTTATATGATAAATTCGACGGTATTGTGTGTGCATCAAAAAACCCGTATAATTAGGATATTAATCATGGAATGTCAAAAGTATTGTTTGAGGTGGTATCTAGGGAACACTCTACACTGTTTATTTGCCATTTTAATGAAGTGTTGATATGACCTGATATATTGATTCTAAATCCATTAATCTTGATTAAATACAAGGTGATAAGTATAGATTCTAAAACTATTGCATTTCCTAAATTTAACTTTTGAAAATCTGTATGATAGCGATTTGAACATGTTGTTTATTAAATATCGAAGGATATATGGGTGATTCTATAATTGGGCAACTTTTGATCTCATTTTGTTTATATAGTTTTTGGAGAAAATTAAACAGTATTTTGTTATGAGAACATAGATAATATAATAAATATACTGTTTCAAACAGTTTCTGAAATATCTGTGTTTTCTAAATTTGAATGCAAGGGAAGTGACGAGTATACCAGGGTACTAATTAAATACATAATTTATTGAAAAAGATTTATTGCAATTTTGAGCTATTATACATTAAATATCTTAAAATCAAATAATACCACACATCAGTGGCGGCTGGTGGATTTTGGGTATACCGATATATCAATAATTATAATGACATTAAATAAACAAGTTCTGCGCAAGCAGAATTTAAAATGAAGTTTGCGAAAAAAAGATAACCGAAACATTGAACATGGAACTGACGACACGGTACTGATGAATGGGATACAAATTTGAGATTATAATTCGGAATTAAGTATTTTACTGATATTTTTTATTCGTGGATGCTACTTATCAACAAATCACATATAGCCTTATATAAATTACAATGAATTATAATTATATATACGTAAGAAAATAACTACTCACCACAGTACTGAAATTTTTCACTATAGTGAAATTGAAAAATTTAAGATAAATTGAATATATTTTAAAATTATGTTTTTCTACAAACGTGCTTTTAAAAAAATACATTAAAATTGGGTGAACAAGTTAAAAAAACCTGGATCTTTTGTAATATACTAAAATATTTACAAAAAATATTAAAATACCTACTCTATTGACAGATGACATCAAGTTGTCCAACTTTTGTAGAATCACCCATATATAGAAGGTGTCCCTAAACTTAGTGGCATACATTTAGGAGCAGATTAAGCAAGTCAAAATAAGACGAAAATCTAAATAAATATTTTTCCTAATTACGTATGTTTAAAAGATACAGGGTAAAAAAGTGTTACTTAAGTATCAGTTTTTTTTAATATAACTTCTACTACGGTAGACTTAGAAAGGTGATATTTTGCGAACAGTCACTTACTAGCAAAACACATATTCACACATAATTACAATTGTTCGAGTGAACACAGTGTCGTAGAAACAGGGGTTGCTTAAGCTTATTGTCCCATACAAACTTTGAGGTTAGGTTTTTATACCATTTAATGCAATTTTTCGATTAAACAGTTCGGCTACCATTAAAAAGGTGTACCTCTCAAACTTCGATAAAAGAAACCGTTTCCGAGATATTCGAGATTACAATAATTGTTATATCGCATTATTTAAAACGATTAAAAGGTATATGATAACTAATTTTATTTTTTATTTGAATAAACTAAAAAGGCATTCCATAAGCCTCGGGACTTTTTGCCCTGACCGTCACATTAAAAAAAATGTAGTTTTTTCAATTAAAAAATTTGTTAACATATACCTTTTAGTCCTTTAATGCGATATAACAATTATTGTAATCTCGAATATCTCGGAAACGGTTAATTTTATCGCAGTTTTAATAGTAGCCAAACTGAGTAATCGAAAAATTGCATCAAATGGTATAAAAACCTAACCTCAAAGTTTGTATGGGACAATAAGCATAACCAACCCCTGTTTCTACGACACTGTGTTCACTCGAACAATTGTAATTATGTGTGAATATGTGTTTTGCTAGTAAGTGACTGTTCGCAAAATATCACCTTCCCAAGTCTACCGTAGTAGAAGTTATATTAAAAAAACTAATACACTGAAAGAAATTTGTTGCTAAAAGTAAATACAAATTTATACTAAAAATTTTATACTAGTGCTTTACACATTTATACTACTGTTTATTATGAATGTATGGTAAATTTTGTAATACATTTATTGTAAAGAAGATATGTTAGATCTAAATAAAAATAAACTTACCCTTACTATAAAATGTAAACTATAAGTGAATTACAGCAAAAAAATATTGCTAGAAACACCATTTATATTGCTAGGGCAGCAATAGGCTGCTAACCAAACGAATATATTTGTTTTAGCAATGTATGTGGTAGTCTATATATGAAACATAAAATATATTTGCCCTAATTATTTTTTTATTTAACTTTAGTATATATTTCTTTCAGTGTACTTAAGTAACACTTTATCACCCTGTATCTTTTAAACATACGTAATTAGGAAAAATATTTATTTAGATTTTCGTCTTATTTTGACTTGCTTAATCTGCCCCTAAATTTATGCCACTAAGTTTAGGGACACCTTGTATATATATATATATATACTAAAAGTTTAGGAATCGCGCATAAATGTTTGCAATGTAATTGGCTGGAGTAGCAGCAAGAAAAGATAAAAGTTGGTTATCTTTAAAGTCTTTGACCTTGATTGCTACTTTCTTTACTTCAGCCAATCATGTTGCAGACATTCAGGTTGGCAGCATTGCCTTATTTCTTACTGCTACTGCTACTCCTACTTTTTAGAACTATAAATCCAGCTTAGTAATAAACCAAAGTGGAAACAATGATTACAAACTTCAATCTAGAAATCGCAGTTAATAACGAATTTCTGTAAGAAACTTAAATTTTAGATTTTTTCATGGTCGACAAGATTATGTTCTCGTTGTAAACATAAACCTTCGGACAATAAAAGTGCGGACCCCCCTCCATCTCCCCTAAATCTAGGTCTCAATCATTTTTTAAGCAAAAAATAAATTCGTATGGATTAAAATACTTTATTATTTTTATCTCCTTCAGCAACTTTGACAGGCCAAAGGGACAAAACCAGAGATTTGTTGAAGTTTAAGTTTAACCCAAAGGAACTTATCCTAAACTAATGTTTGTCAGAAACACAAATCGGCTTTCAAATCAATTACCATCTCTCGAAGTAATGTTATACTTTGGGCAAACAGTTTTTTTATTTGCGACGATAACAATCCTTGTAATGTACGGATTTTAATCAATCACTATCCAATTAGGCACCTCTTAGGAAAGCCATTAAACGTAGACATAGAGTTGCCCATATATAGGGTTCCCGGAATTCCGTTCGTATATTTTAAGGGGATATTCTAAATAATATGAAAACATAAATTAAGTTTTTATGTACTTTAATGTCTTACAAAAACGATATGGCATCTTTTCTATGGTTTCATGAAAATATTTTTTTACTGTGTATATTTATTAAATTTTACCAAATATTAACCAGATTTTATGTTAATCCAGGTCCACATAACTTTATCTGTTAACTGATTAAATAAGTAGTTTGTTATTAAAAAACATTTTGTAGATTTAGTAACAAAATCCCATATCAATAATTCAATCATAATTCTTGTAATTTTTAAAAAGGATCTTATTTTTACAATTTTTTTTTGGTGACCCATTAACAAAAAAAATTTGTTGGAAATTGGGAGCTTAAATGAAAAGAATTTTGATAAGAAATGTTGCTTTATTTCTAAACAAAAAAAATTAACACACAGCTACACAAATGAACACAAAAATAACATACACCATTCTGAAATCATCAAATTATAAAGAAAGTGGGTACAATATAATTACAGTACTACTACAACACTTAGGGCCGGTTTATCAATGTCCGGTTAAAGTTGCAGTTAGTTATCTGGCAGATAATCTCAGATACCATTGTTCTCACAACGATCGATATGGAATTTAACTGTCAGATAGACTAACTGAAACTAAACCAGAGATTGATAAACCGGCCCTTACTGATGTATTTGGTAACTTTAACCCACTTCACTATATCCCCTAATTTCAGTTTGATGATGGCATCTTTCTTCGCACACTTGTTAAATAGGTATAAGGAATACGAATAACAATAATAACAGATTTCTGGTAATATATTATTAACACTCTGGGCAGTTATATTATGTATTATATTTATGTAAGTTAAACCTTCATACTACACACATAAATATAATTATGTAACAAATATAACTTACCCATACATTTGGTGGTTATTCTATCAAATTCCACTAATTTAGCAGGTCATAATTCACGGTGTCCCTGAATAACTTTTAATTGAAAGGTTCAAACGTATCCGATTTTTTTTTCATATTTTGATAAAAAATCACTTATAAGACAATTTTTTTTCAGGATAAAGCCAATTCGCTTGGCACTTTTTTAGAAAAATCAATTTTTATATAAACATTAATGATTTTTAATCAATTTTTTGAGATTTTTAATTAGTGAACTCCAAATAATGACTAACAGCTTTTAATGTATTTGTTACATAAAATGTGCAATTCATTAGACTAGTGAACTATTGACATTTGTCACTTGTCACTTGTCACATGTCGAAATCGTGATTGAAAATACCGTTGCGTTATTTTACCGTTTTTTTAAATTTGTCGCAGATTTATTTATAAATTAGATATAAATAATTATATTTGCATTGATTATAGTATATAGTGCAATAAAGCTAATAAAAAACTCACTCGGATAATAGCGAGAGAATTTGTTTGTTTTGTCTTAATAAAAAATGTCTAAAATATGTGGAAAGATTCTGGAAAAAGTTCAAAGCATTACTATTACTACTGTATATGATGTAGAAGATGAACGATTACCTAAAGTTGAATGCAAAGGTTGTGAAATTTTATTATATAAAGCAGCTAAACAAGAAATTTATGGAAACACGTTAAATTTGCCTGATTTTCTAATTGAAAATAATTGGGTATAATTTTATAAAAACTGCTAAAAATAAACCCATTAAAAAAGAAAAAGATTTCACAACCTTTGCATACAACTTTTGGTAATCGTTTATCTTCTATACATCATATACTAATATGTATACATCATATACTAATATGCTTTGAACTTTTTCCAGAATCTTTCCACATATTTTAGAAATTTTTTTTTTAAGACAAAACAAACAAATTCTTTCGCGATTATCCGAGTGAGTCCATGCATGATTTTTATTAGCTTCATTGCACTATATACTATAATCAATGCAAATATAATTATTTATATCTAATTTATAAATAAATCTGCGACAAATTGAAAAAAAAAACGGTAAAATAACGCAACGGTATTTTTAATCACGATTTCGACATGTGACATGTAACAAGTGACATATGTCAATAGTTCACTAGTCTAATGAATTGCACATTTTATGTAACAAATACATTAAAAGATGTTGCACTCTTAGAAAAGACCTGGTATTTGCAATGAAAATTTAGTTCCCAGAACCAATTTTATTAGTGAAAATAGGCACAACAAAAAAATATGTTGTGGGAACTAATACAAATTTGTTTTTACAGTTTGTTGTCGGAACAGCCAATATTGGTAGCTCCAACCAACAAGTTTTAGTGCATCGAAATTAGTTTTTTTTTCATACAAATAATTGATATTTAATGCAATCACATTAGTCTGTCATTTTAGCAGCGTCTAAGTTGTAACAACTGCACTTGCTATTTATCGCAACAAACATTGTATAATGCAGGAATTTATTTTTTAATTGAAATTACATGAAAAAAGGTACATTTAAAGAATTTAATAGTTGATATAATATAAATTTGTTTTGTACTGTAACTAAGTTATATTTAATATTAAATGCTTGCATTAGTAGCAACAACAAATTGGTATTATTCCACAGTACATACCTGCTTAGTAAATATAACACTTTTTGTGTAAATATTATAAAAAATGAGAAAGGAAATTCATGCCCGTTCGTTTTAAAAATATTTATTATAAATTAAAAAATAACAATAACTGAAAACACCAAATTTTGGTTTAAATATTATAACAAAAATTAATAATTACTCTAAGAAAACATTTATAAATATTTTAACAATAAAACAAAAACGATTCTTTGGTAAATATACACAGATAGGTACATTAAGATGAAAGTTCACTATACTTCTTCAGTAAACCGTGATGTTTACGTGAAGTGCAAGCCTTTGTTTAACAACTTAACAATGATTGTTAGGTACTTACAACATACTTGCATGATAACAGGGGTAAGCATTCGATAAATTTTGAGTGTGAGTGCCTATAGTATAGGCTCTATACCAAAAATGCGACTGTAACAAAACAAAACAAAAAAATTCTCGAAATTCCGACGTGATGGAGACTTTTGGTGGGAACCATTGGATTCAGGAGGCCATTTTCAGTCGGAATGGCATTTTCACATTTTTGGATTTTTTTTTCGGACCCCAAAACTACAATAGTGTAATTAAAGGAGTGCAATAATAATACCTAACCTTTAAAAACTGGAACCAATTCAGGTAAACCCCATTTTCCTAATAAATCTGCTACTTCAGTCCGCTCATCCATATTATTTGTTCGAGATATCTATAAGTAACCAACACATAAAAATATATTCTTATATATATGAATAGTTAAAAAGTATGTCGCCACTGAATTTACAGGGGCAAATGACTAATTGTAATAAACTAGTTTCTTACCTAAAATATACACTACACACGAGCTGATACACAAATACAAAAGAACAAACACCACCGAAGTCTGGACGCCGTGCAACACCGTTTGTTTACAGGTTAAAAGTAAAGCACGCGCCGGGCTGGACAAATCGCGCGCGAAATGCACAAATTTTGCAGTTGCATTAACCTACAGAGACAACATCCCCAACTGACACTTTGTTTCACACCGCTGTGTCTTAGCTGTGTGAAAAGTGACGCATAGTTTATACAACCGAACCGTTAGTTCCACGGACTAATTTCAGTCAGTTGAGAATGTTACTTAAATATTTGGTCCAACAAAAACATTTTACCGCCGAAATGATTTTTTTGAGATAATGTTGTCAATACTTCTAGCCAACACAAAGCTTTAGTTAAAATAACTTAATCGCCTTTTTGCAGTAAATAATACTCAACAACAAAACTAAATCTTTTCAGGTAATGATGCAAGCAGTTACACATATAAAGGTACTGATTACAAAAAACAAAAATTTTTATTTTCTGCAACAGTTTTACCCCAACGATAATAAGTTAGTTACAAATACCAGGTCTTTTCTAAGAGTGTGGTCATTATTTGGAGTTCACTAATTAAAAATCTTAAAAAATTGATTAAAAATTATTAATGTTTTTATAAAAATTGATTTTTCTAAAAAAGTGCCAAGCGAATTGGCTTTATCCTGAAAAAAAATTGTCTTATAAGTGATTTTTTATCAAAATATGAAAAAAAATCGGATACGTCTGAACCTTTCAATTAAAAGTTATTCAGGGACACCGTGAATTCCAAACCAAATATTATCTAAGACAAGAAACAATCTTCCAAAATGTCGGATACTTTCGTGAGTGAGGGATATTTTTAAGAATAGGAGAGTCGAACCAATGTTTACTAATCTTAGAATAAATATAATTATATTTACATCCAGTAGAATTTTATACCTTTAAGAACAGAATGAAGGAAATTTTCCAAAATTTGGTATAATCGATTGTTAATCTTAAAATAAGAATAAGATTATTTCATTTAAAGTCTTTCTTAACATTTAACATGCAGGCATGAATAAGATCTGCTTGTTTAAAGAAAGATTAATATTTAGTTTAATGTTAGTTTTAGCTTGACAATATAAAGTCAATCATCTTGTTTCAACTGTACTTGATTTTAAGCTAAGAAATAAAATCTTTTTAATTTAAGGATAGGTTAATAGTTAAACGAAATTTAATGTATTCGTTGCCTACTCTCTAAAAGTAAAACAGTAAAATTTTCACTATTTCCGTCAGTGAGTTATTATTCACTGTAAAATTAGTGTTTTTCAATATAAATTAGTGAAATTTTAACTTCTCCAAATTAGTGTTTTTTATTATCACTATAGTGATACAAGTATATATGATATAATTATGAAACTTTTTTGAACTAAACCTATTTCACTAATTTGTACAGTGTAATTTCCACTAAATAAATTAGTGCAAAGAAATCGCTACATGAAAAAGTGAGTATTCACTAATTGCTAGTGGTATACTTATCACTGCGGCAAATAGTTAATATGCACTGTCAATCAGTGAAAATCCACTGTTTCATTTTTAGAGAGTAAGCAAATTATACTTAAATCAAGTAAATTTTTTTAAGAATAAAGGTATTCTTAAATTTAGAAAACATTTTTTCCGTGTATATATATATAGAATATAGTAGAAAGAAGATAGATAGATTACCTTGAAATATACGAACAGAGTTTTCGGACAACCTGCAAAAAATGTCGCTTGTTACGCGTTCTCCTAATGAAACAATGCAAAACTTTTAATAAAGATCATCGCTAGAACCATGTCCGTCATTAAATAGGATCGTGAAACGTTTTGTGACAACAAAAGACGTCAACTTTTGTGTTACGAACGTGCTTATATCACTCTTCGCAGACTTTGTTAATTGTTTTTGCATAAAACAATCTTAAGTACGTGATGTTTCCTCAGAAATCTCGATGCATTTTTGGCAGTCGTATCGAAGCGAAGCGTGCCTTGAACGTAAGTTTGATTATTACATCAAAACACGTTCGAAACCTAATTTAATGACTGTGACTGTTGTTTTTATTACCAATATCTTCCTTTTACCCTGTATCACCTGTTTGCTGGATTGAAAATGGTGAGATCTGTCATTAGAGGGGTCGGAACACATACTTTGATCAAAAACATACACAGAACTAATGTCATAAGACGTCAGTTTGTCGCACGCGGACAATTTATAAAACGAGCTACGAAGGAGCGAGTTTTGTAATGGACGAGTGCGACATGAGTTCTTTATGATATTTTATCTATTTGGCAAAAATTCTATACAAAAATTAATGTATTAATTATTTTTGTCAGTTAATGTCAAAATCGATTCGCCATGCCGTCCTTAATTTACTTATTTACAATAAGCGGCTGTTAATGTTAAAGAAGAAAAAAAGGATTTTCTTTGGTGTTAAACAAAATTTATTGCCAGAAAAGTCTCGTAAGTACTAGAAAAATCATAAAAATATTATAACCAATATGCAAAATATTATGCTGTTTAAAGTATAGCCAACCTATAAAATCAAAATATATATATATATATATATATATATATATATATTAGGGTGATTTTTTTTTTCACGACAATTTTTATTTTTTCGCTCCCAACTCAAAATCTTGTTGAAAATGTTCAAAAAAAAATTCCCTGAAAATTTGAGCCCTTAATATTAACTCAAAGTACTCGACCAAAGCGTATAAAGATTTCCCATTTAAAATCCACGTAAACTTTGATTATTTTTTTTTAAATATCTATATCTCGGCCGCATTTTATGCTATTGGATTGTTTCAAAAAAGTATTTACTCGTAATCAAAAGTTCTACAAAAATGCTTTATGTGCCATAGCTGTAATCTGCACATGTAGGATGGTACGGGTCACTAAATCTTATTTTAGTGAAAAATTATCATATTTTTGAAGATATTTCAAAAGTGACTGGATTCTTTGAAAAAATGTAAAAAACAAACTGGTAGAAAATTTAATTTTTTTTAAAAAAGGTCCTATCAGTTGAATCGCTAAGATTGATATTTCTTGAGATATAAAGCGTTTACATTGACAATTTATGAAATTTTTAGGATTTTCGTATCAAACTTTGTATAAATGATGATTTTCAATTGTTTATCAGTAAAATTTCATGTAATTACGTTTTTTCTACAGTCGGGTGATTAGAGAAAAATAAATAACTCAAACAATCTAGCATAATTATTAATAACATAACTTTAAAGAAAAAAGATATATCTAACCTAAAAATTGATATAACGAGGTGTATTACATACAACATGTTATTTTATTAATAATTATGCTTGATTGTTTTAGTTATTTATTTTTCTCTAATCACCCGACTGTAGAAAAAACGTAATTACATGAAATTTTACTGATAAACAATTGAAAATCATCATTTATACAAAGTTTGATACGAAAATCCTAAAAATTTCATAAATTGTCAATGTAAACGCTTTATATCTCAAGAAATATCAATCTTAGCGATTCAACTGATAGGACCTTTTTTAAAAAAAATTAAATTTTCTACAAGTTTGTTCTTTACATTTTTTCAAAGAATCCAGTCACTTTTGAAATATCTTCAAAAATGTGATAATTTTTCACTAAAATAAGATTTAGTGACCCGTACCATCCTACATGTGCAGATTACAGCTATGGCACATAAAGCATTTTTGTAGAACTTTTGCTTACGAGTAAATCCTTTTTTGAAACAATCCAATAGCATAAAATGCGGCTGAGATATAGATATTAAAAAAAAATATTCAAAGTTTACGTGTATTTTAAATGGGAAATTTTTATACGCTTTGGTCGAGTACTTTGAGTTAATATTAAGGGCTCAAATTTTCAGGGAATTTTTTTTTGAACATTTTCAACAAGATTTTGAGTTGGGAGCGAAAAAATAAAAATTGTCGTGAAAAAAAAATCACCCTAATATATATATATATATATATATATATATATATATATATATATATAAATATGTATGAACGCAAAATAGATAAATGAAATTTAATTAATTTGTTTAATGTTTTTGAAGGTAAGGTATCAATTAAAATAAGTAATAAAAATTTTATGTTAAATCATATTTATGTTAGTTTATTGGTGTTACAATAAAAACATGCTCTTTGAGGGGAATTTAATCTGAAATACTAACAACGCTGGTAGTTTCAGACTGAAACTTTCAGCGAAGATCAGAAGCTTTTGAATAAAACAATACACAATATTGGACCAAGAGATATTTGCTGTAAAATCAAAATAAAATGTGGTTAGGTTAATAGTATACGAGGTGTGTTCACAAAATAACGGGAATTGTTAAATTTCGCGGGTTCGGAGGGTCCGGTTGTCATAAAAATTTCTTTATTATGTTGGTGTACATGCCCCCGAAGTATGATAAAAAACTTTAGCTGTTTTCATTGTTTACTTTGTCTGTGGCAGCCGCTAAGGTTAGACGTGTTTTATGAGGTCGGCGATTTTTCGTTCGTTAAAAGAAATGGAATAAAGAATTTGTATCCAATTTTGCTTAAAAAATTAAATAAATTCTGTGAAATGTTAACAAAGGCCTATAGTGAGTCTGCTATAAGTAAAACAAGAGTTTACAAGTGGTATAAGAGTTTCCAAGATGGCCGGGAAGACGTTGAAGATGACGAACGCCCCGAACGCACAAGCACATTAACAACCGATAAAAACATGGAAAAAGTGGAAGAAATGGTTATAAACCAACAGAGAAGTCGCTGATGATGTTGGTATATCGATTGGCTCATCCCATGAAATTTTTTCGAATGTTTTGGGTATGAAACGCGTGGCAGCAAAATTTGTTCTAAAATTGTTAAATTTTGAACAAAATGTTTGGCCAAAAACAATACTGTAATGATGCCTTAGCCTCCATATTCGCCAGACATGCCTCTGTCTGACTTTTTCCTATTCCCAAAAATAAAGAGAACCTTAAAGGGCCGTCGTTTTGCAAGCATAGATGACATTAAAAGCGCATCGCTGAAAGAACTAAAGGCTATCCCAAAGATCGAGTTTTAGAAGTATTTCGAGTATTGGAAGAAGAGCTGGCGCATGTGCATAATATCCAATGGGGACTATTTTGAAGGCGACAACATTAATGTAGACGAATAAATAAATATTTGTTTCAAAAAACGAAAATTCCCGTATGCTTTTGTAGCAAGACAAATTTTTTTTCTCAGAAAGTTCCCAAGCTCTTCAATTAGGAGATGCAGTTTTTTCCCATTTTTTGCGCTAAGAAACGTTTTCTTTATTCAAAAGAGAAATATCTTCCGAAGATATATTTTTGGTTCTTGTACCAAGAAATCGCATGCTCTTGATTAAAGCTAATATTACCCGTAACGAATTAATTTAATGTTTTTTATTTAAATATAGCTTCTGATTAGGATTAAGAAACATAGCTCTTGGCCCTATTCAAAAGCGCAAAACTTTTGAATCAAAGTAATTTTCATTTCTTTTAAGAGATTATTTTTTTCAGTGTATCTATACCACGCAAAATATCATTTATTCCAAGCCACCTAAAACAAACAAAACATTCTTTTATTTTCGCCTAATTCTCCATTAAAATATAACAAATTACCTACATCAAGTAAAAGGGAACTTCAATCTCGACAAAACTCAATAAAAATATTACCATAAATTCATATAAATCCATGCAAAACGCAAACAAAGTAAGCAGGTGTTGGGTTTGCACGAATTACAAGTGATTTATTAAGTTTAAGGTAATAATTTTATTAAATAATATCGGAACTCGTATAAATCATTTCTGGGCGTTTTAAGGTTAGAATTATTGCGTGTCCCTGCCCAGACTTTAATGTAATTTATCAAAGTTAAAAGGATTAGTTCTATTGTAAGGCAAATAGTGTTTTTTGTTTTGTTTAAGAATTTTTAATTCTGCAGATCATTTTAATTTAAGTACATGTACTTAAATTAAAATAATCGAATTTGCGACTTTTTGTCAGGTTTGCCGTTTGATATACAGGGTGTTTCACGTTCGTGAAAGTTTCTTGGGAACGGCATTTCAGTCTATATTTCGAAAATATTTGAAACAAAATGTCACTTTCGATTTGACCGGAAGTCAACTTTGTTATTTCAAATAGAACTTCCCATACACAGAAAAAAATCTAACATAGTACCAAGAACAGCGCTGTCATTGAATGCATTAAAATTGAAGCAATCTAAATTGTTATTTGCTCAATTAATTACTATTAAACCAAAATAGGGAAATATTTTGCCTAAATGTCAAAGAATTTATTGCGTTAAGTGTATACATAGTATACATACAATAGTAACGTTATTAAATAAATCAAATTAGTATTTAATGCAATAACATTCTACCATTCTAACAAATAAATATCAATAGATTTAGGAGCGATAACTTTTGTTGTTAATTTAAAAACAGTAAACGATTATAAACCAAGTGCTAACTACCTATTGGTATTATAGGAACTGTTATTCAGGAATACGGATTACAAGATCCCATTGGTTTAATGGCTCACCCATTCATGCTATGCTAGCGTTTTTTCTGTGTATATTTTTATATTTTTAAATTTTACATACAATTCTCAGTAAAATGACCAAAGGGAATATAACTTTGTCGTTATAATGTTTGCGGATATGGGGATGGAATTTTTGGAATCTTTAAATCACTTTGATTCAAAAGATTTGCGCTTTTGAATAGGGTCAAAATCTAAATCAGAAACTATCTTTACATAATTGTTTTTTTAATTACTTGATGGGAGAGATTTATCTATTCGTTTAAAGATAATACAATATTTCGCTTAAATCAAGACATTTCTTGGTACATACAATAACCAAAAATATCTCTTCGGAAGATATTCCTCTTTTGAATGAAGAAAACATTTTTTAGTGCAAAAAAATGGGATTTTAACAAGAAAACTGCTACTCTTAATTTAAAAGCTTAGGAACTAAAAAAGAAAATTTGTCTTGCTACTATTGACCTAACCACATTTTATTTTGATTTTAGAGCAAATATCTCTTTGTCCAATAGTATGTATTGCTTTATTCAAAAGCTTCTGATCTTCACTGAATCTACCAGCGTTGTTAGTATTTAAGCTTAAATTCCCCTCACCTCATAGGCCTTTTGACTTTAATTATTAAAACATGCATTTGACAATTAAAATCAAGGACCTTCGTAGTGAGGGGAGTTTAAGCCTAAATATTGGCATCGTTGAAAACTAGAAGGTCGACTGAAAAAAAGGTTTACAACAAAAATATTTAAATAAAATAAGACATTTATTGTTTGATATCAACAAAAGCGCAAGTTTTTTTATAACAACACTAATAAAGTAACATAAATATGATTTAACGTAAAATTTTTATTACATATTTTAATTAATACCTTACCTTCAAAAACAAATTTATTAAATTTCATTTATTTAAAAAGAGTCCCACATAACATGCTATGGATATGGATATATTTGATATATTCTTTTATGTATATCGATTTGTGAATATTTTATGGATATACAGAATATATTTTTTCATGTATATCCATAAAATGTCCATAAATGGATGTACTTGATACATTCTTTCATGTATATCCATTTATGGATATTTTATGGACATACTTTGTATAACTTTTATATAATAAAAAATTACAACTATAGATTA
The DNA here is from genome assembly GCA_921294245.1 of Brassicogethes aeneus. Classification (NCBI taxonomy): domain Eukaryota; kingdom Metazoa; phylum Arthropoda; class Insecta; order Coleoptera; family Nitidulidae; genus Brassicogethes; species Brassicogethes aeneus. The sequence continues at coordinate 8,242,614 of OV121141.1, read as the reverse complement.
TATTATAGTATATTAATACTATAATAGTATACTATAGTATTAATTTTTTTACTGAAATTTTTAATTTTATATTATAAGCTTAGAATATACACTGGAATCAGTGTAGCCATCCTTTGAAAAATCGTTTTTTCTCCACTTGTATAGAAAAAATAAAATTGATTAAAAAAAATAAATAACTTTTAAACAAAAAACTAAGTACAAGACAAACCTATAAAAAATGAAACTATGTGGAAACATAAACACTGTAATATAAATTTTAATTTTTATTATTGCTGTTTAATTTTTGTGTAAAATTTATTTAAATTTTTGGATATTTGAATTAGTTTTAAAAAAATCCCGTTTTGTGCTACTTTTTCCAACGATTTTGTGTTGAAAATTCCCGCTAAACCGGAACTTTTCCTCCAGTCGTAACACCGTCTGGAAGATGAACGGCATTACGCGTCTGCACTATTTACTCACAGTATTTATAAGAGAACAAACTTAAACTTAACCTAACAAATATGACAGGTATAAACTATAGTTTAAATTTTAAAAACAATGCACAAACACCATGTGACATGCGCATTGACTTGACGTTTAATTATCGAAAATGCAGAAAATCTTGTTTAAGTTTTGAGTATGTTTTTGATTTATGACTGGGATGTTTGGTAGTGGTAAGGCGTCTCCTTGCTAAATTTAAAAATCCGCTATGGGTAAGAATTTTTTTTATTTCTTTTTCAATGAGAAGTGCATTTATATTTTTTTTATTTTTAGGAAAATCAAGAGGCGTCATCTCTATTTTGTTTATTTAAAAAAAAATACTTTTTTGTTTGTTTATTTTAAAAAAATAGATTTTTTTGTTTTTCAAGATTTTTATTACATACCCTAACAATATGTTATGGATATCCATTTTCGGGTTTTTTGATATACATAATATCGACCCATACAACGAAGACTATTGTAACTCAGTTTTGATTGCAGACTAGAGTAACTCAACTTAATATAGTTTTCGCCTGTAGGAATGTGGACTATACTATACAGGGAAGTTGTTCATTGGTTGCCTATCGTTTCATGTCTGAGTTACTGTAATCTTCCACCAAATAGAGCTTGAAAAAATCTGTTGATGCCATATAGTAAGTCAAAACCCACGTCTTTTGAGTTACTATAGTCTTCGTTGCATGGGTCGATATATTCCAAATATATTATGGACATTCAGGAATATACATCATGGATATGCTATGGATGTCCATATTACGAGTTTTTTAATGTACTTGATATATGTCATGGCTATATTATGGATATCCAAATAGAGGACAAAATCATATTTTATGGATATCCATGGTATATCCATACGATATTCGCGAATATACGAATATGCATAGATGCACGGAAAAAAATCCCTTACTAGGTTTAAGAATAGTTCTATACTTCATGTTAGGAACTTGATTTAAGTATATTTATTATTTCTATCAGATTAGCGTACATTTAAACTAAGTAATGGGATATACTTAATTTTTAAGAAAAACTGTTACTTGATTTGAGATGAGTATTCTTGGATTGAGTTTAAAGGTATTTTATTTTAAAGAAAATTGGTATACTTAAATCAAATATACAATAATGCTTGGATGAAAGAGCTCTAGTTTTTTACTCAAAGCGGAATATTGCCACTTATTTTAAGTATTCTGTATATTTGTATGAAATTTCGGTATACTTTATTTAAATATATGTATATTTAATACAAGAATGCTTATACTTCAATTTAAGTATAAGACCTCTAGAACAAAGAATACACTATACTGTATTTAAGTATAGCTATTATTAAAAAAATACCTAATTCTTCGCTTAAGTAAATACCGTCCACCCTCTAAGACCGCTTCGCTAAAAGAAAAGACGCAGTTTCTGTGTTCAGTTCTGTCATGTGTTCTATGGTGGTAGCGTGTGTACGTGTCGGCGCCGGCAGTTCGTTTTTTTCCTTTTTCGGTCTGGATGTTATTTTTAATAAAAAATAATGGAGAAGAAACTTTAAAATTGGGGCTTAGAATGTTTACTAGACACATTTTTGGGTATACCCATTTTACACTACAGTTTGCCTATCCATTTTACACTACATTTTTACGATCATGCCTAGTTAATTACTTTAAATTAATGAAATATTATTTACTTATAAGTAAATAATATTTCATTAATTTAAAGTAATTAACTAGGCATGATCGTAAAAATGTAGTGTAAAATGGTTAGGTAAACTGTAGTGTAAAATGGATAGCATACGACAGGTAATAGACAATAGCACATAAACAGCAGAAAGGCTATAGCCTCCAATTCAGATATATTATTTTTGTTTTAGAAAACGAGATAGAACTCGATATTACGGTAAACCTAAGCGAGGAGAATTTAAAGGAATTAATTCCAAAAATAGGATTGAGGATCAAGTGTAGACAAAAAACTGAAGAATTAACACCAAACCATCTACGATGATAATGGTAGCCTTCTTAGAGACTCATTTTACAAATTATTTAGCTGAAGATAAATACCTACTTAAAAAAATAATAACTATTGTGATTAAAAACCTTACCTTTACATATAGCACCAAAAATGTGATACCTAGGTACTTAAAAAAATAAAATGTAAAATATAGTATCTATGTTAATTAACCATGAAAGAATGAATTTAAATAAATCGACAGTACTTTTTCTAACACCTCTAAGACTGTAATAAACCTATTGTGATATCAGTGCCTATTATACTTAGTACTTTAGTACATTAAAATAATATGCCAAAAATACTGTTAAATTACTGTCATAACGATTATATTTTCACTTTCACTTGTATTTTCCGTAGTGGTAGGATAATTAATACAAATATTTTTCAGGTTCACGAATGTTTTTTTTGTAAAAATTATTCCGAGTCGCTAGACGAGGGAATTTTTTTTTTTCTAATCAACCACTTTCTTTAAGAATAGTGTAGAGTTATTTTAAATATATACTATACTTTTATCAAATATAAAAAAAGGAAAAGTAAGAATACAAGCATTTTATGCAAGTAAAGCGTGTACTTACAATAAGTATAAATAAATAAATTTTAAAGAAAGTATATTCTTAAAACAAGAATACTGAAAGATTTTACAAAGAAACTATACTTTGATGAAGTACATACTAACAAATTTGTATATATACAAGTATACTTAGCTCAAAATTAGTGTGTTTCTTATTTTTAGTATAGCAGTAATCTTAGATTAAACCGAAGCTATCTTTATTTTATAAGAATATGAGGATACTTGAAACAAGTATAAATTTACTTGCGGAATAGGGAAACTAAGCTATATTTGGATAGAGTTGAATTTTCTTGGAATCAGTATAGATTTTTTTCCGTGTGTATATCCTATGTATATTTTCTTGTTATGTGGGTCCACTGTGAAATATGAGGCGCCGTTTGCGTCAAAATAGAAGGGTAGAAAATAAATATAATATAAATATAGAATTTAACAGAATATGTATAGAAAACACAAAATAGGTATATTAAATAAAAGAAAACATATAAAATATAACAAAATATATAAAATATAACAAAACAAATAAAATCAAACATTTTATATACCTATAGGTATTATAATTTGTGTTTTCTATACATTTTTAGTTACATTCTATAATTTGTGAGAAATATTATATTTATTTTCTACACTTTTAACTCAAATGCGCCTTATACTTGTTCCACTAAAAACTTTATTCTTTAAGCAATAAATACTCTTTTATGCTAAAATATTGTTTCTTGCCGCTAATAATTTTTTATCAAGAGAGTTGACTACTTTAGTTTAAGGGCACCTTTTTATTTTGTTGTATATTTTTATAGATATTTTTAAAATCTACAACTTTTATATTTAAAATTATTAGTTTTAATCAATATTAAAGGGTCAAAATATAAAAAAGTATTTTTTGTTAACTTTGGCGGCCGTTCTACATTTTTTGCCCTGACACTTTTTTGTCCGACCAATAGGAAACCAGATAAAACGATATCCAAAATCTGGCCAGTTTAAAAATTTTTGGACGTCAAACTACAAATTGACACGTTACCGTGAAGAAAAATTTGACCGATTATTTTTTCACAAAATTTATGCACCCCTGCAATGACATTGTCAGTTGCAGAGAAGGCAAAGATTTGCATCATTTATATTAGATATCTCCGAATCTAACGTAGCTGAAATTCGCCAAGAAATGTTAATTTAACTCGACTAAAGTGTATTTTATATTTGAAATTTAAATGATATTTTCTGATTTTCTTGGACGGCAAATATTATTTCCTTTCATACGAGTCGTAACTCGAACAGGTTTGAAGTTTTTACTTCAAATTTAGTGAGAAACGAGGAAAAATGTCCGTTTCATAGGTTTCTGGATGATTGCGAATATTTCAGTTGAATGCAACATATAGGTATTATAATATAGGATGGCCTAACAAAACGAAACAGGATTTTACTTGCAAAAAGCAGTGGTTACAAGTCCTAAAATTGTAAATGGTAGATGGTGAGGATATATCACTATAGTGATACCCAATTAAAAGATCCATCTCGTTTTAGAGACCCTGGCTTTCGAAAATTTTACTTTTTAATTGACCACACATAACAAAGTCTAGGAGAGTCAAATCTGGAGACCTGAACGGCCAATCCATTGTCCAGGAAACACTCGGTCTTCCAGGTACACTGTTATAAAAATTTGTTAACATGAGTTTGTAGTTTGTTAATTTTAAAGGTTACAGATTATTTTGTTAATGTTTAACAACTGTCCAAAGTGTTTATAATATATTACCAGAAATCTGTTATCCGTTATTGTTATTCGGATTCCTTATACCTATTTAAAGAGTGTGCGAAGTATCTGAAAAAAGATGCCATCACTGGTTTTAAACTGAAATTAGGGGATATTATGATTATTATGTAGGTATGTGACACATGGGTATATCTCAGATAACTTGTGCATGTCGAATATCGAATATCAAAAAATCCTATATTCATTAAATAAGTTAAATTTGTGGTCATATCAAAGTATGGGTCCTATTAGATCTAAGGCTACGACCAGCAGTACATAATTTTGATTTTTTAAAGTATTTTCTAATTAAAGATTAACGGTAACTTATGTGACTTGTCACATAAGTTACAAGAGAATATAATTTCTTTAGGCGAGGAATATATGTAGTTTTTTTATTAAAACCGCTATTATCTAATATCTACAATACGAATTCCCAAAATATGCCTAGTTGATTAGTTATAACGCAAAAAAACAACTGAATTTGAGAAAAACGAATTTAGTAACGCAAAGTTATATAAAGGTAACTTATGTGACTTAAGTAAACTAATTAGTAATATTAAATGTAACTCAAGCATAAAAAGAAAATAACAGTATTTATGCCCATTGCAACATAATCTTTGTAATTCGTCGATTCTGCGCTCTTTCTCTCATTTTCCTCAAATATTCCTCTCTTTTTTTAGGATCTGCGTTAATTCGCTCTCTATATCTTCTTTGTTTCTCAGCTGAAGTTAGACCCATGTTTTACCTGTTTAAAATTATAACACAAAACGTCAGATGAGCTAAACAATTACTTTTTGTCACATAAGTTACCAAATGGTCACTTAAGTTACCAGCAGAAGCAGTAACGTATGTGACGGTAACTTATGTGACATTCGGCCTTTAAATTTAAAAATGCTGCCCTAGACAGAAACGCAAACAAGCTAACTTGGCCTAAGTTTAAGACTAATATTGTTAGATTATGTCTCTAAAGTAAAAGCCGTTGAGATTACAACAGTAAACTAATAAATTCAACAACTTAAGTGACCTATATTAAACATATAAATATATATATATATATATATAAACAAGTATACTTGTTTGTAGCACTTGGATTTTTATTATTATTTTATTTGATGACATATAAATATTATAATGACACTGACACTGACAATAAAACTTGCGCGTTGACAAAACCCAAACAATTTGTCACTTCAGTGCTGCCAAGTTGGAACAATATTCCCTAAATTACAGGGTAACATATGTGACCAATACATGAGGGTGAAATGAAAACCCAAAATAAAATCGACTTTTAGTACTCTAAAGGCAATAAAATATTTTTTTGTTAATCTTAAGCCTATTTTTTAGTTAATTAAGCACTAACATTAATTGTTTTAACAGCCATTTTATTGAAATATTCATCGATGTTAGGATATTGCAGTAGGTGACCGGTAACTTACGTGACATTTGCCACATAAAGCCTGCATTTAAAAAAAAAGTATTAGGTTAAGGTTGTCATAATTTAAGTTCCCATTACCTTAAAATGCTACAAGCTCATTACACTGAAAAAAAACTTGAGCGAGAATTAGTTTTCACAAAAATAGGTGGGTACAGCATCGGAACAAGTTATATGAGAAATGACCACATACCGTAACTTACGAAAAACATAAGTACTATAAGTATAATTATAATTGTTGTAGTAGTACCGATAATTATATTGTACCAAATTTCTTTATAATTTGATAATTTCAGAATGGTGTGTTATTTAATTGTATGTATGATATTTTTATGTTTATTTATATATATGAGGTGTGTTCAGAAAATATCGGGAATTTTCGTTTTTTGAAAAAAATATTTATTTATTCGTCTACATTAATGTTGTCGCCTTAAAAAAAGTCCCCATTGGATATTATGCACATGTGCAAGCTCTTCTTCCAATACTCGAAACACTTCTAAAACTCGATCTTTGGGATAGCCTTCAGTTTTTTCAGCGATGCGCTTTTAATGTTATCTATGCTTGCAAAACGACGGCCCTTTAAGATTCTCTTTATTTTTGGGAATAGGAAAAAGTCAGACAGAGGCATGTCTGGCGAAAATGGAGGCTGGGGCATCATTACAGTATTGTTTTTGGCCAAAAATTTTGTTCAAAATTTAACAATTTTGGAACAAATTTTGCTGCCACGCGTTTCATACCCAAAACATTCGAAAAAAATTTCATGGGATGAGCCAATCGATATACCAACATCATCAGCGACTTCTCTAATGGTTTATAACCATTTATTCCACTTTTTCCATGTTTTTATTCCACTTTTTCCATGTTTTTATCGGTTGAAGATGAAGAACGCCCAGAACGCACAAGCACATTAACATGTTAATGTGCTTGTGCGTTCTGGGCGTTCTTCATCTTCAACGTCTTCACGGCCATCTTGGAAACTCTTATACCACTTGTAAACTCTTGTTTTACTTATAGCAGACTCACTATAGGCCTTTGTTAACATTTCAGTGACTTTATTTCATTTTTTAAGCAAAATTGGATACAAATTCTTTGATCCATTTCTTTTAACGAACGAAAAATCGCCGAGCTCATAAAACACGTCTAACCTTAGCGGCTGCCACAGACAAAGTAAACAATGAAAACAGCTAAAGTTTTTATCATACTTCGGGGGCAACATAATAAAGAAAATTTTATGACAACCGGACCAAAATTCTTTTCATTTAAGTTTCCAATTTCCAACAAATACTTTTGTTACTGGGTCTACAAAAAGGTTTGTAAAAATAATTATTAACATAAAATCTTGTTATTAAATCTACAAAATGTTTGTTATAATTACAAACTATAGTTTGTTAACTAATTGAATAAGTATACTTATTCAATTAGTTAACAAATTACAGTTGGTTGTAAACTTAACATAAAGTTATGTGGACCTGGATTAACATAAAATCTGGTTAATATTTGGTTAAAATTAACAATTATTTATTACTGTTATTACAATATCGACCAATTCCAAATACGTTACTCCTCTCAGGTTACTATCAAGAAAAATGGGTCCAACCAGACCCTTGAATTTCCATCTGACCAGTAATTATGGCAATTAAATTAAATTTCGGTTTTGTAGACACCCAACAACCCATACTTTAACCCATAGGAAACAAAAATATGGCATAAAACGTGCATTTTCAAAGCCAACTTTGTTAAATCCCAATTTTCTCAATTTGTGTCTTAATTGCCCGAATAAAATATAAAAAATCGTACACCATTGGATGGCAAATTTAATTTCCCAACTTTTTGCTCGTTTATCGTCAAATTACGTGACATTTGGGGTTAGAAAAAGGAGGATTTAATCAAAACAAACAGCCCCTTGGGGGATTTTCGTGCAAACCAAAGCGATTCTGATTAATTTCACAATATGTGTTTGTATTCCCCATTCGACGTACCACACTGTGGCAATTAGGAGCAAACTGGTACATATTAAACAGAACGCAGCGTCATGTTTAGATTATAAATTCGATGTATGCATTTATGGAGGTAATATCGCTATTAATTTTGGCATACATTAGAACTGAAAATAATAGTTTCACTACATTGTTTGGCATCGTTAAAATTGAAACATTATAACTAGTAAATAATAATTTTGAAAAACTAAAAAAACACGCTTTAACGCACTAAAAAAGCGTCCCATGCCTTTTGGCAGTCATTGAACATTAAGAAGTGACAAGTTTATTAATAGCACAAAATATTTTAGTAAATTACATTTTTTGTACTTTTTAGTGCCTTAAAGCGTATTGAAAATAGAATGACGTCACGTATTCTTCTTGACAAACCCTTTTATTTGATACCCAGCTAGATTTTTGCTGGATCAACATTAATCCAGCTGGATCCAGCAATTTATAAATTTTTTAAAGAAAATTAAAAAAAATTTAAAAAAATTAAACTTAAAACTTTTATTATTATTTTTATTTTCATAAAAAAACTTAAAATTGTACTAAAATATGTAATTTTTAGAAAATAAAGAATAAATAAAATAAAATTAACTAAAATTTTTCATTTTAATTTAAACTCTGTATAATATAGTTTTTTCATAAATCAGTTAAAAAACTATAGCAAAGTACTCTTAGTTGTAAATCTAAATAAATAATATTTTTATATTATGCGTTCATAATGACTTCATTATAACACAGCTTTTGGTGCTGTAATGAGATACTTTATCCCACCCAAAATTTTGATTTTCAGGTTGGCTATACTTTAAACAGCATAATATTTTGCATATTGGTTATAATATTTTTATGATTTTTCTAGTACTTCGAGACTTTTCTGGCAATAAATTTTAAACACCAAAGAAAATCCTTTTTTTCTTCTTTAACATTAACAGCCATTTATTGTAAATAATTAAATTAAGGACGGCATGGCGAATCGATTTTGACATTAACTGTCAAACCAATTACTGTGATACCAACTATCTGAAGTAAAATTCGACCAAATTAAATTTAAGGTATATGTCTTATGACATTAGGGCGATTCCATGATTACTAACGGGACAAACAAAAACAAGACAAAATGTTTTATGAAAATTTTAAAGATGTGTTGTTCATATAATAAAAATTTCATAATAGTAATAGTAATTATTACTTAATTTCATTGCTAAGGACTGGCATAAAATTATTATTATTATAGGAACAACACATCTTCAAAAATTTTCATAAAATATTTTGTTTTTTTTTCTTGTCCCGTTAGTAATCATGGAATCGCCCATTAGTTCTTTAATATACTATTACAGTCCTGACTAAAAAACTTTTATGAAGAAAAATATTTCACAATTTCGTATATTTAAATTTTTAGTACATTTATCCTCTTTTTAACCCCATAATATAAATTATATCAACTAAATAATTAAATATTTGTAGAAAACTAAACTGATTTTTACTTTAAAAGCTAGAACAAAATTAATGTAAATATTATAATTATCTTTATTATTTTTTATAATAATTATTATTACAATTTTTGTGGTTTTTTGTTTACATTGTAACTACTGTAATGTAATGCAATGTTTATAAATAAATTAAAATTAAAATTTAGTCAAATTACTCACAACAAACAAGAAGACACTTTGTTGTATGATTATTTCCATTTTCTTAAGCAGTAGTATTATGATATTTTTATTATGAAAGACACTTATTTAGCATGAAACTTTATCAAGCGAGAGCGAAAAGTGCGGTGTAGAAAGGGGTGTAGCGCTCCTAGCAAAGCGGCAACGCTGTCGAGGTAGACTGTTATACCATTATATGCTCTCTTAAAATGAATTAGTCGAAAATAACTAATTATAAGTCATATTTGACTAATTTTTAGCGAAAAAGCAGTCACTAATAATTAGTCAAATTCTACTGATTGAAATAGTCAAATTAGTAGATTTAAATTTAAAAAAGTTTTGACCCAGCCGGGGTCTGTCGCTTGTCAAGCTTGTCAAGCTGTTGTCATAACGAATGTAGCTATCAGTCACTCTTATAAAAATCAATTTTATTCGTCAATAAATATTGTGCATAATATTTTAAAGTTGAATATATTATTTGTGTTGCTGTTTTGAGCTAAACTTTTTGCATCTTTGTTTGTTTTATGGGCCATTTAACCGTGGAAGAAATTAGTTACTTTTAACTTTCAGAAATAGTCAAATATGGTGACTAATCTTAAATTAGTCAAACTTTGACTATTTACGTAGTAAAAAATAACTATTTAAAAGTGAAGACTATTTTATTAGTAAAAAATGCTGGTACTAATTCAAATAGAAGAATTTTGACTATTTCATTTTAAGAGAGTAGTTTTTTACTCGTCAAATCCTTTCATTTGATACCCATATCAAGGGGGTTGTAAAAAAAGGTAATCCGCCATCTTGGAGCGGCGGCCATTTTAAAAAGATACAATATTAAGTATATTAATTAACTTAATCGGTAGTAGAGTAAAATCGACTTCCTAGATTTATGGACATAGTAATGCTTATAGTTTTGGCTACACATGTCAGGGGCGTAACTAGGCTGGGGCAGCCGGGGCACCGCCCCAGGGCCCCTGGGGTAGGGGCCCCCAAAACGTAAAAAAAGTTAAATGTCTTACAGCAAAAAATAAAATTCTCAGGCAGCAGAAAAAATCCACAAATCACAAAACTGTTTTTATAAAAAAAAATTGTAGGTGATTTATTATATAATATAATATTTTGGCACCAAAATTGTCAAAAATATTCTTCTTTTATTAAGCTATACATTAAATTTAAAAAAAAACGCAAAAAATATTTTATAAAAGTAGATAACTTTAATAATTGACAGGTGTGGACGAGACAAGAGAAATCTTTTTTTTGTCCCGTCCACACCCTTCAATTATTAAAATTATCTCTACTTTTATAAAATATTTCTTGCGTTTTTTTTATTTAATGTATAGCTTAATAAAAGAAGAATATTTTTTGACAATTTTGATGCCAAAATATTATATAAAAAATGATCTACAATTGTACAATATTTTTTATAAAAACAGTAATTCGTGCGTTTCACGTGCCTGAAAACAATTTTAGATGATGTCAACCCATGAAGTTTAAAAAATACCTATTATTACCTGTACACAATTTTACTCATTATTTTGTTAAAAAAAAGTTTAAAATAAAGAAAAAAAACATGTTTTTATGTTATTTTTAACAGTTTTTTTCAATTTTATCCATGGGCCACAATTCACGTCCTTGCCCCGGGGCCCCCACATGCCTAGTTACGCCCCTGACACATGTGTAGCTTAAACTTGATTAAAACACTTTTCCTTATATAACGTTTTTCTTTTCATTATATTATAAAATTAAACTTTTATGTTTTAATAAAAGTAAAGTGGCTGGGGTATAAAAATATGACTGTTTTGTTTATCTTTCGAAATCCGGAATTTTATTTTATCATGAAACCGTTGAAACTTATTAAAATTGTCAACACTCTTTTTTTTTAATTAAAGAATTTTTAAATTAGAATAAAATAAATACTGCAGTTATATCGCGTGTCCACTATACATAAAATATGTTCAAATAACATTTTTTTTATGCAAATTTACCAAAATATCAAAGAGAATAAGACATTAGTTTAAATGATATAAACCACATTATATTTTGTCACGAAAAAACGCATAAAAATAACGAAATACGTTTTGATCTAGGCGCTTATGCAAATGACATTTCCTGCTGTATTCCATTTGTTTTTGGATTAAAGTATGCCTTGTGACACATCCAAATTCATAAAATTTTAAATGCTATAGCATTTAGCACATACGAGGTGTGTTCAGAAAATAACGGGAATTGTTAAATTTCGCGGGTTCGGAGGGTCTGGTTGTCATAAAATTTTCTTTATTATGTTGGTATACATGCCCCCGAAGTATGATAAAAACTTTAGCTGTTTTCATTGTTTACTTTGTCTGTGGGAGCCGCTAAGGTTAGACGTGTTTTATGAGCTCGGCGATTTTTCGTTCGTTAAAAGAAATGGATCAAAGAATTTTTATCCAATTTTGCTTAAAAAATTAAATAAATTCTGTGAAATGTTAACAAAGGCCTATAGTGAGTCTGCTATTTATAAGTAAAACAAGAGTTTACAAGTGGTATAAGAGTTTCAAAGATGGCCGTGAAGACGTTGAAGAAATGGTTATAAACCATCAGAGAAGTCGCTGATGATGTTGGTATATCAATTGGCTCATCCCATGAAATTTTTTCGAATGTTTTGGGTATGAAACGCGTGGCAGCAAAATTTGTTCTAAAATTGTTAAATTTTGAACAAAATTTTTGGCCAAAAACAATACTGTAATGATGCCCCAGCCTTCATATTCGCCAGACATGGCTCTGTCTGACTTTTTCCTATTCCCAAAATAAAGAGAACCTTAAAGGGCCGTCGTTTTGCAAGCATAGATGACATTAAAAGCGCATCGCTGAAAGAACTAAAGCTATCCCAAAGATCGAGTTTTAGAAGTGTTTCGAGTATTGGAAGAAGAGCTGACACATGTGCATAATATCCAATGGGGACTATTTTGAAGGCGACAACATTAATGTAGACGAATAAATAAATATTTGTTTCAAAAAACGAAAATTCCCGATATTTTCTAAACACACCTCGTATATCTAGTAGTATTAAAATAATGGGTTTACAAATACTCACGTCTAAACTGTGGTAAAAGTATATAAAACGACTTTGGTTTGAGGCAAAAAATTTTATTTATGAGCAACTTTTATTTAAATGTAGGAAATGCTTGTTTGCTTGTATTGTAACTTAATAATGTAATGGAAACAATTGAGAGTTCCGCGGTTTAAGACAAAAACTAAATTGAAATGTACCCATTTCCTTTGAAGACTTTTCATTTAACTTTTTTTGACAGACAATTAATAGCAGTTTTGAATAGAGAGAATGTTCTTTGAACAATTGTTAAAAGTCCTTTTGATACAACCGGGGTTTGAAATTTAAAAGCAAAACACAAAAGTATTGTGTTTGTATGCAAAGTTTTTTTTAAAGTTACTACAGTAAAATCGTCCAAAAATGGTCCCCATAAAAAATAATAGCCCAAAAAACGCGAAGAACATTAAATTTTATCAAGTCCAATTTATTTTCAAGCAAACACAATTACAGCCCTAACGCCTTCGACATTATCTCGACGGATTATCGTAATGGAACGTAATTTTACATCGGATTGGGCGTCATCTTGAATATCCATCTTGTGCGATTAATCCTCCGTCCTTTTCGCGCTTTGTCGTAAAACCTTGAATTCAAAATCGAACGAAGCGCAAAATTCCCCACCATTTGGTGTATAATAAGTCTCATTGTGATCATAGATAGCCGCGATAACAGCAAAAGTACGAAAAACACAAGAGCGCCTTGGAAATTTGACAGATCACGTCGTATCTCGGTTGTTTATGGCCCAAAACATGCCGTGTAACCACTCTACACTGAAAGAAATATATACTAAAGTTAAATAAAAAAATAATTAGGGCAAATATATTTTATGTTTCATATATAGACTACCACATACATTGCTAAAACAAATATATTCGTTTGGTTAGCAGCCTATTGCTGCCCTAGCAATATAAATGGTGTTTCTAGCAATATTTTTTTGCTGTAATTCACTTATAGTTTACATTTTATAGTAAGGGTAAGTTTATTTTTATTTAGATCTAACATATCTTCTTTACAATAAATGTATTACAAAATTTACCATACATTCATAATAAACAGTAGTATAAATGTGTAAAGCACTAGTATAAAATTTTTAGTATAAATTTGTATTTACTTTTAGCAACAAATTTCTTTCAGTGTAGTGAAAGGAAATTACATAAACAATTCAATATTGCAACAATACACAGGGTATATAACTATGTTAAAACAAGAAATGCAAAAATTGATTAATTTCAGTTATGACAACGTCGCATATAGCGGGGGAGTCAATTAATGGCCGGTCGAGGTCGTAAATCACAAAAACAAAACACTGCCGCCGGCCGGCGGCGTAAGCGTCACGTGGCGGTTTTTGACCGGCAAAATCCAGATAATGCGGTAAAATACCGTTTCCGATCCGTCCTTGCACAACCCTGGGCATCATTAACCTTTAAGTTAGCTTTGATAGTGGCGGTTTTTTTGCGGAACCCTCGGTATATTTTGCTCTGTTCGGGTGGAGGGTATAAAATGGTGAAGTTTGAGGGGCGACACGGTGTATTTATGTCCTAAAACAAGCGAGATATGAACGATAAAGTAACTAACTGTCAAATTTCCAAAGCCAACTATGTGTTTTTTGAATTATTGCAGTTATTAAGGTTATCCGTAAATGAATTACGACATATTATACAGTTTTAACACGGTGATTTAATTAATTATTCCTCGGTAGATTATATGACCTTGAATTTCAGCATTACTTAAAGTACGTCATGCGACCACTCTGGTGAACGGATTTTTGCTCTTCTACATCATTAAAATAAAATAAATGCAAGATTTTTACGTTTAACAAAGATATGCATTGTGCATCGTTTTTGCTCTTTTTGGAGCTTTCAGAATGGAACAAAACACAATAGGTCCGTGGAGGGTATTCGAAAAACAAAAGCACAGCATTAAAGGTAGTAAGGTAGCGCGGGCGAAAGAAAGAGCTCACTCTCATTATGTTAAGTGTTCTTGGATTTTCATTTTTTGCGCACACGGTTCTTACTTTTATCTTTTACTCATTAACCGTGCTGATTTTACATTCGGGTAGAACAATTTTTCTAAAAGGAAATGTGTGGAGTGAGATTTTTGTCTAGCCTGTAACCTACACGTGTAAGGATTTTTTTGAAAGTCAAGTGAAGTATTACACGTTTTAAACGTTTTTATAGGAGTCGGCATTTAAAGTTTAAACACGTAGGTATTAATCCATATAAGGGTACAAGTGCAAAAAAGAGAAGTGGTTAAAAATTCTATACAGGGTGTCCCAGACCTCGCGCCACAGAGAAAATTTTTTAAGTTATAAAAAAATTTGGACTCCAAACTACCCAATCTGCACTTAAATTGCTTCTCACCCCTTCACATGATATTTGTAGTTCGAAAGATTTTGAAGTTCAAATTTCCGCATGAGTAGTGAAAAATATATAATATAAATTATTATATAAATTATTATTACTAATGAATTGGTATATATCTGAAATATTTCGATGTAAAGTTACCAAGGGCGCGATCAGTATTTCGAGTGCAGTTGATGGTAGTGTATACCTATGCATGCTATTTTAATTTAAGACCATGGTTTTTAAATTAAAATTCAGTGGTCTGGTGAAGTGGTGCAATGTGACAGCGGATGCAACTTATGTTTATGATAAAACATGTTTTTTGTGTACCTGTTATTTTTAAGTGAAATAGGAAATTTAGTAATATTTTAAGTTTTTTGAGCTCTTGAAAAATCAGATTTAACTTATATACCTATATAAACCAAAATTTAGTATTTAATATGGTTTTGCACAAACTGGAAAATATTACTACTTTTCATTCAATTAAAAAAAATATTAACACTTCTTGGGTATACGAATATTTAGGTACACCTAAGTAGATTTTTTTTTAATTTTATGTCAAAGCCTATTTGTATTCATATCTAATAGTTTGTAAGTAATATAAAATATACTTTATCTACTCCTACATTGACGAGCTGTAACTTTATGGCGTTTTATTGACGGGCTGAAGTTAACAACAGTGGCTTTTCGACATTTTATGTCACGGGCTGAAGTTAGCTTTATTATAAATTGGGAAAAAGTGAGGTTAAATTCGGGTGACAGTTGACAGATGTCAAAATATTAACAAATAAAATTGGCTTTAAATTCTGTTTTGTAGTCGTCGTAGATAAAGTATAGTATGCAACTCGTTTATAAACTTCTCTAGACACTCGTTTTTATTAAACACTCGCTCACAAGCTTCGCTCGTGCTTAATTAAACTCGTAACTAAAATGACGTTTATCAAACTTGATACATAATATACTATTATCTACTCCTACATTGACGAGTTGTGACTTTATGGCATTTTAGTCACGGGCTGAAGTTAATAACAGTGGCTTTTGGGCATTTTAGTCACGGGCTGAAGTTAGTAATAAGTAGTGGCTTTTGGGCATTTTAGTCACGGGCTGAAGTTAGCTTTAATATAAATTAGAGAAAAGTGAGGTTAATTCCGTTGACATTTGACAGAACAAATAAAATTGGATTTAAATTCTTCTTTGTGGTCGTCGTAGATAAAGTATAGTATGCAACTCGTTTTATAAACTTATCTAGACACTCGTTTTTATTAAACACTCGCTTGCAAGCTTTGCTCGTGCTTAATAAAACTCGTAACTAAAATGGTGTTAATAAAACTTGATACATAAAATACTATTATTTTACATTACATGCTGTGTTTAATATTAAAACACCCACCATTTTTTATACCTAGACGTAACACCAAAAAATTAAACAAAATTGAGCATTTTTTACTCTTGAATGGAATGGAGTTATATTTGATGATTTTTACACTGTTATTTGTACGAAAAGTACGTGTAGATTATTTTCCAATTAAAAAGGGTAAAATTTACCCTTAGATATACCATTTCTAGTGTGGACCTATATAGACCACTTTTGGTGTTGTTTATACCAGAAATTGTATACTGTGTGAGTGCAAAGGAAATTGAACATTGAAAAAAATTAAAATGCTGTTATCCGATTTTTTATTGATTTTGAGGTAGGTACCTTAGGTTTTGAATTTTTTTTTATAAAATAATTTACACAATATTCTAAATATTGTTTTTTATAATATGAAGCAAAATTTTGACAGGTGTCAAGTTGATGGATAGCAGGTGACACGTTGCCAGGTGGAATCAAATTTTACAATTTTTTTGCATTTTTTTTTCATCCAGCTTAAAACCCAATCCGATTTTTATTGTTTTCAAAATGAAAATTTCTCTTTCTCTCAGTCTAAGCAATGTGGGCAGTAATTCGAGAATAAACGTCAAATTAATTTGACGTTTATTCTCGAGTGACGTTTATTCTTGAGGGTTAAACATTTTTTTTTCTTTCAAAATCTTGAATTTGCCAAATTGAATAAAAACTTCATAGAAAAATTAAATGAATTAGGGAAATTTGATCCAACCTGGCAATGTGGCAACGCTTTCTACGTCATACGTCAACTGTCACCTCTTATCTGTCCACATAACACCTGTCAAGTGTTGCTCGATATTATAAAAAAACATTAATTAGAATATTGTTAATGCACTTATAGATTTTTTTTAAACCTTCACAGAGAAAAGTAATCTCTTGATTTAAGAAAATGCATTTATTTGAAACAGGTTTTCTTGTATATATGAAGTAATTTTTTTTTACTATTATTTGGTTGTAAATCATAAGTTTTTTGAAAATAGCTTATTGTTGTGATTAATTGTAAAGAAATATTTATTTAGAGCAATTAATAAAATTGTTTGGATGTAGGTTTTGTTTCTTTAAGTAAGCTTCTACTAAACCTGAGATAAAAAGTCAACTAGATATTCACTTGTATTAACCAAATATCAGTTTAAAAATTCAAGTAAACCCAAGTTTTCCACTAAATAAATATCTTCTTGTAGATATCGAAAAAAATAATTTATTTGAGCAAAGCCAAATATAGTAAAATCAAGAGATTACTTTTCTCTGTGTTGGATTTCGAAAACAAAATGTCTATTGTTTTCATGCATAGAATACACCCTTGGAATTTTTCACTTTCCTTCCGACTTACAGTTAACATGTTTGAAACAATCTTTGACATTTGGTGTCATTTGTTTTCAGTAAATTTTGAAGTTTTATTATGGATCATTTAATTCTACTAAAATGTTTAAAAATTGTCTAAACTTATTCGAAATTTAAGTTTTGTTCGATTTACTTGTATAGAAAATATAGGAAATACTAAAATATAGGTGTTTTCAACACAGAACTAAATATTAAGAAATCATAGGGATTACTTTAAGGCTAATACTAATATCCCCATGCGGTCTAACGAAGCTTTACTTAATGGAACAAAACAAACCCAAACTTAGGGGTAGGGGCTTTAGCCGATACTTTATAACTTACATCATTTGCTAAACTGCTACAAAACACTTTAGCAAGTAAGACTGCAAAAACAATATACTTCAAAATCTTGCCAAATAACTTTTTTAACAATATGTTATACATTGTTTTCGCAAATTTAATGTGAAGTATTAAAGTATTATGATTGTAAAAATGAAGTGAACCCTGAATTTACCAAGGTTAGAACTTTTTTACAATACAAAGTTTTTATAGAGGCGATTACTTCACATAAATTTTATAATTTTAAAATATATTTATATACAGGGCGTCACAAAATAAGTTGTAATCCTTTAAGGGGAAATCATTAAAAATTTTATAAGTAAAAAAAAATTTTTGGGCCGCCACTGACGCAAAATATGATTGTACAGTGGGTAATAATCTACATTCATTAAAAATTTACATTTGTGTTATCATTGATTACTTTTTTGATAATTTTTTTGTGTTTTGCATACTCAGCTATTTTTAGGTACTTTAAATAAAACAGCACTTACTTTTATTGTTAGGTATCTCGAGGTTTCCGTGTGTCCCGTCGATTTTAAATTTCTTCTTTCACTTTTTACGTCCATTGATGCTACTACTACTGTATTTGAATAAAAAAATTAATTAATTTAAATTAATAATAAATTAAATAATTTAAATTAATAAAAGGAATTAACCAGACAACCACGATATCTAATTTTGCCAAATAAAAACCTTGTTAAACAACTTTTGTTTAGAACTATTTATAAAAATTTGACATTAGTAATATAATATAACAATATTATTTTGTAAATAAAAACTTGGAACTGTCCCATCCGTTACGCGTGGAATGGCCGAGCTAATTCAAAAATGATATTGAAATTTAAAATTAAATAAATAAATAAAATTACAATTAAATAAATATATAAAGTAAATGAGGAAAAACTTTCTCGTTTTGGCTTGTACTATCTTTCCTCCAAAGGATGACAAATTATTAGGTGACACCCTATATACAGGGTGTTATGAAAAAAACTGTAATATTTTTTTTATTATACGTATCATGACTTACTGCAGTAAGTCATTTTCAACAAAAAAAGTTTAAATAACAATTTGAATCCTATCTGACAACTCAGCAGGAAGCCATGATGATCATATAACAAAGTGCTTGATACAAATAACCTCAATTCCCTTATCAGTGTCAGATACCTAAACTCATTGCTACTCAACTCTACTGAAAGTGACAGAAACATAACATCAATTCTACGGTTTCTTGTTATTTATAAGTAAAGTGAATAGACTAGCGCTTGATGCAATGTTGTCGTATTTTCATTTTATTTCCATGTCGGTAAAATTTAATTAAATTAAAAATCCGGAATTGACCAAAATGAAACATTTTTTGTTCTTGACTGATTGATGTCCTAAAATTACTTAAGTGTTTTACATAACACCCTGTATACGGGGTGCAATACTATATACAATCAAACTTTCAGCAGTGCATTCTTAAAAAAATATTCAAACGTTGTTCAAACTTAATCTTTTTATTTTTTATTTTTTATATTAAACTCTCGATAATTATTTTTAAAAGTAAAAAGTCGTGTCGAGTATATATGAAATTTAAATACTGAAATAAAGAACTGTTAGATTAAAGTTGCTTAATTGCAGTTTTTTGTTCGAGGATTTTACGTTTCAAATTATTTAATGAAGACATCCAAGGGACAAAAAATGCTACAAAGCTGGATTTGTAACTTTAAATCACTGCATTTTTTTAATTAAGGAATTTTATTTTATTTTTATGTTAAAAGGGTAAAAAAATTGTTAATTATAGCGGTTATGACTAGTTTTAAATAGTTTAATTTAAAGATTATATTTTTTTACAAAAACTGTCAAAAAATACATCTGTTAACCATGTTCACCTTGCGGCTAGATGCCTTGTTTAATTTGTTTTTATTCTATCTTTCCTAGATTTGGATAAAAAATCTTTGACAAGCAAAAAACATACATAAAACAAAAAAATTATTTTCTACGAAAATGGAACTTTTTTGCTACTGTTGAAAACGATATTACCTACTCGCATAAAAAATGCATGCATAAACAAAAAAATTTAATCAAATTAATTTTACACAATCATTTTTATATTATATTTTACATAGCACCTTAAGGTTAAATTTGAGTAAACCCCTCAATAACGATAGCACCAAGAAAATAATCCCTATAATAACTAATTTCTTGTTTACTATATTTACCTACTTCATAAAAAAAACTGAAAACTTTCAAACATAAAACATGAAGGAGATTTTCCATGCAGAAAATCTGGAAAATATACTTGGGGCAAGGATTTATTAGATTTTCCCTGTAAAATATGGAAAATATCTTTTGGGAAATTTATTGTCGAAAGGTGTTTTATGTGTTTTCAAAGCTGAAAAGAATCCATATACCGGCTATATCTCGGTGTGTATTGTAAATTTTAAGATACATTGTTTGTATGTGTCAAAAATAAATTTCCCCATAGTAAAGATGTTTGTTTAATACATGTTGGGTCTTGGATCCCAATATTTAGTTTTTAAAAAAAGTTTATTTTCTGTTTTCACACACAAACACAGTTTTAATTAATATTTGATTTATTTCACTTTTTGGATTACAGTTGTTTCGTGACTCGACTTATATAATTTAATATTTTAATTTACAAATTGGAGTTTACTTAGTAAACGTTTTATATGAGAGTTTTGAGAAGAGTGGTTTTAAAAGTATATAATACAATATTGAAATTGAAAATCAAGAGTGGGGCTGGGCTGACCATTGCATCATCTTCTTGCAGGTGTTCATAGGATCCCTTTGTTTCGAGAAGCTGAAGTTGCGTTTTTGTTGTGGGTTTTAATTGTTTTATTATTTCCTTTGGATATGATAAGTACATTGTAGCATATTGTTAATATGAAACTACTGTTTAATAATATATAACATACATATTTTACAAGATAAAGTCCACTACTGAAAATTTACATTCTTTATTTTTCAACTTTTTGAATGTTTTTACATATTTTGAACACTGAAAAATTGATTTTTTATGAGACGCCATTTATTTTTTTTCAATTTATTTTCTTAATCCTCTTTTTTTGGTACTGTTTTTTAGCATTACATTTTTTTATAAGCTTGTATTTAAACAAACCGATTATGCTGAAATTTTGTACACACTTTTGGTGCTGGTTACAATACAATCTTGTATGTCCAACTCAAATTATAAATCATTCTCGTCTGAATAAACAGGCAACACTGCATTACGAACACGTGAATATCTAAATATATTTGGTACTCATAGATAAATAAATAGTCAGGTTTCACAATATTTTTGTAAATTATTTTTTACTGTTTAACATATAAAATGTTAAGTTTCTAAATAAATAAATAATTAACCTAAATAACAAATTTAAAGACTCTAAATATTTTATTTCATGGTATGTTTTATTGTTTTTTAAGTGTTATTTGATGGTATACAGGGTGATTTAAAACCAATAAATTTTAATCCCCAAATAAAGTTAAAATGTCCTTTTAATTTTGATTTTATTACTCTAGAGAATATACAGGGTGTACGAAGATTGCTATTCGTGCTATCAATTCTTCGCAAGTATTCACTAGGTTGTCTCACTTTAACTTATGCATTTTTTCTACTCCCACCTTTAAAACGCCCTACATGTTTCCATGACACTAAGTGACCTTTTAAATACACATTGACAAGTTGTGGCTTTACGGCGTTTTAGGAACGGGCTGAAGTTAGCAACAGGTTTTTAGTCACGGGCTGAAGTTAGTTTTAAGTTAGTTGACAATTGTCAAATGTCATACAATCGCTAAAATAAAGTGCCTTTCTTGTAAAATAATACTAAATGTGAAAATTATTTTATTATCTCAATACAAAAATACAAAAGTATTAAATAGTTTCTCAACGCCAATATTTGAAAAGTTTATATGAACATTGTACTGACCTTTTAATTTCGCCGGGAATAAACTATAACTTAAATTCGGGCACGGACTCTACTGTAAAGTCCTCATAAAACATTTCCTTTACTTTCACTGTGAAAAACTGGAAAATTTTCAAGATACAGCTGTCACTTGATAACGATTTAGTCGGGGGTTGAAGTTAACAACAGTGGCTTTTGGGCATATTAGTCACGGGCTGAAGTAAGCTTTATTATAAATTGCGAAACAGTCAAATGTCAAATATTTATAAATTAAAATTGTTTTAAATTATTATTTCTGTTCTTCGTAGATAAACTATAGTATGCAATTCGTTTTATAAACTTTTCTAGACACTCGCTTGCAAGCTTCGCTCGTACCTATTAAACTATTAAAAATTATTACATGGGAAATGTTAAGGGAACAAAAAGTGACAGTTGTATTTATTCGTATTCTTGTTAGAATTTCTAACTAGACTAGACTAGACTAACAATCGATATAAAAGCAGTTTTTCACAGTAAAAGAGAAGAGAATGTTTTATGGGCACTGTACGCAAAATTTGTAACGCTTTATCGATTAAATCTAGTTAACTGCATTACTACGCCGAAATCATAAGGTCAGTACAAACGTTCATATAATCTTTTCAAACATGGGCGTCAAGAAACTATTTTGTAAGTATTTGTGTATTGAGATAATAAAATTATTTTCATATTTAGTAATATTTTACAAGAAATGCACTTTATTTTAACGATTGCATGACATTTGACAACTGTCAGCTAACTTAAAAGTAACTTCAGCCTGTGACTAAAAACCTGTTGCTAACTTCAGCCCGTGAAAGAATTAACGTCCAGTGGCTTTAACAAAATACCCATTTACCATTGGAGTCCAATGATTGGACAACATTCGCGTGTGTTCACATAAAATTTTATTTTTTTTATATAAATTCTTTTCAAAGCGAAGGTTATTATCCGCTAGGAATAGTTTGTCTCTCCGTAGTCACCTATATTTAACTACTTTTTATATGATTTTACTCATCTACGCACCACCAAAGCCAAATTAATTGCATTTTTAACTACGAATTTTCACAACTCAACTTGACTCAACTTGACAACCGTAATCTACAATAATTTAAACATAACCACAATTACATTATATTTATAACTAGTTTAGTTTGTTTTAATCAATGCAACCAATTTTGGTTCCGTCTTTACCAACCAAACCTCTAAATTTGCAACGTTGTCGCAGTTCAGATCAAATAAATGAACTTTATATTGAGAGGTTTTTGGCAACAATAGTCAGGACAGGCCTCAAAATGTAATTATACTTTAAAAGGCTGTATGGGGAAAAAAGGCCACACAAATTTTTTTAATCTTCATAAAGAATATTTTAAAAAACAATAAATTTGGTAATATAAAATTTGTTATTAAAATAGCAACAATACAATTTTGTTGGGCCGTTCATTAAATGCAAGTTTACAACTGACAAAAAGTTGTAGTATTGTTTGTTTTAATTAAATTTTTGTTTTAAATCAAATTATAATTATAATTAGTGCCAACCCTTTTCTCAAAATATTCAGAGCTTACCTTGTGTTTTTTTGCTTTGCAGATTTAAACGATTTTTCTGAAAGAAATAAAACACAAAGAAATTAATTAAGTCACAATTACTTATATTTCAAAGCAAATCTAACCAGTATTAAAATTACTTTACGTTTTGCTATTTAATAAAACTAAACAAACGTCTGTTAAATAGTAAAACGGCGTTCCGTAAATTGATATTTAATAACGATTAAATATATAACTTATTTTACATATTTATATTTATAAAATTATTACGGAGGTATTATAAAATGCAATGCAATTTATTTCAAATATTGTAAAAATAAATATCTGATACAAAATTTGTTTGTTTAAAATACTCTAAAAGACTATTTAATTTTTTTCGATAAAAGTGAAAAGGATGTGTTATGGGTACTATACCCGAAATCTTCTTATGCTTTATAAAGCAATACACTAGTATTTACCGATATATCGGTTAATACTAGTGTATTGCCAGCAAAATCAAAAGGTCCTATAAACTTTTCAAAGATTGGATTGGATTTTATAATTTGTACATTTACTATTATTATATTATTTAACATTATTTTGACGATTTTATGACATTTGATAACTGTTAAAAAACTTAAAGCTGCACTGTTCAAAATGTCATGACCATTTTAACACCAAATTAACACCATACATGGTCTATATCGATACAAACCAAAATGGTGTTAAATATGGTTCGTTGGTCCAGTGTAAATTCAAATACTAAAATAGTGTAAATTTAACTTTCACGCATTACTAAAATAAATTTTACCTGGTGTTAATTGAACTCCTTTTCAGTGTTAAATATTATGTGTTTTTGGTCAAATTAAATCATACTACACAGAAAAAAGGAAAAAAAAGGAAACAGGAAGTTCCTTGACGCATTAGCAGTGGTATTATTCCAGAAAATTGAACCTTCAACTGGCTAGAGATAATGTTTTTAGTGCGTTCCATTAACTTAAAATACTTCAAGTATTGACAGCTGTTTCCACATATTTAAGGTCTCTTTAGTATCGAACAACTTGTAGTGTCACACCAAAGCAAAGGACTACCTGAGCTTATATACTCTTCATGTAAGTCAACAGAGGCGAGATTTAAGAACATCACGTGATCCACACCGCCTTTGCCGCGATCGGTACACACTATGCAACCAGGAATGCACGGCAAATTGTTTTAATCGTTTTAACAGAGTGCTTTAGGTTGAAGTTTTCTGGGTAAATTTAACCAATTAAAAAAAACAAAATAACTATCTGATTTAGTACCGTCAAGCTAATCTTTGTTTATATTAACCTTCCCATAGTTGATTTAAATAAATACTTATGGGTCAACTAAATTAATATAGTTAAATGAACTATTCTTTTTTTCTGTGTAGGTGCACTTCTCAATTTTTTTTAGATAAACACCGTTTTGGTGTTTGCTCTATATAACATTTTCAACCATACTTCATGGTGTTTATATTAACACCACTTGGTGTTGGATTTTGACACCATTTTAAGATTACTCTTTACACCACAGATATTTTAGACAGTGTATTTAAAAGAGTACAAAAAGTAATTAAAAAAAAAACATGCCAATTGCAAAATGTTAATAGAATGAGCGTGCAAATGAACATAGACCGTATTTAAGTACGAAACATAAGGACTTTTCTAGGGGGTGAGAATTCGTGAAACGGATCACTGTTTTCCCGACTTTGGAAATTACAAAAAACAATTATTGGGTTTTGTAGTACTCATTGATAGTAAAATATTCCCAAATTAAAAAAAATATATATAAACAATTGTAAAAGTTATTTAAAAAAGAACGTTTTTGACGATTTTTTTTCGAAAATCTCTCATGGGAATAAAGCCTTTTAATAAAATTTTACCTTTATTGAAAATTCTTTAAAACTTATCAAATTTTCATAAAAAATATAATTAAATTAAAAAAAAATATATTTTCAAAAAAAAATTATTTATAATAAACAATTTGCATTTTTATAATTTTCTCAATGCTCTTTTTGAAAATCGTATTAATTTATATTTTCCTTAAAGTATTTCCAATAAAAAACTAAAAAAAAAAAATTGGATTCTTAATTAAACGATTAATGACATTTGATTTTGTGAGCCGGCGCGACTTTTCTGGCCCTGGCGCTCGAGCGCGCTCCCGACGCGACCCGTCCCATTGCGATGCGTACTTTATTATCAATAACTAACTCTCCTATTCTATAATATCAAGTAATTGATTTAAAAATGATTTTGTAAGGGTATTAAATATATATATACAGGGTGTATCACTTTCGATGGTAGGTTAGACGTTTATGGAGAACTTTATGGAGAACGGCAAAAGATATCGAATTGAAATTTTTATAGGAATTATAATATCATTTAAACTATTTTTCTAAATTGTTTTGAACAAAATCACTCTTCCGGTTTTAACAGAAGCAATATTAACTTTGTTATTTTAAATGAATCATCACATTTTTTTACATTATCATTCCTTATAAAGTTATAGTTTTTGAGTTATTAATTTTTTTGTAAAATTCGGTCAGTTTCACCCTCAACAAAAAAGCTTATAACTTTTTTAATATTAGGTTTACTGATATTCGGTTGGATTTATTGGAATCCTGAAGCATTGTTTTAAATATTCCATGTAATTTATTGTATATTTTTACATAATTAAATATGAAATTATAATACCTTTTCATTGATTGATTGAACTATTCCCGATACCTAAAGTTAATATTAAGAAAGATATTTTACAATTACCCTAATAATATGAAGAAAAACTAATAAAATGTTGCTCACGTGTATTAATTTGGCATGAATAACAAAACATGATATTTATTATTATTAAAATAGAGGAAAATAACCACTCAAAAGAAGTTGATAATAGTATATTATGTATTAAGTTTTATAAACGGCATTTTAGTTACAAGTTTTATTAGGCACGAGCGAAGCTTGCGAGCAAGTGTTTAATAAAAACGAATGTCTAGAGAAGTTTATAAAACGAGTTGTATACTATACTTTATCTACGACGAACAGAAATAAGAATTTAGAGACAATTTTATTTCATAAAATTTGACATTTAACAAATTTAACCTCACTTTTTCGCAATTTATAATAATGCCAACTTCAGCCCGTGACTAAAATGCCCAAAAGTCACAACTCGTCAATGTAGGAGTAGATAAAAATATTTATTCTTAATGGATAACCAAATTAAAGGTACAACATACAACAAGTTTCTGCATGTTATAGCAATAAGTTTTTCATATTGTCCATGAAGAATGAAAAAGTTAATCAAAACTTTATTTAAATAGTGATTTTCCTTCATTTTAACTATTTTATTAACAATTTGCATTAATTTAAAACATTGCTTTTATTTAATTAATGAATTTTTAACCTTATTAGTAAATAATAATATACTTTTAATGAAGGTACCGGGCTTTCAATCAAACCGTTTATACACATAGCGACATATTTACTTTTTGTTTTGGTGCTTTTAAAAAATATATTGTTTTCATTAATATATTATTTTCTTGTCATATGAATGCATACAGTTTTTGAAAACTCATTCGTAGATTCCACTTGTATTGTTTATTAATTTAAAACTAATATTTAAAAATTTTAAATATTAAATAATAGGTATTGTAAAATTTCATTGTTATTATTTACTTTAGGTATAGGGAATAGTTATATTAATGAAAAGGTATTATAATTTTATATTTAATTATGTTAAAATATACAGGGCGTTCCATTAAAAATAAAAAAGTGATTGCTGTTTTAATTTTCCTACATTCACATTATTTTTTATAAAGTATCTTTTTAGAAATATTACAATAAATTACATGGAATATTTAAAACAATGCTTCAGGATTCCAATAAATCCAACCGAATATCAGTAAACCTAATATTAAAAAAAGTTATAAGCTTTTTTGTTGAGGGTGAAACTGACCGAATTTTACTCAAACACTATTAAGGAATGATAATGTAAAAAAAATGTGATGATTCATTTAAAATAACAAAGTTGATTTCGCTTCTGTTAAAACCGGAAGAGTAATTTTGTTCAAAATAATTTAGAAAAATAGTTTAAATGATATTATAATTGCATGCTATTTAAAATTTAAATTCAATATCTTTTGCCGTTCTCCATAAAGTTCTCCATAAACGTCTAACCTACCATCGAACGTGATACACCCTGTAATACAGGGCCTGTATAAATAAATATACGTATAATATATATTTAATGGTCGTACAAAATTATTTTTAAATCACAAGTACTTGATATATATATATATATATATATACTATAGTATTGTATACAATATACTATATATAGCAGAGTTATTAATAATAAAGTACGCATCGCAATGGGACGGGTCGCGTCGGGAGCGCGCTCGAGAGTCAGGGCCAGAAAAGTCGCGCCGGCTCACAAAATCAAATGTCATTAATCGTTTAATTAAGAATCCAATTTTTTTTTTAGTTTTTTATTGGAAATACTTTAAGGAAAATATAAATTAATACGATTTTCAAAAAGAGCATTGAGAAAATTATAAAAATGCAAATTGTTTATTATAAATAATTTTTTTTTATGAAAATAATTTTTTTTTTTAATTTAATTATATTTTTTATAAAAATTTGATAAGTTTTGAAGAATTTTCAATAAAGGTAAAATTTTATTAAAAGGCTTTATTCCCATGAGAGATTTTCGAAAAAAAATCGTCAAAAACGCTCTTTTTTAAATAACTTTTACAATTGTTTATATATTTTTTTTTTATTTTGGGAATATTTTACTATCAATGAGTATTACAAAACCCAATAATTGTTTTTTGTAAATTCCAAAGTCGGGAAAACAGTGATCCGTTTCACGAATTCTCACCCTAGGGTAAACATTGATGAAAAATTTGAAATCAAACGAAACGGACATCTTATGCCTGACTTAAATATTGAATTGTATTTCACAACTTATACAAGAAACTTTAATTTTGGTGGATCTGTGGCTGTGAGGTGAAAAATAGTCTATATTGTTTTGTGTGTACAAAAAGTAAACACTGATAATTTAGTGCATCTCAAACTGCCTGAGAATTCCAAACAGCATCTTACAAATCAAATTTGTCTAACCTTATTGGACAAGAGAAATATACAAGAACAGCTGGACATTGCATATTAAAACAACATTGCAATTCATAACGGAAAGGTAGATAAAAACAGATTTGTACTTTCTTAACTTATAACGAAAGTAAAAATTACGAATTAAAATTATTAAATATAAGTAAGTGCACAACATGTTTAATAGTAAAAACTGTGTTTCATGTTCAATAGGAATAAACAATATATTCCCCAAAAACGGAAATTTTCTAGTCAAAGTACAAATTAAAAACTGTGTATTTTTATAATAAAATTTGTACCTTGTATAAAAATGATTGTTTCGGTAATAACGAGCTTTCTTGTAGCGTTAAGTTAATGTAATGTTCTGGAAAAATAGTAAATAAAAATAAATGTACAAGATAATATACCAAAGGAACATTAAAGTTGAATTTTCTTTTAAATTATGGCAGTAAAAAACCGAGGGATTCTTTACATTTACAAGTAACTTAAATTATTGTTAAATTTATGGATTTTTTTATTATGTTGCACTAAATAAGAAGACTAAACAAAATATCTTTCAAGTTTAATCACATTATCATGTAAAATTTGACATAATTGTTTATTAGAGATGTATACTGTAAAATATAGAAAATATTTCGTGTTTTATCTCGATCAAGTGGCATTACGACTAAAATGACATGATCGAAGATAGCGCTAAAATGAAAAAAACAAGGTAGGCATTGAGAGAAAAGAAAATATAGGGTGGGTAAAAGACGGGGTACGTGTTCGATAAGAAAGTGCTGAAAAACTGTTGGGGGAATTTTAAATTTTTTGGCTACGCTTTGGTAGCAAGAATAAAAACTTAAACGAGAACGATGGTTATCTATAATTAGTAAGTCACTTGACAGAAATACGTTTGAAAGGCAAATAATAAAGGACGTTTTTGGTAAAATGAAGTATTCCTATTAATTTCTTTTGCTTGTTATATAAATACGATTCGCGTTAAGAGACTTCCATTTTGTTGTACTGGGTGCGCAAAAAATACAATTATAGATTTGCAAAAGATCTTATGACATGAGTTCTTTATGCTATTTTATCTATTTTGCAAAAATTCTATAAAAAAAATTAAATTTATTTTATATTTATCACAGTCATTGGTTTGACAGTTAATGTCAAAATCGATTCGCCATGCCGTCCTTAATTTACTTATTTACAATAAGCGGCTGTTAAGGCGTATTCATGCTCACTTAAAATAAGAAATAAG
The DNA here is from genome assembly GCA_921294245.1 of Brassicogethes aeneus. Classification (NCBI taxonomy): domain Eukaryota; kingdom Metazoa; phylum Arthropoda; class Insecta; order Coleoptera; family Nitidulidae; genus Brassicogethes; species Brassicogethes aeneus. Next base: position 8,212,502 of record OV121141.1, on the reverse strand, counting down.
GAATAAGAAATAAGATCGCGATTGATCGTTCATGCTGATAACATAAGAAATAAAAAATGTTGTCACACAACTATATTTTATTATAGTGGATTATATTGGCTATAAACGTAAACAATCGACAGCGACACTCAACGCGATTTCCAACACCATGGCTCCATGGCCAGCACATAAAACCCATCAAAATAATTCACAGACCCATTTTGGTCCTTTGCGCAGTTTTATAAGCAAAAATAAGAACCAAAGTTAAAATTTGTTATTCTTTATTCTTATTTCTTATTTCTTATTCCTTATTTTCATGAGCATGAACGCAACCATTAATTTACACAGTTTTAACTTTTGATCTTATTTCTTATTTCTTATTTTAGTGAGCATGAATGCGCCTTTAATGTTAAAGAAGAAAAAAAGGATTTTCCTTGGTGTTAAACAAAATTTATTGCCAGAAAAGTCTCCCTAGAAAAATCATAAAAATATTATAACAATATGCAAAATATTATGCTGTATATATTATGAAAGGTCTTATGACATGAGTTCTTTATGCTATTTTATCTATTTTGCAAACTCAAACTCAAACTTGATACATAATATACTATTATAAAGTGAGGTTAGAGCTTTCAGACAAATGTCAGATTATATTTATTTATTACTGAAAATTATTTAATTTTTGAGTTCGTCGTAGAAAAAGTAGGTATAGTATGCAATCCATTTTATAAACTTCTCTTGCTAAGCAAATGTTTTACGATTTTTAATTAGGCACGAGGGTAGCTTAAGCTACCCCCGTGCCTAATTAAAAATCGTAAAACACGTTTAATACATATTATAAGTCCTTTCAAAATTTCCTCTACCGAAAGCACATAAATTGTTTTTTTAAATTTTTTAAAATGCTATAGTTATTTACACTTGACACCATATATATTTGTATAATAAATATCTCCAAAATATAGTAAATAAGTAATACCCCATTATAGCACAGTTTGACAAACCTTAAGCATTTTACTTGATGTCTTGCGACATAGAAAACCCATTACATTTACTTCAGAGCACTGCCACTGCCAAACATTAAAAGTGTCAGAAGGGCGGCAAGAAGAAAGACCAAAGGCCGGCAATGCAGAGGCCCCTATCAGTTTTGACGTTGTCAGCAAGTAAAAGCATTTTCGAAGATAAGTTTCCCTCGGTTTACTGCATCACATACATATGTATACATATGTGTAATGTTTGCCTGCGTATGTCACTTTCACGTCAAGTGGCCCTACAGTAAATCCAAAAGACTAATCCAGATTAAGGGAGATATACAGGGTGTTTCCTACCGTTAAAATATGTGAAAATTAATAACTTGGGTAAACATACATTTTTTCTATAAAAAATTGCTCCATTAGTTAACAAAAACGTATACTTTTAAGTAAACTTTATCAAAACAGTAACATTTGTATTCAATCAGATTTTCAAAATATGCCTTTTTTACTTTGCGCTTTTGGAAATTTCCACTTATGGCCGAATATGGTATGCATTTAAACTAGATATGTAAAAAAACAATTTTTTTTAAGATTTGAAAAAAACATGAAAAAAAACTAGAAAAAAACTGATTTTTTCGTTTTTTCAATTGCGCTACAATAAATCATATTCTGTCAATAAATCAATCTTAAAAAATTGATTGTTTTTTCAAAATAAAATTTTGAGCAAAATTTTATGCTTTTATCTTTAAATATTATCGAGTATTATAATAAAGTGTATTTTAATAAGAAGAGTAGTTATTAATAGTATATTTTGTATCCAGTTTCATAAACGCCATTTTAGTTACAAGTTTTATTAGGCACGAGCGAAGCTTGCGAGCGAGTGTTTAATAAAAACGAATGTAAAGAAGTTTATAAAACGAGTTGCATACTATACTTTATCTACGACGAACACAAAGAATAATTTAAAAACAATTTTATTTGTTAAACATTTGAGCTTTTAACAGATTTAACCTCACTTTTTCCTATTTATAATAAAGCTAACTACCCGTGACTAAAATGCCCAAAAGCCACTAATGCTAATTTCAGCCCGTGACTAAAACGCCATCACAGTTTCTTAATCTGGGAGTAGATAAAATACTGTATTAGGCTAGTTTACTTGATAAGCGCATAATAGGAATATTTTTATTGGTTAATTCGGTGGTGATGGCGCGTGCATAGCACGTGACTGTAAATTTTAGTCTATAAACTGGACTGGAAACATAAAAAGTTGGGCAAATGAAACTAATCTTGAAAAAAATATATTAAATATGAAAGTTAAAAATTCTAACGGGAATTCCAATAAATACAACTGTCACCTTTTGTACTTTTAACATTTCCCGTGTAAGAATTTTTAATATTTTGTGATTATATTGTGCAAGGATATTTTCTTAACATAATCATATTTTGAAATTATTTTAATATTTTAAAGTATCAATAATTATAATTGTTAAGTTTAATTAAAATAATACCGGGCAATGTTAATGGTAAAAAATACTTCAAAAATGTTTACTTTATTGTAGTTTAGATGTCGCTTTATACAAATACCTATTTAATTTAAATAATTTTTTTAGATAAAATTAGATATACGAGGTGTGTTCAGGAATTGTTAAATTTCGCGGGTTCGGAGGGTCCGGTTGTCATAAAATTGACCCCGAAGTATGATAAAAACTTTAGCTGTTTTCATTGTTTACTTTGTCTGTACTTTGTCTGTGGCAGCCACTAAGGTTAGACGTGTTTTTATGAGCTCGGCGATTTTCGTTCGGTAAAAGAAATGGATCAAGGAATTTCGATCCAATTTTGTTAAAAAAATGAAATAAATTCTGTGAAATGATACCAAAGGCCTATAGTGAGTCTGCTATAAGTAAAACAAGAGTTTACAAGTGGTAAAAGAGTTTCCAAGATGGCCGTGAAGACGTTGAAGATGACGAACGCCCCGAACGCACAAGCACATTAACAACCGATAAAAACATGGAAAAAGTGGAAGAAATGGTTATAAACCATCAGAGAAGTCGCTGATGATGTTGATATATCGATTGGCTCATCCCATGAAATTTTTTCGAATGTTTTGGGTATTAAACGCGTGGCAGCAAAATTTGTTCCAAAATTGTTAAATTTTGAACAAAATTTTTGGCCAAAAACAATGCTGTAATGATGCCCCAGCCTCCATATTCGCCAGACATGCCTCTGTCTGACTTTTTCCTATTCCCAAAAATAAGGAGAACCGTAAAGGGCCGTCGTTTTGCAAGCATAGATGGCATTAAAAGCGCATCGCTGAAAGAACTAAAGGCTATCCCAAAGATCGAGTTTTAGAATTGTTTCGAGTATTGGAAGAAGAGCTGGCACATGTGCATAATATCCAATGGGGACTATTTTGAAGGCTACAACATTAATGTAGACGAATAAATAAATATTTGTTTCAAAAAACGAAAATTCCCGATATTTTCTGAACACACCTCGTATTTAGTTTATTAACTTTTCATTTAATTAAGCAATCGCCTAGTTTTTTCTTTTAAGTAATTACAAACAGTTTTTTATACCACTTTTAAGTGGTATGAAAGGTTTTAACCTTCCCAGACGAATAAGAATTATTTGTAAATAATTATTATTAATAATAATAATTATTTACAAACCGTACGGATTTTGATAAAAATTGACCGACACATCTCCGATTTGGCTGAAACTTTTTTTACGGATTCTATATCGAAAAATAAGAGACACGTGTCCGAGGATTTTTTTTTCTTTCGCATATTTTCGATAATACAAGTGATCAAAAATTTGAGAAAAACAAGGTTTTTGGCTTGGAGACCCATTTTCAAAAATTTATAACTCCGGTTCTATTTGAGCTACAAACATCTTTTTTTTTTCATTTTAAAGCTTAAGGACTGAATTTTAATAACAAAATATTTTTAATAAAAATTATTAACAAATTCATATTGTTATAAACAATTTCATTTTTTAAATCAATTTTTAACAATGGCCCCCACCTCGTATTAAGTTTTTAGTATTTTTATCGTATTCTCCGTCAAATTTTACATAAAAAACATGTTTTCAAAATATGGTACCTTTATTATTACTATTGTTAAAACATTAATTCATATTGCGCGACACATAAAAAACGGTTTTTTGTTAATAAAAAGAAAACTATAGCTCGGATAAAAAAAAGTTAAATATAAAAGTTGTAGATAATAAATAGATCTACAATTTTTGTTTTAACTATTTTTCGACATAACCTCACTTTTCAAATAAATTGAAAAAAATGTTAAAAATCACCTTTTTTAAATTTATTAGCAATCAATACCATGAAAAAAAAACATAAATTAATTATAAATTATAGAAAAATATTTTAAAAGAGGTGATTTTTAACATTTTTTTCAATTTATTTGAAAAGTGAGGTTATGTCGAAAAATAGTTAAATAAATATTGTAGATCTTTTTATTATTTATAACTTTTATATTTAACTTTTTTTGATCCAAGCTATAGTTTTCTTTTTATTAACAAAAAACCGTTTTTTTATGTGTCGCGCAATATGAATAAATGTTTTAACAATAGTATTAATAAAGGTACCATATTTTGAAAACATGTTTTTTATGTAAAATTTGACGGAGAATATGAAAAAAATATAAAAAACTTAATACGAGGTGGGGGCCATTGTTAAAAATTGATTTAAACAATGAAATTGTTAATAAAAATATGAATTTGTTAATAATATTTATTAAACATATTTTTTTATCAAAATTCAGTCCTTTAGCTTTAAAATGAAAAAAAAAAGAAGTTTGTATCTCAAATAGAACCAGAGTTATAAATTTTTGAAAATGAGTCTCCAAGCCAAAAAACTCGTTATTCTCAAATTTTCGATAGCTTGTATTAGAGTAAGATCACGTCAAGTGGACCCCCCATTTACCTCTTGATCGAGAAATTTAAATAAATATATTTTAATATAAAGTAGTCACCATCAATAATAAAACCCTAAAACAGTTTTTTGAAATTTTCATTTTAACACCATTTTTTTTTACAATGAAAATTTTGGAGACTTATAATTAAAAAATAGATAACAGAAAAACCGTTAGAGATATTTTAATAAAATTTTCAGGATTTATTGTTTAATATTCACATTTTCAAAAACAATTAAAAATTTTAAATTATTTATTTATTATCATATTTTTAATTAACTTTTAAATAAACAAATAAAAAATTTAATGACTTCTCCCTCAAATTAAAAATTTGTTTTATTTCATTTACATGCATTGTACACTTTAGTTAAATATTCTGCAATAAAATTTCACTGCCCGCTATTAGTTTAAACAATATGAATTTATTTATCCCCGAGCGCGAGCCATTTCGGTAAAGCGCGCTACCGCGCACCGTAGACTCGGCATCCGCTCCAATCAGTATTAATAAATAATAAACTGTCGTTGACAATAGAAAACCATGTTATTTAACAAATTTAATTTTTTTAATGTAATAATTATAACAAATAGATATTATATCTAATGTTTTTATGGTTTTTTTAATTATCTTTATTTCTTTTTTTATATATAAACAATAATAACAAATTAAGTTTAGAAGCCATTCAAAATTTTCAACAATTTTTTTACAATGAAAATTTTGAACTTTTAATTAAAAAATAGATGACAGAGACATTTTAATGAAATTTTTAGGATTGAAAAATAATTCAAAATTTAAAATTATTTATTTTTATTTTTAATTAACTTTAAAAAAAACAAATGAAAATTTTAATGACTTTTTCCTCAAATTATAAATTTGTTTTTTTTTTCAGTTACATGCATTGTACACTTAAGTTAAATATTCTGCAAGAAAATTTCACTGCCCGCTATTAGTTTAAACAATATGAATTAATTTATCCCCGAGCGCGATCGCTGTCGGTTCAGCGCGCTGCCGCGGCATGCCGCGCGCCGTAGACTCGACCACCGCTCCAATTAGTATTTATAGAAAATAAACTGTCTTTTACAATAAGAAACAATGTTATTTAAAAAAAAAAAAAAATTTAATGTAATTTATAACAAATAAATATAATATTTGTTTGTATTTATTATAAAGACTATAAACATTAACAAATAATTAAATGAAACATACATTTCCCCTCAGCATGATACTTTTTTATATTTTTTCTTAAAAATTTTAATAGTTTTAATTTTTTTATCTTTCGACAAAAGCTTACACTGAAGTGATACACCGTCTATATCTTTATAATGGTGAAACTGGCGGGTAATTTGTATAGTAACAGATTGTTGAAAACGTAGTTTGTATTTTTGTTCATGAGAATCATGTTCCTTTTGAGAGCAAAAACCAAAAGCAATTTTTTTAAATGAATTTTTGGCCCATTTAAATATTGACTCTGCAGTAGTAATGCGCTTATCATTGTCGCGACGTAGACTAGGTAGCACGATAAGCTTGTCTTTTCACGCTTCCTCATAAGCCATCACATGCTCCTTTACTGTGTGATGTGATATCACAGCAGGTTCTCAGTATAAAATAAATATAATTTTGAGAACCTGCTCCGTCAAAAAAGTTGAACATTTTTTAAATATTATTAGCTCCGAATTTATTTTTCAATTAACTTTAAATTAAAAAATAAACTGAGCTTGTGTCATAAGTAATTTTTTCTAAAATTATCACGTAATTTAAAAAAAGATTAGAGCATTTATTCACTCGCCCCATAATATAATAAATATTAATAAACATTATAAAGTTAATTAATTAATAAAGTAGTTAAACGCAAATCTACAAAATTAGAATTCTTGTGTTTAGTATTAATTAACTTATTTAACAAATGGCTTGTAAAATTCATTTGTTATTTACGTTTAAATAAAACAAAAATGGAGATAATTAAAAAAAAAACAATAAAAAAAGTAACCCGCCATGGGACATTTATGTTTCATTTAATTATTTGTTAATTTTTACAGTCTTTATTTATATTTAAAAACAAACAACATATAATATCTATTTGTTTTAAATATTACATTAAAAAAATTAAATTTGTTAAATAACATTGTTTTCTATTGTAAACGACAGTTTATTATTTATTAATATTGATTGTAGCGGATGCCGAGTCTACCGTATACGGTCCGCGGTAGCGCGCTTTACCGAAATGGCACGCGCTCGGGGATAAATAAATTCATATTGTTTAAACTAATAGCGGGCAGTGAAATTTTATTGCAGAATATTTAACTAAAGTGTACAATGCATGTAACTGAAATAAAACAAATTTATAATTTGAGGGAGAAGTCATTAAAATTTTTATTTGTTTATTTAAAAGTTAATTAAAAATATGATAATAAATAAATAATTTAAAATTTTTAATTTTTTTTTAAAATGTGAATATTAAACAATAAATCCTGAAAATTTTATTAAAATATCTCTAACGGTTTTTCTGTTATCTATTTTTTAATTAAAAGTCTCCAAAATTTTCATTGTAAAAAAAATTGGTGTTAAAATGAAATTTTCAAAAAACTGTTTTAGGGTTTTATTATTGATGGTGACTACTTTATATTAAAATATATTTATTTGAATTCCACGATCAAGTGGGAAATGGAGGGTCCACTTGAGGTGATCTTACTCATTATCGAAAATATGCGAGAGAAAAAAAATTCCTCGGACACGTATCTCTTATTTTTCGACATAGAATTCGTAAAAAAGTTTCAGCCAAATCTGAGATGTGTCGGTCAAAAGGTGTTCGGTTTGTAAAAGAATAAAGTGGTTATAGAAAAAAAATAAAACTAAATATACCTATAGTTTAGTAGTTTAGAGTAAAAATATTTACGTTAAATTTTCTTTCGTAAAAATTAGGTCAAATAAACGTAATTACAAAACTTTGGAGATGTGAAACTTTTTGGTTATTAACGAAAGTAAAACATTCATAAATAAAACTGTTACATATATGTTGTATACAACTTGACAAGATTTTTTATAAAGTACAAGATTTAAGGTATACCTAAAAATTAAGTAACAAATTTTATTTAAAATGCTGCTTGGGTTGGCACTGAATTAAACGCTCGGGCAATTTTAATGCATATGATTATCGATCGGGTGTGAATGTTTAAATGTATATGGTATTGTACCGGCTTCTTTTAACATTTTCCTCTGTAAATGTAAATCTGATGTAAATTTTTCGCACCCTGTAAAAATTAATTTTCAAAGGAAATAAATTTATGTGTACCTATGTTAAATTTTAAATAAATGTCACCCTGTATAACTTATAAACACCCTTCGAACTTATATAACAAACGCTTTAAGGCTTTATCTTGGGAATCCAGTTTATAGACATATCTTTGCCAAAAGACAGTCACTCAAACGCTTCAGGGAATGTATTGAATTTCTCAAAGTCAATAATACAACCGTGAAAGTGAGAAAATACAAACAAATACTACAGGGACTCCTAAAGTAAAGTTTGTCTAAGCCTTAAAGGTAAAATTATCGAGATACACTACATTCAAAGGGCACAATTTTTAACATAAATTGAAAATAATTCGACCAATATTTTGAGGCTATTGCCTCATGAAAACAAATTTTTTTGGAGAATTATTTTCTAATTTATTGAACTATCGAGTGGTATTCGAAAGATTATTTTTTGACGCTAAAAACAAGTCCAAATTCAATGCAATATTAAAAGCGTTGATTGAAAAAGTCTCCACTTAACGATACGAAACCAAAAAACGGTTATGATATTATGTATTATATATAATATTATGTTGCCATGAATTCGTAGATATATTTTGTCCTTTACTATTTAAAAATGCAGTTTTTTTAGAGGATTCAAATATAAAATTTTTCGATTTTAAGGTTATATATCTACAACTATTATTTTTCTTTTATAAGATGTTCATTAAAGTCTTTTTATATATTTTTTGTCTTTTTTCTGTAGATAGTTTAATTCTTAGTAAAATGCATTGTTGGACAAAATTGTAGAATAAAATGTCGAGAGTTATACAAATTTGAAAAAAACAAATCCAAGTTTACGTGCTCTCTAAAAATGAATTAGTGAAAAATGACTAATTTAATAGTTATTAGCCATGGAATACTATGGTATCCAAAAATTTAAGAGCCAATTCTTATGTAAAATTGTCCACTGAATCCGAAAATGTCGTCAAAAGTTAAAAAAAGTAGAACAGTTTTTGAGATTGTATAGTCAATTTTCCATTTAATATGAAATTGATTATATCTCAAAAACTGCTTCACTTTCATAATTTTTTACGGTATTTTCGGATTCAGAGGACAATTTTACATAAGAATTGGCTGTAAACTTTGGAATACCATGGTATTCCATGGTTAACTATGGTACAAGTGAAAAAGCAGCCACTAATAACTATTAAATTAGTCAATTTTGACTCATTCATTTTTAGAGAGTGTATTTTCAAGTATCTTAAAACAATGTTAATATTAATATTAATAGCTAACTTAGCTCTCAGAGCTTATATCACCTATTATTTTTTTTTCAATTTTTGTGAGGAGAAGAAGGCCAAATTAGCATTTTTTATTAAAAAATAATAAAAAAGTTGCCAAAAAAAATAATAGCAGTTTTTTTAAATTTTATTGTTAATTACATTTATTTTTACCATTCTTACATTTTTTCATTAATTTTTTATAAATAGTTTACAAGAAAATAATTTTTAAATCAAATGTTACATATTATTCTAATTTAATTGTGAATAAGCAAATGGGGCATTCCACGTTACTCGGTAATTTTTGTCCCGCCCGTCACAATTAAAAATTGTGAGTAAAAACCACAAGTTATAAAATTAATATTTTATAATATTATTTTTATTGTGCTTATAACTTATTAAAAGCATAATAAAACAATATTTTTAAATAAATTTTATAACGTGTAGTTTTTACTCACAATTTTTAAGTGTGACGGGCGGGACAAAAATCCCCGAGTAACGTGGAATGACCCAAATGTAGATTATAAATTTCTATTTAATTTTAATTTTTATAACAACGTCGAAAATTATGGGCTCACTTGAGTTTTCAATTTAAGTATAAAACAAAAATTAATAGATATTATTTTAAAATTTTTTATTGATTCTCAAATTAATAAAGGTTCCTTTTGGACCACCCTGTATATATATAATATATTATATATAGATATATAATGATTAAAGGAAAAAAACTTATAGCAAGAAAACCGTTTTACAAAGTATTTTCAATATTTCCAGATGACGCTTTTATCTCCCACAGGGACTTCTTGTAAGTGACAACCTGTTGAAATTTAGTTCACACATGTTTCACTTGGAATATTGTTATTCCCTCACCAACGCCCCATTTAAGTATAATTGCCCATAATGCAAATGTTAACGCCTAAAGATCAACAAGTTTCATTGTTATATGAGCATATTAAAATTAGAAGTTCGCAACCTAAGATTTTCCTGTACAAGGATGGGAAAAGCCGACCAGTTAAACAAAAATAACATAAAAAAAACAAAAAAAAATATGTCTTATTTTTGTCCTAAAACTGCATTAAAATCCGACCTTTTCTGCTTAGCATAAACAAAAGGGACAAATAAAACCGCCAAAATCCGGTCTGTCGTTATGATATTGTTTTTTGTATACCTTGATTCGGTAGAACAATGGCTCTAAAGCCCACTTGACTTTATGTGCCTTTTTTAATGGAACAATAAAGTTTTGAGGTTATGAATTATCAAGGATTATTTGTTTCTACTTTTCTCCATAAAATGGTGATTAAAGTACTTGAATATTTTATTCGAAAACACTGAAAAGCTTTTTGCTTTATTTTGTGGTTGTAGGGTAATTTATTATTTATTCGTCTACATCTGCATATAATTATTAAGAATAATCTTTATTAGATGTTTTCATTAATAATATACATTTTTACCTGTCAAAGAATCAAATGCAGAAGAAACTACCATTGTATTTTTAATTTTGAAACCGACGTTTTTAATTGCTTTTCAAAAAAATACACACAAAACAATCTTTTTCTACTCCCTCCTTTAAAACGCCCTTTATCGTACTTGTTTCCATGACACTAAGTGACCTTTTAAATACACATTGACAAGTTGTGGCTTTATGGCGCTTTAGTCACGGGCTCAAGTATACTATAAAACATTTTCTTTACTTTTACTGTGTTATAACCTTTATAATTGTGTTTATAAAATTTAAAAATTTGACATTTGACGGTGACACACAGATTCCCCTATTGTTTCATAGATGGCGCTCTATACAAATTTTTGATTTTAATCATTTTAAGATAATAATAAGTATTTGTCATAGAAAAAGTATGGTATACACCTCGTTTGTGAACTTTTCTATACACTCATTAATTTAAGCACTTGCTCGCAAGCTCGCTCGTATCTAAATTAAATTCGTGTATAAAATGGCGTTTATCAAACTTGATACATAATATACTATTATTTACAATACACAACATGTCCATTCTTTTAATATGTGTTTGATCGATGGGCTATAAAATAAAAAACATAAAAATTGTAGCTGATATGACGTACCTAATAAAAATGAGGGAAACTTGGTTTGTTATCGATTTTAGTGAAATGGATTGTAGAAAATAAATTGAAACCTTTAATTTAACAAAACCGAAAATTATTGCCAATGCTTGCAGGTGTAACTCAGGCATTTAATGGCCTGTGTAATTAAAAATCTACTGATTACAAGTTTGAACCAATTTTATTTGCGGCAAAGAAATAGAAAAGGTTTTTAGGACGAAATACGATTTTCTTTTTAATTGAAAATCGCCATTATATTTTTATATCTCAACGTGATGGAAACACCTTACACAAAAAGAGTTATTGTTTTTTCACTACAGCATGAAAATTTCTTAAATAATTATTTTCCATTTTCCATTAAGATCTGAAAGTTTAATTGAATTTTAATTTAGGCATAATCTAAGAAATTTTCATGTTTCAGTGAAAAACAACAATAGCGTATAATTCAGTAAGAAAGTAAAATTACTGAGAAACTTATTTAATTATTTAACTTGTGTCGTATGATATAATTAATACTTTGATAATAATTATCCTAAGCTTCTTTGTCTCTTATTTTAAAGCCATTAAAACGTTAAGATCTTTAATAAATAAACCCTTTTATTTTGATTTATTAATCCTCTTTTGATATGCTTTATTAAAATTTAATATTATTTAACTTCTAAAAGTTCTAACGATTTTTGGTTTCGACAGGTTTTTAGTTTTTTTAATATGTTGAGAAATGCAGATTGTTTTTCCAGTTTTAAAATGCAAAAATATAGTTGTAATTACGCAAATTTTCTCCAATTTAACCGACCATGTAGCTCTTTAAATAAAAATATACCCTTACATAGCAGTGGCGGCTCGTCGTATAAAGCAACTGATAATATAATTTGAAATTTTTCATACACTACTTATTTAAATATAAAACGTTTTAAAACTAATTTCCAGTCATTAAAAGTATAAAAAAAAAAACAATTTAGCGCGCACCCCTTCCAACTTTAATTCTAAACGCTTAAATCATTGCCCGACCGCATAATAGGGAAATAGTAATCCCATAAATTTGCGCTTCATATACGTCACACATTGCCGATACAACATCATGCTCCCCACCGCTGCACGGTGCTGCCGCGAATTTTTGTAGACATTGAGGCCCATAAAGGGGTGGGCTTGTACCACAGTATATGGAAGACAGCAGAGTCAGTCCCGAGATCTGTGCGGCTCGCTTATCAGCCGTTGTCAAAAACTGGGCGGGGCGTGGAATGGTTTAGTAAACAAAGCTTATTAATTAGATCTATGCGTGTTTATAGTTTCTTATTTCTGTTTAGTCTTTGCCTTAGCGTTAAAATGGAAAGTTGTGATAAAAATGCAAGCGTAAAATACATTATTGTGTTTTGAATTCATGTAAAAATAATTCAAATAATTATAAAAGATCATTTTTATTTTAACATATTATTATATTAACACACAAATACCACAGTATAAATCACAAAAAATATAAATAAAAATATTCATGTTTTTATCATACATAGTTCAGTGTTAAATCGTTGAGTTTCATATACCTACTGTGCTTGTACATTACTATTTTGTTGTTGTGTGGTTGTGCCTTTATTAATCTAAAAATAATTATTGTAAGATAGGTAAAAATGAGCAGTACCTCCTGGGTAATGTGGAAACCTGCTGAAGGAATAAATAAAAATCCCACCTCGTCCCGCACTTTTTGTATTATTCCAGCTAAATTTTGAATATTCTTCTCGTGAAAGAACCTATTTTTATTATTTCGATTATGAAGTGCTCCAAAAACGCGAGACCTTGAAAACTTCAAAAAAATTGCCTGCGGCGCCATATAGGGCCTCACCTTCATGAATGGTCACGAGCCGCCACTGTCACATAGAAGACAATTTGAACGGTTTCATGCATAATTTAATTAAAAATGAGATCATTCTGTATGATAAAACGCATATTTGTTTATTTAGGAACTGATTTAAATAAATAAACGAAGAGAAAAATTAATGTCCAAAAGTCTTGCAGCACAAAAACTACATTCAATTAAATCTTGCTACATTTAAATCCCGACAAATTAATCCGTTCCATTACAAGCTTTTACAATAATTATCTCGCGAATAAAGATTTGCATTCGCAATCAAAACAAGTAAAACCCCTAAAAACAAATCTTGGAATTGCGCCAAAATATTTAAGCTGGTATTTTACTAAGGCCAATATACTTTTAACTATGTTATTTACGAATTTAAATTTAACGTCGCGTTTACGAAGTTTTATTGGGCGTGAAATAAATTTAAATTCTTTGAGTAATTGTGTCGACAAACTTACACTAGGAAGAGTCCAAAAATAGATCTTTGTGGTACACTTTTGAAGGTTAATTTTTTTGCGGAATAGGACGTTTCTCGTTCTTAATAAAGCATGGAAAGCAAATTAAAGGTCGGCGAATTCGACGAGGCAATTCCTAAAATTTAAACGACAAGGTATTAGTTAAATTGCCTCTGTAAAGCGTCTTTGAAATTTTATTATCCCAGAAACATTTATCCTCAATTGCCTACTTTAAATACCGGCCCTAAATTAAAATTAATTACTGTTTATTTTCTTAATTAAAATTTTTCAAATTTTTACTCTGCCCACTTTGTTCTTAGTCAAGTCAAAATAAACAAAAAAATTGCCAAACACGTTTTCTAAATGTAAGAATACCTTTATTCTTAAAAAAAAATCACTTGATTTAAGTATAATTTGCTTAGGGTACGAATACATTAAATTTCTTTTAAATATTAACCTATCCTTAAATTGAAAAGATTTTATTTCTTAGATGATTGACCTAATATTGTCAAGGCTAAAACTAACATTAAAGTAAATATTAATCTTTCTTCAAACAAGCAGATCTTATTCTTGCCTGTTAAATGTTAATAAAGACTTTAAATAAAATAATATTATTCTTAATTTAAGATTAACCATCGATTAGACCGAATTTTGGAAAATTGAAAAATGTCCGAAAATTGAAAAATGTCCGTCTCGCAAACAAAATCAACGTGTCTAAAGGTTTGAAAAAATCATTGCAGTATATTATATACGGAGTGTGTTCAGAAAATAACGGGAATTCCTAAATTTCGCGGGTTCGGAGGGTCCGGTTGTCATAAAATTTTCTTTATTATGTTGGTATACATGCCCCCGAAGTATGATAAAAACTTTAGCTGTTTTCATTGTTTACTTTGTCTGTGGTAGCCGCTAATGTTAGACGTGTTTTATGATTTCGGCGATTTTTCGTTCGTTAAAAGAAATGGATCAAAGAATTTGTATCCAATTATGCTTAAAAAATGAAATAAATTCTGTGAAATGTTAACAAAGGCCTATAGTGAGTCTGCTATAAGTAAAACAAGAACGCACAAGCACATTAACAACCGATAGAAACATGGAAAAAGTGGAAGAAATGGTTATAAACCATCAGAGAAGTCGCTGATGATGTTGGTATATCGATTGGCTGATCCCATGAAATTTTTTCGAATGTTTTGGGTATGAAACGCGTAGCAGAAAAATTTGTTCTAAAATTGTTAAATTTTGAACAAAATTTTTGCCAAAAACAATACTGATGCCTCAGCCTCCATATTCGCCAGACATGCCCAAAAATAAAGAGAAACTTAAAGGGCCGTCGTTTTGCAAGCATAGATGACATTAAAAACGCATCGCTGAAAGAACTAAAAGCTATCCCAAAGATCGAGTTTTAGAAGTGTTTCGAGTATTGGAAGAAGAGCTGGCACATGTGCATAATATCCAATGGAGACTATTTTGAAGGCGACAACATTAATGTAGACGAATAAATAAATATTTGTTTCAAAAAACGAAAATTCCCGATATTTTCTAAACACACCTCGTATATAGGTAAATAGGTAGATAGGTATTTAAAACCAGGGCCGTGCGGTAGATTTTTTCAGTATGATGCAAGTTATTGAAATGCCGCCCCTTAAATGTTTTCTCTTTAAATTAATTAAAGATTCCGAAGAAAACTGCACAAAATGAAAATATGTTTAATTTGTAAAAAACATAAATATAACAGGACTTTAATATAATTTTATCCTTCTAACTTTTATTTTAGCAAATTCGTTAATTAAAGATGTGTAATCTAGAGTGGCAGCTAATGTAGATTCAATAGATAATAATGATAGATGTCTAAATTTTGTTTGGCTTATTGAATTTCCTTAGTAGTTTTTTATCATTTTTAATTTTGAAAAACTTATTTCCTCACTAGCTACAGATGCAGGGAGTGTTAATAAAATTCGCAAAACTATAAAAGCGTTCGGATACAAAGTAATTAAGTTATTTTGGCACAAGTAACTTAAACCGTCTAAAGATTTCATACAATATTTCAGCATCCGGGATACATTACGTATACGTAATGTATAACAACTATTGTTCTTCTTGTAGGTCATTTGCATTTATACACAGTAAAAAAATATTTGTTAATTTTAACCATATAATAAACCGATTTTTTGTTAATCCAGGTCCACATAACTTTTTGTTAAGTTTACAACCAACTGTATTTTGTAGATTTAATAACAAAATTCCATGTCAATTTCAATCATAATTCTTGAATTTTTTACAAACTCTTATGAAGACCCAATATCAAAAGTATTTGTTGTAAATTGGGAACTTTAAAAAAGAGAATTTGTTATAAGACATGTTGCTTTATTAAACAATTTTCTAAATAAAATATAATTAACACATACCGACATAAATGAACACAAAAATAACATACACAAAATGAAATAACACACCATTCTGAAATCATCAGATTATATAGAAATTTGGTACAATATAACTATCAGTACTTTTAAAACACTTACTTATTTACTTTAACTTCACTATAGTGATTAAAATTAGGCGATATATATATCGCCTAATTTTAATTTAAAAACCAATAATGACATTATAAACACTCCTGTCACCGTTAAATATTTTAAACAACCGTTGAAGCTGACACAACTTGTTGATAAGTGTGTTGTGCTTGGAAATGTTTTGATTGGCTGCCTGAAATCACGTGTACTTTTTCAACGGAATAATTTGTTAAACATTAACAAAATAATCTGTAACCTTTGAAATTAACAAAATGCTTACAATATTGCATTTTACCTTTACAAAACTTTCGGTAAAATATATTTCTTTGTTAAAATAATTACAAACCCAGGTTGTATATAATACCAAAGAATTACTCCACATAAACTTGCACTTGTTATTTGATATGCGGGGGAGGCGCCTTTTTGCGAGTCAATCTTACTTAATGCCTACGTTAATACCGGAATTACACAGATTAATCTAAAAAAGTGTCGCATAAAGATTTTTAAGTATTGAAAAATCTAAATTGTACCTATATATTTTTTTTGATGTTGCTGCTAATGCCGCCCCTTTACGGTGCCGCCTGATGCGGCCGCATCCTCGCATCATATCACGGCACGGCCCTGTTTAAAACATTGTAAAAAAGTTGTAATAAAGACAATGCTGTAGACCAATATCATTTTTTTTAGGTTAAGTTAAGCAATAATTGTTTCAAATATTGTCTATTTTTTTTTAACTTTTGCTCGACTTTAAAGGTTAGGATATAATGACCAAGTTTATTTTAAAAGGTAAAGTGGATTATCCTATCTATTTTTCTTTATCAGATAGCATAATCCACTCTTTATCTTTTGAAATAATCATGGTCATTATATCCTAACCTTTATTTAAAGTCGAGCAAAAGTTAAATAAATAATAGACAATATTTGAAACAATTATTGCTTAACTTACATAAAGATACCTTATATTTAATCCAAAAGTAAATATTGTATCGACAAAAATTATAACATTTTTATCAAAAATACTTTTTCTTAAATTAAGCATAGTGTATATTTTATTTGAGGGTGGCTTGCATTTAAAATAATATGATAGTTTTTCTTAAAATAATAATAAGTTTACCCTTGCATCTAATATTGAAATTATATTCAAATAAGTATAGGTTAGTTCTTGCACTCAACTCCCTATATCCTTCAAAGTATTAATTTGAATTACAAATAAGAATAAATCTATCCTTAAAAAAATAGTAACCATACTTGCGGAACGGTGAGATGAACATTTAGCTTTTTTTCCGTGTAAAATTGGTTTGTGTTAAATACACTATAACAAATAAAATATTAAAAGTCTTGTCCTGTTCTTGTTCTGGTAAAAATTGTATTCAAGGTCAAAGGTTAAAAATATAGTTTTTTTTGCATATTTCTTTTCATCGGTACCAAGTGTATTAGTAAAAAAATCTTACTTTATCAACAAAAACAAATAAGATTTAATTTAATAAGATAATTATTTTTAATGAAAAAGTTATTTTATATTTTTAAATTTTTAATAAAAAAATATTGCAGAATGGTATTCAGAGGATAAATCGATCAAAGTTAATTTTTTTTATTACAGTGCCATTTTTTACAAATATGAAAAAATGTTTTTACTAAAATCTACCTATTTTTAGTCGAATGATCCGAATCTGCAATAAAAAATAGGTTGTTCCTTTGGAAATATTAAAGTAACCCCATGCCCTCCCTATAAAGATGAGAGTATGGGGAAAAATGTTAGTAGGTACCTACCTACTTATTTATTTCCCCCCTCAAATCATATAATTTTTATTTTAATTTTTTTTCGTAAAATGCCCATTAAATTTACGTAGATATTTTAAAGTTTCAAGTTAAAAGACTCACCCTGTATATTAGAGTGATTCAAAAAATCGGATGGTATAAACTGGACCAACCTGTATATTTAAACTGAAAATTTGGTAACCTAAAAAATGTCAATTTCTTGACATAACAATTCTAAAAAGTCACGCAAATAAAAAGTAAAATGTCCAATGGACGCAACAGAAAATTCTTCAGTAAATAATAGAAAGAAATCCAGAAAAACGGATTTGGAAAAATTCATAGATTATTTGGAAAATGAGCCCGTTTCCAAACAAATTTTAATTGGAGCGTCAGTTGGTTATATTGGAGGAGCCCTAGCTTATAATATAGGCAAAACGTCAGTGGTTATTTTGGGGGGAACCATTGCTATAGTGTATTTTGCTAGCAAAAATGGGTAAGAAGTTTAATATTTCAAAACATGTTTACAACAAATTTAAAAATCAAATTTTATTCTAAAGTTGCATCTTTTAGGTATGTTATAGTAAGACATCAGCATGTCAACAAGAAAGTATGCGATTTTTCGAAAAAAATACAGAGAAACGTGCCGATTTGGATTGATAAAATATACGAATTATTTCAAACGAATTTAAATGTTTCGTGTGGATTCTATGCGGGATTTATTTTGGCTTTAATGGTTTCATGAATAAAAATAATTTAAAAAATGTGATAATTTTTAATTTAAAAGTATTTTGTAGCGATATCATTTAGGCTTAAAACTGTAAAGAGCAGTCACTTTTTAAGCATGTTTGCAATGATCTTTTGATTTTGTCGATAAACTAGTATTGGCAAATAAAGCATTTGGGTTGAGTACGCATAAAATATCCTCTTTACTTTAACTGTAAAAAACTGCCTTCATATCGGATTGAAACGGTTGTTTAAAGGGGAGAAATTTCGATTTTTAGAGAAAAATATGATTAACTACACGGTAAAAAATATTTGTTAATATTAACTAAATATTAACCACATTAATCTAGGTCCACATAACTTTATGTTAAGTTTACAACCAACTGTAAGTAGTTTGTAATTATAACAAATATTTTGTAGAACAAAAGTATTTGTTGGAAATTGGAAAAAGAGAAGAATTTTAATAAGAAATGTTTCTTTATTAATCAATTTCCTAAACAAAAAAATGAACACACCATTCTGAAATCATCAAATTATAAAGAAATTTGGTACAATATTGTAACGTTTTTAACTGTTCGTAGTGTGAATAAAAACACGCACTGGTTAATTAACGAACTTAACTATTTATTTATTAACTTAACTACACTTAAAACACTATAAAACTAACTAAACACTTAACTACTAATTATTTATATATCACTATTGTTCAAGAGTCTATTTATTTGCACTTATATTTATTTATTTCACCGCGAATACCAAATCTTAACTAACTTGCTCTGTGCTGCTCCGTTTCTTATATATTACAGCGCCAAGGTCTTCTGGAACATTCCAGCGAGCTCCACACTCTCGATTGTTCGAGCGCTGAGTCACCGGCGATGACTCATCGGCGATGACTAACCGGCGATGAGTCATCACTCCGATATCCAGAGCGGTACTCGCTACATTGCCCCCGTCTTAAAACATTTTCGTCCCGAAAATGGTCCTCAGCTCCATGGCGATATTTGCATAGAGATCCAAACTTGCATTGTGACGTCCTATAGAAGTAGCAGTCTACGGTCTTCCTTCCGGATGTTCTTTTAGGGTTGTGGCAACAGACAAGAATGTGTATGCCACTACATCTGAAGATAACTTCCACCATGCTTCTAATTATTCTCCAGTCTAAACCGTCAAGTCCACAAGCAATCTTCGGTATCGCCAGGTTCATGATGTCCTTGGACAAAAAGGTATCCCTCAATTTATTTAAGGCATTCCATACGTCACGGTAGTTTGGCTTATGATGGGAGAGCTGCTTCGTTACCAGATAGAAGATACTTCTATTGCCTATCTGCTCATTATCCACAATTTCAAGCACCTCTCCAACTTTGGGATTCTGCCTTCGTAGCTCGTCGACCCGTCCAAACTTGTTTTTAAAGACAACCGCTATTCCCCTGGACATCCTTAGGTCTTCTGCAACACAGTGAGCCAAGGAGTAATCGGCCGAAACCGTGAACAGATCTTTTTGTTCTTCTCGAGTGACACCATACCGAGCTTTTTTACCGCTCGAATATAAATACATGAAGTCTTCAAAAGGCAAGTCGTCTTCCGGCGGATTAACTCTCCTTACTCTAGCATCGTCTATTTGAGCATTGTTTCCAGCGTAAGGGGCCAATCGGTTGAAATGGATCACTTTCGGCTTTCCTCTTGGTTGTTTTCTGATCCTGTAGATGATGTCATTTATGCGATCGATGACTTCGTATGGTCCTTCCCAAGAAGTCTGCAGCTTCGGTGAATAACCACGACGGCGCTGAGGGTTGTATAACCAAACTAGGTCTCCAGGTTGAAATCCTCCATTTTCCGCCTTGGCTCCTGCAGCTCTTCTTTGCCGCCTCGAATTCCAAAGCTCGAGCCAATGCATCAACCAGTTGGCTCGGACGAGCCAACGTCAGAGCCTGTCTTGTTTCGTTGTCCCGAAGTCCATCCAAAAAGGCTTGAACCGCTAATCGTTCCATAACGGTCGTTGGAGTAGCTGGATATGCTAGCCGGACCAAGCTTGCAATATCAGCCTCAAATTCTTGCAAAGTCTCGTTAGATTTCTGGCAGCGATTCTTCAGTTGGGAATGGTACACATGTTCCAGATGTGTCTGGCCATATCGCAGTTCCAGATGTTTAACCAACGCTTCGTAATCTTCTTGTTCGTTGGGAGAAAGTGTCTGCAAGATGTCGGTTGCATCTCCGCGTAAAGCCAGAGTCAATGCTGTAGCTTTTTCTTCTGGTAGCCAGCCATTTGGTTTTGCTGCTGCCTCAAACTGACGGATGTAGTTGGTCCAAGAAGTTTTTCCATCGAACTGAGGTGGTTTCATTCGAACTCGGCTCCCCTCCGGCATTGTTCCTGGTTCCGCCAGCATCATGGGTAGATTTACAGCTGTCAGTTTACTATTTATTTCTTTAATTTTGACTTCCAATTTATCATCCAATTCCATCCTTACGTCATTCAATTCCATCCTTACGTTATTTAATTCCATCCTTACGTCCTCTTTTAATTCCTTAACATTATCTAGAATCTTCTGTTCCAAACATTCCTTTAAATTTTTTGAATTTTCCAGAATTTTCTGCTGTAGTTCGCTAGAATTTTCCAGCATTTTCTGTTGCAAATCGTCCTTTAAATCGTTGACATTTTCTAACATTTTCTGTTATAACTCGTTAGAATTTTCCAGCATTTTCTTTTGCAACTCGTTAGAATTTTCCAGAATTCTCTGTTGTAAATCGTTGGAATTTTCAGAATCTTCTGTTGTAAATCGATTTTTAAATCGCTAGAATTTTCTACCATTTTCTGTTGTAACTCGTTAGAATTTTCCAACATTTTCTGTTGTAACTCATTAGAATTTTCCAGAATTCTCTGTTGTACATCGCCAGAATTTTCTAACATTTTCTGTTGCAAATCGCTTTTTAAATTTTGCAACAATAAATGCATATCACATGAACCTTCAAATAAATACGTATCTGGATTTTCACCTTCCTGTTCCAACGCTTCTCGAAGCCGCTGCTGCAACACATTCTTTTTCCCAGTTGTTTCACATTCTCGTTCTTCCAGCTCCCGCTTAAGGTCCGCCACTTTTAAGTCCATTAACGAAACCATTTTCGCGAAGTTTCACACTAATCCCACTTCTGACACCAATTGTAACGTTTTTAACTGTTCGTAGTGTGAATAAAAACACGCACTGGTTAATTAACGAACTTAACTATTTATTTATTAACTTAACTACACTTAAAACACTATAAAACTAACTAAACACTTAACTACTAATTATTTATATATCACTATTGTTCAAGAGTCTATTTATTTGCACTTATATTTATTTATTTCACCGCGAATACCAAATCTTAACTAACTTGCTCTGTGCTGCTCCGTTTCTTATATATTACAGCGCCAAGGTCTTCTGGAACATTCCAGCGAGCTCCACACTCTCGATTGTTCGAGCGCTGAGTCACCGGCGATGACTCATCGGCGATGACTAACCGGCGATGAGTCATCACTCCGATATCCAGAGCGGTACTCGCTACAATATATTAAATAAATAAATAAATTAATTTTATCAGTATTACTACACGGAGAGAAAAGTATAATGCTGATTACCATAATTATAATACCCTTTACTATAATTTATATTACTATTTGGGACAACTATCTTGTATATTGCCAGATATACTATGCATATTTAGTAATTTTTAAATATCCATGTATGTTAAACCTTAAGGTAAAATATTATTATTCTCAACCAATTTTGTTTTTAATTCTTATTATAATTAGATTTTTTCCATTACTTATAAGTATAGTAAATTTTAAAATATTATGTTGCCATTTTAAATATAAAATATTTTAAAATCGAATATTTTTATATGTTAACAATTAAAAATTGTAACATATTTATTGTACTTTTTAATATACAAAAATGTTATGAGAAAGAATTGAACCTACACCTCGCCAAAGTTTTTTGTTTTGAGTGCGTTCCATCAACTTCAAATACTGACAGGTGTTTTGACCTATATTGGGTATCATCAGTGTCGACACGACACTGTAGAGCAACTTGTAGTAGTGGAACACACCCAAAACAAAGAAATACCTGAGCTTATATAACATGGTTGGTAAGCCAACAGAGGCGAGGATGTAAGAACATCACGTGATCCACACCGTCTAACGACGCGTCGCGACGTGGCCTTTGCCGCAATCGGTACAAACTATGCAACCAAGTAGGTTCAATTCTTTCTTATAAGTATTACCAGTAATGGGTCAAGAAAGTTTATTGAAGAAACTAAGAAAACTGAATGTTTAAAATGTCATGAGTTAATATATTGTATATTATATTTAAATATATTGTTTATTTACCTTAAACATAAAAGTATCTTTATTTTTACTATATTTTTTATTAATGTGTAATATATTATAATATTAGATGTACACCTTACATTTGATTAAATATTACTATTTGTAGTATAGTAAAATCAATTTACTATAATAATAATAATAATCTGTAACCTTTGAAATTAACAAAATGCTTACAAAACTTTCGGTAAAATATTTTCCTTTGTTAAAATAATTACAAACCCAGGTTGTATACAAACAATTTTGTAAAAATTAACTAACTACAAACTCATGTTAACAAATCTTATTTTTATAACAGTGTATACAAATATTTAAATTAATAAGGAATAAATTATTTGTTATACCTAATAATAATTGTCGTGTTTTTGAATAATATTATATGTACTTCCCTATTTAGTACAGCATTAATAATTAATCAAATTATTCGTCATGGCACCGACATTTTCTCTAACCATTAAACCCTTAAATTTCACAAATTTACACGTTAAAACATAACAAAACACAGCATAACATGTTTAAAGAGGGGGTGTTTTAGGGATCGTTGTGGTGTCTAATTTGATCATTTATTAATGTATTCACGTCATTTTCTAACGTTCCGCATAACCAAATATAGTGTGTTAACTATTTTCGAGTGTATAATATCATTATTTCCCCCATTTCACGCCAAATTTGCTTCAATATAGCGAAAATCGTCGAAGCGCACATGTAGTCAATAGCACGGAATTTTAAATGAATTTATCAAAACTCGGCATTTAACGTTAAAAAGTTTTTGGATTGGATTTTATTTTTATTCGTTTTTTCCCAAATTGTTTTTTTTTTTTAGTCTTGTCTAAATTATTTGTTTACAGTCTACAATTTTGATTTTAATGACATAAGAAAAAGTTCATTACTCACTAGTATAAAATTTCCGCCATTCAACCCCATACATACATACATAGTACAGCAACTGTTTAAAGTGTTTAAGTAGGAGTGAAGTTTCTTTCGATTTTATAAATTAAAATTTCTATCATTTTATCAATAGAAAGCCACAATTGAGGTGTATTTGTCACAGTTTAAAATAACCCTCATTGCTTTGTTTTGGAGCAACTGTAACTTATTAACTAATTTTTTGTTGATGTGATCAATAAAGATAAACAATACTTTATTAAAATGTAGGAAATTAATTGTATTATAAACTAACTTTTTAGTCCAGAGAGATAAGTTTTGATAAATTCTGTAAAGATATCCAATTTTTTTACACAAGAAATCTAGGTATTTTTAAAATTTAATTGAGGATCAAGAATAACAATGACAATATAGTATATTATGTATCAAGTTTGATAAACGCCATTTTACACACGAATTTAATATAGGCACGAGTGAAAACGATTTTTTTGCTTTATTTTTTGGTCCACGGAATGTTCTGACTTAACCACCAATGAATAAATGTTCTAAAAGAATTTGCTATTGTTTTAAAAAAAAAAAATTTTTTTATACTCTACATCTATAGGTAAATTTAAAAAATCTTGAAAAAAGTGCTTTTGGTATACTTACTAATTGTCATTCAGTTGCTAATTTTAGTCCAAGGAAACATAAAAAATTAGGCAAATGGGACTAATCTTGAAAAAAATCCCAAAATTTTGAAAAAAACCATTTGAAAAAAACCATTTGAAAAGAAAACAATGAAAAAAAACCTGAAAAAAAAAACAAAAAAAAGGACCGTTTTTTTTCAAGTCGCATCTCTAATTTGGTCTTTTTTAAATTTAATTTTAATTTATACTGACACAGCCAGTTAAATAAATAAATATCCAAATTCTTTTTATTGCCTGGAAGATAGAAAATGTTATGCTTTAAAATCTTTCTAAATTATATATACTAAATGTTTTGTATAGTAACAAGTTGCAACTTACAACAATCTAAAAACCAAAACTTGCTTCAGGTCTTGACAAAGACCAAACTCAAGACTAGATTGTCCTGAAGTCTAGAACTTTGTCTCAATGTGCGACTTTCCCGCTTATGCGAATTTGAGCAGGCAAAACGACTACCTAACCGTTTTGTCTTTGTCATTGAAGGTGACGACGCGTAAAGACGTCTTGCGTCGCTTGAAACGACGTCTCTTCCTCGTGATTAATAGAGTATACTTTTACAAAGTATATGGACAAATTATCACAATACCTTGCCGTATATTCTCTGAAAGAATTTCTTTCCAAGGAACTTTGTTGAAGGTTTTTGCAAATAACAAAAAAGTAATCATTTGGAAAAACTATTTAACTTCTTTATTTCACGTGCGATTTTTAAAAATTCGATGTCATTTTAAAGCCAGCTTTGTTTTATTTCGATCCGGAAATATGGAGTTTTATTTTTGCGTCAATAAATCCTTAAATCTGTCTCGTGAGTGCCAGATTAATGCCTACCATGTATTTCGTATGTGTTTTCTAAACCCAAACAGGATTAAATGCGCGCTCGATTTGGAAAGGCAGCCTTGGGATTACAAAATCGTAAGTACGTGTTAGAGTTAGTAGGAGAAATAGAGAAGGGGTAGAGGAGATATTTGGGAGCATACAGGGTCTGCAAAAATTAACCAACATTTTATAATAATTTTATAATAATTGTTAAAATCAGACAAAACCAACAAATTAAAAAAATGCAAAAAGCTGAAGTTAATTGTTAGTTGTCAAATGTCATACAATCGTTAAAATAAAGTGCCATTCTTGTGAAATAATAATGTGGACATTATTTTATTATCTTAATAGAAAAATAAAAAGTATAAAATCGTTTCTTAACGCCAAACCTATTTGAAAATTATATGTATGTGCAAGTTTGTACTGACCTTTTGGTTTCGCCGGCATTAAACTAGATTTAACTGAAAGCATTAAAAATTTCTGCTGGATACTCCATAAAACCCTCTCTTCACTTTCACTGAGAAAAACTGTTAAACGGTTGTTGGTCGAGTGAGCTTGCGAGCGAGTGCTTACCCAGCAAACACAACCGTAAAGGTTCTGTAATGGCCCTTTAAACGCGTGCCTTTAATAAACTAAAGACCCTATAAAGGCTGACTTTAATGGACCTCTACATATTATGTCGCGTTCACCTTTTATGGGCATGTAACGGCAGTCGATAAAGACACTTACAAGAACCGCTAAAGGTTCCGATATGGCAGGTTAAAGGTACAAATGTGGCAAGCTAAAGGTTCTTATATGGGGTATTAAAGATTCTATAGCGGTTAGTTAAATATTCTTTAATGGATAAGTAAAGTACCTAGTATGTCGGATTAAATGTGGTACCTACCTATATATTAATAGTAAATTTACTAGGTACGGATATTCCATGATAATTGAAATATTTTATCCCGACCGATTTTTGACGGTATACCCTATAGGGATAAAAAATTCCCAAATATCGAGTAATATCCGACCTAATAAATATATACTTACCAAATTTAATTCACCATAATAGATAGGTACTTTACTATATACATAGATAACAGTCGGGACAAAAATTTCGTTATCATGGAATGTCCCTAAAACGAGGGGGTAACAACTGAACCAAAATTTGTACATGTATTGCGCATTACGTGCCTTTTTTATAGTAATACCAGTAATACCAGTGTAATGTCAGTAATTCCAATGTAATGCCAGTAATTCCAGTATAATGCCAGTAATTCCAGTGTACTGCCAGTAATTCCAGTGTAATACCAGTAATTCCAGTGTAATGCCAGTAATTCCAGTGTAATGCTAGTAATTCCATATTTACTCATACATACTCTCTAAAAATGAATTAGTCAAAAATGACTAATTTAATAGTAATAAGTGGCTGCTTTTTCACTTGTAACATGGTTAACCATGAGATACCATTGTATCCCAAAATTTAACAGCCAATTCTTATGTAAAATTGTCCCCTGAATCCGAAAATGTCGTCAAAAGTTAAAAAAGTAGAACAGTTTTTGAGATATAGTCAATTTTCCATTAAATATGGAATTGACTATATCTCAAAAAACTGCTCAACTTTCATAATTTTTGACGGTATTTTCGGATTCAGGAGACAATTTTATATAAGAATTTGCTATAAAATTTTGGGATACCGTGGTACACAGAAAAAAATATCGTACCTGATATTAATGTCCTACGATCATTAAGTGCAAAATCATTACGATAATGTCCTTTTCATAGTATTAATGCAATCAAGTAATTATGATAATGCTTAAAAAATATGAGTTAATGTAATATTGGATTGTCACAATGTCTGCCTGGTCATTATCCTAGTGCAAGAATTTTATTATTTTTTAGCCAAAATACATTAAGACAATGATATTTTACATTAATACGATGATTATTTACATTAAATCAATAACCTAGAGTACATTAGTTAATCATTGCTCAGTGATAAAATTAATGTCAAGGCTTAATAGAGTAATACTCTAAATGGTATAATTTAATAATCTAAAATTATTACATTAATGCCTATATATACATCAACTTATGTACCCTTAGCAAAATATAATGCCCTAACATATTAAATAATACAACAAATCATAACTGTATCGCCAAATACGTTGAGCCAATGTCTAAATACATTAATATTAGGCCCTGTTGTTTCCCACCACCTAAAAGTGCAAGTAAGAAAACAATTTAACAACAGTTTAGTATTCCTGTTAATCCTGTTGCGACGTGCTTGCCCGCCCATCCCGATTGTTGTGCGTTTAGGTTTATTATTATATGAGATATAAATTAGAATGTAAGTAAGACAATGTTAAAAAGTTAAGGTTTATTTATGTTTCATAATTTTTTTCTAATAAATATAAGGATTTTAAATTACCAAGGGTTTTTATTATTTTTTTATATTAATCTTTAGTTTCATAATATTTACAAAAAGGACTAGAAATATGTAAAGTTCCAGTTCCAGTTTTGCGGTGGCCCGGACATAAACCCTGTAGAAAATGTTTGGAAATTTCTGTAAAGGGAACTGGCTAAAGAGAACATCACCACATAAGTAATATTAATAGTAATAATTATTAATAATTTTTTTACATATTTCTAGCTCTTTCTGTTAACTGATCAACAAAAAAAATGATTTAATGTTAAAACTTGAGGTAAGTGTAATAATTTATATATATATACATATACATATACATATACATATACATATACAGGGTATCTCAAAAGTTAAGGACAGCAGAAAAGGGGTGGATAGAGGATGGGATTCTAAGTCGAATGGTCTTTGCCGTTTTTCAATCGACTTAAAATTCCATCCTCTATCCATCCCTTTTCTGCTGTCCTTGACTTTTGAGATACCCCGTATATATATATATATATATATATATATATATCGATATTTTTCCATCCCTTATTTCAGGCCTACTATTAATGCTTCTTTGCATTATGATAATGCTAACAGATCATTAATTAATGTATATTAGGTGATTGGGATAATGTTCTTTAATTGTTAATTGATAAAAATTTATTAATTGGTTGATGTTTACTGGGCATAGAATTAATGTACTAGGACATTAATCCATGTCAATGGTCATTAATATCAGTACTTTTATTTGAGATCTTCCTGATTAAAATCAATGTCCGCCAAGCATTAATATTACGTCCTTGTACATTGAGTAATACTTTAAAAGCATTGTGGTAATGATTTTGAGCATCGGAGCAAAATTAATGTAAAAAATCATTGCCTTAATGTTTTTTTTTATTAATATTACGTACGTTTTTCGTTGTGTGTATTCCATGGTTAACAATGGTACAAGTTAAAAAGCAGCCAGTAATAACTATTAAATTAGTCATTTTTGACTAATTCATTTTTAGAGAGTACATTTTTGTTGGAAGAAAATAATATAAAAATAAAAGAAATCTTGACAACATCGATGAAGGGAACGCATTATCTTCACAGAATATTTGTATGAAACAAAATATAATATACAGTTTGGGCATAGGTATTTATTATTTTCTTTTATTACATATATACAAACATACACATATATAGGTACCTACAACTAAAACATATTCTTAAACTATTTGTTCACGCGAATAAACATTTTAGTCGATCATATTTTTAGTTAAACATATTTTTCTTAACATCTTTGTAAAGTTTAATAATTGTTCATTTATCGTGTCTTGATAGTTGAAATGGTCCTGTTCCGATTATTTTTATTGGTCCAGTCGGTTTTTTTAATAAATTCCGTATACAAGTACTTTCTAGTCTGCTTCTAAGAGTTCAAAGAGGTAATTTCTTGCAAATAAATTTATATTTTCAATATGAATATCGGTGATTTTTGATATCGAATATAGGTTGTCATAACCAGTGAAAATCATAAGGTTTTTTTACATGTAAACTGGTAACTGAAAACCATGTAGTTGAACTTTACTAATACATGCATTAACTAGACAAATTGATTCTTTTTCTGATCAAGACATTCTAAAAGATCAAATAAACTATAAAACAAGGGACAGAAATAGCTGGGTCAGTCCATATCAAATCACCCGAAGACCTTTTCCTCACCATCTCCGATTTTGATTATTACTGGTAAATTTGTTTTAATCATTAAAAAACTCAAAGATCCATTTTTTTGTAGGTAATAACAAGTTTGTTAAAAATCAAAAAATTGCAATATGTCAAATACTATTTAAAGTAAAAGGTGGGTCCTCTTTTAAAGGTCTTTTAGGGGCCTTTTTATGATATATCACATAGACTAATTTTTTCATCATTTTGTCAAAAATGCCTTTTTTTATTTTTTTAAGAAAACTATATTTTATTGCAGCATACAGCATTGAATTACTATAAAGGAATTGAATTACTTTAAAGGAATTGAATCCTTTGAAAAATAATTAAATTTCTCAAATATCTTAAAAACAATTACCAATTACAATTACTTTCTAGAAAGTAATTGAAGTGCCAATTATTTTTAAGGTTTTAAAAAAATAATTTAATTAAAGTAATTAAATTATTGTAAAGTAATTTAATTACATTTTCAATTACTTTAATTCAAGTACTTGACAGATATTGCTATTTTTGTACAAGACCCAAATCGGCAATTTTTCAATTTTCAAAAATCAATAAAACAAAAACACGTCATCGAAGAAAAAAGAAATTTGGGGTTTTAATTTACCAAAAATCATCAAAATCAAAGTTGGTAAGGGAAAAAAGTATCCATTTTTTGGTTTATTTCGAGTTTCGGTTGATTTAATATGGACTGAAATAGATGGAAAATATTAAAATTAGCAAGAACTCAAACAAGGACAACTAAATTCTATTAAATTTTGCAAAAATTACAAACATTTCTTTTCTTGCTCAATTGTCAACGATTGCCAATATGTTGACGAAAAAGTGCGGAAAGAATTAGTACCTAAGCTCGCAGGAAATAAAAACTAATATGTACACATAATTATAATTATGAATATATGCATAAGCCATAATATTACCACCCAGCTCCAGAAGATTTAAGTTTTTTCTATCACAAGTTTAAAAATATTGGGTGAAAAATACATTTTTTCTTAAAAATGTTAATCTATAATTAATTTTAATGTTAAAGTCAGGAAAAATGTAAAATTATTTACTTACATTGTGGTTTTACTGTAATTTAATACGTTTTGTTTTAATTTTTTAAAGAATTTGTCATGACAAATGTATGCAAATCTTATAATCTAAAATTATTTAAAGCAGAAATGCCAATTTTCGATTTAAAATACAAAAATCTTGGGCCCGTATGGATATTTAGCTTTTAATACGGCCTTGTTTTCGTCAATCACGTGAACAGAGTCTACATGAAGTTCTTGTTAAATAAAAATACACTTCATCCTGGGTAGAAACGCTTCTTAAAAAATTTCAGGAAATTTTTAAGGAGAACTGTGGTTCTTGGGGTAATTCCCTTTCTTAGCAAATGTTCTAAATGATGAGCAAAAACTAAATATCTTAGTAAAATTAAAAATACCTATAAATGATTTTATTTCACTTACCTACCTCGAGCTTAAATTTAAATACCTATAGGTATATAGGTATATATATAACTAAACAAACACTGCAATTCACAACCACAAAATTCAACCTTAATGCCATAAAATACGAGCGTAATGCCGTAATTCGTACGTAATGCCGTGAAATTTGTAAGTAATGCAATGTAATGCCGCCTAATACCAGCGTAATACTGCGGAATGCCAACATAATGCCACATAATGCCGGTAATGTCATGTAATGCCGCCGTAATGCGGGGTAATGCCTCACAATTTGTACATGTATTGCCAGCAGTTGTTACCCCCTCGCCCTAAAACTTTCAAAAAATTAAAAAATACAAAGTGTTTAATGTGTTATAAAATACATGTAATTCAAACATAATTATTACATAACATTTAATTAAAAAAAACTTAACAAATATTATAAAATAAAATCAAATTTCTTTCAGTAAATAAAAAAAAATTAAAATAAGAAAAATTAATAATTTCATTGATTTTTTTCCTCTAGATTTTTACGACCACCATCCCTGTCGATTGCTCCCCTTAACCATGCTTTTATAGTATTTTCAATATCTTTTGTAGTGGCTATAACCTAGGTTATTAAATAGTACGACATTAATGTAAAAATTGTACAGTAAAAATACTTACTTGAAAAAGGTACTACCTAGTTGTTTAGTTCATTAATAATTAATTATAAAATACACCTATTAGATAATTAATTAATATATCTCAAAACCTATATTATTTTTCTATATGCATATGCATAATACCACTAACATGAGGCAATTCATTAGTAAATATGGTGTAAAGCAAAGGAAAACATTTGGCACTGTAATGGTGTGTTACAGTTCCATTAACTTGATACTTATAATTGCCATATGTGGGCCTTTAATGTTAAATTATACATATCATTGCCTGAAAAGGGCCATTGCAAGACCTTACCACGACAGCCTTTGGTCTAAATTGACATTTATTAACGAAAAATTCCTGTAGAGGCCCAGTACAAGAACAGCTTGGGTTAAAAATGCCATCATTTAACCATTAAACGCTGTAATGGGCCATTACATTACCAGACTTATGTGTTTGCTGGGTAATTAAATTAGTGCCTAGAAAAGTTGAGTACTATATATTTTCTATATACGAAAAATACTTAATATTATCTAAAAAATGATTTAAATTAAATATTTGTATAAAGTGACATCTATACGAAAATAAAGTAACCATCCCAATAAACATTTTTGACGTAATTTTCACCATTAACATTTCCCGTTATTATTTTAATTTAACTTAACAATTATTGATACTTTAAAATATTAAAATAACTTTAAAATATAATTATGTTAAGAAAATATTTAACCTTTAATTTTTTATTACTATAATTGCAAAATATTATCACAAAGTATTAAAAATTCTTACACGGGAAATCAAAATTGATACCTAAAAATAGACTAACAATCGATATAAAAGCAGTTTTTCGCAGTAAAAGATAAGAGAATGTTTTATGGGCACTGTACGCAAAATTTTTAACGCTTTATCAGTTAAATCTAGTTAACTACACTACTACGACGAAATCAAAAGTTCAGTACAAACGTTCATATAATCTTTTCAAATATTAACGTTAAGAAACTATTTTATATTTTTGTATTGAGATAATAAAATAATTTTCACATTTAGTATTATTTTACAAAAAAGGCACATTATTTTTAGGATTGTATGACATTTGACAACTGTCAACTAACTTCAAACTAACTTCAGCCCGTGACTAAAGCGCCTTAAAGCCACAACTTGTCAATGTGTATTTAAAAGGTCACTTAGTGTCATGAAAACATATAAGATAATGGGCGTTTTAAAAGTGGGGTAAAAAAGAGTTTTGTGGTGAAAAAACTTGATGATGTAACATAACCTCAAATATTGAAAGTTTGTTTTTGTGGGGTTAAATAATAAAACTATAGTTTACGCTTTTCACCCTGTATAATATAATCTATGGAGGGTTTAATGTACATTGGGGTTTCAGAACTTTCAGGAGAAACTTGCTTAAGCAAAGATGTCGCTAACATTCTCTTAATATCACTATCAGATTAAAAGTTTTTGGTAGATTTTAACAAAATTTGTAAGTTATTTTAAAACAGTCTGAAGCTGACACTTTTGATTAAATTGTAATGTAAATAGGTTTAAATTTTTGTCCACATAATAAAGTTTAATAAATTAACTGAGAACTAAAACTCTTTTTCTATTCAAAAGTTTCCGTAAAATTTAAATTAACACAGTACTGCACTCAATTAAAACTGATAAAAATTTAATTAACTTAAATTTATAATGTAGAAAAATTCGCGAACAATTATTAAATCAAACAGGGGTCACGACAAAAGCTAGGCTTCTTACTCTTTAAATTTTAAAATTTTTGAAAATTTAGGTTTTTTTAAATTTTTAAAACAATTGACAATTAAAAAAACACACACACTGTGGTCGGTTTTTTATGCCAAATCCCCATCCCGAAGCATGCGCGTTTAAAACACTTAATAAAAATATCAACAAAATATACATCTCACCGTCATTACGACACATATTCTCTATATAATGACCATAACGACCACATCTCGCCGCAGTTTCCTGCGCTAACCACTTTATAAACCCCTGCACTCCATGCAGTAATCAAAAGCGTTAATTTCGACGCTTTTATTTTTCCTGCTGTAATCCTGCAAAATGCGTCAGGATTAAGGCAGTTAACAGCATCCGGTTTGTTGTGGGTCTTTTTGTCGGGTCCTTTCGGCCTCTTTTATTCCCTTCAATGTTTATTTCGAGCGCTCGGAACCTTTTTATTTCTTTTGACACATGCTTTGCCAAATTTTATTTACTGTTTTTTGTGCTTCGAATATCTTGGATTACAGTCCATAAAATACGTTACATTTTTGTAATCCTTAATGTTTTTTAGTGGGGTGGATAATCACAGTATACTGTATACAGATTTTTTATAAAAAATTCTTAGCTTTTTAATTAAAATACTCATTCTTTATCATAATACTTAGTAACGAAAGAACCTTAAAAACTCAATTAAAGTGAAAAATGCGATTTTTCTGGCCTTGCGATTTTTATTTCAAAATTAATATTTTTTTCTGAAACCTGAGAATTTTTTACACAAAATACATATGGGTCATTCCATCGTATCGGGTGTTAAATTTTTTCAACCAAAGTCTAAATTTGTATGTATTGTTTTACTTATTGCATTTTTCAAGCAATACACACAAATATATCGACATGCAAGAATTTGTAACACCCGAAACGTTATAATATATATAAACACTTACTGATGTATTTCGTAACTTTAACCCACTTCACTGCATTCCCTAATTTCAGTTTGAAAACCAGTGATGTCTTAAACAAAAAAAAACCATCAAAAATGACATTTTTATGTAAAAAATTCTCATCTTTTCGAAAAAAATATTAAATTTAAAATAAAAAATGCCGCTAGGCCAGATAATTTGCAATTATTACTTTAATTTTATTTTTGAGGGTCTTCCATTACTTATAGATAATAAAGAATATATATTTAAAAAAAAATAGTTCTGTTTGTGTTTTTATAGAAAATTATCTATATCCAAAAAAATATACGAAAAAAGTAAGTAGAGTTATGATTTTAAAGTAGAGAATAACTTTTCTCGATTTTTATGTAAGAATGTCATATTCTCGCACGCAAAATCGTTGAAGAATGAAGCTCATTCTTAAACGATTTTTGGTAACATTTAGTTTTTAAGTATTGGTACCCCCAAAATGTCAAACTGTTTAATAACCTCAAATTCATTACTTTTAGGATTATTAAATATAAATTTTATAATAGCTTTGTTTGTTATCCTGCACTAGTGAAACCTAAACTAAACTGTTATTGAAAATGAAGTTTTTATTATTGTTTTGTTATATTAAGTTTGCTCCAACAATGCATTTTAATGCAAAATTTTAAGTTTAATGTGAAAAAGTGCAGTTCAGGTTGAACTTGTGCAGGATAACAAATATTAACAAATAAATGAGCCAAACAGGTCAATCAAACTATATTTTATTGGAAATATTATATACCCACAGTACACAAAACACAAAACTACTATAAATTAATCACTAGCACAATAGTTATAAACTTTTATTGTAATGTTCGGTGTTGCTTGTAAAACCTCCTGTGACATTTTTCACTGCTAAAAGTAAACACAATTGTTCAAAAATATCAGAAAACATTAAAAAATAATACAATACTTACACAAAACCCTATTATCCAGTTGACAAAAACAGACAGATTATTAATAAATAGTAAATAAAAATAAATCTACCTGTCCATGCAACTGTCATTTTGTGTTGCCAACTGACATTTTGCGAGAAAAATCCCCCAACTAACAACGACCACAAAACAATTAAAAAAACCTAAATAAAAGTTAAAATCGAGAAAATAGTATAAATCACACGTTGCAGAAGGCTATTCTCGCACTTATTCGTTCGTCCACTCGCTCCTTCGTCGCTCGAGGCCAAATTTCGAATTCGTGCGAGAATATGTGGCCTTCTGCAACTTGTACTTTAATATACTATTAAAAATTTAACACTGGGAGAAAAGATTTTTGAGAATCTGACTCTTGCCCCTAAAAATGTAGGTCCTATTTATAGAACTGTCAAATGCCATTTAAATTTGTAGGTTATGTGAGTAGTTCATTTCGCCACTTTTTGCATAAATGATGGAGTCGCTTTTTCTATTATAATTAGGCTTAAGTTCCAAGACCTGTATATCCAGAATAACCTTAAATTAAGGATTATAAAAAAATATTTGAACTTTTTATCGTATACGTGTTAGGGGCGATTATCCTTAATCAAATTAAACGGTTTTTTTATTGAATATTGGACATTTTTAGGGCTTCTAATAAAACAAAAAAACCGATATCTTAATGACAATCTTGCTCATAGATTCCTGCTGAAATGAGGCGTCCGCAGGAGTGATTTGCAGTGTTAAAGACGGCAGTGGCGTCCCTCAATTCGAAAAAAATATCAATATCAAATACATAAGAATCTTTTATTTGAAACACCTCTATACCTACAGTTTTTTCTTATATCAAAGATATAAAAAAGATATTAATAACATGTTCCTAAGTTAATTTATTTGCGAGATACAGGGTGTTACATTCTGTAAAAATACACGGAAAGAAATGGATAGTCGAAAATTTATAGTACACTATTTTTATTAATAGTAACTATAAATTATATTAAAAACAACATACCAAGTTATTAGCACTGACTATAAAAATATTTTAAAATAGAATTGTAACTTTAAATATAATTTTTAGTAAGTAATACACAACAAATATAGTAACATATTCAATTAACTATATTTTATAACATCTTTAACTAAAATAAATTTAGTTACACCAGATTTTAAATTATGGCAGTAATAAATATACGAGATATTGCTTATTACTATAATTATAGTAAAATTAACTCCCTTGTATAGTCAATCACCATAAGTCAACTTTAAACTTGTCTAGTGACGAGCCGATCCTTCATTTGCATTGCATAGCAACAGTGGCAGTGGTAAGAGTAGGTTGTTATTTTGTGGTGCATCGTATTATTTAAATATGTTACAATTTTGGTTTAATTTCAAGTATTTTAAGAAGGGAAGTAAATGAATTTATTTATAGATTATGTAAAAAGCTAACATTCACTTACAAAGTTATGAATATGTGATTCTAAATAGTACAAATTAATTTTATAAAAATACCGAATTATTTAGATACTTAAACTTAACTTTTAATTTTATCTTTTGTTCTCTTGTGATAATTAGAGTTTAAGAAAAACTGTTATATTATTTTTGAAATATTTTTTGTTTTGTTTTAAAATGTGTTACAATTTTGGTTTAATTTCAATTATTTTAAGAAGGGAAGTAAATGAATTTATTTATAGATTATGTAAAAAGCTAACATTCACTGTCATTCACAAATTAATTTTATAAAAATACCGAATTATTTAGATACTTAAACTTAACTTGTTGTTCTCTTGTGATAAATAGAGTCTAAGAAAAAAGTATTTTTAGTTATTTTTGGAATATTTTTGTTTTGTTTTAAAATATGTTTGTGGCAATAAATATATAAAATATTTATATGATGCTTTTATTTTATAATTTTATGTATGTTTGTATACAGCTTTACTCTAGAGTGATTCAGAATTGTGAAATAAAATGTCGAGAGATATGGGTAACCCATAATAATAGAAGACATTTGAGTATAAGAACCCATAATGGGTTCTTATACTCAAATGTCTTCTATTATTGCACTGAATACCTCTTGACATTTCATCCCATGATTCCGAATCACCCTTTATATGTACCAAAAAACTGTTA
Source organism: Brassicogethes aeneus (assembly GCA_921294245.1). Lineage (NCBI taxonomy): Eukaryota > Metazoa > Arthropoda > Insecta > Coleoptera > Nitidulidae > Brassicogethes > Brassicogethes aeneus. Next base: position 8,175,094 of record OV121141.1, on the reverse strand, counting down.
AATATTACTATAAAAACTAGTTAATATTTACTAAAATTTATAGTAAAACATACCAAATAAAATATAATTTAAAGAAAAAAAATAGTAAATCTTATATATTGTTTTTTAAATATTACTATAACATTTTAATAAAAGCTAACATAATATTTTTGTACAAATTACTAGAAGGCATATATTAAAATTAATTATATTCATATATTTAAAAAAATCATACAATATAGTTAAATTTACTAAACAATAATGAAAGATAATTAACATATTTTTATAGTAAATTTTAAAATATCAGATAGCTGTCCCTATATTTATTAAAAATTATAGTATAACTTACTAGATTTATATTAATAATGACTATATATTTCTTTCCGTGTATTTGTTCGGGACTTTACACGCTCAAGAAACAGCCTGTATGAATCAAAACTCGATAAAACTTCTGGGGTTCTTTTAAAGGACTATGAGTTGAGTACGCCGCTGATTCGTGGTTTCGCATTATCGGGGTCCTTTTCCTGCCATTTGTTCCTGCAGCAGGATAGTTTAATAGTTGGGATCCAAGTGAATCGAATTGCTCGCCGAACAAATTAAAAGGCTTTTGTTCCATCAAATGCAGAACATCTATATGATCGTTCTTATTAATTTTAATTAAATTCGACCAGACTAAACTTGGTATACAAAAAAATAAAATAAATCAGTTTATATGAAATTTTCAATATATCTATTGAAAAATATAACATATTAGTTTTTTTGGTAAAAAGTTTTACAAAGGGCAAAATTGAAAAAGTATTTGGGATCGATTGAAATAAAATTTAATATGAAGCAGCTTTATGAAAGTTTTTTGTACAAAGTTTACCGACAAGAAAGCAAGTATATTAAATTCATTTATCTAAAAAAAATTAGGTTTACTGAATAAATTCCTTCCTTCCTCCCGTAATCGTGCCCGTATGATTTGTGCGTCTTGTAAAAAGTCAATTTATAGATTTCCGTGTAAAATTCCGTAACCATGCGCGATGACACCTTAAATGGTTGACATTTGTTTTTGTTTATATTCTGCGTTTTACCCATTGTGTGTAAATATGAAAGATAAACATTTATATGAGTACATTAGATGCAAAACTCGGTTTTTGCACATTTTTAAAAAATATATATTTTATCTTATTTATGTTCATAACTGCACTGCCCACAGCATACCTAAGTAAACCAGATGCATAAGTTAATATTTGTAGAATAAAATACATTTATAAACTTACCGCAGCTTCAAAACTGGGTATTTGTTTCTTCCTGTCGGATGCAAAACTCGGTATTTGACCAATCACCAATCACGTCGCTAGTATACGCATTAACTGACGGCATAACAATCACCTGATTAATTGTTATTTTTTTGGTATTTACACTTTTCACTTGCAAAACTTGGTATTTGAACGAGGAAGATGCAAAACTATGTTTTTAAATCTTTTGATTTCAATTATTTACTAAACTACTTAATTTTAATGGACTTTTTTTACTTTTTTAAATAAGAAATTTTTTTTTTTCAAATTTGACCTTATGAGCGGTTTTTCGTGTTTTTCTTAAAATAACTTATCCTGCAAATACAGAGTTATGCATCTAATGTACTCATATATTAGTGCAGTGATCACGATTTTAATTGCCCAGGCAGCTTGTTGTTTACTGTCTAACTATGGAGAAAGGCAGTAACTGCTAAACAAGAAATTTGTGGGAAATTAGCATAAACTACATTTTTATAAAAAGCAGTAGGTATTTAACTGATTTATTTAACTTATAAGATAGTTTACTGCATTTCTTTGTTGAATTAAGATACAAAATGTCCATAGCTTTATCATAGCACAAGAAAACGCATTTGTAGTTACTGCCTTTCTCCATAGTAGGGCAGTATAATGAAGAAAAAAAACATCAAACAAGACGTTGGAAGACTCGCCCACTTTACCAAGACCGGGAAACTACGGGGTTTTACAAAGCAAAGTTTCTAAAAATGAAAGATATTGATCATAAACAATATCTAAATATCCTATTTAGAGACACAAATTATTTAATAAACTGAACACCTATCTGAAATAATACTAAACAATCATGTATTTTAAATATTTTGTGCCTACGCGCTGTCACCCTACAGCGCATGTCCATAACAAGCACTGTGATTGGTCATATCAAAGACCTTTACGGTGAAAGATAAAACCTAAAAATTTCTACGGGAGGAAGGAATGCCGTCCTTACGGTTATGGAATCTATAAATGGCACTACGATTTAAATAAACATTTTTGACGTAATTGTCACCATTAACATTGCCCGTTATTAATTTTAATTAAACTTAACAATTATTGATACTTTAAAATATTAAAATAACTTCAAAATATGATTTTGTTAAGAAAATATTTTATCCTTTGATTTTTTTTATTAATATAATTGCAAAATACTATCACAAAGTATTAAAAATTCTTACACGGGAAATGTTAATGGTGACAATTACGTCAAAAATTTCGCATTGTTCATCTTCTACGGGAGGAAGGAAGGAAGGCAATCTATAATTCAGGCTTTACAGTATATTATTTTGTATAGAAATCCAAAAAAAAAAAATGTTTGGCAATTTTTAAAATTGTCATTTCAAATTTCGTGCCGCCAACTTAAGAAACACAAAAATATTACAGTTTTAAACCTTAATTTGGCATTATAACAACAAATAACAATTTATGTCACCTAATTACTTTTATGTTGTTTTTAGTTTTTAATGATACTTTGATAATTTGTAATAAAATAGTAATTTGTTAATTAAGGGTATGTTCCGTAAATACACACGAGTTACCGGTCTGGTTACTGAAATAAATTTCTGGTTTTCTCGGTTAGTTCATATTTACGGGACACCTTTATTTGAAAAAACATAACCCAACTTACTTTTTTCGACCTAGTCTTTAAAATCTCTATAGTTAATTAAATTAAACATGTCAAGTCCATGTTATTTTAAAATATCTCATTTGACTATGCAACCTCCATTAATTTGTTCATTTTGTTGAATCCAAAGGACTTGCAAAGTTTTTAAGATTTTTTATTGAAACCTTTATTTGTGTCAAAAACTACAACTTGCATATATTTTTAATAATATTTCTATAGTTACATTACAAACCTAAAACATCCTATATACTGAATTCAATTATTTTTGGACAAAACGTATTTTGTATGCGGAGTCTTCTCCTGTGTTAAATTTTTAGGTTAGATAACCAACAAAAAACAGTAATTTTGTTTAGGGCAACACTGTTTCCATTTGGTTTGCAGCACTGGTAACCGATTTAACCGATCATACAGCGTCGGTCGTTTCGGTAACGATTGGTTAACCTATTTTTCAGGAACCGCGTTTCTTAACTACATAATTTTCAGGAATTTTTCATTTACGGGACACCTTAACCGAAACCAAACCAACCAAGTTGATTTACGGAACATACCCTTACGACGTTTTGTTTTTACTACATTGGCACCGATGTCACGGTTTACTCTTTAAATGTAGTACTACCTTAAGATACTCTTTCTACTCTTACCTTTTATTATCGTACAAATTTCCATCGCATTAAGTGACCTTTTAAATACACATTGACAAGATGTGCTTAATGGCGTTTAAGTAACGGGCTGAACTAAGCAACCGGTTTTCAGTCACGGGCTGAAGTTAGTTTAAAGTTAGTTGGCAATTGTCAAATGTCATACAATTGTTAAAATAAAGTGACCTTCTTGTAAAATAATACTAAAAGTAAAAATTATTATCTCAATACAAAAATACAAAAGTATTAAATAGTTTCTTAACGCCAAAATAAAAATTGTACTGACCTTTTAATTTCGCCAGGAGTAGTTCCAATAAAACATTTTCTTTACTTTTACTGTGAAAATTGCTTCTATATATCGGATTAAACGGTCCATTTCCATTTCCACATAAAAATTTGACATTTGAGATTTCCAAGTTGCTTACTCAATTGTTTTATAGATGTCGCTCTAAACAAATATTTAATTTAAATCAGTTTTAGATAATAAAGTATTTGTCGTAAAAAAGTATAGTATGCCACTAAATTAAATTCGTGTCTAAAATGGCGTTTGACAAACTTGATACATAATAAACTATAATCTGGAGGGTTAAGAATGAAAATTTTGGGAAGATGTAATCGTCTTAAGAATCAACACTAATGCTAAACATAAAAAAACATAAGAACTAATTTAACTTTTTTTTCCAGTGGTGGACTGTCACGTTAGCCCATGGGGCTCCTGGTCGCATTGCGACGCCGACTGCGGCCCTGGAACGATGGCAAGGTCAAGGTCAATTGAAACGCAACCCCAAAACGGCGGACGCCACTGCCCTAGCCTCGAACAGAGGCGCGGTTGTCAGGTTTCCACCTGTCATCACCATCCTGACCCCGCCATTAAAGGTAAGTAAAAAATGAAAAATGTTTTGTATGTTTTTTAAGTGTTTTTTTGTTTTTGTGTAGCGCTCCAACCTATTACAGGTCAGTTTAACAGAAACTGTGCTAAAACGCCATTTTTCATCAATAACCTTGTAAATAATCATTTATATGTTGAGTCATTTTCCTACTAGGGAATACCCTAAATATACGAGGTGTGTTCAGAAAATAACGGGAATTGTTAAATTTCGCGGGTTCGGAGGGTCCGTTTGTCATAAAATTTTCTTTATTATGTTGGTATATATGCCCCCGAAGTATGATAAAAACTTTAGCTGTTTTCATTGTTTACTTTGTCTGTGGCAGCCGACGTGTTTTATGAGCTCGGCGATTTTTCGTTCGTTAAAAGAAATGGATCAAAGAATTTGTATCCAATTTTGCTTAAAAAATGAAATAAATTCTGTGAAATGTTAACAAAGGCCTATAGTGAGTCTGCTATAAGTAAAACAAGAGTTTACAAGTGGTATAAGAGTTTCCAAGATGGCCGTGAAGATGTTGAAGATGACGAACGCCCTGAACGCACAAGCACATTAACAACCGATAAAAACATGGAAATAGTGGAAGAAATTGTTATAAACCATCAGAGAAGTCGCTGATGATGTTGGTATATCGATTGGCTCATCCCATGAAAGTTTTTCCAATGTTTTGGATATGAAACGCGTGGCAACAAAATTTGTTCTAAAATTGTTAAATTTTGAACAACATTTTTGGCCAACAACAATATTGTAATGATGCCCCAGCCTCCATATTCGCCAGACATGCATCTGTCTGACTTTTTCCTATTCCCAAAAATAAAGAGAACCTTAAAGGGCCGTCGTTTTGCAAGCATAGATGACATTAAAAGCGCATCGCTGAAAGAACTAAAGGCTATCCCAAAGATCGAGTTTTAGAAGTGTTTCGAGTATTGGAAGAAGAGCTGGCACATGTGCATAATACCCAATGGGGACTATTTTGAAGGCGACAACATTAATGTAGACGAATAAATAAATATTTGTTTCAAAAAACGAATATTCCCGATATTTTCTGAACACACCTCGTATACGAGGTTGTAAAACAAATGCATACAATCTTGTAAATAAAAACCTAAATTGTCCTACTTGATCACAAAAGCTAACTTTGCCTGGTCAAAGAAGAAATAACTTTAAAAGCGTTCAGAACAAAAATGGTTCCTTTGTAAAAATTCATCATTTTATCGGAAAACTGGACATGGCACGTTGTATATATGGATGTATAAAATTCAGCTGGGCATATAAAATCGCGTTTTAAAGTATTTCACCCGTATAATAACCTCCAAATAGGTTTTTTATTTACCTTTTGAGCACAATGTGTACACACTTAAATGACCACTAAAAATACAAAGATTGTTTCGTAATAAAGGACTTTAATTTCTGCCTATAACACTTTTTATTACCAAATATACAGGGTGACATTTTTAATGTAATTCTCAATAAAGTTTATGTAAAGTTGGGCTTAATTTAACTGTCTTTAAAATGGGTTAACACTTTTATTCACATGGTTGAGTTAACGCAACACCTAGAAAATATTTGTTCTTCCTAGCGACAAGAACTTTTGTTTTTGTACGGCTAGCCTTGCAAAAATATCCACAAATGGCTAGGCAGTATTTTTTAAATAAGTGAATAAGTAAATTTAAATAAGAAAGATTTTTACGTTTTTAATTAATTTTTTTGGTACTGTTAAATAGCAACTTTCAAAAGCTTTCCAATGAGGTATCACAAAGAGGGTGTTGCCATTAAAAAAAAATTAGTGAGGGAGGCTACTGCCCCAGGGGTTGCTTAGTATAGGTCATTTTTGTGGGTCCCACTGATTCCCCCCACATATCTTGTTTTTTGAAAATTTTTTTATATCTTTTTTATGTCCAGACTTATAGAGCCTTGCTCGTTTTTAAATGGACACCCTGTATGTTATAACAGCGTGTCGTCCGAATCTGGTAAATGTGATTTGGTGGATACCATATTAATATCATTTTAGATTACCTTGTATAACATGTATAACAAATATTATCAGTTTTATAAAATCTTGCAGTTTGAAATAAAATATACAGTATTTAGTATTTTTAATATTTAAAAAATGGTACTTCTGCTGAAGACCTTAATTAAATACTCTGACACTGTCAAATTGACAGTAATATTTATTATTAATAATTTACTTTTTAATTATTATATCGATATAAAAAGATAACTATGCCAAAAATAATATCAGATTTTAAAGTAAAAGAACTTTTAAGGGCAAAACTTCATTTCGATGAAGTAATGCCAAATGCATCAATGGCAGAAAAAGTACATCGCCTTATGGGCATTTTTGAAGTAAAAAAGTAACGTTTTTGGTTTTACAAACATTTAATCACACATTATTTCCAGTTAAGCAGATCAAAACTTAATGAAATTAAAAAAAAAACAAAAAATAAAAATCATTTGCTGCTAGATTTAACCTTTTTGTGAAAAATCTAGTAGTTAATTTTCCTGTCTTTGAAAATAGCATCCATTTGGTTTGAAAAAGATAAGCAATAATCACGAAACTTTTTCTTCTTTCAATTTGCAAGTTACTGATCATTAATAGTCCTGGAAAATATATAGATACATTATAATTATTATTAAGCCACTACAAGTGGCTTTAACAAAATACCCATTCACCTTTAGAATCCAATGATTGGACAATATTCACTTATGTTCACAGATGTCAGATTTTTTTATATATACGAGGGTTGTCATTGATTTCACGTAATTGTGGTAGATAAAGCATAGTATTACACTCAAGATAATCACAAAAATGTTCAATCGCAAAAAAATTTTTTTATAACGTGACTTGATTATAATGAGCAGTTTTTTGTCCAATACTTGGCACTAATTTTCCTTTAAAAAAACGTCAAAAATGCTAGAATTATTTATTAAATTTCTACTCTATTACCCAGTTAACAAAGGAACATAATATTTCATTTTTACTATTATATAAATTTATTTGTCAGTAAAATTTTAAAATTAAAATTTTAATCCAAATAAATACCTAAATACAGTTATTGTATACTAGATTTATTAATTATAATTTGATTAAAAGTCGATATTATTATCTGCATTAAAATGTACGATAAAATTTAAACTTTTGTCTAAAAAATATTCTGTTCAAAATATATTTTCAACAAAACAACTACAATTGAATTGTTTTGTGTATTTAAAATGCACAAATTAATAAACTGAACAGTTTTAAATATTATTTATTTATCTTTTAAATAGTAAAAATGCAGAATTGTTTGATATTTTATTCACACAAACAATAAAAAAATTAGTTTATATTTAATTTTACTTTTAGTCGAAAAACAAATAAATTTAAACCTTTAAACTAAAATTGGGTAAAAATATAAAATGTTTTTATTAAATAAAGGGTTTACCAAAAAAAAAAGGTTTGATTTATGTCACATAAATTGTGTGCATATTTTATAAAATTATAATTTTGTATAGCCCCAATAAAAATGGTGTAATATTTTTATAGCGAGGGTGGATTAAGGGGGGTGTTCTTATTTTGTAAAAATAGGTCAGCATTTTGTACATGCAAACAATATGTGGGGACAATTTATTGTTATATTTGTGGGGACTGAACCCTTAATTATATTGTAAATATTTTAGTACCCGGAGTCGTTTATTTCAACACAACAAAATTTTTTCTCTCCTTTACCTTTACAAAAGAAATATATTCGTGTTTATAAATTAAATCCCAAAATATAATAGACTTTATTATTTTTTGGATTTTTGCCTCGTTCTAAATATTTTATACCTACTCCCTACCCCGACCAACGGTAAAAGATCTGGAAGCTCTCATCGACCAATTCATCCTAATTCTCCGTCTTGAATGCATCGACTCCGGCTAACTACACGCTAAGTTCGTAGAAAATTTGTGTATATAATAATAGTACATTCTGTAACAAGTTTGGAATACAGCATATTCCGCTCGAGGAAAAATTTGACACACGAGCCGAAGGCGAGTGTGACGGTTTTACGAGAGTGGAATATGCTATTCCAAACGTGTTTCAGACATTATTTTCTCTACGACTACGTAAGAATAGTAACGCTTAAATAATTTTATGCACGATGACATTATAATATGACAATTATAACAAAAATTCTTTGACGTAAACGTCTTTTTATAGCCCGCGGGCGTTATTATGGCCCAGCGGGCTATAATGAAACGTCAAAAATTAAAAACAACAATGTTACACCATTTGATATATTCGAAGTAAGTTTTTTCGTATAAAGATTTTGATTTTACCGGCAGCAGGCCGCAATTTTTCGCCTTTTCAGCTGCTTCCTCAATTTCATTTATCTTTAAACTTTAAAACTGACTGATGTCAGTTGACATTATAATATGACAATTATAACAAAAATTCTTTGACGTAAACGTCTTTAAAAACAATAATATATTAAAAATAATAATATATTAATCGTGCATAAAGTTTTGTATGCATTGCTGGCATAACTGGTTTTTATGGTCCTACGACGCTTTTCTAGCCCTCGCGCTAACGCGCTCGGGCTCGAAATAGCGCCTCGGACCATAAAAACCTTATTATGCCCTTAATACATAAATAACTATTAAACAGAGAAATGAAACCAAGCAGTTTTTGACATTTAAGTTTTTTGTATTGTCAAACCATTTTGTCCCGTCACAATTTTATAATGTAAATTATAATAAATTTAAACAAATGGTATGCCTAAATCTTTATTATAATTAAAAAAGTTATTTATATATTTTACAAAACTAATTTTACAAGTAGTCTATGTCAACATCTATTCTTTTTCTATATTTTACAAAACTAATTTTACAAGTAGTCTATGTCAACATCTATTCTTTTTCTACATTTTAAAGGTCTTTTTTTAAACTTTTTGAATCTGTCAAAACTTCAAAGCCGGTATAGTAGGTAACTGGTTTATCATTTTAATATCAAATTTATTATAATTTTGATTTGTATATTTGAAAAACAATGAATATAACTAATTTTTTGTGCCTAAACCTTAATTATACAACTGCTATTATTTTTTAATTAATAAATACAGTAATATTTAAATATTTTTAATTTTTTTACGTTTAGTAAACAGCCAGGAGATGTCGTTACTTGTGACCATTCTTAAACAAGAGTAGGAATATTCTCGCACAATATTGCAGAAAAACATCCTTTCTATGATCAAAAATTACACTAGAATGTTACTATTCTTAAGTAGTCGTAGAGAAAGTTATATACTTATACGCAGCAACTTTAACAGAAACGGAAAAACCCATAATTTTGCCACAAGAAACCGAGATGAATTATTAATCCCACTACATGTTAAGAAAGCCATACAGCAATTCGTGGATTACTGGGGAGTAAAATTTTACAATAAACTTCCTAAAAAAATAAAAACATTACCAAGAAATCAATTTACCAAGTCAATAAAATGCATACTTACCACTGGTGCATTTTACACTGTTGAAGAGTTCCTAGAGTGTGATATCTCAACGCTATTGCTCGAATGTTAAATAATTGCGGTTTTTAATTAAAACAATAAACAATGAGTTTTTTTTATACTATATAGTATACTTCTAGCTATTTTAATGTTTATAATGTTTTTTGTATTAATTGTATTAATTGATTTTAATTTGGATATACACTGTGTTTACTTATTAATTATTTATTGTACCTATTATGTTTTATTTTATTGTAACTTGAAATTTTTGACTTGTCATGTAACATTTTTTTGATGACAATAAACTATTCTATTCTATACATATTAGGGTGATTCATTTCCGCAAAGTTTTTGTTTTCTTCGGTGCTCAAGCAAAATATTAATCTGCATATAGAAAAAAAAATTCTCAACAAGTTTGAGCTCTTAATATAAATTTTAAGTACTTACTATTTAAATTTAAAGTTTTACAGTTTAAAATGCATGTAAAAAATATATATTTTTATATACCTATATATATATATATATTTAATACAATATATAATATAATATATATTTTTTCAAATTTCTAATGCTTACCCACCTTTGACAATATTGCAAATCGGTTTAATACACCTTATGGGGAATTTCACGCTCTTTAAAATTGCTTTTGAGTTTTTTTTTTGTCTTAGTGTAGGGAAATATAATGATAATAAATAGAAAAAATCAATCTAAATAACATTATGAGTTGGTAATTATCAATTTCTTACGTTTTCAGTTATAAAAATGGCTGTAAATTCATTAAATATTGGTTGGATAACTTTTTTTTTATGATTCAGCCCTTTTTTCTCCCTACTTTTTGCGGTTTGTTAGAAAAAATTTAAAAAAAAACCGATTTTTTTCAAAAACTGTCCTTTGACGACTCCTACTGGTGAACCAATTCGAGTTACAAAAAAAGCAATTTTAAAGGGCGTGAAATTCCCCATAAGGTGTATTAAACCGATTTGCAATATTGTCAAAGGGTGGTGAGCATTAGAAATTTGAAAAAAAAAATATATTTTTTACATGCATTTTAAACGGTAAAGCTTAAAATTAATATTAAGAGCTCAAACTTGGTGAGAATGTTTTTTCCTATATGCAGATTAATATTTTGCTTGAGCACCGAAAAAAAACAAAAACTTTGCGGAAATGAATCACCCTAATACATATACATATACAGTCCCGGAACATGTGATTATTTTGAAAACGGTAATTTAAAAAAAAACATGGAACAAGTCAACTTTGTTATTTTTCTAGCAATATTTTAGACTATGTAGTTGTTCCAAAATCTGCCGCGTGGCGGCGCCCCAATCGTAGTAAGGTTTTTTTTAAATTACAACTCTTTATTTTTGTTGCATTTTTGGATAGCTACTGTTGTCCTGAGTACATTGATATGCTACATGTGGAGGGTTACATTAGAAAATTTTTGAGAAAAGTAGGTTTTTGTCGGCGATTGAGATTTTGGTTTTGACAAACTTATTCGCTGTTACGGGGCACCACCACACTATGCATTGCTAGTAAGGAATTATTTAAATCAGGTCTTTCCCAATCGCTGGATTTGAACCCTTTAGACTTTTTTTATAGGGACATCTTAAAAACCGCGTCTATGTAAACAGGCCTTAAAATTTGGACGAGCTAAGACACTGCATTCAAGCCGAGATCCAGATGATCACTCCAGCGGTACTGCCAAACGTACAACACTCCTCTGTAGACAGGCTGGCCCACTGCCAAATAGTTTATGGTGGACACTTTGAGCAACTGCTCTAATTGGCTTTCCAAAAAACATTAAGCAACGCATAGATTGTGTTTAAGTTTGACCAAATACCAAAACCTCATTCGGCGGCAAAAACCTGCTTTTCTAAAAAAAATTCTTATGTAACCCTCTACATGTGGCACACCAATGTAATGAGGACAACGGTATACCGATAGCTATAGCTATCCAAAAATGCAACAAAAATAAAGGGTTGCAATTTAAAAAAAACTGACTTTGATTGTGGCGCCGCCACGCGGCAGAATTTGGAACAACTACATATGCCAAAATATTGCTAGAAAAATAACAATACATTTTTTCTACATTCATCTTTAAAACGCCCATTATTGTACATGTTTTCATGACACTATGTGACCTTTTAAATACACATTTACAAGTTTTGGCTTTTTGGCGTTTTAGTCACAGCCGCTTATTGTAAATAAGTAAATTAAGGACGGCATGGCGAATCGATTTTGACATTAATTGTCAACCCAATGACAGTGATGCCAACTATTTAAAGTGAAATTCGACCAAATTAAATTTAAGGTATAAAATTAATTTTTTTTATAGAATTTTTGCAAAATAGATAAAATAGCATACAGAAGTCATGTCATAAGACCTTTTGTCGCACTCGTCCATTACATTCCGCATGCGACAAAATTACGTCCTATGACATTAGTTCTTTAATATACTATAGTAATATATAATCAAACTATATTATTATATATATATTATCAAACTTGATACATAATGTACTGAAAAAACTACATTTAAATATTTACTAGAAATATAAAATTTAAATATTTGGATGCAAAACAATAAAGTTTAATTTTCAAAATCGTAAAAATTAACGGTAGGTAATAGTCGTTGAAATAAAAATTCGTGGACAAACTAATTTTTATTTTCATTATGGTTCCAATTATTGTTTGAATTGCATATGAAATAGCAAATAGAGAAATTGGAAAAAATAGCAATTATCGAACAAATTCGATCAGTTTTTATTTGTTTTTAAATGAAAACGGGAGTTTTGTTTAATGTTTTTATTAAGCATATTTTATGTTTTTTTGTCAAATACAATTTCTTATAAAAAAACTATCGATGGGGTGAAAACAACAAAAATGTACGTGGTTTTTGACAGATAATAATTATTAAATGGACGAATTGGCAACATACTTATTTTAACCAATAAAAAGTTTAGCATACTAAAACAAAACAAAAATATATTTTGATGTTTAACCCCATTACAAAAATGATATTATTAAAATTTTTAAAAGCTTTTATAAACTTTATTTACTTAACCTAATTAACTTTTTACGGTTTACTTTATTAAAAGTTCTAGATACTTAAAATTTTAATGAAAAATTATATTAGTTGCGGAATTTATTTCAAGCCTTATAGTATTTTTAAACTGTCAAAGTTTTAAGAAAAAAGTTTATTGTAAACAATAATTTTGAACGGGTAATAATGCAAAGTTTAACGTTAAAATACCAAAACGTCTAGCAAGCCACGAACTAAACAAAAGATAAACGCAAACCGGTTAACTCGATTCACGGACGCTCGACAAGGCGACGAAAATTTATCCCTAACTAAGTTATACCTAACCCAAAATTTGTATGCGCGAACTACCAAACAAGTAAAAACATGGATTTTCCGTTCAACAGAATCTGTTAAAATATAACCAAGAGATCTAGTTTTTTCAAAAAAATTTCGTTTAGGTACGATTTTGACACAATGTATTAAACTTTTGAAATTTTAAGGATTCAAATTTTGGACTTTCTCTACTGTGCGAATACTTTCATGCTAGAAAACCATTGAAACAATGCGGATAAGAGATAATGGGATTCTCTAAAAATAGAATACTATAAGGCATTATTGGTAAAACTGATTACAAACCCTAGCGTAATTCGCCCAAGTATACAGAGTGGCCCATCAAAAAAGGTACAGCAAGGTTTACACATTAATTTCATTACTGTACCTTCAACCCCTTAGCAGTAAAATTGTCAAAACAAAGCATAAGAATATTTATATCATGTTACTATTAGTTTAATTTTATTTTAATGTTTTTTTCATGGATAACTTGTCAGAATAAATTTTTGTAAATGATAATTATTGTGCATTTTTAATTTAGCTACAAAATTGTTCCTACTTAAAAACTGACATAGTACACTGAAAAAAAATATTCTTGTATCAAATAAATTTATATGATTCAAAACAATCTTTGTCTTATAAATAACGAAGAGAATATATATATTCTTTAAAATAGTATTTTCTTAATTCACGTTGATTTACTTCAAAAATCTTTTGTTAATGTAAGAAAATTAAATTTCTTTAAATAAAACTTTGATTGTTTAAAAGCAAGAATATATATCTAATTTTTGAAATAAGGCAGCAATATTTACTTAATTCAAGAAAATGTATTTTCTTTAACCAAATAATTGCTTGTTTTAAAGCAAGAATATGTTCTTTTAAAAATAAATTAGTTGTATTCTTAAATAAAAAAGATTCTTACTTAATTCAAGAATAAATTTTCTTAAAACAAAAACATGTGATATTGAAATAAGGCAATTATTTTCTCAAATCAAGATGTTTTCTATAACCCAATATTTTTTTTAATAGATACCAGATTTAAAATTTTATTTCATTGATTACAAAATAATACTTATTTTAAAACAATGCAAGAAGTATCGTTAAAAATAAAATGTATCTATCTTAATTTTAAGGTACTTTTAGCAATGTTACAAAAAATCCATCATTTTGTATTTAAAATCAATAAAATTTTAAATAATGATACGTCTATTAACTAAAAAATATTTATTTTAATAATAAAAACATATTTATATTTAGGAATATTACTGCAAAAGAAATAAAATTTAAAATAAAAATATGGAGTATTTTTAAATATCCTGAAATTTTTGAAGGATTGTTGTCTAATCTTAAACAAAAAATTATATTTAAATACCTACGGATTATTCAAAATTGAGCCAAACTTACTGAAGGGAAAAAGTATACGTTGTATCGTTTCTAGGTGGTGCAGTAAGCAAAAAATTTGAACAAACACATTTATTTTGTTTTTAATACAAGAAAAATCTAAAATGCATACATTATTATAAATTAACGTAGGGAACTTAATCATTATTATCCACATATTTTTCATTTTAAATAATTTGTAATATTTTAGGAATAGTAGAAAAGCAATTACCAATTTTACAAAATAATTTAGGGCTATTGCCAATGAATTTGTAATATTTTAGGAATAGTAGAAAAGCAATTACCAATTTTACAAAATAATTTAGGGCTATTGCCAATGAATTCCACCCTATATGAATAAAAATTAATGTTATACCCGGGCCCAAAGTGTATAATAAAATTACTTTTAAAACAAAAAGATTTTGTTTTAGAAGTAATTTTGTCATATGTCATAAAATAAATTGAGTTTATTAACTTAAAATTATAGAGCCATACAAATCAGAGTGTTAAACACATAGATATTTTGGTTATCACTGCAAAGACTATTTATTTATGAATACAATAATTTTAATGCATCCTTAATGCATATTAGTAAATATTTAAACAATAAACCTACCTACATATACGTAAATACGACGTAAATTTAAAAAAGGGTGGTATATCAATAACAACTTACTTACCTTCAATTTTTTTTATAATTTCCTTCCTCTTCTAATAATTTTTTAATGAAATACGCCCTCTCCCTCACAAAGAGAAAGAAACACTGCATGATTAGGCATAAAATTTTAGATACACATACACGATTTCAAGAATATGTATTATTGGCAAAAGAAAATACTGTTATTAAAACGAATAAAAAAATTAAACAAATAAAAAAAATAAAAATATATTATTCTTGATATAAAAAAATATTAACAATTGTACCAAGAAGCCAACTAAGATTTCCTTCAAGAATATTTAATATTTGGATTGAAACATGAAACAAGAAATGTTTTTTAATATTAGAATATTTCCAAAACCACAAAATTCTTCTTTAAAGAAGTTAAATATTTTTAGGTGAAATATATATTCTTATTTTAAAGCAAGTTGACTTGAATTAAAAAAAATATGATAGGTGTTCTAAATATAAGAAATCTTTTTTTTCAGTGTAGGCTTGTATTTTGTAAAAATATGGCGTTTTTTGCTACCAAAATACAGTTTGTCAAGATTTACACCTTAAAACAAATTTGGTTAAAATCGCACAATAAATAAAGATTTTACAGTAATGAGTCATAACAAATGGGTCACACTGTATATTTGAAATCGCACATTAAATTATTTTAAATCCATTGGATGTCTGTAACACTTTATTGTAGTATATTTTCTTTGTTTACCTATGTACCTGACGTTTTCTGTAATCTTTTTTATATGAATAAACATTATTATTATTATTATTAAATAAAGATTATACAGTAATGAGTCGCAAACAAATGGGTCACACTGTGAATCGAATCGAAACAAAATTATACTTTAATAAATATTTTTTAAATATTTTTTTACGACACAAATTTGATGTTGTTTAAATAATTAATTTTTAATAGATTAAATAGATATACCTGGATATTTGTTTGAAATTACCAATTTTCAGTTTTCATGTCAGTGTAGGCGGCAGATTTGTGACCCATCATAAATAATATTTCAAAAAATAACTAAATGCGTATAATTTGACAGCAATTAGGAACTGTAAAGTTTTACGATTTTAACGAAGCCGTAAAAAGGTTGTAAAAGACCGAAAAAAGGACTACAAAAAAAAACAGTAAAAGGCAGTAAAGAGGAAAATTTAAATACATAAAAGCAAAATGGTGTTATTATTATCTCCAATGTCTTTATTAAAGATAGAGTGCTGAAAAGAAACAAGTCGTTGCGTTTTAGATTTTCGGTATGGAATTTCTGGTATTTCAATGGATCGTTGAATTTTAACGACAAAAAAATTACAAAAAGAAAAACTTGACTTTCATTGCTCATTTAATTGGTATCAAAAGCTTTTATCGAAACGCATTATTCGCCGAAAATCCTTCCTATCATAATTTTTTCGTCTTTTTTCCACACAATGCCCTTTATTTTTATTCCCCCGGGTCTTACAGTAAACGATCCAGGGGATTTGAAAACGTTTTTACAGAGGTCGACACTTAAATAAAAAATGTTTTTCTGACCGGTTTCGGTTGGCCAGTTTGAGCTTTTCAGAGCATAATCTGAAAGATAAAATAGTATAAATAATAAAGTTTAAAGGACACTTTATTATTTTTATTTATTTTTTCTACAGGGTGTTATGTAATTAATGTAATATATTAAAATGGGTACTTACTTAGGGTCCATAAAGAAGCACCTGAAACATTTTTTCTCTAAATTTTAAAGACTAAAAATAATTTATAATAACCCTTATCCTACCAAAAAGTACGCCACTGATCGACTAGGAACTTTAGGCTAATCTGGTTGCCTAATTTAATTTATTATGTAATGGTTGGTAACAACCAGCGTTTCCCCAGATTCTGTAAAAAAAAGTTGCCAGATTTTGTTTAAATTTAGCATAATTACAAAAATGACAAAATCAACAATGCAAATTGATATTTTGGCGTTTTTATTAATTGTTGGTTATGTCATTTTTGTAAAACAAAATCTGGCAACTTTTATGACAGAATCTAGTGCATTTCTTTCAAATTTTAGATTATGTTCTCGAATTGTAAATATCTTAACTAAGGGAAGTGCTTTTGGATTTATTTACACAAATTGAATGTTTAAAGTTTAACCTGTGAACTTGTCCTAATTTCATCTGAGTTAAAAGAAAAAACCGACGAAAAAATTAATTGTCTGGTTAAGGAGTTTTTAAAATAGGTTCTAAATTTTCTAATCATTGCATAATCTAATAGCTGGATAAGTAAATAAATACAGAAGGGTATTAACATTTTTTTTAACTGGCAACGCGCATCTACTTTGTTGGTTGTATCTAGAGTTAATTTTTTTTATCTAGACTCGTTTTTTTTTTTGTTAGGTTGGTGGCTTATGCCAGTTTAACTTAGTATTTTAAGTATTTAAAAATTGTAATTCTGCTAAAGAATTTAATTAAATACTTTGACACTGTCAAATTGACAATAATACTTTAATTTAATATTGATAATTTACTTTTCAGTTATAAATAAAAAGATAATTATGCCAAAAATAATAGCAACGAATTCGAATGTAAAAGCCCTTTTGAGGGCAAAACTTCATTTTGATGAAATTATGCCAAATGCCACAATGGAAGAAAAAGTACATCGCCTTATGAACATTTTTGGAGTAAAAAAGTAACGAATTTGGTTTTATAAATATTACATCACACATTATTTTCACATTATTCACCATTGGACAACATTAACGTTCACAAAAAATTTTAATTTCTTTTATATAAATTCTTTTCAAAGCGCAGATTATTATTCGCTAGGAATACTTTCTCTTCTGGGCCGTAAAGCAACCTATATTTAACTACTCATCCAAGCACCACCAAAGCCAAATTAATTGCATTTTTAACTACGAATTTCGACAACTCAACTTGACAACTGCACAATGTAACCTACAATAATTTATACATCACAATTAGATTTATAACTAGCTTAGTTTGTTTTAATCAATGCGACCAACTTTACAACTGTATTTACCAACCAAAACCCTAAATTTGCAACGTTGCCGCAGATAAAAAAAAAGAACTTTATGTACTCACAGAACACAAGTGTGTAACCAGTGGCGTATCACAAAAAATATAAAAAACTTCCAATGGATATTTTTTCTTTACCTTAGGAAAAATATTTTTTCGTTACACCTTATGTCAAAAGGTATTCAGTATTTTAATATATTACATTAATTACATAACACCCTGTATATTGACGAGCCGCGACTTTATGGCGTTTTAGTCACGAGCTAAAATTGGCAACAGTGGCTTTTGGACATTTTAGTCACGGGCTAAAGTAAACTTTATTATAAAAAAACGCCGTTTATTAAACTTGATACATAATATACCATCATGCCAATTTTAATCCTGATGCTGATAAGTAGATATGGTATCCAGAAAATGTATGTATTTCTAGAATTTACATCCAAAGGCAAAGAGAATAATGTAAGGTTATCTAAGGCGGTTTTACCATTAGTTGAGTTTATTCTATCCCGGATTTGTAATATGTAAATCTTCGAAATAAATACTCTAAGATCTATGTGATATGCAAAACCGAATAAACGTTTGCACCTCTTAAGCCGTTTAATTCCTAGAATGCAAATCTTTGGTAATAAGAAAAATAAAAAAAAACAAAACATAAAACGTTGAATATAATAAAATAGAATAGTAGAGAATATATTCTGCTAAGATTTCTATCTCTAAACGTATTTTCTCCCTATACAGCAAACAAAATGAACAAAACATTTATGGTTTAATTTAATTCCTTATAGTTAGGATTTGCATTTAAAACATGGAGATTGCGGATTTACTTATCATGAGTTTTATTATAAAAAAATTGTTTTATTGAGCACAGCACAAAAGACCTTCTGGGCCGAATGACATACAACATTAAAAATGATAAAAAAAATAATAGTATATTATTATACTGGAGTAGATAAAGTATAGTATAACACTCGAGATTATGCGCATTATCCCTGGTATAATAATATACTATTATTTTTTTATTGCAATAAGTAGATAATTAAATGATTTAAAAAAATAATAAATAAAACCTGACATGTCACTTTTTACCAATTTTAAATGTTATTATAGTGACTAAGTCGCCTTCTCGCAATTTAAAACCCGATTGGTTTAAATATAAATAATATATTAAGTATCAAGAATAGTAAGGATAGTTTACCGATTGACGAAAAGTCGCCAATATACTCCCGTGTTAGGTATACTATTTTTTGTTAATAAATTTCTTATTTTGGACACTTTTTGTCAAAAAACTTTTAACAATAGTTTAAATTTGTTGTTATACAGTGTTTGATTTTGATTGGCGACAATTGGGTATTTATTGAAAAATGAACCGATTAATAAAAATATTTTTAGTTTTAGTAGGTACTTGAAAAACTCTATCTTTTAAAGAAAAAACATTGTCATATGTCATTTCCATGGCGCTCTATGATTAATAGAAGGTCTCCAAAAACGTCACAAGTTGTTAGTCATTTTTAAAATTTAAAAAATATTTTGTAATTATAGTAATACAAAAAATCAAAGGATGAAATATTTTTTCTACTCCCACTCTTAAAACGCCCTTTATTATTCTATGACACTAAGTGACCTTTTAAATACACATTGACAAGTTGTGGCTTTATGGCGCTTTAGTCACGGGCTGAAGTTAGTTTTAAGTTAGTTGACAGTTGTCAAATGTCATACAATCGTTAAAATAAAGTGCCTTTCTTGTAAAATAATACTAAATGTGAAAATTATTTTATTATCTCAATACAAAAATACAAAAGTATTAAATAGTTTCTCAACGACAATATTTGAAAAGTTTATATGAACATTGTACTGACCTTCTAATTTCGCCGGCAGTAAACTATAACTTAAATTCGGGCACGGACTTCACTGTAAAGTCCTCATAAAACATTTTCTTTACTTTCACTGTGAAAAACTGTCAATTTTCAAGAAATACATTTCGATTTATAACCTTTATAATCTGTGTTTACAAAATATAAAAATGTGACATTTGACGGTGACACACAGATTCCCCTATTGTTTCATAGATGCCGCTCTATACAAATTATATATTTGTTGTAGAAAAAGTACAGTATGCACCTCGTTTATAAACCTTTTAATACACTCATTAATTTAAGCACTCGCTTGCAAGCTCGCTCGTGCCTAAACTAAATTCGTGTATAAAATGACGTTTATCAAACTTAATACATAATATACTATTATTAACATAATCATTATACTTTGAAGTTATTTAGTATCAATAATTATAATTGTTAAGTTTAATTAAAATAATAACGGGCAACGTTAATGGTAAAAAATTACGTCAAAAATGTTTATAGGGATGGTTACTTTATTTTTGTATATACAAATATTTAATTTAAATCCTATTTAAGATAATATTTAAGTATTTGTCGTAGAAAAAGTATGGTATGCAACTCGTTTATAAACTTTTCTAGGCACTCATTTAAATAAACACTCGCTCGCAAGCTCACTCGTGAATAAATTAAATTCGTGACTAAAATGTCGTTTATCAAACTGGATACATAATATACTACTTTACCGATCATCCATAAATACGGCAAGTCATTAAAATGAGCATGGTCGTACAAAAAACAATATTTTGGACGCGTTACCGAAATGACTAAATAATGTAAAAATAACTTGACTGAAATTTTTCCATTTTATTAAATTGACCCGTATACAGGAAATAGTTATTTCCTTGTCTTGAAATAAATGTATAAATAAAAAGTTTATTTATTTAAGCTCCTTAAACAGGTTTAGTTTCTTATTTACCCGTCTGTTCATTGTTCGAGTCGTCGCGACGTCGCAGGAAAGATTTAGTTTATATGCAGCAAGGGAATAATTGATTTATTTATCCAAGCGTAAGATGGTCTGAAGTTTCTACAAGTTTGGACGGAGTTAAACAGTATGTCTTATTGACTTATTTATTTCGGTTTCTTATGCTTTTTTTTATTTTGACTGGAGAAATGATTCTTTATTTAGAAGATTGTAGCAACAACTTAAATGTTTTTTTCGTATGTCAATCAATGT
This sequence comes from Brassicogethes aeneus, assembly GCA_921294245.1. NCBI lineage: Eukaryota > Metazoa > Arthropoda > Insecta > Coleoptera > Nitidulidae > Brassicogethes > Brassicogethes aeneus. The sequence goes on along the minus strand of OV121141.1, from coordinate 8,153,740 downwards.
TACCTAACTAAAGTTAACATTCGACAAAATTTAATAGTTTTTATACCTATTGTTTTAAACTTAACTATATTAAGTTAAAGTGTTATTTGAGAAACAAAGAAAAATGAATGACACCCAGATAATATTACGGTCCTCGACTAACTCTCAAAACACTTCTCCAGATAAAATGTTTTAAAAGTTATTACATAAATCACACTTTTTCACGCTACAACAAAAACAATGTACTTATGTGCATATCTGAAAACTTTCTAAAACGTACAAGATGTTTTATCATGAAAATTGCGTGTTTTGTTACAATTTACAAGCAGAGATAACACAACAGATTAATATTAAGTCTCGTGGGGTTTGTAAAGTTGTATTTAGCAGACAATTTAAAGTTTGAATTTTCTATTTTCCTTATCATCGTCTATAAAACAATAATAAAATCGTTTTTCTATTTCTGTATTATAATACGCAACATTATGACACGTATTTGTGCTTCAAATATATATATATATATATATATATATATATATATATATATATATATATATATATATATATATATATATATATATATATATATATATATATATATATATATATATATATATATATATATATATATATATATATATATATATATAGGTACAACCGGCGATACCAGACCCGATATATCTAAAAGGCTACCTCAGACCCACTAGAAATAATGAAGTAAAGGGAGTGTATTTTATATTTTTATAAATAAATTTATGCAAATAACATGAGCAAACCATGAGGGGAAACTATTTCTCAAAAAAAATTTTTTTGGTATGTTCCGTGTACTTTCACAAACCCCACATCTCCAACCGACTTCCTGAGCCCGTTTTTACACAAATTAAATGGTCGACCGTCGTTGCCAGGCCCTGCTGCGTTGCCACATTTTTATAATATGTTTCGGTTAAATTAATTTCATTTTCAAATCTCTAAAAAGCGCGTTTACCGGTCTTCTTATTACGCATTAGGAGATAAACAAGTGTCCACAATGTTTCGCGGAAAATTATTAGTGCAATTGACTAGAAAAAGTGCAGTTACAGGTATGTAATTTTAATTAAACATGTAAATAATTATCCAAGCTTGGTAGTAGTTAAAAATATTTCAAACTGAAAGAAATATGAAGTTTGTAGCAAATTGTAGATGCAAAAATCCCTATATAGTTATTTTTGCATCTACAATTTGCATAATTTGTGTTTGTAATTATAATTACAAATTAATTTTTATTTAATATATTAAATTGAAATTCTTATAAGCATATTAAACACATATTGTCCCAATTATCACATAATGGAGTATTTCATATTTAACAATTTTACAGAGCATTTCAAAGATTGAAAGTTTTAGCTAATTAAATTATTTCTTGGAAAACACATATACTACTATACGTATTACATTAAATGTCCTCCTGGTTTAAATTAGCTAAAACTATTCAATCTTTAAAATTCTCTATAAAATTTTAAAATATGAGATACGCCCTTATCTAATAATTGGGACGATATTATAGACATGTCATGAACATTACTAGTATTTACATTTACCAGAATATTTTTTTATTTTAACAGAATTTTTGACGTAATGTGACAATTAGGTAGTGTTGACACAGAATAGAGGAAGACAGAAGTCGCTTTCAAATCATTTGAATAGTTCGAACTATTCGAATAGTTTGAATATTTGCTGTGATTCGAACACTATTCGCACATTTCTAATTTAAACCTTTATTTTCACTTTAGGTTGACGGAAGATACTTACCAAACAGCTAAGGTAGCGAAAATTTTGTTATTACTAAATGCTGGAAAAGGAAAGGAAAATGTAGGACAAGACCTGGTCGACTTTGATGACATGGTATTTGAAAATGAATCTGAAGAGGAATCTGAAAGAGAATCTGAAAATGAATCTAAAAAGGAATCTGAAAAGGAATCTGATAAGAAGTCTGAAAAGGAATTTGATAAGAAGTCTGAAAAGGAATCTAAAAAAAACCTGAAAAGGAATCTAAAAAAAACCTGAAAAGGAATCCAAAGAAAACCTGAAAAAAAATATGAAAAGAAATCTAAAAATGAACCCGAAAAGGAATCTGGTCATAATGCCTTTCTGTCCGAGCAGCCTCGGAAAAAAATGTTAAATCCTTAAGTTTTGGAACGCACAACCTCCTACGTTGGTCTAAAAAGAAAAGGCGTTGGTTTTAAAATTTTTTAAGAAAAATATAGACCAAAAGCTAGCTCCAAAAAAACAAGACTATATTAATTTTATCCAACAAAATAATAATTCTTTTACTGAAAGCGATTGGGTACGAATTAAGACTTTGGTGTATAACACTTACCGATTAAAATAATTATATATTTTAATAACTAAAATAACTATATCTTTTAATATTTGTTTCGTTTAAAATAATAATATGTTTTTAAGTGTCATGTAACAACAGTTGTTGTAAACCAATAAAGATTGTATTTAAAAAATATTTGTTTATAATTAAAAACCAGCATTTCATACTTGTGTTTGAAAAACACATTATCATAGGTAGGCATGTAAATCAATAAATAAAAACAGAAATGGGCAAATTAAATACAGGGTGCTTAATAATAATAGTTAAAATTCAAAAAATCTATAAAATAATCTTAATAATTTTATTAAATAAATTAACTTAATATAAAAAATAAAACAATAAAGTTAAATTTTTATCAGGTTTAAAAATAAAATAAATTAAATAAAAATGTTCCAAAGTAATAATAGTGTAAATTAATAGTATATTATAGTGTATTATTTGTTTGTTTATTAATTTACATGCAACAGGCCCAGGGCTAATTATAGTATTACATATTATACATAATTAATTTTTTTATCCCAATCTAATTAACATCAATATTCATATCATACTAAATAATTAACCATATTTTATGTTTCTATAATCATAATAGTAAATATTTTCTTTTAAAACGAGAGTTAATGCGAGTGTAATACTATGTTTTTTCTACTCCAATTAAGTAACGTTCTTTAATAACACAACTTATTATAACGCCAATTTCTTCCGATTTTAATGATCATTATAGTAGCCCCTCGTATATATAAAAAAATCTGACATCTGATGGAAAGTTCCAAACTCACTTTTTTCCAATTTAAAACCCTATTGGTTTAAACCACAGTAAATATTGAAATCAGCCAATCACTAATGCCTAACAACGTGAATAATGTGTTTAATATTCCCGTTGTTAGAATTTAATGGTTACCATTAGATAGGGAAAACTTAAGTAATGTCAATAATATGCAATTTTTTTAAAATTGTGTAAGGTATTTTTCAAGAACTAGGTACATATTTAAAATTGGAATAAGTAAAAATAAAAATTTTACATTTTTTTTATTTTTTTATACAAATAAAATAGACTAATTTATTTTGATATTTTATAAATTATTTAATTAAAAAAATTGTTTTTATTAAATTAAATAAAATTTATTGCAGAAAAATTAATGTAGGTACATAATAAAATTTGGTCTCATATTACTTTAGTTTTTATGTTTCTTCTGTGTAATTTAGCGATTTTTTAGTAAATATGAATTTAATTTGTTCTATTAAATTTATGTACATAATTATAAATTACAAAATTTTTCTTGTCATTCTGACCAGGGCAGAAGTAAACATTGGTCATCACGTTAAAGTCCACTCCTAATTTATTTTTTAAAGTTTCATTTTATTCGTATACTTACACACAAATTAGGCCACATTAAAAAAATATACCCAAATGGTGTAATTTAAAAATAACATTTTTCCCAAACAAATTTAATTTCAAGATAAAACTTGGGTTCTAATAAAATTTATTGTTATTAATAAATATAGAAGAAGTTTTTTTATTAATTTTGATTTCAGTACAATATTATTTTGCTTCAATAATAATTATTTTAATACATTTTAATTTAAATAAAAGTATGGGTTAAATATTTAGGGACCTATTTTTATGTTATTTATTTTTATTTTCTATTTAAAAGTTAAACGGCCTGACATACCTTTAAGTTATTCATAATTAAATGCAGGGACGTAGCGTGGGGTGTATGTTTTTCGGAGTCTGCATTTTTTGAGCTCCGATAATATATAATATATTATATTTCAATATTTCCAATGAATGGGAACGTCATTTTAGATGATTCCGAAAATTATTTAGTTAAAGATTGTTAAATATACGTGAATTAGCTCCAGCTAATGCCGACTTTCAAAAAACTATTTGCACTAAGTATAATTCTTCCCCAATCTTAACCATTGCTGCTGTAGTCGGCAAAATCTTCTAAAAAGTCTGAATTTCTCACCTCCATGGAACATTTGCTACGTCCTTAATTAATAATAATTTGTTACATATTTTTTTCATATACATATTTTGTTAGCAGTAAATAAAATAAAAATATATAATACATATAAGTTAAACAATAAAAATTTAATATGATAACATAAAACATAGATTATGATTATAGATTATATAATTATAATTATTCATGAAAATGAAAATGAAAATCTGAAAAATATAAAAAAACAGTAATAGTCACTAAAAATTAGACATGTTACGGGTTTAAGTATATATAGTGAAAAGTAAAAACAATAAAAATATAACATTTTTTAAGGTTTATTTTGTAAGTTTGGACATACAATTTCCTAAAAACAAGATCTGGGTATATGTTAAACAATGCAATTTTCATGATATGATAAATACTTATAAAACCTACATAATTATTTAAAGTAAACTTTAAAATTTGAAAAAATATATAAAAACAAGAAAGTTAGTCTCTCAAGAAAATTACATTTTTACACTCGGTGCAATACCAAGGTACCAATTTTTTTTTTTTTTTTGTTATAACTTTGTTATTACTTTTTAGAATTATTATTTAACTACTAATTTGATTATTAATAATTATAATAATTATTGTCATTAAAACTATGGGTTTGGAATAACTGCATTTATTTTAATAAAATCGCTCAGATGTACTGAAAAAAGTGTGCATTTGACTATTATTAACAAAGTTACAACTATTTAAAATGGCTGGAAATACCGTTGTAGCCCGCGCACCAACGGAGAGTTAATTGTCAAACTTTATTACATTTAAATCCATAAATCTATTTTTAAAATGATTTTAAAGTTTAATACACAGTTGCCAAATTTCGGGACCGTAAACGTCAGCACCGTATGGTCTTCATATAATCGTGTATAAGTCTGGTTTGTGTATAACAGTCCTGCCCTCTACGCGGAATAAGCGTGAACTAATTCCATATAAAAAAAAATGTTTTACCGATTTTTCAAGCCCTCCCAATTTTTGTTTCCTTTAACCCCTCTTTCCCTTCTGAACACAACTGTATAGCTAAACGTTGTCGAACCCGAAGCCGGGTCTGAAAACGTCGATTTTGGTCGGTACTCTATATATATATATATATATATATATATATATATATATATATATATATATATATATATATATATATATATATATATATACGCAAATAAATCAGGCAAATTTGGCAACACATGTAATTACCTACACTAGTTTACAAAATCGAAAAAAATTCTGCCCACCATATCCCATTAAAATTTTCCTATATATTTTGACCCACTAATCACGAAAATTTGAGCCCTCTAAAACTTTTTTTACATACTTTTGATATCGGATAAGTATTTTGACGCTAGCGAATTTAATAACTTAAAAAATTCGTTTTTATGGCAAAAATTGAGGTCGAAAATTAGCATATCGTCCTGGGAAAGGTTTAAATCAAACAGATAACTCCAGTTTGAATTTTTTTCGTGAAGCTGACATTTTTACAAAAAAAAATAAGCTAATTTTTATAAAAATACATGGAAATATGGCGAAGTAATGATTTTTTTAGTGGAAGACCAAAATTCAGCTTTTTGACGATTTTTATTTTATTTTGTAATATGTTTGTTCTTTAATGAAAAACTAACTAAAGTGCATGATTGAAATTTTTTGAGTTTTTTACGTACTTTTTTCACCGAAAACATTATTCAAAATTTAAATTTGACTTGACTCCACAAACGTGAATTCTTTTTTTTCTCGTGTTGGCATAGTGACATTTTACTACTATGGTGGTATCACGGCTTCTGGGATGCAGCCATGATGGGTGATTACATTTGGTCCCTCATACGAGAAACGGAATACGAAAGCAACAAAAAACAAAGAAGGAGCCAGTATTTTTTTAAACCTATGCTTATTACAACAAAATAAAACTTTCAATATCTTCTATGTTCAATATTCAATATATAATTTTAATATTTAATGTTTAAAATAAACATCAATGTTCAATATTAAATTTTATATAACTCAATCAAATAAAGAAAAAACGTAAAAATTCTCGAAAAACTGAATTTTGGTCTTCTACTGAAAAATTCATAACTTCGCCATTTATCCATGGATTTTTATCAACAGCGGCTTATTTTTTTCCTTTAAGTATAAACTATACGTAAAATAAATTAAACTGGACTTATCTTTTCGATATCTATAGATATAGATATAGATATATCTTTCCCACAAAGATATGTATTCGACCTCGACTTTTGTAAAACAAAAGGACTTTTTCAACTTCATAAAACTACTGAGCCGATACCAAAACTAAACAAGAGAAAGTTGTAGAAGGCTCAATTACCTTTAAGTGCTTGTTTGGTCGATTAATTAGAACTCGAAGAATACTCTAAAACATTAAAACACCTCAGAAAAAAAAAATTAAGTGATTTTCGCGTTTAGTGAGCCAAACTACACAAGAAAATCTAGTGTAAAAAAATGTACACAAAAATTACTTTCCCACCTAAAATTATGTTTATTTTAATGTTTAAAAAATGTCCCTGTGAACATAATTATTAATTATAAAAAACAAAATTGCTTTTAATTTTTGTCATATAAAATTAAAATATAGCGTCCCTAGGGTTGTTCTTACCAGAAAGGTTTTTAATGAAATTATAAATATAATTAACATTGTCACTAAAGTATGAGAAAAATTACTGTTAAATAAAGTCCTTAAAGGTCCAGCTAAAACGGAATAATAAATTATGTTTACTTTAATTTTAAATAAAAGTATTTTCGCTACAGCAGTTGGTAGGTAGTAGTTTAATTAATTTTGCCCTAATCAAGTAATTTATTATGTAAATAACCATTATTTTGTTTAAATTTGCAAATTGATTTTAGTGCTAATTGCGTTAAATTATAGAGAATAATTTAAAATGAATTGGACATGTTAATTTTTTATGAATTCTGTAAATTACACTGGTCCACAGGCATTTTGCCTTTGTTTGCTCCCCTGCCAAAAACAAAAAAAATCATTTTGTGGAGTTATTAAATGCAAATTGATTTGTTAAGAATGTTGAAAAAATTCTAGGTAGTAGTACATTGAAAAAAAAATCTCTTAAAAGAAATGAAAATCACTTTGATTCAAAAGATTTACGCTTTTGAATAGGGCCAATGTTTCTTAATATAAATCAGTCAATGGTCAAAGCATATACATAATAAATTATAAATAAAATAAAATCTTACTACAAACATTAAAACTAACAAATAAATACGAATAAAGTACAAATCCAACTTAAACCCTATTTTATATTCTGAGTGTCAGTTCTTAAATTAAGTAGTGTGTTGCGGCGTAGGCATATCCACAATCCATTGTGTGAATTGTGGGCATATCGTGGCTTATATTAAAATAAAAAATAATTATAAAATTGTCTGTTTATGCATTTTAAAAGTATAAAAGCAACCTCTTGCAGCTAATTGTCAAAAATGGTGGATGCGCCAATATTAATATAATTTGTACTACTAAAAATCCGCTTTTCCTTAAATTTTACTCAGTAATATTGTTTACAAAACACTTAATAATTCAACAAATCTCCAGTAACACAAAATATTGGTCCTATATGGGGCGCGTCTATGCCCAATATTTAATCTGGGGCCAATATTGGATTTATTTAGCCGATGTTAGCCCTATATTGGCAATAAATGATAATTTAATATATCTTGCCAATATTTATCCAAGGTTGGTCCTATTTTGGCATATTATTTTTGGCCAATATATCATTAACTATAGTCAACGGTGCTTTCGGATTTCTAAAAGTGATAGAAAAAGTGCTCTTTTAGAAAAGTGCTCTTTTAGTTCCACCCTTACTTCTTAAGAAGTCCCATAAGCCAACTGAATGGCTTGTGCGGGTTAGGGGTAGGAACGGACCGCGGGCTTAAAGTCCCCTCCGAAGGACTAATACACAATAGAACAAACACAAATAAACAGCCATACCCCTGGTGGGATTCGAACCCACGACCTCCGGCTTGTAGTCAGCATGCACTAGACCACCGTCGGCGATGTAACGACACACGTTAGGGTGCTTCAAAAATTAAAATTTAATTTTTTTGGCTCTTACCCTCTCAAATGTTTCTATTTAATATAAAAAAAAATTCTCACCAAATATGGGCGTTCCACCTCAACTCTAAGAGGTCGCTCTTTTAATTTTAGTTTCCCATTTAATTAACATGGGAAAAATAATTTTATGTTTGGAATTTTATACCTCTGTATCAAAGTAACTTATGGCAATTATCATTGCAGTTTCCTATATAAAATGTAACGCTCTACAAAAAAGCTCTCCTATTATTATTATTATTATTATTATTTAATAAAAAAATGCATGTGAAACTTTTTACTTGTAAGAATACCTCAAAAAAGCAAAAATACATATATTTAAAATAATTAGAAAGTACAATTATTTTTAAGCATACATTTTCCTAAACAACCTATATAACCGTATTATTATTCCGCATAGTAAAAACCATTAAAGCGTTTAAATTTATCCTTTCATAAAATTTTCTCCCAACCTTTTGCGGCGCCCTTCTGCTTAAAAAGCCGTTTTCCTAAATTTTATAAATTTCCTACAACATTTTACGTAAAGTAGTTTTATAATAATGCGAGCGCTAAAGTCAAGGTAGGCTTATCCAGAATGCAAATTTAATTTGATCGCCTACTACGACTTCCTCTTATTACGCTAGCTTCGTTTTCATTATACTTTTTTTGCTAAACGAAAAAATTTCTGATTTAGGTTTTTCCGTGACCTGAAAGGCATGCTGCTCCGCTGCCTGTAAAAATACGTTTTAAATGTTACAAAAATGTTTAGAAATATATGAGTGACTTTATAACTGCAATTAATTTAATAAATCAAATTATAAATATGTCAAAAGGCCATCTTCAAAAAGCCATATCTTTTTTGAACTCTAAAATCCAGTGAGCCTAGTAAAGATTAATTGCAAAGATGGCACTAACGATTTTCAAATTTCAATTATGTCAATGTGTCAAATGTGTTCATAAATTGCTTTTTCAACAAGCCTGTAAAACTTTACAGGTCTTTTAAACAAGCCCGTAAAATATTACAGGGGGTTTCCATAATAAGTATATCGTTTACTTGGATACAAAAACAACAAAATTAAATGTCATTAAACGTTGTATAATCTATTTTTTAATGTTTAAAATAGAAGCACTGCATTATTAATGCATTTATTCACGATTTACATATTACAAAAGCATAATTATACTAATTATAATGATAAATACTTTAGAATTCACTTTATTTATGTTTAAATTTACATTTATATTGAATGTGAACACATTATTGGCGCAGTCAGATTTAACAATTCCTCATCAATACTATAGGTCATTCCACTTAAGAATAGAGTAGATGTCGCTGCAAAACAAGACACAGGAGAACGCGGTAAATTTAAATATAATGGAAGTTGTCGCTGAAAGAATATTATCATGTTACAACAAATATGGTAAAATATGTAAAATTATTTACTATACTAATTAAGACCTTTATACAAGAAAAAAATATATTTATTGTATTATTTTTAGAAAATAAACGAAATTAACATTCAATTAAGAAACATAATCTTAATTATTCGACTGCATTCCTTATTTAAATGTCAATGGGATTTCTTATGCGGAACATTATTTTTATGATTTTATAATAGACTGAGTTTTATTAAAAATTAAAAAAAAATTAAATGGTTAATATATTTTTATATATGTGTAAGCCTACCTCCATGGATTTAAAAAATTGCTTTTTTTAATATAATATATGGGTCAGAATTTCTCAAACGGGCCACCTGAATTGGGTCAAAATTAGTTTTTGTTTGTAGATACATTTTTTTGATAGTATTTTACATCACTAACACAAATCCTAAAGGATTTTGTAAAAAAAAAATTTTCAATTGACATATTCATGATATTAAAAGTCAAAGTTTTTAATAATTAAAAAATAAAAAAATTCATTATGGCTGAACTAATTATCCGATTCCAACGATATAACTAGCGTTGGAATCTTGTTTTGACATAGATTCTTTGTTATTTTTTTCAATTGTCCTATTTTCATTTAGGTCGATTTTTTTTTGTTTTTTTTATACCAAATTCGGAAATAATTGCCTTCTGCGCCAGCTATCGACTCGAGAAAAAAAACACATATACTCCAATCATTTCTCGAAATTATGCTGCTGAGAAAAAAAATGGCCCGCAGGTTGACAAAAAGTTATTCGTCCTTTTGTGGCCGCGCGCGGTGTCAGCTCACGCTCCGAACCGTATACGCTGTACGCGCTTGTGACGCGACGTCTTACGGTGGTCTGGAACCTGCGGGCCATTTTTTTTCTCAGCAGCATAATTTCGAAAAATGATTGGAGTATATGTGTTTTTTTTTTCGAGTCGATAGCTGGCGCAGAAGCCAATTATTTCCGAATTTGTTATAAAAAAAACAAAAAAAAATCGACCTAAATGAAAATTGTACAATTGAAAAAAATAACAAAGAATCTATGTCAAAACAAGATTCCAACGCTAGTTAAATCGTTGGAATCGGATAATTAGTTTAGCCATAATGATTTTTTTTTATTTTTTAATTACTAAAAACTTTTACTTTTAATATCATGAATATGTCAATTGAAAATTTTTTTTTTTACAAAATCCTTTAGGATTTGTGTTAGTGATGTAAAATACTATCGAAAAAATGTATCTACAATCAAAAACTAATTTTGACCAAATTCAGGTGGCCCGTTTGAGAAATTCTGACCCATATACATACCTACCATAGTATAGAATCTACGAACCAAAGTATTATATAAAGTTTGTTATTTTTTCGCAAATAACAAACATCGCTTAAAGAGGATTGTGATAAGCGGATGCAACTTTAAAATTATTTTTTTAAGGAATGTTTAATTTAATTGATCAAGTGAAATTAATTGATGAGTCAATCCATATGAAAACGCCGAAATTCGTTGCTCGACCATCTTGGATTTTGCTTAAATTTTATAGAAATGTGCATTAGGGTCTCAAGGACAAAATCCACCCTTATTTATTTTTTCGCATGTGTCAAATCCGGCCTATTCGAATTAAAACTTTTTAAAAACGTAATTTTTATGCTTTAATAATTTAAGCTGTAATTTTTTTGTATAAAAGATATTTTAAATTTTGTCATTTTAAAGCTAAAAAATAGTTGTTTTTATAAAAAATATATAAATTCACTCAATTAATATTTCTAAATAATTACAGGGTGCTAAAAAAACGTGTATTTTACTAATTTTTCGTGTTTTTTAAATGCGTCCCATGTCTCGGCTGTTTAATATGAACAGCTAATTTTTTCATATATTAAGTTTACATACCAAAGACAAAATAAAACTTACAATTGACCCGTTTAGCATACGGTTTCCAAAAAAAAAAGTTGCTTGATATTTTAAAATTCTAGAAAATCGCATTATTTAGGCCATTTTATGAGGATGTTGACTTCCAAATGGAATTATGAAATTTACAGGATAATTAGCCCCTACCTTATTGTTCAAATGCCTGGTAGTTTGGTTTTGTTATTTTCATTTTTAAAGGTTATACAGTAGCTTTAAAAGGAGAAAAATATTGAAATAATAAAAAGTCGCATTATTTCATTTCATTTATTATTTGCATAAAAAATCATTCCACTTTTAATATTAAAATGTAAAATTTTAGCATTAATATCAATCATGTTTTTGATCATGTTATTTTACTTTTAAAGTACGTAGGTACATTGTACACATATTATTTTAATTAAAAGATCTATGCATTTTGTGTGTTTTGAATATGTAGCAATATAAAGAGAAATAATTTCCCTTTCATGTTGGCTTAACATATTTTGGTCTACAAACAATTATTAAAAAAAAATACATGAACGTGCATTTGTAAATTAAAATTTTAAATATAAAAAGGATACAACATATTTTTGTACATACACTATTGCAATGTTTAAAACATTTAACAAGCAAAGATAATTTTGATTATCTTCTTTAATTTCATGAAAATATTAAATATATCAAAAGACTAAAAGATACGTTCTTGAGATACCTATTTCAGTAAATTTTCAAACTGAATTTTCTCAGATATTTACTGCGTTTCAATATTTTAAAGCACCTTCATAGCTAAACCATATAGTTTTTGTTTCGCTAAAATATCTCAAACGGTTAAGTAGCTAGAGCCGGGCTAAATAATTTTAAACACCCTGTATATTCGTCTATCACCTTTATTGTGCGATTAATTCAAACAGCCCCAGTCGATATTTCACAATTAAAACGATGATGGGCACAATTTCGTATTAGTTACTGTCCATGTTAATTCAGTACAAACCAGATACAAGCTCGCAACTGATTGATATCGCATCAAATTGACACATTTTGTCATGATAGGCATATTAAAATCGGTCACGTGACACGTTTAAACCGCAACTTGAATGGTATTGATGCGTTTCAAATATTGATTTTGCGTTTATGAAGCATCCACTTATTTTTTATACGCGTATCTTCATTATGATCTAATATACAGAGTGTCAAAGTAAGCATGTTTCCACCAATTTTGCATTGGTGATACTATTTTTGAGTAGTGATAATTTAAAAATAATAATAATAATAATAATAATTTGTTTTAAAAGTGGTTGGAGTTCTATTTAAAAAATAGTTTAAAAATCTGAAACTGGGAGAATCTTCAGAAGAGTAAAAAAAAAAAATATAAAAAAATTATGTCTTTTTGTGATTTTTTCTAATTTTTTTTTGAAGTGGTCCGGGCTCATGTTTAAAATTAATTCAAATATTTAAAATTTTGGAAGGATCTTCGGAAGAAAAAAAGTAAGAAAAAACTACGTTTAAATTTCTTTAAAAAAAATATGACTTTTTCCCACTTTTTTAGGATTTTTTTAATTTTTTGTTGTCGGAGCTCAGCATAAAAATTAATTTAAAAATCTGAAAATTCGGGAGGATATTCGAAAGAGTAAAAAATTTTTTTTTAAGTGGTCGGTGCTCACTGAGCACTGCTCAGCTTAAAAAAATAACTTAAAAATCTGAAACTTTGAGAGGATCTTCGGAAGAGTACAAAATTAAGAGAAAACATCGTTTGAAAGAAAAATTATAAAAAATTATGACATTTCCCCACTTATTATTACTTAATGGTGCACACAGGAGAATTTTTAAGAAATCGTGGTCAAAACCTAATGTTTGAGTTTATAAATATTTAACTAAACACATACATTTATATTATCGATAAATTAACAATTTTTTTCATTCCATTTTTGAACTTTCGCCTTATTCATAGCTTATAGATTTCGCTAATTTTTTATGTAGTATTTTTATAATGACAGTTTTTTCGGAAAACTGAATCATATCCACCTGATATATTCAATGCTGTCTTAAATCTTCAGTATGGTAAATAGCTTACTAACAAGGAGAAAATATTACTGCTCTGTTTTTATTTATAAAATACTTAATTACCTTTTAGATACACTCACAGGCAAAACAACCGATCCACACAAATTTTCGATGAATTTAAATCGCAAATAATTTTTTTATTTGATTTCGGATTTAAACAAATATTAAAGAATATTGTAGATACATTAATGGACAATCGCCCACTTTTTAAAAATTACTAAAAAATACACGTACCTTTATAATATACAGGTTGAAACAAAAAGATGTTTTTTACCATAAGTTTAAGACACTCTGTAGAGTGGCAAAACCGTATATTGTTCTAAATTAAGTTTTAATTATCAAGTCACATCTATTTTTAACAGTTTTTGTTTTTGGTTCACCTTGATAAATTTATTTATGTGGAAAATATGGATTTAAAAAAAACATGTCAATTTCCAATATTTCTCCTGTATGAAGAACTAAGGTTGCTATGGTCCATCCATAGCCTATGGAGGATGACAGTTACAGTTTTGTTGAATCATCCCATACTTGGACATGTCATATACAGCTTTCAAAAGCCATCAAATTGTTTTTTTTTAAATGAATGTGTTAATTTTGAGGTGTCTTCTTACTTTTAAAAATGTCTCCGACTGATGTTGCCCTTTGTACTTTACTTCTTGTGACGTTTAAAACACTTGCCACGTAATATATTACAGTATACTGTGACCGTCCATCCTGGATTAAATTAATGGCTCTGGCAACATCAGTCGGAGACATATCCATTTTTTAAAGTAAGAAGACACTTCAAAATTTAAATATTAATTTGCAAAAAACAATTTGATAGCTTTTGAAAGCTGTGTATGACATGTCCAAGTATGGGATGATTCAACAAAACTGTCACTGTCATTCTACATAGCCTATGGATGGACCATAGCAACCTTAGTTCTTCATACAGAAAAATATTGGAAATTGCAATGTTTTTTTAAAAAATCCATATTTTCCACAAAAATAAATATATCGAGGTGAACTAAAAACAAAACTGTTAAGAATGGATGTGACTTGATAAATATAACTTAATTTAGAATAATATACGGTTTTGCCACTCTACAGAGTGTCTTAAACTTATGGTAAAAAACATCTTTTTGTTTAAACCCGTATATTATAAACGTACGTCTATTTTTTAGTAATTTTTTAAAATGTGAGCGATTGTAATAATAACAATAAACAATAATTTATCTACAATATTCTTTAATATTCGTTTAAATCAGACATCAAATAAAAAAGTTATTTGCGATTGAAATTCATCGAAAATTTTTGTGGATCGATTATTTTGCCTGTGAGTGTAGTCCTGAGATTTTAAAACTTATTAATACCTATAAAAGATCATGATACAAGATTGAGAAATACTTATAAATTCTTATTTTTGTAAAAAAAAAATTATTTTCAATATTCAAGCCCATTGCACTTTAACTAGTCAACTGATTGGGCATTAGGAAAGTAATATTGGTCGGCGATTCGATTATGTTTAATTTGACACCTGTTGCAACGAGATTGGCCGTTAAATTCTTACTACAAATACGACATAAATTGTAAAGCTACCTTCGAAAAACAAATGAAAAAAAATGACATAAAAATCAAATACCAAAAACCCTAACATAAAAAAATTATTGTGATTTTCGAGTTTAGCAATCCATAAAAAATGAACATTTTGACTGTGTTTTTGATTTTAAAGATTTAACCGGGTTCGGAGAATTATAAAAAAAAATCTTCAAACACTATGCAAAAATTATTATTTTCCATCTAGCTCGAAAGATATTCGCAAAGATATAATATTTTTTCACGCAATATTATTATTTACCTCCTTTCCGTTTAACCTAATTAAACCCCTTTCATTGGGAGGGCTCAAAACATATAAAATCGCACTTAAAGCGTTATAAATCCTAATAAGTGTAAGGTGGTATGTGAACGTAAAATTTATTTCGCCCCGTTTTTATATTCACGCCAAAAGTATAAATCTGTGAGCTTAGAGCACTTTCGGTCTTCGGGCTTACATAATGTAAGAGTATAACGGAAATTTGTTCGATGATTTTTTGTTGAATTTTTATGATAATTTTATGACTTATATGAGAGATTTGGGATTTTTTCATATATTATATCACGAGAACTATGAATTTAATCGGTTAAACTAGGCTCAGTAGTTTTTCGTTTGGTTTTTGTTGGAAAATGTTGAATGCAAAATAATTTAATAAAATCACGAGACCGCGTAGCGGTCGAGGGGTTTTATTTTTAATTATTTTGCATGAAACTATTTTCCAAAAAAAAAAATCAAATAAAAAACTTACTAAGCATAGTTTGACAGATTAAATTTATAGGTTGAGTGATATACGTCTAGATTATTTCTCAAATTAAAGGAAACTATTTGACAATTCATAAAATCTGACGTATGTGTCAAAATTGATAAATAAGTAATAATTTATATTTCGTAAACTAGATAACTTATTTTTTATTGTTTTTTTAAAAATGTTTTTTAAAACTTGTAAATAACACCATAAAATCGTAAACAAAAATCCAGGCTAAAATTTAATCGCTGTTAAATAGTTCTAGTGATTTAATCGCTTATTTAAACGAAATTTATTCGAAAATTCAAGGCTTTTGATTGGTTCATATTATAATGAGGGAAATAATCGTATATAATACCACTAATGGTAACATTTTACGGATAATTTTTTTGATTTTTATATGAATGTTTTTTTCTTGGAAATTTCGCAAGTGGCAAGTGGTTTTAAATTAATGCAAGGAGCGAAATTAAATAAAAATTAAAAATTTTTTCAGGAAAAAATTTATCACGTGTGGTATTGGGCTATTTCACAGATATTTTTTTTATTTGAAGATAAGTGCCAATTCAATTTCTGTGAATTTTTTTGACCAAAACGCATATTTTTTGACATTTTTATTTTAAAATTAAAAACGTCAACATTGACAATTATTTTTCGCATTGCAACCAATTGGTTGCACATAAGGTCATCTAATTTTTCAAAAAAAAAAATCGAAAAAACACGTTGCTAAGTAATATTTTAACAAGAAGCATGAGTGCTGGTGGCAACAAAAATCCGAGTCGAAGTCGAGAATTTTTGCAACTGCAAGAATGCATTTTGTTAAAAAATATTATTGGGTTTTTTTGATTTTTTTCACAGGAAAAATTAGATGCCCGAATGGTATTTGACAAGACTATTTCATGAGTAACAGTTAACAATTAAAATATAAATTGCAATTTTTGGTGACAACAGCTGTCAAGTTTTGCCGCGGGTAAACTCGAAAAAACTGCTGACAGGTGCTGTCATACAGTTTTTCCACCTAGAAACCATTTGGAATTCAAAATTGCGCGTTTGTGATTGGTGGAAATTAAGACGAGGGAAATAGTCACCTAAATAGTAGTTTTATCGCTGCAAAACTGAACAAATCACTCGTTTTCTGAAATCTGATTGGTCCATAAAGTAATGAGTGGAATAGTCTTTAATATTATCCTGAACTAGAAAAAATAAGTCACTGTATGAAAATAATATTTTGACAAAAAACGAATTATCCGACATGTTTCTATAAAATTTATTCATTTCACATGGTCAAAAGATCAAATAGATAGGTACACGTTTGAGCACTTTAAAAATGTATTCTTCTTCTAAGTGAATAAACGTTTGTTCAATAATAAAAATATCAAATACTTATACAGGGTGTCCCAGAACTCGCGCCACAGAGAAAAAGGGAACGCACCGAAAGTAATTTGAAACACATATTTAAAAATTTAAATTGTCCAACGCAAAGGATAAGGGAGATAAGAATAAAAAACGATAGCCAATCCCAATAGATCACCACAGGGAATTCTTTAAATTGCTAGGATACTTAGGTTGCATTGTTGATAATAAAAAATATGTAAAATATTTGGTCCACTGGAATCCAATTCATTGTAACACTGCTGTCAATCTTTACTCCTGTCATTAATATTATATTAGGTTATAAATTAAGTTATTATTGACAATGCTGTCAATCTTTACTTTTGTCATTAATATTGTATTAGGTAATAAATTAAGTTATTATAAATAATGTTTTCCTTGATGATTATAACGAAATGATAACTATTTATGGGGAGCGTGGGCGCAAAAAAAGCTAAATAAAGTACAACTGGTTTGATTTTTTACTTTAAAAAATTGGCGTTCTGAAGTATCAGTCATAGATTAATAACCTCATTTTTTGAAAGCTTTTGACAACTTAGTAAATACAGTTGGCCAAAAGATTTTTAAATGTTTTTAAGACAACAATGTTCTATCGTCTCCTAGCAATTTTTAAAGCTCTTACGTTTAACCTAGGCGAGATCTCTCGGTATTGGCTGCCGCTTTTTTGCTCTCATTCGATTACACTATTACCTAGAAATTTTTTATTTTTAAATTTGGCATCTCCATTGCTATCGGCACGCCCCCTTTTTCTCTGTGGCGCGAGTTCTGGGACACCCTGTATAAAGTTTCTTTTAATTTTAAAAATGACTTTCCCACTGCATTTTAGTTGACATTTAAGTTTTAAAAGTAGGTTATTTTTGACAGTGCAAAAAAGGTATAGTTTGCACTGCATTATATCATCTCGTAAAATTTAATATTAGTATATTATTTATCAAGTTTAATAAACACCATTTTAATCACGAATTTAATTTAGGCACGAGGGAGCTTGCGAGCAAGTGATTAATTAAATGTGTGCCTAAAAAAGTTTATAAACGAGTTGCATGCTATACTTTTTCTATGACAAATACTGAATTTTATCTAAAAAATTATTTAAATTAAATATATAAAGTGACATCCATAGGAACGCCAATAAACATTTTTGACGTAATTTTCAACATTAACATTACCTGTTATTATTTTAATTAAATTTAACAATTATTGTTACTTTAAAATATTAAAATATATTCAAAATATGATTATGTTAAGAAAATATGTTATGTTAAGTATTAAAAAAATTATTACACAGGAAATGTTAAAGGTACAAAAAGTGACAGTTGTATTTATTGGAATTCTAGTTAGAATTTCTAACTTGGGAATCTGCCGGCGTTAAAATCTCAAATTTTTCTGTGTAAATCAAAATTTATCCCATGACTAACAATAGACTATATAGAAGCAGTTTTTTACAGTAAAAGAGAAGAGAATGTTTAATGGGCACTGTACGCAAAATTTTTAAAGCTTCAGTTAAATATAGCCAACTGCACTACTCAAAAGGTCAGTACAACCGTTTATATAATCTTTTCAAATACTGGCGTCAAGAAACTATTTAATACTTTTGTATGTTTGTATTGAGATAATAAAATAATTTTCACATTTAGCATTATTTTACAAGAAAGACACTTTATTTTAACGATTGTATGACATTTGACAACTATCAACTAACTTAAAACTAACTTCAGCCCGTGACTAAAAACCAATTGCTAACTTCAGCCCGTCTAAAGCGCCCTAAAGCCACAACTTGTCAATGTGTATTTGAAAGGTCACATAGTGCCATGGAAACATGGTATGATAATGGGCGTTTTAAAGGTGGGAGAAGAAAACGTTACCTAGTAAACCGGTGGGCGAAATTTTACTTCCGCCCCTAGTGAGCGAAATAGGATTTCGCCCACGGGCTGAAGTTGACAGCTGTCATATTTCTTTTCTTTCCCTTTTTTCTTTTACTTCGCCCACGGTCTAAAGCATAATGTTAAATTGGAAAAAAGTAAGGTTAAAATTGCCTGACAGCTGTCAGATTTCAGATAAATACCAAATAAAATTGACCTTAAATTCCCAGTGGTAGTCGAATAAATTAGCGTGTTACCGCACTCGCTACGCTCGTGGCAAACTCCAAGCTCGAAGAATCTGCTTTTTCTTCCACTAGTCGCACAATATACTATTATTCAAGAAAACGATTAATTTAATTTTTAATTTAATTTAATTTTTATACCAACATTACAACTTGTTCCTTTAGGGCGTAAATAAACTTAAAAAATATAAAATATTTGTAAATGTCAACATTTTTTCTTTACATTTTTAGTAATTATTAACGAAATTATTATGGTTTTAGAAAAAATAATGTGTGCTACTAGAATATAAAGCCACTTTTTTGGCACCATGAGGTTTTATAACTATATACATATACATATATTATTTTTTCATAAATAACTATTTTCTACATGCGTGCGAAAAGTTGAATTTTTCCGCATGCTAGAAAAAAATTCATTTTTTCTATAATGAAAACTTGCAAGATTCCGTTGCTTGTGGAAAAAATATTGTACCGAACACGCGGAAAGTGTCGACTGCTGACGCGTGCGGAAAAGTAGCATTTTCCGCACTAGTTGGAGAAATAACCATAATATATATATTTAGTTTTTTAGTTATGGTGTTTTATGTATATTCTGTCCCGTTTCTTTGTAGTGCTACAAACGAGTATGCCACTGCATACAGGATGTTTCACATTCGTGGTCCATTAGAAGTTTTTGGAGAACGGAAAAAGATATCGATTTGAAATTTTAAATCGTTTATAATTTTATGTAGAATTTAAAAATGTAAAAAGTGTTCTATTTGAAATAACAAAGTTAATGTCATTTCCGGTTAAACCGGAAGTGGCATTTTGTGCAAAATATTTTAGAAAAAAGGACTTAAATAGATTATATATAATAATCTATTTGTCCATTTGTTCATTTTTCTAAAATATTTTGAACAAAATGCCACTTTCGGTTTAACCGGAAATGTCATCAACTTTGTTATTTCAAATAAGTAGAACACCCCATATATTTTTACATTTTTAAATTCTACATAAAATTCTGAGTAAATTTAACAATTTTTTGTGGAAATGGATAGGTGCGTTTTTGAACCGACTCAAATTAAAGTTCTTATCACGCTTTTTCCTTGACATACAACAGTGTTCGGAAAATTTAGGAGGCCCCCGGGGGCTAAAATATACTCAATGGAGTATTTTTTAACCTTTTCCAATTCTTTTTACTTTTAGTACGGTTACTACGGTTATTGGTGTGTGAATTTTTACAGTTTTTGACGGCAAAATTGGTCCTAATAAGATTTCTAAGCGCCGAGGGGAGAATATCGATGTTATTTTTGCGAGAGGTATAAAAAGTAAATAAAAACAAACACTGTTAAAAGGGTTCGTTGATAAAATATATATGTAAAAAGCTCACCTTTATAAAACGTAAAGTAGGATCTAAAGAAAAGAAAGCATGTTTAAAAACAGAAGTCTAATTCATAATTATACAGGGCAGGGGCAGACCCAGAAAATGTTTTGGCGGATTATATACAGGCTGTTTCACATTCGTGATCCATTCATTTTCAAAAGTTATCGAAGCATCTTTGGTTTCTTTTATGAAACATGCATTTTAAACTATAAAACTTATTAAATTAAATAAAAAAAATCGCGATAAAACCCATGTTGTCTATGGACATTGCTCTCTTAAAATGAATTAGTCAAAAATAAATAATTATAAGTCATATTTGACTAATTTTCATAGCGACTAATAATTAGTCAAATTCTACTGAAAGAAATAGTCAAATTAGTAGATTTAAATTTAAAAAAAGTTTTGACCCAGCCGGGGATTGAACTCGGGTCTGTCGCTTGTCAAGCTTGTCAAGCTGTTGTCATAACCAATGTGGCTATCAGTCACTCTTATTAAAATCAATTTTATTTGTCAATTAAAATTGTTCAAAATATTTTAAAGTTGAATATATTATTTGTGTTGCTGTTTTGAGCTAAACTTTTTGTATCTTTGTTTGTTTTTATGGGCCATTTAACCATGGAGCCTATATGCATTTAAGTTAGTTATTTTTAACTCTCAGAAATAGTCAAAGATGGTGACTAATCATAAATTATTCAAACTTTAACTATTTACGTGGTAAAAAATAACTATTTTAAAGTGAAAACGACTATTTTATTAGCAAAAAATGCTGGTACTAATTTAAATAGAATTTTGACTATTTCATTTTAATAGTGGACATACTGTAGACAATATGCTTAAGGAAATCGTAACAAGTAATAAAAAAAGTTTTCGAGGCTCGATTTGGTATTCATGCAGTTACTTTAAAGGTGAGGGGGGATTAAATGGTCTGGCTCACTGGGACGACTTTATTAGAAAAGTTTCATTAAGTGTGCTTGAATATTAAAAGTGGGAATGGTTTGATTTTGTCGGTGATATTAAAATAAAAAGTTGTTCGTTGTACGAATCAGTCGAATTCCGAAGAAGTTATTATTCCATCGACTTTTTTGAGTCAAGAATTCAAGGCTCAGGCAGTACATTGCGGGGAAAGGGGTAAGGAGAGTTGATTTTATACTTAATGCAAAAATAGTGATTGCAAAAACAAAATTTACTTTGTCATTTTATTACATTTTATTTAAAAAACAGACAATTTTCTATGTATTTTTTAATTTTACTACAAATCTAAAAACAACTATGTTTTGAAAGTTTCATGTAATTAATTAAATTTTGACAATTGTCGCTACACAGTAGCTTCTTCAGAATGAAGCTACTGTGTAGCGAAACAATTGTCAACATTTAATAAATTACGTGATATGGAGTTTCAACAAATAAAGGTCGAAACAATTAATAATAGGCACTATATACATTTACATATATTAAAACAAAATAACGTGAATTAAAAAATGTAAAAAAAAGGATTAAAATTTAATAGTTGGTTTCTATGGTAAGAAAGTATGTATGAATTAATAATGTTTAATTAAAATAGAGGAACGGCAATAAATGTAAACACAGAAGAGAATTTTATATTTCATTGTTTTTGAACTTAAACATATAAAGCACAAGATATTTTTTATATAATATATTATATACTCTCTAAAAATGAATGACTCAAAAATGACTAATTACTACAGTTATTAGTGACTGCTTTTTCACTTATACCATGGTTAATCATGGATACCATGGTATACCCAACATTTGAGGAACATCCGTGCAAAACCGGCTATATCCATTTTAATAAAATGTTGGGAAAATGTGCCCACAAAAGTGCATCTGTAAAGGCCAGTAAACGGGGAGTTTTTGCCATTTTCCCAAAATTTTATTAAAATAGATATAGCCGGTTTTGCAAAGATGCTCCTTATTTAATGGCCAATTCTTATGTAAAATTGTCCCATGAATACGAAAATACCGTCAATTTTTTTTCAGCAATTCCATATTATATGAATAATTGACTATATCTCAAAAACTGTTCTAAATTTATAACTTTTGACGACATTTTCGGATTCAGGGGACAATTTTACATAAGAATTGGCTATTAAATGTTGGGGATACCATGGTATCCAAGGTTAACCATGGTATGAGTGAAAAAGCATTCACTAATAACTGTAGAGTACACTGCGCGTCAAAATTAATGCATATTAAGTAAAAAATCCAACTCTAAAACGCCTTTACCAACCTTTATAAAATTTTGGATAAAAATTATATCTCAGTTTACGTGTTCAAGGGTTTTTCGTAAGTAATATCATTTAATTTTTCCGAAAAGAATCGAAAAAACACGTTGCTAAGTAATATTTTAACAAAAAGCATGAGTGCTGGTGGCAACAAAAATCCGAGTCGAAGAGGAGGATTTTTGCACCTGCACGAATGCATTTTGTTAAAAAATATTACTTAGCATTGTGTTTTTTCGATTTTTTTCACAGGAAAAATTAGATGACCAATGGTATTTGACAAGACTATTTCATGAGTAACAGTTAACAATTAAAATATAAATTGCCATTTTTGGTGACAACAGCTGTCAAGTTTTGCCGCGGGTAAACTCGAAAAAACTGCTGACAGGTGCTGTCACACAGTTTTTTCACCTAGAAACCATTTGTAATTCAAAATTGCGCGTTTGTGATTGGTGGAAATTAAGACGAGGGAAATAGTCGAAAAAAACTTTTATAGGGATTTTTTTTAAGTATGCTGTGAAAGACTGTATTTTTGTAAGTATACTCTGAAAATGTTCTGCAAATTAAAGGAACAGTAACGAAAATACAACGCTTCAAAGTCATCAAAAATGACCAGTTTTCAGCAATATAATCAAAAAGGGGTAATTTTTACCGACTTAAAGCGCTGTCTTCGTTACTGTTTATTTGATTTGTACAACATTTTCAGGGTATACTAACAAAAATACGGTCTTTAATATTTCTTATTTAATTTTAAAAAAATCCCTATAAAAGTTTTTTTTCGAGCGTTTTTTATTATTAAATAATAGGGCTTTAAAAATATTAAAAATATTTTCTCGAAAAACCCTCGAACACGTAAACTGAGATATTCTTATACAGAATGTCATAAAGATTGGTAAAGGCGTTTTAGAGTTTGAATTTTTTTACTTATTATGCGTTAATTTTGACGAGCAGTGTATATAATGACAGAAACAACATTTTAAATAGAAGAAATGTATGATTTTTAAGTCTAAATTAAATCTATACCCTTATGGATAAGCAACTTGTCTGTCTACTGATTTCTACTGGACAATTTTTTTTATTGATGTTTCATAAAATAAATATGGATCTTTACTTATTTTATTTTATTAAAATTTTATATTTATTCTTTGGTTTTTGTTTCATGTTTTAAGCAATTTTTTTTATAAGGAATAAGGAATCCGAATAACAATAATAACAGATTTTATTATAAACACTCTGGACGAACACGTTACGAATTAGAATAAATTAAGCAAAAACATAAGTTGCAGACGCTGAAGTCAGTTGAACTTGTTGATGCGTATTGTCAAAGGGAAATGTTTTGATTGACTGCCTGAAATCACGTGTACTTTTTCAACGAAATAATTTGTTAAACATTAACAAAATAAACTGCAACCTTTGAAATTAACAATATGCTATAACAGTCCTATAGGACTTTTTGGTGCTGGCAGAGTATACTCAACCATATATGGTTGCTATATGAAACAGTAGTAAAAAATAAGTGACAGGGGGACCCGGTATAGAAATTTACCCGTATTTTTGGACAATACCGCAAGCTTTGACCTTTTAGCGAGGTATTATGTGATTTGTTCAAGAGTTTAGTGGATGTTTCAAGATTGGAAAACAAAGAACAAAATGCCAATAAAATTGCATTTAACCTTTACAAAACTTTCTGTAAAATATTATCCTTTGAAAAAAAAATTAATTAAAATTTTACAAAATAAAATTAACAAACTACATAGGTACTCATGTTAACAAATTTGATTTTTATAACAGTGCAGTGTAATGAAATTTAATGTAACACAATATTTTAGTTTTAAAGCATTTTGATTTATTTTATCCACTCCTAATATTTAATTAAATGATGAATTAAATAATAATATTGATTTCCTGATTCATAAATAACGAGGATTAATTACTAAACCCACTGATTTGAAAATCATTGCAGTATTACTCTTCCCCATGGTAATTACTTATTAATAATTGTAAGGGTTAAACCTTAGAGATATTGACCGTATAACTTTTGAGTTTAAAGGATTTACACTGACGTACAAAATAAAAAATAAACGCGTGGTGCTAAGAAAAAAAAAGGGCCTAAAAACAAATGTTTGTCTCGTTCCCTTTTTATACCAAATTTCATCCAATCAAAACATTTCCCACTGACAATACGCATCGACAAGTTCAACTGAATTATAGTACCGTATAATACGTATAATATAAGCGTCTGCAACTTATGTTTCTGCTTCGG
The DNA here is from genome assembly GCA_921294245.1 of Brassicogethes aeneus. Classification (NCBI taxonomy): domain Eukaryota; kingdom Metazoa; phylum Arthropoda; class Insecta; order Coleoptera; family Nitidulidae; genus Brassicogethes; species Brassicogethes aeneus. The sequence continues at coordinate 8,128,347 of OV121141.1, read as the reverse complement.
ATTGTTTATAGCTTATAGTTTTTTTGATTTCTTTTCTTGTATCATAATGTCCATCACACTAACTATTTTTTATTTTAAATATTAACGATGACAATTTTAAAATTTTTCTAATATTCACTTTAATTGTTGAACAGTTATAAATCCAATATATTATGTAAAAAAAAATGTAATTTTATCACATTTTTTATCGGTGAACTCGGTCATTGTTTTTATCTCCCTCCTTATTTAATTTTTTTTCCATGTCAACAATTTTGTCGTTAAATAAAAAATTAAAATTTCTCGTTAAGGTAATAGTCGACAAGCTAATTAAACAGAGTACCTGACTAATAAGAAAATGATATTAAAGTAAAAAAAAACGACTTTTCCCTCTTAATTTCTTGTTTGTCGAGGAAAAGATGTTTTAAAAAGAACGGATAAAATAATTGGTGACGTTTTTTATTTTGCCTTATTTCGAAGCGGTTGGGCTAAAATTGCTATTTAAAGCATACAAAGGACTGATTATTTCATTATAAAGGGATTTTAAATAGATTAAAAACAATAATTAAGTTACACTGCATTTATGTTGTTTGGGAGCAAATAATAGTATTTATCTCCACGCGGTCTATAATTTAAACTTTATTGTTGTCAACATTCGATAAAGAAATACCTTGTTATGGCCTAGGCCGATAAAAATTTTTATGAGGCAAGTAATTAGTTCGATTTTTTCTCGCTAGGGGTATTGTTTTGAAAAATTAATCCTTTTCTAAGAAATTAACGTACTAAACTGGTTTAATTTATTTATAATAAGCACTAATTTGTTTGTTTTACTGTTAATGTTTATTATTTTTCATTAAATTATTGTAAAATTAAATATGAATAATAAAACAAAAAGTAAGGTTAGGACATTACAATTTGACGTTTCTGTGGATTTCACTGATGTGTTTTCTTTTTCTACGATTTAAATTATCTTTAAGTTTTAATTTGCTTTAAGTTTTCAGTGAAATTAAATGTTAAACACAGCGTAAACATTCCAAACTACCTATTTTTTTTAATAAAAATGCAAACAAATTGAAATTAGATACCTATTTATTAAACAATTAATTGAATTCAATGTAATAGCAAGAGGGTAAGTAAACCATTTTCTTACAAAAATCCATTTCTACTTAAATCATGTAGCTAGGTATTGTCAAACTATTGCTGCTTCTAAAAGGAATAATAATTATTGTACATTTAATGTAATCTTTAGCTAATAAATAAATGACATTCTAAAAAAGTGAGGTTAGACCGCTTTCATGTTGAATTAAATTGACCTATATAAAGTGCTTTGAAGATAAAATGTTGTATGCCATTCGGCCAAGAAGTGTCTTTTTGTGCTTCGCTCAATTGTAGGCCTCCGCTACGCGTCGGCCTTCAAACTTTGAGCTTAGCACAAAAAGCCTTACTTCTTAACCTAATGACATAAATAACTATTATGTATCAATTTAAACTTTTCAAAGATTTTGTATTTTTGTAATTGCACAGTAAAAAAAATTTGTTAATTTTAACCAAATGTTAACCAGATTTTATGTTAATCCGGGTCCACATAACTTTAAGTTAACTGTAATCTGTTAAATAATTGAATAAGTACCTAGTTTGTAATTACACAGGTATGCAAGGTTTTGTACACAGGCAACTTAAAGGTGATTTTAGGGTAATAACATGCGCTGATCACGAATCTGATATCCGTTTTTCTGGATCAGGTCAAGTTTTTCAAATATACGATAATGGTGTTTTTTGTTATTTTATTAGAAAATTGACTATTTTAAATTGAAGTGCAGTAGAACTGCGTTTTTAATAATTGTATGGGTTTGTTTCACGTATAAGTGACCAACAATAATCGCTTAACATCCCCTCGTCCCAAAAACCTTGGTAGTTATTTTCAATTTTCTGCAAATCTTGATGTAAGCGCTCTCCTTGCTCGTCTCTAACATCGTCTAGGTTCTCTGGGAAAAAATCCAGATGGGAATCCAAAAAATAAATTTTAAGCGACATGCGAACACTCATTTTAAAATAATTGTCCAAAAGATCCGCGACAATTGCCTTGTAGTCTTTACTTTTTCTGTTTCCAAGGAAATTACAAATGACGCTCTTAAATGAGGCCCATGCTGCTGCTTCAGAGAGATAAACATTTGGTGAAGTTGTCATCATTAATCAATTTTCTTATATCTGGTCCGACAAAACTTCCTTCTTTGATTTTCGCGTAAGAAATTTTGGGGAACAGTTTAATAAGATATTGAAATCCAGGCCCTTCACGATCAAGTGCCTTTACAAAGTTTTTAAAAATGCCGAGCCTAATGTGCAACGGTGGAAGAAACACACGTTTAGGATCAACTAAGGATGTAGCAGAAACGCTATGTTGTCCTGGTGTATATTGATCCCGAATTGGCCAAACTCTTTGTCGGTAATGTTTATCAGTGGCGCGACTATCCCACAAACAAAGAAAACAGCAGTAATTTGTGAAGCCGGACTGCATACCAGTTAACAAGCCAATCACCTGAATTAAAATTTATTTTTAACATATTATTATTAACAAAAAATTTATTACCTACCTTGAGATCGCCACAAATTTTCCAGTGGTGTTTTTTGTATTGAATGTGTTTCAAAATTTCATTTATCGTTTCGTAACTTTCCTTGGCGTTTACCGCATGAGCAATTGGTATGGAAGGTTTATTATTGCCATTGTGTAGAAGAGCGGCTTTAAGACTGTATTTTAAGCCGTCGATAAAGAGACGCCAATCATCACAATCATATGGTTGTTTCATTGCGTCGAAAAAACCCGACACATTATTGCAAAAACACATGTTATTTGTTTTTGAGAAAAAGGGCAAAAGCGAATTATTTTGGGTTCTGTACATGGTAACCTTCTTTTTTTGTAAAGAAATTGCCATTGCTGCAATCGTGATGCTAGCAATTTTGCTTTTGGTTTAGATAATTGCAATTCTAGTACCAAATCACTTAGCTCAGCTTGCAAAATTAAATGATTTTCGCCAAACTCAAACTCGCTGGCACTACTCATCATATTGTCATCAAACTCTTCCATGCTTATATGCGTTGTGGGAAAACAGGTAAAGGGTCATTTTAGTGACGAGAAACTGGCTTTGATACTGATAAAACTTCTGGATATTTCAGGCTTTATAAACTTTTTGAATTTATACCCATAACGTTCGTTAAGCAAAAATAGCAATCATCTACGTGGTTATGTTGTTTTCTCCAAAGCATTGGCTAGATATATGTTATGACCCTTTGACCATCGGTACAGCTTGGATCGACACATGTTGCAACATAATTTAGGCACCCACTATTTTTCTGTATCACTAACAGTAAATCCAAAGTAGTGAAAATACGCCTTTTTTAGCGATTCTGTCATTCTATTGCCTTTTTTTCTGACAATGTACACGCCACAAACGTAACAAAAATATTCAGGACTTTGCAATGCCTACTTGACATTTTTGTAAATTTATTTGCAACCAATACAAAAACAATGCTATAGCAATTAACTGTAAGTACGTCGAACTTCTAATATAAGATATCTTGGAAATTTTACCTGACCACGGGAAACGGGCGACGTATTCGAGTTCAGCGCAAAAAAATATGTAAAAAACCGTTGTTGGTTTTTCGTGTACAAAAGTTGACCCATATTTGTAAACCTGTGTTATTAGAGATGGGATTTTAGGTTGACAAGTTTAAAAAAATAGGTAGGTACCTAAATAGGTAAAGTTTGTTCTTGTTTTATGTGCACATAAAAGAATTCTGAACATTCTTAAATTAGGTACCTACACTGAGAGAACAGTTTATTAACAATTAACTAGATTTATCAATAACTAATAAATGCTTTATTCGATTATGGCGGAATGAACATTTATTTAGGACAAACAACGCATTGATTAAAATTGTTTAAATAAATCTTTTTATTAAAAAATAAAGAAAAATTTATAATAAATATGTTTTTTTGTTAATAAATAAATGCTTGTTTATAATAAATAATGATTAATTTATAATAAATGTGTTTTATTTGTGATAAATAAATGCTTGTTTATAATAAATACTAAAATATTTAGAAGACATAAAACTTCATCTGTAAACCCTATACTTTAATTCACTATAAATGTATCCAGCAAGTCGTTGAATCCATTGCTTCCTAAAAATTTGCATAGCTCGTCCATGGTTTGCAGATCTTCCATGCATGTTTGGATTTTTTAATAATCGCAGAGATACACTAGCCGGCACACATGAAAGAGCCGGTATTTTACACTGGCACTATAGGTACAATTACTGCTATTACAAAAACATTGCAAACGAAACACTAATGCATAGATAAATAACAGTGCAAAGAACAGAATCACTAAACTTAACAGTACACAGAACAGAATCAGTAAACTTGGAAAGGCAAGTGGTACACCATACGCACGCGGTAGGTACACCATGCACTATTCGAGAAACGTCTATGCTGTTTTGGTGTGTTTTGACAGAAGTTTGAGTACAGTAAACAAGAAATAAATATTTATTCATTGTTAATATTGATTCCTACTTAAAAATAAATTCGAAATTTATAATAAATAACTTTTAAAGATCGCCTAAGCACATAGGTATTTATTATTCCCAAATTTGCATTATTAATAATAAACATATGGGCAACAAACAAAGTATTTGTTTCTGCTAAATAAAATATATTACGCAGATTATTAATAGTTAAAAAGGTTGATTAACAATAAATTTACTTTATTTATTGTAAATAAATGCTATCCAAATAAAGATTTGTTAACTATAAACTACACTTTTTCTCTCAGTGTACGTATTTTACGAAAATAAGTAGGTACTGGAGAGCAACTTTTAGGTGGTATAAAAATATAATTCATTATTAAATAATGTATAAATGTATGATTTTTATGATTTAAAAAATTTAAAAAAACTTTTTTTTACTAATTAAACAAACCTTTACGGTTTGGAGAATTTTGCAAAGACAACTTTTGAATCATTTTTTTTTTTTTAATTTTGCAATTATCGTTTGGGTTTGTTACTTGTTCTAACGTTAAAATAAATTTTGTTTAAATAGTAAAAAAAAATTTTTTTTTAAAAATTGACCATGATTTTAAACATAAAAGTTGATTTTTCTCGAAAACGGTCAACTTTAGAGCTTATGACCAAGAGTACCTTTTTTGTGTAGAACACATTGGCGGTTTGAATGGGCTTCTCAGGGGCGTAGAAGTTAAGGAGAAAAACACCCGCTACCCCTTTAAAATCTCCACCAATTATGAGTAAAAAAAAATTTTTTTTCTGGAACAAAATTTAACAAGCATCCAATTGCTGGAAATAAAAAATCACATTCATTATGAGCTTGCATTGCACAGGAATGTCACATTCGCGATTCCCATTACCAACCACTCCCAACCAAGCCACATTACCAATTCTGTACAACAAAAATAACTACATGGTGCATAAGAAATATGGAATCTCAAACGACAACCACAATACTACAAAAAAGCATGTTTTTGTTGGTAAAATTTGAAAATTTGGTACATTTCTGTTAAAAACAAGAATTTTGGGATAATAGGTAAAATAACACTTGTATGTAAATGTAAAATTGGGTTCATTTCTTTTAAAAAAGCAAATTTAGGTAAAATAGGTAAAATAAAATCAGGCGTAAATGAAATCGTTTTCTTCTAAACACCAAAATCCCATCTCTATAGAGTATTACTATAGTAATTATAATAATATATGTATATCAAATATAATTCTTCAAAAAGGACCTTATTTTTACAAACCTTTTTGTAGACCCAGTAATAAAAGTATTTGTTGGAAATTGGGAACTTAAATTAAAAGAATTTTTATAAGAAATGTGGCTTTATTAATCAGTTTCCTAAACAAAAAAAATAACAAATATATACATAAATTAACACAAAAATAACATACACATAATTAAATAACACACCATTCTGGAATTATCAAATTATAAAGACTACTACTACTAGTACTACAACACTTACTGATGTATTTCGTAACTTTAACCCACTTCACTGTATCCCCTAATTTCAGTTTGAAAACAAGTGATGGCATCTTTTTTCGGATACTTCGTACTTCGCACACTCGTTAAATAGGTATAAAGAATCCAAATAACAATAATAACAGATTTCTGGTAATATATTATAAACAATTTAGACAGTTGCTACGAACACGTTACGAATTAGAATAAAGTAAGCAGAAACATAAGTTGCAGACACTCAAGTCAGTTGAACTTGTTGATGCGTATCAGTGGGAAATGTTTTGATTGACTGCCTGAAATCACGTGTAATTTTTTAACGAAATAATTTGTTAAACATTAACAAAATAATCTGTAACCTTTGAAATTAACAAAATGCTTACATAATTACCTTTACAAAACTTTCTATAAAATATTTTCCTTTGTTTAAATATTTACAACCCCTGATTTTTAACAAAAAATTATGTTAAAATTTTAGAAAATAAAATGAACAAAATACAAAGTCATGTTAACAAATCTGATTTGTGTTATAATGGTATACTATTAAGATTAAATTTTACCGTTTAATGGCGACAAACAAAAAAAACTTTTAAATTTAATCAAAAATACTGGATCCTCTTATGTAAATTAATATCTTTTTTTAAACAGTTCGATACTTTCCGATGCAGTATTAATTTGACGGAGAGAAATCCGACTGGGGCCATTGAAAAATGCTTCCTCTTAGTAAGAAAAACTACTGCCACTTCAAGCAGACTGAAGACTGAAATCCAATGTCTCAAGATGCTTTTTATATTGAAACGATTTTTATTTGTCGCGCGGAAAGTTTAGAGGCTTTGGGTTGCAAACTTTTTCCATCTTATTGTGTAACAGTTAAAAGTGTAAACTCCCTTGCTGACATTGCTAAATCACTTACGAAATATATAAAAGAAGTTAAAAACATTGTCAATATTTTAAAAATTTACAAGTTGGTTATTTTAAAAATGTAAACTGAAGCGTTTTTCTTATTATTTAATTTATAAAAAATTTTAAGATTTTGTCTAAAAAAATAGGGTCAATCAAATTTGTCTAAAGAGCTAGCTAGCTAGAGTATTCTTCGCCCGGGGCAAAGAATAACCATTATACAAATTTCGTTAAATGCATGACTTTTTAAAAGTTTAAAAGGCTCAATTTGACAAAAATCGTAAAACTTGTTCTGTTGACTATCAATTCCATTGACCCTGAAATCAAATTCGTTCAAAAAGATCGCGAATTTGCCGAATAATCCTTCCCGAAATAAATAAGCAAACTTTTTTGTCTACCATATTCAAATCGATTAGCTTTTAGTCAGCGTATATTAGCTGCAGCTGCAGTCGGTATTTAAATAATTAACATTTGAGACAATAGATACATTGTTTCTTTGTATTTAAAAATCCTAAAAAAATTTAAATCCTATTCAGTAAAAAAATATTTGATAATTTTAACCAAAGATTAACCAGATTTTAAACACTCTGGACAGTTGTTACGAACACGTTAAGAATTAAAATAAAGTAAGCAAAAACATAAGTTGCAGACGTTGAACTTGTTGATGCGTATTGTCAGTGGAAAATTTTTTGATTGACTGCCTGAAATCCGTGTTCTTTTTCAACGAAATAATTTGTTAAACATTAACAAAATATTCTGTAACCTTTAAAATAACAAAATGCTTACAAAATTGTATATGTGAACAAATCTGAGTTTTATAACAGTGTAGTAGGTAACCCATGCATAATAAATATTTTTGGCCTTGTGAAATTTAGTTCATTTTTGCAAAGGCTAAGCCTGGTAAATAAAAATTGGAATCATAATTATTATTTTTACAAAAAAATACTTTTATTATTAAACACTTACATATATGTACATAAATTTAAAATATATGCAGTGTGGAACTCACTTATGGAATAAAATTCGTTATTCGTTGAGAAAATATTTTTATGAAAAACGCAATACAGGGTGGAAATATAATGACAAATTAAATAACTAAACTTTTTATTTTAAAATTAATTAAAAATTCAAAAATAAACTGTTCTTCAATCTTATAAATGTTCAAAATGTCCCCCGTCCACTTTAGTACTTTAGTAATCTACTGTGAAATTGTTCCCGCACTCTGTTTAAAACCTCCGGTGTTATGTTCCTAATTTATCCAGTAATTCTGTTTCTTAATTCATCTAAATTAGCAGGTTGTGTTTTAAACACCCTGTTTTTTAGATATCCCCATAGAAAAAAGTCTAGAGGTGTTAGATATGGTATTTTTTGGAAACGTAGAAAAAGTATAGTCTGAAATACGTTTGGAATTGCATATTGCCCTCTCGTGAAACCGTCAAACTCGCCTTGGGCTCGTGTGACAAACTTTTCACTCGAACGGAATATGCCGTATTCCAAACTTGTTACAGAATATACTATTATTCCATAAGTGAGTTCCACACTGTATATAGATGACAACATGTAAGTAATAATAAGGTAATATTTCTATTATTTTTAAATGAGATGTATTTTAAACAAACCAAAAATACACTGTAGTGCTTTTTTCTTGGCAATGAAGATATCCTGTGCCAAAGTGGATATTCCCCAAAAACATATACCGAACCTATCTACTTGGGCATATCACTTAGGTTTTCGATAACACAACCTTTGAGTTATTAAACAAAAAAAGAATTGCCTCGAAAATAGCGACTCTAAAAAATTTAGAACCTATCTACTTGGGCATATCACTTAGGTTTTCGATAACACAACCTTTAAGTTATTAAACAAAAAAAGAATTGCCTCGAAAATCGCGACTCTAAAAAATTTAGGGTGCGACACCTCCCTACACCTCCCTCCCTAGGTCCCTAAATATATAAAACATTTATTCAATCTTGAAAATGAACAAAATATTCAAAACCAAAAATTTAAATACCCACAGGCACATAAAATCAACACTTATAATTATAATTTTATGTAAATATTCCTGCTGTCGACCAGTTTTGCCACATAGTTGCAAAAATGGCCATCATTTTCTTAATTATAATTAAAGGTTTCGTTTTTAAGATATTGCGAAAAAAACGTGACAAGCAAACCATATATTTGTTAATCAAATACTTTAACCAAAAATTTAAAAAGAAATATATATACATTTATAAAGTTTTGTAACAAAATAAAATCGTTTTATAAGCGAAAAGTGAACAATTTTCAAAATTTAAAATGGTGTTATATGAACAATTTTTGTCCGATTTGAATGAAATTTGGCCAGGAGGTTGTGAAAAAATAGGTTATCACGGTCCGGCCGCCATATTGAATTTAGTATAACGTAATTCACTTTATAGTTTTTTATCCGGCAATTTTAAATAGATTAAAATTTTAATTGCACTAGATATTGTCGCCATCGCCAAAAGTGTGTTCAAAATTACAATAATTTGAAAAAATATACTTTTTCAGGTTGAGTAAAAAAATCACAAGAAATTGATTGATTTGGCTTAATTCGATAATTCAATTTTCTGAAACTAATATTTTCTGAGATAGCGCATTGCAGTCCAATAATAAATTGCTATAATGGTTTTAATGTTTTGTATCATGAAAAAGGTGCATTTTTCACTATTGAATTTACCGGTCCCTTGAAAATACAATCTACTAAGTGCGAGCATGGAAAACACATCAACATCCAAAAGCGAGGAATCGATCGAAAAGAAAATCATATTATAGAAAATAGTGGATAGATACAGTATAGCATCACAAGCTAATAAAAAAATTTAAAGTTAAAAATCATTTAATTTACTATATACGGGGTAAGTCATTTAACTTCGAGGGGGGAAATCAATCAGTATTAAAATTGGTCCTCATACTCTCCTCCTTATAGGGGGTAACTTTAAAATTTCCAATGGAACACCCTATTTTTTATTGCAGATTCGGATCGTTCGACTAAAAATAGGTAGATTTTGTCAAAAACATTTTTTCATATTTGCAATAGATGGCATTGTAATGAAAACAAATCAATTTTGTTCGATTTTTCTTCTGCATACGATTCTCCAATAATTTTTGAATAAAATATTACTTTATTTTTTAAATTTATTTATTTTTTAAATTTTAATTAAAGTAGCTGCTCCAAATGGTGGCCTTCGACTTCAATGCATTTATTAATTCGCATTTCGTTTTAATATTCCACTGCTCTGGGATATTCCCAAATCTCTAGATGATTTTCGTGAGCTTGCATGAGGATTAGCGGCCGTTGCTGCTAATACATTAATTTCATTATTTCCACCTGTGACTGTTGCTCGACGAACTCTTTTTTTTTCGGTTGAACACTCCCGTTTGCAGTAAACTGCTTGACTGTACGGTGAAATGAAGTACGTAATCGAATTTTATCCGGAAAATCCATAAATAAAAATCATTTTTATTTTTTCTTCCACTGTTAAAACATCGATTATGAATAACTGCTTAACTAAAGGAGGTCTTTTTGTTTGCAAATTAATCTTCGAACTAAATTGATTAAATAATGCTAAACTATAAATAGTTTCTTTATGCCTCAATAATAATTAATATTTATAACTAAATACCATTTTTTATACCTCAATTAGGATTAAATTAATTAATTGACAAAATAATGTTTTTTTACCTTAAATGAGTTTTTTTATTTAAAATAGTACATTAAACCTTTAAATTAAAAGATTTAATGCTGGTAGGTACAATAATTTATAAAACTTAAACCAAAGGAAACTTAAATATTAGTTAAAAAATCGTGGGTACTTAAAAAGTGATATTTTTATAGAAAAATTATTGCAGAATCGTACACAGAAGAAAAATCGAACAAAATTGATTTTTTTTTCATTACAGCGCCATCTATTAGAAATATGAAAAATGTTTTTTAGACAAAATCTACCTATTTTTAGTCGAATCTGCAATAAAAAATAGGGTGTTCCATTGGAAATTTTAAAGTTACCCCCTGTTCCCCCTATAAGGAGGAGAGTATGAGGATCAATTTTACCAATTGATTTCCCCCTCGAACCATTTAATTTTTATTTTAAACATTTTTTCGTAAAATGCATACTAACTGAGAAATTTTAAAGTTTTAAGTTAAATGACGCATCCTGTATAAATATATTTTAAATTTACTAGGAAAGCTTACAATTACAATTATTGTAATGACAGTTTAATTGTAAAAATAAGTTTTATAACCTAAAATCGTTTTTGTAAAAAATATAATATAGGTATTGGAGTCATAAATAATCTCAGTAAATCTGCAAACAACAACAAAAAGCAATATTTCCTCACAAACAATAAACTTTTCATCCAACCCTACCACAAAAAAGAGAAAACTAATTTTTCTGTTGCAATACACTCCTCGATCATAGTAATCCATGACATTAACCGTACTCCTGCTACACAGGCTTCTTGATAAATGCACCTGCCTAGTCAAGGCAATCCTGATGTATTGCCGAGACAAACTTTTTATCCAGTTTTTCGCGAAAAAATTACAATTAGATGTATTTTAATGTTACCAAATATAAAAATGTTGTTGATAAAATTAACATTTTTTAAGGATATTACAATTTGCACAAAAGGTTTTTAAACTGAAATTAGGGGATACAGTGAAATTGGTTAAGGTTACGAAATACATCAGTAAGTGTTGTAGTATAAGTAGTACTAATAATAATATAATAATATTTATTATATTTTATTATAATTATATTATAATATATTATAATAATAATTATTATTTTATACCTAATTTTTTTATAATTTGGGGATTTCAGAATTGTGTGTATGTTGTTTTTGTGTTCATTTATGTAGGTTAATTTTTTTGTTTAGGAAATTAATTAATAAAGCAACATTTCTTATTACATTTTTTTTTTATTTAAGTTTCCAATTTCCAACAAATACTTTTGTTACTGGGTCCGTTTTAAAAATTACAAGAATAACTTGAATAAACTGAATTATTGACATAGAATTTTTTTTATTAAATTTACAAAATGTCTGTTTTAATTACAAACTACTTATTCAATTAGTTAACAGATTACAGTTGGTTGTAAACTTAACATAAAGTTATGTGGACCTGGATTAACATAAAATCTGGTTAATATTTGGTTAAAATTAACAAATATTTTTTTACTGTGTCGTCTAGGCGAATGTTTTACATTTCGTCATCAATTCGTGAACCAATGTGAAATGTATGCTGAACCTATGTCAAAAAACAAGTTTTTGACATTTAACATTGATGACGCAACGGAAAACATTCGCCGCGACGACTTTCGCCCCACTGTGCGGTGGTCACATAAAAAATGTTTTTGTATAAATCATAAATTTAATCATATGTGCTGATATATAAAACCATTTGCATTTTATCTGTAAAACCACAGTTTTGCTTAAGTTTTTTTTTGCTCATTGTAAAACAACCTGCATAATGCATAAATTTCATTGCACCGGCGAAATTAAAACATTTTGACGTTTGAACTCGTCGGGCAGCACACTAGCAATGCAATTACGCACGGACTCCACGCGTGCGTTTTGCAGGCAATTACGCACGTCAAAAATTTTTAGCAGTTCGTTAACGATTTCGGCATACTGAGTAATTCAATTTTGAGACTAGTAATTTCACTCTCTGTCTGTGCCTATCCTGTCATTTCATTACCTACTGTTCGAGTACGCGGTATGGTTACTTAATTGATTTCGAAAAGGCTCTATCAACAAAATTGACAAAGTTATCAATCAAAAAGTTTAATGTTCTTAAATATCTCCAAATTGGTCAATTAAAAAAATTAAAAATCTACTTAGCCGGGTGAGTCCAGTAAAAAGGACTCCCACGGCAAAATTACAAATCTTATTTAGGAATTTAGGAGGTTTTTTTGTAAAATTTTAGGAGAAATAAAGTATGGAAATGAATTTCTTTAATTAAATAAAAACAACTCTATACCTACTACTTCAAAAATAATAAAAAAATTAATACTTATTTTGTAAAACTAAGTTATATTGCCTAGTTTTTTAGCCCAATCGCTCGACGAGTTTTTTTTTAAATAAAATTAAAAGTGAGGTAAAATTACTACTTTTGTATATATCTGAGGTACATACATATATATACAAGTATAAATTTCACCACACTTTTAATTTTATTTAAAAAAAAGCGTCGATAGATTTGGTTTAAAAACTATGCCAAAATCATATGATGTTATATTTATATTTTAAGAAAAAATATGTTAACCGTTTAGTTAATAACTAACAGTAATTAAATCGGTAAGATTAAGAATAGTACAAGTCCAAAAGTAAAATGTTTGATAAAATATTTCAAAAAATCAGTTTTATAGTTCTAAATGCATTTTTGTTAGACTATTTTATGAAATATAATATTCATATTCTGTAAAATAATTTTTATCTTCTCACAAAAATGTATTTTAAACTTTAAAATTGATTTTAGAAAATAAATTGTCAAAATTAAATTTTTGGACTTGTACTGTTCTTATTCTCACCGATTCAATTGTAATGTGTATCTTAATACTTAAAAATCTCATAACAAAATATGAAGTTTGCAAAATACAGCAAAACATTTTTTAGATTGTTTACTATTTTACCTGTCATTTAAAAGAAATTTAAAAATCCTTTTGTTTGATATACACGTTTGTATAACATGGTATATTTTTGACTAAAAAACGAAATATCGTTGTTTTTAAGAAAAATGTTGGTTGTGATATTATATCATTTTAAAAAGAGTTTAATAGAATAAAACCTAAAAATATAAATTTTTAAATTACTTTTTAAAACAGAATTTTTTTAGCAATACCTTAATTAAACGCAAGTCAGGTTGGAATATTTAAATTAAATTTTTAGGATTTTAGGAGTTTTAGGAGATTTATTGCCATTTTAGGAGAATTTTAGGAGTTTTCAAGATATAAGTAAAATTTTAGTTTTAGGAGGTGTGGGAGGCCTTTAAGGTAAACAATGTTTAAAAAAATTTATATTGTATTGAACCATTTACAAAATCAAATCACATTTTACTCTTACATATAAAACAAATACTTAATGCAAAATCGATATTGTATATAACCCCAGTCTAATATTTTCCTTGGAACATCAAGATAATATAATCCTCCCCATTTTCATGTATTATTCTTCAAAATGTAAAATAAACACGAGCGATTGAGATATTAATATCCCAATAAATCAAAAACCTAAACAAACATTTCAAAGATTTTATGTAACATGGATAATTTTATTTTATCACAATATTTAGATATTGTTCAAACCAGAGTCTTGCACTTGGGCCTCAAAAGCGCTGCAAGACGAGAGACCACGATGAAATGAACTACTCCCCGTTAAAATGACCTTGAAAATTATGAGATTACCGTAAGCCGCGTAGGTATCAATCAAGGAGCAATACATTTCAAATTGCAAAAAAATAAATGATCGCCTGAATAAATATAGTTCGGAAGTCACTGGCGCACAATAAGAGGGGGGTCGGTGGGTAGTGAATTCTCTTATTATGATTATTTGGCAATTGTTTTGTATTATGTTTATAAGATGTATCTACACAGTAAAATATAGTTGTGCTGAATGCACGTATAGTTCCAGTCAAAATTTCAGTACTGTGGTGAGTAGTTATTTTCTTACGTATATATATTTCATTGTAATTTATATAAGGCTATTTGTGATTTGTTGATAAGTAGCATCCACTAATAAAAAATATCAGTAAAATACTTTATTCCGAATTATAATCTCAAATTTGTATCCCATTCATCAGTACCATGTCGTCAGTTCCATGTTCGATGTTTCGGTTATCTTTTTATCAATTTAAATTCTGCTTGCGCAGAACTTGTTTATTTATACTCATTATAAACTCATATAAATTTGGTGTGGGTCCCATATCTAATAATTGAGATATCGGTTTACCCAAAATCCACCAGCCGCCACTGATATGTGGTATTATTTGATTTTAAGATTTTTAATGTATCATATGCTCAAAGTTGCAATAAATCTCAAAGTTGCAATAAATATTTTCCAATAAATTATGTATTTCATTAGTACCCTGGTATACTCGTCACTTCCCTCAGGGGCGGATACAGAATCTTTGTTTGGGGGGGCGATAGCCACTTTTTTAGGTGAAATAATAGACCTAAAATAGTGAATACAAATTTTATTTAAATTACAAAGTCGATTTTTCGCTTTCCTTTTTTCGCGAATCTTTCAATTTTTTTATCGATATCGATGACAATATCAAAATGTGTATGTAAGAGCGCAAGACCAGTCAGCCTCTCTTCGCCCATGGTTGTATGCAACCATGTTTTCAAACGGCGAAGAGTTGAAAAGCTTCTTTCGCAAGTAGCGTTACTAATTGGAAGAGTGGCTAAAATTTGAATAAGCTGTCTGATGGTTGGATACACATATTTGTCACAATTTTCAAGAACTTCTTCTGCTGATATTGGGATTAATCTTTGTTTTTCTTTCATTGTGCTCCAGTGTTCTGACATTACCTCGTACTCTCCTTTAAGATTCACTACATAATTTTTAAAAGGTAACCAACGTTTTACTATTTTAGATAATATAATATAAAGCCCTATACAGTGTACCTGTGTTGTAAATGTAGGTATAATAAATGTAAAATATCTCGAGTAGATATCCCATTCCCAAATCCTCCGTGAAAAAACTTATTAAAACAATCAATTATTAAAATACCTAGTTGCCTATATTAAAAATGTATAAAAGTACATACCATTTTCAAAACTCAATTTTTACTGGATAAACAAATTGTGATTCTTATTTTAAAAACGTTAAACAAGACAATTAAATAAATTCGGAAATAATTTCAATTATTGAGGTTAAGTTAAAAGGTCCACGCGACTCTCAGTAGAGTGCGCTGTAGTCGTCATAAGACGAATAGTATGCGCAATATCAACTAATGACCAAATTTAAAATATATTGTTGCTATTACGCATGCAAACAGTCCCAGAACTAACGTGTATGCTAGAGAGAAAATGTTATGTGTTTTTTTTTAATTTCATAATATTATTATAGTAGGTCGTTATACGTATTTAATAAATTTGTAATAAAATAATCTGAAGCTTTGGGGGGGGCGATCGCCCCCATCGCCCCCCCCTGTATCCGCCCCTGACTTCCCTTGCATTCAAATTTAGAAAACACAGATATTTCAGAAACTGTTTGAAAAAGTGACTGGCCCGGTCTGGAACAGTATATTTATTATATTATCTATGTTCTCATAACAAAATACTGTTTAATTTTCTCCGAAAACTGTATAAACAAAATGAGGTCAAAAGTTACTTTTATAGAATCACCCATATGTATATATAAATAAACACACCAATAACATACACACAATTAAATAACACACTATTCTGAAATCATCTAATTATAAAGAAATTTGGTACAATATAATTATCAGCACTATATATGTATATATGTATATACTATATATGTATACTATAGTATACTACAACACATAATGATGTATTTCGTATCTTTAACCCTGTGGCGGATTTTTGATTTTGGGTATACCGATAAGTTTATAATGACATAAAATAGACAAGTTCTGCGCAAGCATAATTTAAAATAAAGTTCGCGAAAAAAGTTAATTTTTCAGCGGGCCTCACCAGCCCCCTGCCACCCCTAATTAAGAATATTCAAATTATAATCATAATTCACTAAATTTTATCGGCAAATTTCAAAATTTATTTAAAAAATCGCAAAATTATGCCTCATTGTGAATCGTCTTTTCAATGATATGGTTGTTTTTTCTCTAAGCTGTTTTTTAAATATTCATCATCTTAGGCCATGATCCTTAAGCCTAAATGCGGCAATTTTTCACGAATGTCTAACCACGGAAAATACCTGATCTTGCAGGCTGCTAAGGGGAAATAAGGAGGATAATATTACGAACCCTTATACACGAAGGGTTGCAAAAAGATTCTGAGGATATAGGTTTAACAGGCGTATGTAAACTGACAGACTAGTGGAATGATTTATTTCGGGGCCAGATACGCATGAAACACCACAGGAAATTATTATGTTTAATCTTTCAGAAGGGACACTAAGATAAACTGTTGCTCTATGAATTATATTGGAATTTTATACAGGGTGCTTCAAATATATTAAGTCTTAATAATCGTGTTTAAGGTTTACGGCGGTATTAAATATTTAACTTGTTACCAAGAAATGTTGATGTTTTAAAAAAGTAGGTGTGATTAAAATTTGACACAGTAGATAAAACGTCCATGGACTGTAAGTGTAAGTGTGGTTATGTAGGTACTAAAAAATACTTTTTTTCTACGTTAAAGAAAATTGGAAAATTGATCAGTATACAGGGAAAAACAATGAATCACCCTATATATGTATTTATTTGTCGATTCCTTGTAAAATTCTAAGCATATTTATATATATAAATTTAAATTCAACCGTTTCTGAAATATTTAAATTATTTTTAAGATAATAAGTTGAAATAGTTTGTCTTTCTCTGTCTGAGTACACCATTTTTACCTATTTATTTTAAGACATATTGACATAATGTCACTATAGTAATTTATTTTTAATAAAATACTGATGCTTCTTGATTTGTAACAATTTAAATAGTTATTTGTTTTACAAGTTTTGAAAAGCGACTTTTCCATGCGATTGTTTAAGTTGCTCACGAGGCCGTCAGGCCGAGTGTTCATTAACACGAGCTTGAAAAAAACTTTTCCCACAAGTGAAACACAATGTTTTTTCTACGACCCTTTTATTTTTTATTATATTCAAATACAAAACAAAATAACCTAAAGACGTGTTTGACAGCTGTTAAAATTACTTTCATCTTATTCTTTTAATTTTTAAGGGATAAGTTACTTAAAATCAACTTACCTTCTCAATTTAAATAAAGGCACTAAAAATTAGAATTTATAATACAACCACAATTAATTGTGTTCTAAATGATATTTAGACATACATATACAAATACAATACAAATTTTGAAACGAATGTCAAACGATGCTGTCAATTTCTTTTCACACAGACCTGTCACTTTTCACACAGAAATGTCACTTTACATTCGTGTTTTGCCTTGCCAATGAAAAGATTCATTTTATAAAAAAAACGATGCCAATACGAAATGTGACTTTTACATAATGGGCGTAGAAAAAAAACATTTAATGATAACATTTCGAATGCGAATATTTCAGAAACGGTTGAATTTAGGTTTATGGTTTGTTAAATGAATTATGCTCAGAATTTTATGTAATCGAAAAGTAAATTCATATATAGGGTGGTCCATTGAAAAAAAAATAAACTTTTTGTTTTTCCCTGCATATTGATCAATTTTCCATTTTTTAATACATAGAAAAATAGTTATTTATGTCATTAGGTTAAGAAGTAAGGCTTTTTGTGCTAAGCTCAATTGAGCGAAGCACAAAAAGGCACTTTTTGGCCGAATGGCATACAACATTTTATCTTCAAAGCACTTTATATAGGTCAATTTAATTCAACATCAAAGCGGCCTAACCTCACTTTTTTAGAATCTCATTTATTTATTAGCTAAAGATTACATTAAATGTACAATAGTTATTATTGCTTTTAGAAGCAGTAATAGTTTGACAATACCTAGCAACATGATTTAAGTAGAAATGAATTTTTGCTATTACATTGAATTCAATTAATTGTTTAATAAATAGGTAGGTATCTAATTTTAATTTGTTTGGATTTTTATTTAAAAATAGGTAGTTTGGAATGTTTAAGCTGTGTTTAACATTTAATTTCACTAAAAACTTAAAGCAAATTAAAACTTAAAGATAATTTAAATCGTAGAAAAAGAATCGTGCGTTTTCTTGGTTGCCTAACCTCACTTTCTGTTTTATTATTCATATTTAATTTTACAATAATTTAATGAAAAATATTAAACATTAACAGTAAAACAAACAAATTAGTGCTTATTATAAATAAATTAAACCAGTTTAGTACGTTAATTTCTTAGAAAAGGATTAATTTGTCAAAACAATACCCCTAGCGAGAAAAAATCGAACTAATTACTTGCCCAATAAAAAATTTTATCGGCCTAGGCCATAACAAGGTATTTCTTTCTCGAATGTTGACAACAATAAAGTTTAAATTATAGACCGCGTGGAGAATTAATTTATTATATGATTTAATTATTTTCTCAACTGCCCATCGTCTTAAGTGTGGATTTCAATGTTAATTTAGCTCTAGAAGTTTTACTTCTACATCGTGTTGCACGACTACACGTTTATTTTATTATTTTTGTTTGATTGGCAAGCCATATGCTCGAAAGCCTGGTTATGTGAACTTTCAATTGTTTTATTGCTTTATTTATAAACTGCACAGTTCATTAACCACGTAAATTACACGCGTGCCATCAAATCCCAAAAATAAACTGCATCTCGAGAATGTGCACTTCAAATTTACATTCATTGAAATTAATGCGTTTATAAATTTAGACGTGCGTCTTGGGGGGTTAGATGTAAGGTTGCCCTGTAGCGAGATCAAAGTAAAGGGTATAAAGTGGATAACAATTAATACAATCCTATATATATATATATATTAGGGTGGGTCAAAAAAATCGACTATTTTTATTTTGACTTCTGCCACTGAAAAATCGGTTTCTGGGCACCTTCAAAACATGCTTAGCAACGATGAGCTCTCAACTTTGATGGGAAGATCCGCCTCATTACAGTTTTGCATATTTTTCTTAGTCCCCTACAAAAAAATTCATATCTCATCATTCGTTAATCATACAGCAAAACTCTAAAGGAGTTATTATAGAAAATTAAATGTTCTACAAAAAAGATCTATTATACTTTTTTGATCAATCTAGCTATTAAAGAGATATTTAAGGTCAAAGATTGAAGAATTTTAAGAAAGATAACTTTTCTGTTCTGAATTTTGTAACTTACTGAAAAAAAATTATCGACAATTGAGATTTTACTATGTCTATCGAAAATTGAACGCTCTACAAAAAAGGTCTCTTAGGATTTATCGATTACTCTAACCAATCAAAAGATATTCGCATTGGAATATCAGTGCACACATCAATTGCAAAAAGAAAGTTTTTAATTTCAAATTTTGTAGAAAAAGAAATATGAGTTACATATTAGATAAGTTACATATTGAATAAGTTACATATTAGATAAATCCGTTAAAATAAATAAACGAACCTAAACCGTGATAAGAGTGAAAGTATAGAAAAAAAATATTGTTAAGCAATTAATTGAAAGCAATACATTCTCAAACGAAAGATAAGACATAATTTGAGTGAAAGTATAGAAAAAAAATATTGTTAAGCAATTAATTGAAAGCAATACATTCTCAAACGAAAGATAAGACATAATTTGGGAACTGACATTTCATCAAGATGTACTTAAATTTTATGAATTATCTCAAAATTTATAAATTACACAGATGAATTGGAAAAAATCATTAAAAAACTATGAATAGCAGTATGCACTGACATTCCAATGTGAATATCTTTTGATTGGTTAGAGTAATCGATAAATCCTAAGAGACCTTTTTTGTAGAGCGTTCAATTTCCGATAGACATAGTAAAATCAATGGTAAAATCTCAATTGTCGATAATTTTTTTTTAGTAAGTTACAAAATTCAGAACAGAAAAGTTATCTTTCTTAAAATTCTTCAATCTTTGACCTTGAATATCTCTTTAATAGCTAGATTGATCAAAAAAGTATAATAGATCTTTTTTGTAGAACATTTAATTTTCTACAAATAACTCCTTTAGAGTTTTGCTGTATGATTAACGAATGATGAGATATGAATTTTTTTGTAGGGGACTAAGAAAAATATGCAAAACTGTAATGAGGTGGATCTTCACATCAAAGTTAAGAGCTTATCGTTGCTAAGCATGTTTTGAAGGTGCCCAGAAACCGATTTTTCAGTGGCAGAAGTCAAAATAAAAATAGTCGATTTTTTTGACCCACCCTAATATATATATATATATACAATTAAAAAAAATAGATCGCTAGGAGCCAAGAAAAACATCCATAAATTTTACATTGCACAATGTTTTTTAATCAATAATTCTGTTTTTAACACCATAAATGGTCTATATCGATACAAACCAAAATGGTGTTAAATATGGTTCGTTGGTCCAGTGTAAATTCAAATACTAAAATGGTGTAAATTTAACTTTCACACAGTATTAAAATAAATTTTACCTGGTGTAAATTGAACTCCTTTTCAGTGTTAAATATTATGTGTTTTTGGTCAAATTAAATCATACTACACAGAAAAAAAGGAAACAGGAGGTTCCTTGACGCATTACTAGTATTATTCCAAAAAATTAAACCTTCAACTCGCTAGAGATAATGCCTTTAGTGGGTTCCACCAACTTAAAATACTTCAAGTATTGACAGCTGTTTCCACCTATTTAAGGTCTCTTTAGTATCGAACAACTTGTAGTGTCACACCAAAGCAAAGGACTACCTGGGCTTATATACTCTTCATGTAAGTCAACAGAGGCGAGATTTAAGAACATCACGTGATCCTCACCGCCTTTGCCGCGATCGGTACACACTATGCAACCAGGAATGCACGGCAAATTGTTTTAATCGTTTTAACAGAGTGCTTTAGGTTGCACTGAAAAAAATTATCTTACTTTTATTTTACTTTTGTAGTAGTAAAGTGACTTTGACTAACTACAACAGGGACAATGTTATTAGGATTAATATTAAATGAGAGATACATACTACTACGAAATGGTATACTCTGTAAATTAAATTTACCACTACTATAAGTAGCACGGATTATAACAAAATAGTTAAAAATTGTACAATTCTGCGTCATGGATAATTTTACCATTACAACTGGTTCGTAATAAATAGCTTACCACTACAAATAGTAATTTTTTGACGTTTACCACTACAGTGGTTAATACTAATAATGTTATAATTAATGAAATTTGGTACGAATCAAGAAGCAACGGAAAATTTGGCCATTTAGTGGTTGTCTGTTTACGGCTTTGCATAGTGCGTAGTTTTGTGATATCATACTATACTGTTTTTATCGTGTTGTGAGTAGGTGTGGAACAGTTATAAAAGGACTGGGAAATTGTGGAACTACTCCCCATTTTAACCGGTACGGATCGTAAAACGCATTTTACCTATAGGTATTATAATATTGATTTTTGGGGGTTAACTATAACTCGTTTTCTCTCGATGTTTTAAAATAATACCTACCTAATGCCTATGTTACCGGCAAGGTTTTTACTTCTCACATTCACTAGGAAGTGTTCGCAACACTAATTTAGAAGAAAAAAAAACTACAAACAAAAATTAAATTAACAAACACATGTTATTTATATATTGGTTGGGTTGGGTTTTTACTGCATAATTCAATTTCTCTAAAAATATTCGTACGATAATTTAAGGATATTTGTACGATAATTTAAGGATCCGCCATGTTTTTTATTATATTTAGTTATTGCATAATTTTTGTAGGTCCTATTTAACTTATATTTTTGTGGAAATTCATATAAATAATTTTATTTTAATAAAGAATGTTTTTAATATAATTGTCATTTATTTACTACCTTACCGTGCTGTTGAGAAAACCAAATTATAGGGGTAAGTGCAATCAATAATACAAATTAAACAATGATTTTGGCTAAGGTTCGCCTTACTGTTATATCCTGTTTTAAAAACTATTTTAAGTAGCTAAAATAATATACTAAGCGTACCATATACCAATATGTATTCGTAAGTTTCAACAGTGTGTAGTGGTAAAAGGTTTTAATAAAACGGTTATTGTATAACAACATGTAGTGGTAAAATTTAATTAAAGCAGTAGTGGTAACGATCACTTTGCTGTAATGTCAATTCGTAACAATAACTCATTACCATTCTGTAATGGTAGCAACTAAGGTTCTATTGGTTGGCGCCTATTTTACCATTACCATGGGTACCGCTGACCGCTTTTTTCTTTCAGTGTGAAGTAACTCTTATTTTACAAACAACATATTTAGTAAACTGAACCATACAGCGGGTTGGTTTCACTAAAGTTTTCTGGGTTAATTTAACCAAAAATAAAATAACTATCTGGTTTTGTACCGTCAAACTAATCTTTGTTTATATTAACCTCCCCACAGTTGATTTAAATACATACTTATGGGTCAACTAAATCAATATAGTTAAATGAACTATTCCTTTTTTTCTGTGTAGGTGCACTTCTCAAATATTTTTAGATAAACACCGTTTTGGTGTTTGCTGTATATAACATTTTCAACCATAATTCATGGTGTTTATATTAACACCACTTGGTGTTGGATTTTGACACTATTTTAAAATTACTCTTTACACCACAGATATTTTAAACAGTGTAGGAATTCAATTAAACGCTTCAGTTTATTTCATTCATATTACATTATTTGGTTTATTTTAACCATGTATTATTGACAAATGGCTGCTTGCAGACTTATTTTCATATAGTAGTGGAAATATGTAAAGCAACTTTTATTAAAATAATATATTAATATTTACATACCTTGCTTACAAATACATTTATAGTATTAAATATTTATTTTTATTTTACTGTGAGTTTTTAAGGATAATATTATTTTAGGGTGGAAAAAAGTAGAGCAACTTTTAAGATAAACAATAATTTGTACACAGTATATTAAAACAAATTTCATATTTTGTAAAGTAACCATTGTTTTTTATAACAGCTTTACATCTCTTAGGCATGACCTAATTAATTGGGCGATAATCATTGGAACCGTATTAGTCCACGCTTCTTTTAAGGACACTAACAATTCCCCATTATTTTGATAGGTTTTTTCTCTGATTTTCCGATCTAATATTTCCCACAAGTTCTCAATAGGGTTAATATTAGGAGATTGTGATGGTCATTCCATAACATTTACTTTTTCTTTTCAAAACAACACCTTGACGAACCGAGATGTATGCTTTGGGTTATTGTCCCGTTGAAAAATGTGCCTTAAAGGCATGATTGAAGTTGACAGTGCAGCGGCAGATGAAATCCGAAATCATCCGGATATGATAGCAAGAGCGACACATCATAATTTTTTACGCCGCTGTCAATTTTGTGTGGATAATAACGGCGCTATAGTTGAACATTTGTTATCATTTTGTGGAACACTTAAAAAAATTGCTACATGAGCATCAATCGACGTAAAAAGTGAAAGGTGAAATTTAAAATCGACGGGAAAACCATGAAAACCTAGAGCTGAGCACTCTCTTGAAATGAATTAGTCAAAAATAATTAATTATAAGCCATATTTGACTAATTGTGCGAAAAAGCAGTCACTAATAATTAGTCAAATTCTACTGAATTAAATAGTCAAATTAGTAAATTTAAATTTAAGTTTTGACCCAACCGGGGAATGAACTCAGGTCTGTCACTTGTCAAGCTTGTCAAGCTGTTGTCATAACCTATGTGGCTATCAGTCACTCTTATAAAAATTAATTTTATTTGTCAATAAATATTGTTCATAATATTTTAAAGTTGAATATACATATTATTTGTGTTGTTGTTTTGAGCTAAACTTTTTGCATCTTTGTTTTTATGGGTCACTTAACCATGGAGCCTATATGCATTTAACTCAAACAATAATTTGTTGTTGGCCGCTAAACGATTAAAGAAATTAGTTACTTTTAACTCTCAGAAATAGTCAAAGATGGTGACTTATCTTAAATTAGTCAAACTTTAACTATTTACGTAGTAAAAAATAACTATTTAAAAGTGAAAACGACTATTTTATTAGTAAAAAATGCTGGTACTAATTCAAATAGAAAGAATAGAATTTTGACTATTTCATTTTAAGAGAGTATGCAAAACAAAACAATTATCAACAAAGTAATTAATGATAACACAAATGTAAAATTTTAATGAATGTAGATTATTGCCCACTGTACACGCATATTTTGCGTCAGTTTTCATAGGTCAGGAACAACCAGTGGCGGCCCAAAATTTTTACTTTACTTATAAAAAGTTTAAAGATTTTTTTATTAAAAAAATGGCACGAATGCAAAAATGATAGAGGAAAAACTTTCTTAATTTGGCGTGTACTATCATCCCTCAAAGGATGACAATTTATTAGGTGAAACCCTGTATACAGTGCGTATAAGGAAAATTTATATAACTATATATAGTTTAATCTCAATCAATAAAAATACTGATATTTTAATTATTTTTGAAAAGTTGCTTTACATTTTTCCACTACTTGAAATTCCTTGTATCTTATTCTATCTGTAGATTTTATATATTTGATTTTTGATCTCACTTATATTTCAAACTGTTTTATAGAGCAAGGCACGGCTTAAAGAACAAAACCCGAATCCTCACTAATTAGTATTACATAAAATGAAAAAATGAGTTTCCACTTTTCTAATCTGACAATAGAACTGTCAATAATAAACAAAACATACATGAACTGCTCATTTCACCAGTAGTTCATTTTATCGTGGTCTCTCGTCTTGCAGCGCCCCTAGAGGTCCACGTCGAAACGTATTTCCACTAAAAGACTTTGATAAAAAAACAATTAATTATATTTAGAATATAACTATGAAAATTATATATATAATACGTTTTAAAATATTTAGGTCGCTGGGAGAAAAGGTTTTTGACTTAAAGCGACAAGGCCACGGAATCTGACGTGTGCTTTTAAAAATTTGCATTTTTAAAACACAACCACATATGTCAAGCTGACATTAGTTACAAAAAACTTTCAAACCGTTTAAAGTTATAAATAAGTATTAAAGTTCGTGATGGAACCCCTTTATAAAATAAACAAAAATAATTTTTAACGAAGGAGCAAAAAACGCATTAAACATTTTAATTCGGTTATTTCATGTAGAAACAAAAAATCTGCATCAAAATCTGCATAGCCATGATGATCACTTAGCAACGACCTGTGTTTCTTTTGTTCACTAATTACCCTTGCATGGCTTTCCCTGTTTCGCAGAGTAAAACAGGAGAGGGATGAAAAAACAACAAAAGCAAAAAACTCGCTTGTTTTAGCTACACAGAGATTAAGTATTAAGTATTTAATTTTATATTGCATTTCCTTATGGTCGTGTTTTGGGTTAACACTTTCTATTTTGATAAGGTCAGTAACATATTTGAAACGTTGCCAATATTAAATCATAGAAAATAAATTTCGCTTTCTACCGGTATTTTATTTTCTTGAATCCTTGGTGCCAAAAATAAAAAGTTACGATATTTCGTCATCAATGTTTAATCTTGAAAAGTTCTTATATTTTTTAAATTAAATCCATTTTCAATTAAAAATTAAAACATTAAACTTAATAACTTAAATACAAATCAAAAGCCATACCGGCAAATGTTGTTAAAATATTTACAAACCCTGGTTTTCTACAAAAAATATGTTAAAATTTTACAAAATAAAATTAACAAAATACAAACTCATGTTAACAAATCTTATTTTTATAACAGTGTACAAATGGACTCATTATGCACCTCTGTATGTATAAGTAAACACGGTCTATTCTTATTTGAACTCTCGTTCTATTCTCATTTCCAATTGGTGAGCTGATAAAAAATTTGACAGCAGTCTATTTGCACTTATCAGGAACAAACTTGTTTTGCCACTAGTGCCATCTAATGTTTTTTTCTGAATGTCATAAAGTCGTAAGCACAGACCTGTTTGTAGGTCTGTGGTCGTAAGCTTTTTAACGTAATATCGAGAAAATCAAATTTACAAACCTGTCTTTTACGACTGAAATTTACCCGAGCTTAGATAAAATTTGCATATATCCGACATTACTACGTAAATTCGATAGAAATGTTTGAATTTTCGTCTGTTAAATTGTTAATAAAGTTATAACATCTTTGGTACAGCGGTTCGAAAATTGTCACTTCAAGAATATCTGCCGTATTTGACTTGCTTTAACGGCGCATAATTTTCTTTGGTATTGTCTTTAAAATTACACAGCATCTCGAAATTATTTCTTAGATACGGTTTTAATAATATTTGACTAATTGTTATAGCGTAAAAGCAGTAACTAATAATTAGTCAAATTCTACTGAATGAAATAGTCAAATTAGTAGATTTAAATTTAAAAAAAGTTTTGACCCAGCCGGGGATTGAACTCACGCCTGTCACTTGTCAAGCTGTTGTCATAACCCATTTGGCCATCAGCCGCTCTTATAAAAATTAATTTTATATGTCAATAAATATTGTTCATAATATTTTAAAGTTAAATATATTATTTAAACTTTTTGCATCTTTATTCGTTTTAATGGGTCATTTAACCATGGAACCTAGGTATATGCATTTAATTCAAATAATACTTTGTTGTTGGCCGCAAGCGATTAAAGAAATTACTTACTTTTAACTCTCAGAAATAGTCAAAGATGGTAAATATCCTTTAATTAGTCAAACTTTAACTATTTACGTAGTGAAAAATAACTATGTAAAAGTGAAAACGACTATTTTATTAGTAAAAAATGCTGGTACTAATTCAAATAGTAGAATTTTGACTATTTAATTTTTAGAGAGAACAAAACCTAATAAATGATTTGAATAATATTTTAAAGCAGGGATTTACCTGCAATCTAGCAAATAAGGCGTAAAAGTTTGTTTTTAAAATTGCAAAGAACCTTTAACATTAAGGATTTTTACGGTATACACATAGCATGTAATGTAAAGTAAATTCCACAAAGGTAAAAGTTTTACCGCAAATCTCTTTTGTCCAATAATCGCACACAATATTTTATTTTACAACCACAATAAATTTAAATGCAATTTTATTTAATATGTTATCTGCAGAGATCATGCATGATGACTAATTGACAGCTGTCAGATCTCATGAGATCTGACAGCTGTCAATTAGTTTTAACCTCATTTTTTTTTTAAATTAACTTAAAGTAAAATTATTATGTAACTAGTTTTATAATAGTATAGTATATTCTGTAACAAGTTTGGAATACAGCATATTCCGCTCAAGTGAAGAGTTTGTCACACGAGCCGAACGCGAGTTTAACGCTTTCACGAGAGCGGAATATGCAATTCCAAACGTGTTTCAGACTATACTTTTTCTACGTTTCCAAAAAATACCATAGAAAAGTCATTTGATTGGAAGAAAGTGTGGTTGGATCGGTCTAAAATTTGTTAGATATTAAAAACAGAGATGTCGCCACGAGTGTTTATTCTGTCATAGGATGATAGAATATTTCATTCTGTAACACTTTACGGAATATATGTCATTCCATAGATAAAAGTGATAATAGAACGGTCAAATTACGCGTAATAGGAGTAGAAAAAAATATTTTTTTCATGTATAACTTGATAGAATAAATTGTTGTAAATAATAAATATTGTGCATTTTTTATTTAACTATAAAATCGTTCCTACTTAAAAATGTTCAATAAAATTTACAGGGTTCCCTCTTTTAAAACCATTTAAAATTCCCTGACTTTTCCAGGTTTTCCCTGAAAAAAGTCCCTAAAATTCCAGATAAATAAAAGAAAGACATAAAGACAATTATCTCCCAAAATAGTGTCCCATCAGAATTATGTTAAGTCAAAAATAGCGTTTATTTTTGTTAATATTTATTTAAAAATTAAATATTATACTTAATAAAAATTAAAATAAAATTTTAATAAAAACAGTTTAACATAAAATAGATTCTTTGGTACAAACATAAAAAACATTCTTTGGTATACATTTATACAAATATACCATATTCATCAAAGCAATGCACAACAACCTTTAACAATTTAAAATTAATTATGACAATTGTTTTAATTATTGTTAATTGTTCGTTTGTTTATCAGGTGCATTGCTTTGCGATGTGTAAAATTTTTTTGTGTAAAATCCTTTGAGAATTACCGCCGTTACGGCGGCGCGAAAACAATTGTTTACGATACCAGTGTTGCCAATACGGCGACTTTCAACGAAAAAGGGTCAGAAAACAAGCCGTTTTATAAATTTCCCTGACTTTTACCATAATATTAACAAATTCCCTGACTTTTGCGCTGACTTTCAAAATTCCCTGACTTTTCCCTGATTTTATTGGACTTAAACGGATTCCCTGACTATTCCAGGTTTTCAAGGATTTCCAGGTGAGAGGGAACCCTGATTTAGTATATGGTCGTTTTATTTAATCCAGTGCCGTGCATAGATTTTTTGAAATCGCCTATATGGGTGATTCTACAAAAGTTGGGCAACTTTGTTATAAGAACATAGATAATATAATAAATATACTGTTCCAGACCTGGCCAGTCACTTTTTCAAACAGTTTCTAAAATATATGTTTTTTCTAAATTTGAATGCAAGGGAAGTTAAATACATAATTTATTGGAAAATATTTAGATTTATTGCATTTTGAGCATATTGCAAGGGCGGAGCGGCAGCGACTACCCTTTTATGCACCTGCCTTGTAAATGCTCCCTTCTAATGTATTTAGATTTGTAAATCAACAGTGTGAACAGGGTGTATTTTATGGGCCTGGAATAGACGACTCCATGTAAGTTAAAAAATAAAAAAAATTTATCCCATGTAAACTGCATTCCAAACTTTAAACGCGTTTTTCTCTGAATGGTGTTTTTAAAGTCGGTGACCAACATTACTCGAAAACGGCTAAACCGATTAGTCTTAAGTTTTAACACGAGCTTCTTAAATATATTTTTTAGTAATTAATCGAAGATTTCTTCTCTCCGATAAATATTTTTGTTTTTATAAACAATTTACGGCCGAAATTTCGGTGAAAAATCGATTTTTTTTTTGAGAAACCGCCATTTTGTCAAAAAAAATTATTTTGCTTATTCCTTCGATTAATTACTAGATTTAACATTACTTTAACGAAATCTGTTTGGTTTTTAAATTCAGATGATCCAGTTCAGAGATATAGTGGTCACCGCAAAACGTCTTTTTTGAGAGGAGCATCCGGAGATCAGCTGTAGTTCTTTTCCAAATAAATATTTTTACTAGTACTAAGTCTTAAAATATAGTTAAAAGATACCATAATATGTGTATAAATTTTTGGATCAATAAATTTAAAAGTTTTCTCAGAAAAACTTTTGGAAAATTCACTTTTTTTCGGCCTTCTAACTGTATATAACCCCTTAAATAAACAAGTTCTGAGCAAGCAGAATTACAATTAAAGTTTGCGAAAAAAAGATAACCGAAACCTCGAACAAGGAACTGACGACACGGTACTGATGAATGAGATACAAATTTGAGATTATAATTCGGAATTAAATATTTTGGTGATATTTTTTATTAGTGGATGCTACTTATCAACAAATCACATATAGCCTTATATAAATTACAACGAAATATATATATAAGTAAGAAAATAACTACTCTCCAAAGTACTGAAATTTTGACTGGAACTATACGTGCATTCACCACAACTTCGCCGCTTGCATTGTTTTCAAAAATGACAGTCGTGCAAAGGGCGGGCTCTGTAGTTAATTTTTTACCAACACTTGAGTTAAAACGGGGACTTGACGTTTAAACTTCAATATTTCGCAGGAATTTTGAATTTTAACATTGGACATAGAACTGACGGGTAAAAGTGACTACAAGGATTATCATTTTTTTAAAAATTGCTATTATTCGAATCTATAATAAAATATGAAAAATACATTATTTAATGTTTTATAGTTTGTAGTGAAATTGAAAAATTTGATTCAGGAGTTGTGACACGCCAAGGTACTGATGTTTTGAATATTTATTATGTTTTTCTACAAACGTGCTTTTGAAAAAATACATTAAAATTGGGCGGACAAGTTAAAAAAACCTGGATCTTTTGTAATATACTGAAATATTTACAAAAAATATTAAAATACTTACTCTATTGACTGATGACATCAAGTTGTCCAACTTTTGTAGAATCACCCATATAAATTCTTAAAAATTTACGCTCAAAAACTGACATAGTAGGCCTTGTATTTTGTAAAAATATACTGTTTTTTGCTCTAAAAATACAGTTAAGTTAATTATTCCCGTTGTGGGGACCATTGTTTTTAATCCCAAAATGTATTTGCAATTAATAAAGTTGGCTTCATAAAATTAATTTGCTATAGAGATAATAATTATTATAATATATTATAATAATTATTATCTCTTTTAGTAGCAAACATTTTAAATATTACTTTGACATTCTTAATAATAATTTAACCATTCTAAAATGTATTTTGACATGTTTAAATGTACATTCTATACCTTCCAAAATGCGTTTTTGACATTGAAATTTGTAATACACGAAGAGAACGGTTTTAGAAATTCAGTAAATTGGGGACATTTTATGAGTAAAGACTTTTGTGTTTTGTAATGATTTGCAAACTCATATGTTTAGCATACGTGTGCTATTACTTAAAACCTACCAATACAGCGAATAGCATCAAAAGGATTTTGTTTGATAAAAATAATCTATTTCTACAAAATATTTTGGACCAGGTGGAATAAAAGCTTTTGCAGCAAGTTTAGAAATACGTATGTATTCTTGATAATCTACAATAAAAGTTACTATAGTACCTATAGGTGTAGTAAAATGTAAAATGGAAAAGGGGTTTTATAGTTTTTGTAAAGAGGATTTTCTTTCCAGAGTTTTATTTGATGCTTTAGCAGAAAATATCGCACAATTTTCCTGTTAAAGTTACTCCTGAAAACTATGTAACAATAAAATTGGGAAATGTGTCCTTTTTTAGTGTTAAATATTACAAGAACACTTTACAATTGTATATTACATTGCATAATATTGTATACGAGGTGTGTTCAGAAAATAACGTTTTTTTTTTAATATTTATTTATTCGTCTACATTAAAGTTCTCGCCTTCAAAATAGTCCCCATTAGATATTATGCACTTGTGCCAGCGCTTCTTCTAATCCTCCAAACTATTCTCAAACACGATGTTTGGGATAGTCTTTAGTTCTTTCAGCGATGCGCTTTTAATGTCATCTATGCTTGCAAAACGACGGCCCTTTAAGGTTCTCTTTATTTTGGGGAATAGGAAAAAGTCAGACGGAGCCATGTCTGGCGAATATGTAGGCTGGGGCACCATTACAGTATTGTTTTTGGCAAAAAATTACGTTTAAAATTCAAAATTTTGCGCCTCTTGCCAATATTTTCGAATGATTAAATCGTTTTAAGGAATTATGAACATAACCTAAAAACAGATGTTGGAAACAACACATTTTGACTTTATACCTATAATATAATATAAGATACGAAAACCATTAATAATCACCAATCAATAAGTAATTTATAAATATTTCAATTATAACACTTTCCATGATACTAAATACAAATTGACAAGCTGAGGCTTTATGGCGCTTTAGTCACGGGTTGAAGTTGGCAACAGGTTTTTAGTCACGGGCAAGTTAGTTTTAAGTTAGTTGACAGTTGTCAAATGTCATACACTCGTTTAAATAATACTAAATGTAAAAATTATTTTATTATCTCAATACAAAAATACAAAAGTGTTAAAAAGTTTCTTGACGCCAATATTTAAAAAGATTATATAAACCTTTGTACTGACCTTTTGAGTTCGCCGTAGTAGTGCAGTTAACTAGATTTAAGTGATAAAGCGTTAAAAATTTTGCGTACAGTGCCCATTAAACATTCTCGTCTCTTTTACTGTGAAAAATTGCTTCTTTATCGATTTTGAGTCTATTTTTAAGGGATAAATTTTGATTCACGCAGAAAAAATTGAGATTTTAACGCCGGAAGATTCCGTAGTTAGAAATTTTAAAGGGAATTCCAATAAATATAACTTTAAATTTTGGACCTTTTAAATTTCCTGTGTAAGAATTTTTAATACAATTGCAATTATAATAATAAAAAAATCAAAGGATAACATATTTTTTTAACATAATCGTATTTTGAAGTTATTTTAATAATAAGTCTCAATAATTGTAAAGTTTAATTAAAATAATAACGGGCAATGTTAATGGTGAAAATTACGTCAAAAATGTTTATTGGGATGGTTACTTTATTTTCGTATAGATGTCGCTTTAAAAAAATATTTAATTTAAATAATTTTTTAGATAATATTAAGTATTTGTCGTAAGTAATATCATAAGGGCATCTAAGTTTTCCGAAAAAAATCGAAAAATCACGTTGCTAAGTAATATTTTAACAAGAAACCTGTGTGCTGGTGTCAACAAAAATACGAGTTGAAGACGAGGATTTTTGCACCTGCACGAATGCATTTTGTTAAAAAATATTACTTAGCATTGTGTTTTTTCGATTTTTTTCACAGGAAAAATTAGATGTCCGAATGGTATTTGACAAGACTATTTCATGAGTAACAGTTATTCTGCATACACATAGCTTACAAAACAGCTACTACCTATTATACATGCAAACATAATAAATATTTACATATATATGTAGGTATTAATTTGAAAAGTGAAAAATAGGTAATTTAATCACAAATTTATGGTACAATTAAAATATAAATTGCAATTTTGGTGACAACAGCTGTCAAGTTTTGCCGCGGGTAAACTCGAAAAAACTGCTGACATGTGCTGTCATACAGTTTTTCCACCTAGAAACCATTTGTAATTCAAAATTGCGCGTTTGTGATTGGTGGAAATTAAGACGAGGGAAATAGTCAATAGAATCCTAATATGTACCTAATTTGAAAGGTCTTGTTTCATTAAGTATCATCGTACCATTCGTTTTTGAGATAGGTATTTAAAATTGATGTTGCAACAACGCACTAAGTTTTTTATTCATATATTATATCACGAGAACTATGAATTTAATCGGTTATACTAGGCTCAGTAGTTTTTTGTTTGTTTTTTCTTTTCCAAAAAGAAAAATCAAATAAAAAACTTTCTGAGCATAGTTTGACAGATTAAATTTATAGGTTGAGTGATATACGTCTACATTATTTCTCGAATTAAAGGAAACTATGACTAATAATTAATATTTGTTTATTTTAAAACATACAAAACATTTTTTTAAACTTTTATAATATATACCTATATAATATATAACTATAGTAAATTTAAAAGTAAACTACGTACACGTCATCAATAAAACAAAAATTTTACGCATTGTTACCAACACTAAATGACTAAATCGAAGTCTGTAATTGAATATTTGAATGCATTTTAAACATCTTCAGTTGGCAACAATTAAGATGTTGTCATATTTACATTCAAATATTTCATATTTAAATGACACATATAAAAGAATTTGACGTTTTAGAATTTCGAAGCTGTCAGTTGTGTTTTTGAATATTTCGTTTAATTCGTGTATTATTTCGTTTATTTTGTTTGTTGTTTGTGTTATTTTATATCGTTTAAGTTTTCATTGCCGTTTTTGTGTTTGGAAAAAAACCTTTTTTTTGTGTTTCCTATATTTAAAATGCCGAAGCATTTAAATAGTCGGAGTCAAGAGTTGGTGTCATCCTTAATACGCTATTTTGAGGCAGAACGGGATAATAATTGACCTTTGTTGCCTTTAACAGCTGTTAGAGAGGTAAATAGGATTATTATTAATTATATATTAGAATATTTAACAAAATATATGTTGGATACATAAAATAATAATATATATACCAGAGACTGACTTTAGATGGCAAAATTGTTGGGTTTTATATCAGAAAATGTCTTTAAAAATGGCTAAAAACATACTTTTGGCGGTGCATCATATAGGTTATAAAAACTCAGACTTTTGACATTTTGGTATTCATGTAAACGCCATCTATCGCCCTGTAGTTGCACTACCACTTTCCCTTGATGCAAGGATTTTAGCATCACATTGACAACCGTGCCCGATCAGCTGATTGATGACGTGTACGTAGTTTACTTTTAAATTTACTATATTTAGTATTATTGCAATTTGTATAAAAGTTACAATTATAGTAATTGTTTGTTTGATTATCATTGCTGTTGACTGTAGAGGATGTTTTTGAGCTGCTACAAGAAGATGTATTATTTGGCATGTCTCTCATTTTATTTATTATTTCAAAATGATGTTGTGGATACATTTGAAGGTAAGGCTTGAGTGATGATGCGCTACTGTGACCCGTTATTTTTATAAGCTGTTGTTCTTCAGTACCACTTTTAGCAAGTTTACTGACAGCTGTCGATCGGTTGGAGTGGTTGGTTATTTTATTTTCTCGGCAGCATGTTTTGTCCATTTTGACACCTCATTTTTTCCCAATGGGCAGTTCTTATACCATCCTATGGATCCAGAATTATTCCAGTAAGGATTCGGCGTTGAGAACAATCTTTCATTTTTAATGTGGTCTCCTCTTCTACTAAGTACCTTCAAAATTTTAGCCAATTCCTTTAAATTAGTTTTGTTGTCCAGTTGGTAGCTTCTTTCTTTACAGAATTCTAAAAATTGCTGCCATATTGAATGGTGTGTCCTTTTTGTGTTTTTTGGAACTGTGTTTGTAATTTCCACATCGATTTTTGTAAAGATAATTGTCCAAATCTATCCATATTTTTCAAATTACCATTAAATTTACGATATAAACACTTAAAATGACGCTGTTTACATTTTTATGGAACGCCGTTGTATTTTTTAATCAGGAATTTTTGTTTCAACTCCAACTGCTAGTCATATTTTTAATTGTATCGATTATTTTAAACAATATTTATAACTCAACTAATTTTATACTCAAAAATAATGTGGAATTAAAAATATCAAAGTGTCACTAAAATTAAAGTCAATTTTTAATTCAAAGTGATATTTGTAATTCACAGGAATTATCGATATCAAAGTGACCAGAAAATTCAAGTTAATTTTTAATTCAAACTGATATTCATAATTCGCATGAATTATAAATATCAACTTGAATTTTTAATTCAACTTATTTTCAACTAAAAAATGATGTAGAATTAAAATATTAAAGGGAAACTAAGAATTATTTGATATTTTTAAATGAAAGACATATTTTTAATTCCCACAGTTTGGACACCCCTTGTAATGTAAACGGTTCAATTTATCTACTACCAGTGCCGGTTTAAGTTAGTTCGCCGCCCGGTTCTGGCACAAACACAACGCCCAATGCTTTAAAATATTACTTTTTTAAAAACATTTTTAAATTGTTAAGTCTTACTTTCTCACGTCAAGTGGAAGATTAGGTTGGTTAGGCTGGTATCTCACAGTAAACTTAGTATCCTATAAAATATAAAATGAGCCTTTATAAACAAATTATAAAAACTAATCAAAAGCACTAACTAAAAATTAAAACATTCTTTGGTTTATATAAACAATACTATACTTATAAGTACTAAGAAAAACTAATTAAAAAATAAAAGTTTAATATTTTGTTTCATTAAACTAATAAAAACTAATCAAAAGTTATAAATAAATAAAACATTATTCTTTGGTTTAAATAAATATTGAGAAATCCTAATACTAATAATTAAAAGATTGTTTTCAAGTCTTTATAGTAGCAAATTGTTTTATAACACTTTACATTTATTTCATCTAGCAGGTCTTGATAAATGGACAAAATTGCTAAGGAGTTAAATCTTTCTTGGGGAATTGTATTTCTTAGGTAGTTCTTTACCCTTTTTAGAGTAGAGAAAGATCGTTCACCACTTGCATTTGAAACCATTATAAAAAAAAATTCGCAGACAAATATTAATATTCGGAAATGAAGATATTAATTTATTTTCGTATAAAACTTATACTAATTCCAATGAAGTTTCTATTTTTATTTCCGAAAGGGAAGTTACCAGTTTCTTGAGTTGGACACATTTTTAAGGAAAAAACTCATCCAAATCCTATACGAAGATTTATGCTTTTAGATTAAACAAAAATTCAAATTTGTTTGTGCCAGATTTCTAGTTATCATATCGACAAATGATTTCGGATTATAGATTGTCAATTATTAAAATAAAACATATTGTTCGCATTGTTTCTTTTTTGCTTAAATTTGCCTCTGAATTATTTTCTTTAAATTGTAATTTTCTTATGATTATCCGCTTCTGAGCATAATTTTCGTTTCCTGTTAATTTCCTCGTAATGATCAAAATGATCACGTAAAAAATCAAAGTTCTCAACTAAAAATGACAAAAGATGAGCATTTGTGCTTAAATCCATATTTTGTTTTTGGACTGCTTTATTGGTTTCATTAACCCTTTGCAAAACGTCTATCCAAAAAGTTAAAATTATTCCGTTTCCATGCAATAAATCAAGTTTTTCTGATGGAGAAGCTGCTTCAACTCTAACAACATTTTTCTCATTTGTATCCGTTGTATCCGCCGACGCAGTGTCGCAATATTTTTTTTTCTAAATTCTAACGATTAAGTATTTTTTTTTAAATATGGGCGGTACGCGGTACCGCCCCAAAAATATTTACCGCCCGGTGCTATAGTCCCCAAAAAACCCCTGTTAAACCGGCACTGTTTGTTTATATGTATAATAACGTTTTTATTAATAATAGGCATAATAATTAATATTAATTAAATTACCTAATATTTTAAATATTAACACAGGTATTCTCATAAATCGTTAAGTAGGTCAACTGAGTCAGTTGAACTACTACAAATTTGACAATGCGAGAATTTCCCGCCGGGAAACCTAACCTGCTTTATCTCCCTAGATAAATCTATCTAGGTTTATCTCTGCCGGGAACGAAGCTAAAATTTTTGGTATATTTACTACATAGGTAAGTATTAATAAAAACGTTATTATATAAACAAATAGTGCCGCAAAATAATTGAACTGAGATTAAGACAAATATACCTACTGTAGTAGATACATTGAACGGTCAACATTACCAGGGGTGTCCAAACTTTGGGAATTAAAAATATGTCTTTCATTTAAAAATATCAAATAATTCTTAGTTTCCCTTTTATATTTTAATTCTACATCATTTTTTAGTTGAAAATAAGTTGAATTAAAAATTCAAGTTGATATTTATAATTCATGCGAATTATGAATATCAGTTTGAATTAAAAATTAACTTGAATTTTCTGGTCACTTTGATATCGATAATTCCTGTGAATTACAAATATCACTTTGAATTAAAAATTGACTTTAATTTTAGGGTCACTTTGATATTTTTAATTCCACATTATTTTTGAGTTTAAAATTAGTTGAATTATAAATATTGTTTAAAACAGTTGACACAATTAATTGAAATTACAAATATGACTATTGGTTGAAGTTACAACAAAAATTCCTGATTAAAAAATATTTTGGCGTTAACGGAACGCCAAGGTACTTTTTAATACCTATAATTTTAGATATCTGAAATTAATTTCAGATATCTGAAATTCAAAAGTGATATTAGAAATTCCTGATTAAAAAATACAACGGCGTTCCATACATTTTAGTTGCAATAGTGATAAATGCAACAATATTTTAAAAGGCACTCTATTTGACAATTAATAAAATATGACGTATCTGACGTATATGAACAATTTTTTTTAACAAAATTCCATTAATTTAAGGATATGTAATAATTAATATTTGATATTTGGACTTGTTTTTTATTATTTAAAAAAAATGTATGTTAAAACTTGTAAATAACACCATAAAATCGCAAACAAAAATCCAATTTGGAGGCTAAAATTTAATCGCTGTTAAAAAGTTCTAGTGATTTAATCGTTTATTTAAACAAAATTTATTCGAAAATTCAAGGCTTTTGATTGGTTCATATTATAATGAGGGAAATAATCAAATAAAAAGATACAGATAAATAATTTAGATCAGTATTTTAATTAAACAAAATTAGTTCAGTTTCATTAAATAATGGTTTACAGTATTGCGGAAAGAGTTTTCTTAACTCAACTGTCAACTTTTTAACGTGTTTTCTTTACTTAACTGTCAATGGTTTTCCACGAAGTCCACAGTTAAACTTCTCAAAAACGTAATGTCATGATGGTAACATGACAAAAGAAACGATTTAAATGTCTTGCAACATTCACTTCTAATCCTAAGCCTTTAAAATACTATGTGGGTTTTACTTTATTTTTATCATGTTTTCAGAAAAATATATTTATAAATTGGTCGGGATTAGACATGTCATTTCCCACATAACAACTCATCAATAATAATTTATCCTTTGGACTACATTTATCAGGATATCTCTGTTATAACAAGGGCATCAAGCAGCTTGCCGTGATTGAAGCGATCTTCTTTTTTTTTTTCATCTTATACCAAAACGTACTCGATAAAACGAACGCATTTTCATGTAAATTACATTCAGACGTTGATTGATGATACCTCTATCATTTTTGTTGCTCTAATTAGCGAGAAAGGGAGGTTTTTTCTGAAAATTTTTTCTCCCGAGATAAGTTTGCCGAACTCTGCTTTCGCTTTTTTCTCCGTCCAATTTTATGATTGCCTAATTTGTAACCAGAAGGTTTATTCAGGATGGCCAATTTAACTTAAGTCGATGAAGACATTATTTTAGGTTGTGCATTAATATGTCAAATGTCATTTTATCTAAATTTTTTAAAAGTATATCGAGCTTGAGTTAACATTCTAGTTCGAGTCAATATATTTATCAATAAACAATTTGTATTACGGTCAAATTCAAAGTATATAAAGGTATAACAAGGTTTTATTAAGTCGCCATTCAGTTTACGAGTTTTATTAGGGTCATATAACGTTAATGCAACCTTTATATTATTAAAGGTTAAAAAATTGTTTATTACCTAAAGTTACTGTTACCGGTAGGTTTATAAAAAAGTTTTATACAGTTTTATGTTTTATAAAACTATTGTCTTTCATTTTTTTAATAAAAATTGTAAGTTATTATTAAAGTGGATAATAAGAAAGATAAGGTACAAAAATATTAATAAAGAAAAAATTGGTAATAGCAAAAATATTTTTAACACCGTTTTGGGCCATGTTTATAACGGAAACCGAAACCAATAAAACCACGTTATGTAACGATAACCTTCACAAACTCCTCAAATTAGCTCTTTAAGGGTTATATTAGAGTGATATAAACATTTCTGTAACCAAATTAAGAAATTTAAGTTTTATAATTTGAATAATGGCATGGCAACCACCATAAAAATAAATGTTTATTGGGTATTCTAAAGGTAGTTATATCTTGCTTAAGTTGACATTTCTAAGAGAGACCTATATACAGTATGTCTCAGTATCTTGAAATCATATGGAAAACTTTTTTATTATTAATTTTAGGAAAAAAACTTATTCTTTATAAAAAGTTCTGCATGGTGTAGAACTTAAAATGCAACCCACAAATATAAAAAAAATTTATTCGTATACGGGTTATGTCAAAATATGAATTTGGTTCCAGAGTAAAGTACCTTTATATTTGACAATATCGAAAATTGTTATAAAAAAAGTTAATCAGAACTAAAAACTACGTTCAAATATGCAATTTCATCCATTTACAATAAAAAATTAGGTTTTGTTAATTTTTACTAATCCTTCTATTTTAAATGAACATTTATCTGTTATGATTACAACAAACATGAAAACCTTTTCGTTTCTAAATGTTTTCTAAAATTTTTGCAATTTTAACACGTAATTAATTTATTTTGCAAATAAAAAACACATACAAATACTAAGTTACAACTTTTACACAAGTGTAATTAACATAATATTAATACTAGAAATACATGGAAATTTAATTTTCACTCATTCCACTAACGCCTCGACATATCCACCCTCTCGTTCAATACATTTTATTATTCTATTAGAAAATTCACGTAATACATTCCTTATTATTTGTGAAGAAATTTCCTGGCATGTTTCTAAAATTATCCTTTCCAAATGATTAACATCTTGAAACGGCCCTTTCTGGTGAACTTTTTGTTTCAAGTAACCCCATAAGAAGTAATCAAGGGGGGTTAAGTCAGGGGATCTAGCAGGCCAAAAAGTATTAGAATATCTGTGCAACTTTTCCATGGAACATTTGCTCAAGATATTCCCTAGCATTCAATGTAAACCAAATAAATTAGGTTTTTCTTCAGACCACCAGAGACAATGTTGTGACGAGACAGTTCCATTTGACGAAAACGTTGCTTCAATGGAAAAAATTATATGCCTCGTAAAAAAAGGGTCCTCTTCTAACTCTCCTTGGATAAGAAAGCAAAAATCAAAGCGCCTATTATAATCCCTTTCTTTCAATGTGTGAACGAATTTTGGTTTAAATGTTTTGTATTTATTTAGTTTCAAAATTCTCGCTACAGTATCTTTACTTACGTTTTGTTGCATCAATGACTTCCTTTTGCGCAATGAAAGTTTTGGATTTGCTACCATAGACAGCAACTGCGTATTCTCATTGGAAACTATAGCTATAGCTGTTGGCGTTTTACATTAAAATTATTTTTAATACTTCCAGTACTTTAAAATTTATTAAATATTTTGGTAATAGTTGATTGATTAATATTTTTATTAGGATTTCTATTATTAAAAATAATGCTGCTTCTCTATGTGTTTTATAATTTTCTCCCACAATTAAAACAATTTCTATTTTTTCTTCACTAGTTAATACACGGTGCTGTTCTGAGAGGTGATTTTTGGACTTTCTGTGAAACCTAATTTTTTTTTATATTCTTGTTAATTAGGTCATAACTAAAATTTTAAGAGCAAAATAAAAAAAATTTGACGGTTGGAATTGTTTTAATTGGCTGTTTATTAAAAATATTATGCACTCTTTCAATTCTCCAATTAAAACTTGCGATTTTATTTAAATATTATCATAACTTTTTAAACCAGATTAAAGATTAGTTAATTTCCTAAAAAAAAAGATCTATACATTTTTTTATATCTTTTACTGCTTTGTTGTAATACACGTTTAAAGTTTTAATTTAAGGTTAAATGTATAGTATACATTTATTAAACAATAATTCTAAGGGTGCTACATTTTATTTAGGGCCGATTTATTCATTTTTTATTTATTTGACAAATAATTTCTTTGAATACTAGATATTGGCAAGACATGAAAGTTATCGGCCCGATAAACTTTACTAAACATGAATAAACCGGTCCTTAGTTAAATTATTTTGCTAAAATAATTGTTTTATTTTTAGTATTAATTAGTCCTTAGTTAAATTATTTTGCTTAAATAATTGTTTTTTTTTTATTTTTAATTTTACCCATAAATATTTAAATTAAAACTACCCTTAAAACAAACTTTTAATAATCAAACATATTAAATTACAAATGCAATGTATTGTATTGCAATAACTAAACGTTTTGGGTATTCTGGGTGATCTTTACCCAATTTGTAACGTGCCCAAAAAGTTTTCTAATTTGCATGGGCAGCTTCAAATGCCTGTTCGGAATAAATTCCCAAACCTTCTTCATACCTTTGTACAAATTCAGGCACATGATAAATAATCACATGTATCTTGGGAGTTACTCCGATTTGTAGGTCTTCAAAATCTTTCATAAATTTGTTTATTTGGTCTAAATAACTTTTATTTATTTTTTTACCAAAACACATGTCCACAACCCTTTCCAAACTTGCAAAACATTGAATGAATTTTAAAGATTCCAGAGTAGAAATGTTTCTCAGGTAGTCAATTCTTTTTAACAATTTTAGACTCTCATTGCCATTAAAACACCATCCAGAGCCTTTAGTAAATTTTTTTTGGAGATTGCATTTTTTAAGCCATGTATCTACGATGATGGGAATTTTTTTTTGAAAAGAGTTAAAAATTGTTGTGACTGCACCTATTAAAAGATGCAGTTCGGGAGGCACGACTATAACATTTTTCTTATTTTCAATAATTGGTAAATTGAAACAGTTTTCGTATAAACTTAATTGTGTTTTATTGCCATTTTCTTTACCTAACCAATTTAAATAATT
This sequence comes from Brassicogethes aeneus, assembly GCA_921294245.1. Taxonomy (NCBI): domain Eukaryota; kingdom Metazoa; phylum Arthropoda; class Insecta; order Coleoptera; family Nitidulidae; genus Brassicogethes; species Brassicogethes aeneus. The sequence continues at coordinate 8,085,668 of OV121141.1, read as the reverse complement.
TTCTTTAATAATTTTCAATGTTCTGGGATCTCAGTTTTCTATTAAATTATTTTTGTTGGCATTGCACCATGTGCAGGGATGGGTAGAGCTATATAGCTCATATGTGGTTGTAGGCCATATAATATATTAAGAATTTTTAAATCGCAGGATAAGAAAAAAATATCCCTCAAAGAATTTAAATTCAAAATGTTCCAAATCATTTTTAAATTGTAATAATTTTCTTCTATTATAAAAAGCTTTTTAACACCTGTTTCTAAAAATTGTTTTTTTTCATTTGTATCTTTATTTTTAATGCAATACAGGGAAATACTAAACTTTAAAAATCCCTGGCCCCCGTCTATTCCTAATTTAATATTAAAGGGTGTAACATAATTTCTATATTTCGCAGTAAAATTTATAAACTCTTGAACATCTGTGCAATACACTAAACTTCTTTTTTTCCATAAACTTTCATTGCCACTTTTAAAAAATAATAATTCTTTAACTTTAAAAAAAATTTGTAATTTGTTTTTGTTTTTTCTTATGTTTACTAAACTATTTGGTTTAATGGAATTTTTGCCATTGGTTTCTCTTATTGTTGTTAATAATTTTTCTAATTGTCTATTACTTAAATTTAACCGTATCCTGTATCCTTAAAATAGTCTTTTATGAATATTTAGATTTTTCTGTTCCTTATTATAATTTGCAGATTTAATTCCTAAATTTTTACTTAAATTCAAAATATTTTGTTTTTTTCTTGCTTGCTCCCTTCCTCTATAAAGTATACTAAAACAATGCTCGCATATTTTGACTATCTTTTTTCTTTGACTCTTAATATTTTTTTTTTTTTAAATTAGCATTGTTATACTGTTTTAAATGTTTATGCTTTTCTACTTTTAAAACGTATTCACTGGCAGTGGTACACAATAAACATTTGCATGGGCCAATATTATGCATAAGACATGTCTTAGTGTATAAACTGAATAATTAAAAAAAGATATATTTACATCCTCTCCTTTTTTTTTCTTATATAAAATATTTTTACACTTGGAACAAAGTGATTTTGGAAATTTTTTATCATTTGGGTTAAAGTCAATAATTTCTTCCTTTAAAATCGAATAAAGCGTCGCTGGGATTAATATTAGACTTGAATTTTTTTTAAAACAAACAACACACAATAAATTTCGATTTTTTTCATGAATTTCTTCGTAACTTTTACTACAATTTTTCATTTTTGTTTATAAAAAACACTTTACAAAACTAAACAAAAATTATGGAATACGTATACTGAAAATGACAATTCAAACGTAAAATAAATTTTTAATAGATCTAAGTTTCATGGCAACCTTTAAGGATATATTAGTTAAGGGAACATAAATGTATACGTCAAAGGTTAGATTAAAAGTTTGAACGTTTATTGCAACATGTTTGTTAACAAAACAGTAAAATATATAAAAAAGATTGTAAAAGCCTTTTTTTTAGTTATGCAAATATTAAATATTTAAATTAAATCGCTAGTTTTAATTGGATAATTGAAAGAGTGCATAATATTTTTAATAAACCGCCAATTAAAACAATTCCAACCGTCAAATTTTTTTTATTTTGCTCTTAAAATTTTAGTTATGACCAAATTAACAAGAATATAAAAAAAAATTAGGTTTCACAGAAAGTCCAAAAATCACCTCTCAGAACAGCACCGTGAATAATAAAACCATTTTTGTGTCATAAACTAACGCGTTTTAAAACTTACTGTCAAACATTTGCTGCTATCAACAAATCATTTGTCTATCAGTGCATCCTAGATTACATGTTACAGTTAAATTTGCATTGATATTGTAGACAAAAAAGAAAAAATATTTTTTTTAATGTAAATGGATGTAATTGCACATTTGAACGTAGTTTTTAGTTCTGATTAACTTTTCTTTATAACAATTTTCGATATTGTCAAATATAAAGGTACTTTACTCTTGAGCCAAATTCATATTTTTTGACATACCCCGTATACGACTAAAAAAATTTAATATTTGTGGGTTGCATTTTAAGTTTTATACTATGCAGAACTTTTTATAAGGAATAACTTTTTTTCCTAAAATTAATTATAAAAAAGTTTTCCATATGATTCCAAGATACTGAGACATACTGTATATATTCATCTTAAGTTGACTGTTAATAAACTATCTAATGTTCATAATTAATGGATTGTTAATATTATACAGTATAAAGTTTAAGGGAAACGTTAAATGGTAGATATATAGTTTATAACTTTAATAGGGATTTAAGTTAAGGAGGTTTTAAAGGTTTATATTTTTATTTAGTAAGGTTCGTTTTTTGGCTTTAATTTATTAATTTTTTCCCTAAGATGTCCAAAAATAAATAAAATAATGCCACGGGTGTTTAAATTTATATAGAAAAATTTTTATAAATATTTTTTATTATTGGTTTGAATATTATGAATGTTTTTCAATAAACTGACTAATGGAGCACCAAACATGATGGCGCAAACATAAAAATAAGGTTTTATAAGCCAATTCTCCTTTAATGAATCATTGTTAAAACTTTTCGATGGGATTTGCCTCGGGATTTGCTAACAAAATTTAAAGTTTGTAATTCAATGAAAGAGTTAAATTTTAATTTAATGGGTATCAAAAACTCGTCGTCAAAACTTTGCATTCTTATGTAAAATCACTGCGAACAGCAGCAATTATGGAGCAGTGTTGCCAGATGTCGACATAATCTCAATTATTAACCCCGAAAAAAAAGAGAAAACGGTAAAGTAGACAATTAAATGATTTTCAAAAATGCGCAATAAAAATTCCAATTGACATGTCCAAGCGTTTTATGTATTATCGAATTTATTCCATTTGACTGATATACACGTTTTTTGAATTCATGCATGAATTAACGTTTATTTTTTGTTACAGAAATTGCCATGTTATTGCCTGGATCAATGTCCCATAGCAGAATGGCAAATGACAGTAGGGATATTAGACAAAATTTAAGAATGAGAAATCCAAAGGAATATCCACAATATGACGCGACAAAAACGTAAGTATTTTATTAAAGAATTGTACTTTTATTAAATATTTTATTAAAATTTTTTATAAGAAAAAGTCGATGATAATTTAAATTAAAATTTTATTTTTATGAAAAGAAGTACATTTGTTTTTGCACATTGACAGTATAAATAGTTTTTCAATTACCGTCACCGTACAAATTAGCCAAAAGTAAATTATTTACTGTTCCACCAAACAAACTGCAATGAGTTAAAACTTACCTGTGCAGGGGCTGCAATAAGTTTCTATTTTAAGTTAATCGTGAATCCGTCAAGCCAAAAAAATATTAAAATTCATCATTATATTTAAAGAAGAAAAAAATCATTACTGAATTCCCTGCATTATTTTTCGATTTAAGCTTAGATATTTAGACATTTTAATATAAATTCTTGTGTATAATATAGAAATGAAATACCTTATTTATGCTTGTATTAAAAATTCTAAAAATTCAATAAATAAACCGGAAATTTCATAAAATAAATGGGATAAGCTTAATTTAAAGTATAAACCGTATGGTCTAGTGGCCAGGATACAACTCTTTACTATTTTTATTTTCTGATTTGCTCGTGAATATGCAGGTATATCGCAGGGAGGCTGGGACTACAAAACCACGCGCCTTTTTGCAGCCAGCCACATCACCACGTTGCGGCTCTATGTACTATGCTACCCTGCTTACGTACTTAATATTGTAGATATTGCCTTTTTAGCTAAGCAGGGCAGTATGGTCCACACCCAAAAGTCCCACCACGTGACTTTTATACAAATAATTAAGGTTTGGACCATGGTACAATGTTTTATATATTATTAAGGGTGTCCCACAACTCGCGCCACAGAGAAAAAGAGGGCGTGCTGATATATATATAGCAATGGAGATGCCAAATTTAAAAATAAAAAATTTCTAGGTAATAGTGTAATCAAATAACATAAAAAAGCGGTTAAAAAAATTACTAGGAGGCGATATAATTGTTCTTAAAACTTTTAAAAATCTTTTCAAAAAGGTCCTTCGTCCTTCATAACCCGCTGAACGGGAAATTCGCGTGCAACTTCCCTTATGCTCTTCCTACTATTTGCATCAAAGGCATTGACAATACCTTCTTTATTTTCCGCTGTTCTAATACGTTAATGAGCACCTTCAATTTCGTTACAACGCAGAACAACTTTACAGTTCAGGGCACGATCGGTAAAGCGCTGGGAAAAACTCGTGCTGCCTCTCTAGCATATAGGACGTATGATCAGCTTATAAGCTGACCATACGTCCTGTATTCTACAGGACTATACTAAGTATAGTATACTTTCTTTTTGAGAAGGTATGGAATTCCCCGAAACTTAAGATATTTCAACTGCTCAATACGCAATACTCTGTATACAGTCATCTTACTGAACCAAACAGTACTGTATTCATTCATTACTATAATACAGGAATCATAGATTAATACAAGTATATTAAATTAAGTGACAGTTTAGCTATAGCTAGACTGTCACTTAATTAAATATATATAAATATCTAGTCAGGGTATTGTGATTTTTGCCATTTTATTGTTAAAACTGGCTAAGTTTATAAGACAATGTAATAATAATATACCTAGGTACTAATAATTGTTGAATTTGAATTAAACGCACCCACTGAAAGGATTTTTACATACATAAATAGGTATTGTACAAGTGAAAAATATCAATTGTCGGTATAAACACTTAAGTCGATGTTGGTTTTAACGTACAATGTGGAAAGTACCTGTGAAAATTTTTATAAAGAAATATAAAAAAATTCTGAGTTGATAAAAAAAATTCATATTGCTTTTGCTTAAAGTGTGATTATGTTTGAGTTTATTAATCTTTATTTACTTGTATACATAGGTATATAAATATATATATAGGTATAAAATAATATATATAAACTGCTCGTCATAAAAATCGACGCACCTAGTTTTTTGGAAAATATTTGAAAGCTCGTTATTGAAAAATTACTGGATCGATTTTGAAAACCTTTGGAAATTCTGAATAGCTGATTCTTTGACTCTTATGTCTAATTTTGGGAATGCGATATTTTTCACATAGCATTATACTACAGGGTGTTAAACGAAGAGATGTATTTTTTCCGAAATTTCAAGTTATTCCCATTCATGAGGCAGTTGAGTTTGATAGTCGTAATACCCCTCCCTAATATTAGTAAGGTAATCCCTCGAAACGTTTTCGAGATTTTGTGAATATCGTGGCTTACTACGATATTATATGCCAATTTATCGAAAATTGTCGTTATTTCCCAGTTTAGTCCAAAAAATGAGCAATAGTGGATTCTTTGACCTACGTCTAATTTTGAGAATACGTTATTGTGCACATAGCATTATACTACAGGGTGTTGAAAAAGGAGATGTTTTTTTTCAAAATTCCAAATCCCCATTCACAGGGCAGTTGAGTTTGATAGTCCTAATACTCCTCCCTAATAACAGTTAGGTAATCCCTCGGGATATTTTCGAGATTTTATGGATATCTTGGCTATAATATAATATCAATTTTATGTTACAATAAATTTGATTTGATTTGAATTGACGCAGGAAGCTCTGGTTTAATTTCAGGTACCAAAATACATTTTAAATTTTTTCTCTTTCAAAAAAGTCCATTTTGGAAAAAAAAGTTTTTTATTGTTAAATTAACTTAACACAATATGACACTAAAAAGGGTGTTCAATTATTAATAAATTCATATTTTATTACTTCCACATACTATATTTTGTTTGAATTGAAAATGTTACTGTCCTTTCCTAGACGTAAGTGTATAATGTTTTATGTGTTATATCTATATAGATATATTTTCAGAATTAAAAAAAAATCGGAAAGTATAGAATCATGACAAGATTGCCCAGCAGAAAAAAAACAAAAATCCTTATAAAAATTATAATAATAATAATAATAATTACTATGAAACAGCCCGACTTACTTTGAACAATCTAAATCATGCAAGGCACATTAATTTCGAAGTTTTGTCTGTGTAAAATATCTCAGATATCTAATCTAATTTAATTTAATCTCTGGAAATCCCTTGAAACGGTTTGCTGCAACATATCTGCATTAAAATATTCAAAATTGTTAAAATGGTTATTATCATTCCTACAAGTCTACCGCCAAGCCGTCTGGAGGCCTCCTTTGATTGTTGTCTGAAAATTTAATTAGTTTTACGGGGTATCCCAAAAATAACTCCTCATTTTCTTTTCACACAATTACAATAATTCAACAAAAAGGAAACGTTGGTAGAGTAATAGGGTGACGGTGGGGCATATTTAAAGATATCTTTGACATTTACCCTCCCTTCCTATTTTGAGGGGAGGTGGTAACTTTGGATTTTTAAATGGGAAATGGTGTTGTATAATCGGAGATATAGGTCCGCTTTGCTTTAAATGGCATTTAAATGGAGAAATGTTCACTGATTTTTTAAGAAATCATTTACTTGAAATTAAACCAAAACATAAATTAAACTCTAACATGTGGTTTCAACAGGATGGAGCTCCATTATGCAATACGGTCATGTAATTGTTTGAAGGGATTGGTGGATTGGTCTAGCTGGCCTGCTGTGTCCCCTGATTTTACAGTAAAATCAAAATCAAAATTTTTACCCCCTTTATAAAGCCTGCTTATTAAGTTAAAGGGGGACATTTCGAACAATTTCCCTAGCATGGCATTAAAAAATAAATATTTTACATTTTCATATCCATTGTGACTATTATTTAGGCAGATAATTCTAATGTTACTCCCACCAGTAAAGTTTGACAAAAGAGACATGTGACGTTTTTCACAATAAAAAAAATCTATTTTCCAAGTGACACAATAAATGCACATAAAACATTGCATTAATTAAAAAGAAAGAAATTGGTTTACCTTTTATGAAAAAGAAAATTAAATACTGCAAATATTCTTATCAAGTAAATGACGTGACGAAAGATAACCTTAAAAAAAACGCTGCTTGTTTGTACCATTGCCTGCAGCGGCGCCATCTCGTGCCGCAGTTAAAAACTACGTGGATTACAGTTCTTTTATATGTAATGCTAAACTACAGTGTATTTTATTACAAAGCTGTTTTATTTAGGCGGTTTGTGACAAAGCAGACATTTAATATAAATGAATTAGTTAAAAATGACTAATTTAATAGTTATTAGTGGCTGCTTTTTCACTTGGCTTTCAACTTGGTATTCCAAAATTTAACAACCAATTCCTAAGTAAAATTGTCCCCTGAATCCGACAATGTCGTCAAAAGTTAAAAAAGTAGAACAGTTTTTGAGATATAGTCAATTTTCCATTTAATATGGAATTGACTATATCTCAAAAACTGCTCCACTTTCATAATTTTTGACGGTATTTCCGGATTCAGGGGACAATATTACATGTGTACAGGGTGATCCCCTAAAATGTCGCCCCCCTTTAACTTTTTTATTTTAAGTGTCCCAAAAAATTTAAAGGTGTGGTTATGTAGGAACTAAAAAATACTTTTTTTTACGTTTAAAGAAAATTGGCAAATTGATCAGTATACAGGGAAATACAAAAAGTTTATTTTTTTTCAATGGATCACCCTATATATGAATTTATTTTTCGATTCCTTGTAAAATTCTGAGCATAATTCAAATAACATACCATATACCTAAATTCAACCGTTTCTGAAATATTTAAATTATTTTTAAGATAATAAGTTGAAATAGTTTTGTCTTTCTCTGTCTGAGTAGGCCATTTTTACTTATTTAACAAGACATATTGACATAATGTCACTATAATAATTTATTTTCAATAAAAATTTTGGTATACTGAGGCTTCTTGATTTCTAACAGTTTAAAAAACCATTTAATTATAACATTTCGAATGCGAATATTTCAGAAACAGTTGAATTTAGGTATATGGTTTGTTATATGAATTATGCTCAGAATTTTACAAGGAATCGAAAAATAAATTCAAATATAGGGTGATCCATTGAAAAAAAATAAACTTTTTGTTTTTCCCTGTATATTGATCAATTTTCCAATTTTCTTTAAACGTAGAAAAAAAGTATTTTTTAGTTCCTACATTACCACACTTTTAAATTTTTTTGGGACACTTAAAATAAAAAAGTTAAAGGGGGGCGACATTATAGGGGATCACCCTGTACATAAGAATTGGAAATTTTGGGATACCACGGTGTTACATGGTTAACCATGGTACAAGTAAAAGAGCAGCCACTAATAACTATCAAATTAGTCATTTTTGACTAATTCATTTTTAGAGAGTAAGGACAAGGTTTGGTCACTCTTAAAAAAGTATTCACTGACATTATATCACATTCTTTATTAGTACTAAGGAGCTACTTATTTGTTCTTCCATTTAAGTTTTAGAATTCTGTTTTATACAAAACCTATGAAATATATCCAAGTTTTCATTATTGCAATGTGTTGGGAACATGGGTGATCCTATTATAACTTTCAACCTTAATTAAGACATATTTTATATTTTTATATTTAATTGAAAAATTATTTTTTGTTATTTTAAGTTCTTATTTATAAATCTATATTAGCTGTCCTAATTTATTATTTTTTTAATAAGAAATGTTAACAACTGACAAATGGCAGAGTATAATGACCCATTTTTTTTGTATTTTAAAACCTAATAAATCATAATTTCGTAACCAAAAAATGTTAATAATATGTTTAAATATTTCCCCACCGCCTCCAAATTACTTCTTCAAAATTTTACAAATGACTTTAAACCAGGTGTAACACTTTAAAACCCTGTATAATAGAAGCGGGAAACACAATATGACAGTTTGAAGATAACTTCCCATTAAATGAAGTTATATGTGTGCATGCATGAAGGAAAGATAATATTAATGTCTATAATACGAATTAAGGTTATGTTTGCTCATAATTTTCCAGGAGAATGGATATATAAGATATATAAGTGTGCATTGTAAAAACCAAATTGAATTATACAGGGTGATTCACAAATGTATGAATAAAAAAAACTTCATTGAATTTTTTCTTTATATGTCATTTTTGTATATAATTATGTTATAATATTCGAACCCTCCAGTACCTATTTACTGGCCTTAGAAGGTATGTTTTTCTTAAACCATTTATGTCATTTGTTTAGGTTTTTGCTTGTTCTTTTTAGAATTTCATTTGGACTGGGTAACCAAAAGTTGCCTTTTGGGTGTAGTATTTAGTTAGTATTTATGCTGTAAAACCGTCTGTAGGGAATTTGCTCTAAAAAACACCGACAATCTGGACTCGTGTTTTTTGTTAGGTTGGTGGCTTATAAGCCACCAACCTAACAAAAAACACCAGTTTGACTTAGTATTTTTAGTATTTAAAAATGGTACTTCTGCTAAAGAATTTAATTAAATACTTTGACACTGTCAAATTGACAATAATATTTATTATTGATAATTTACTTGTCAATTATAAATAAAAAGATAATTATGCCAAAAATAATAGCAACGAATTCGAATGTAAAAGCCCTTTTATTAAATTTTCACATTAGCGACTTTTCCGAAAAACGGATTGGGGTTGCCAAAATGCAAAAAATACGTGTGGAGGGATGTAAAAGTGCATAAGCAATCGGCGCAGGGTAAAAAAGTTGTATAATTATCACGTAATTAATAAAAGGGGCTGATAATTGAAGTGACTTACAGTGATTTTCTGTGAAAAAGAGCATGTAGCGAGTCAAAAATACGTATCTAATAGACGTAGAATTTGAAAGTGAAGTGAAAAAGCTTGAATTATGAAAAAAACGTCATAAATTGCGGAAAATGCATTTTTTAAACGCTGTGACTAGAGGCACGTTAACGTGCCGCGATTTGAAATGTTAAAGGCACGTTAGTTACGTCATAAACTCAAACCATCCCAAACTCAACAACACAACCCAACCGACCCCGCCCCATTGCCCCCCCCCCCCGCCCCATTGAACAAAAAACCCAACTAAAATGGGCAAATTTATGTTACGATAAAAATAAAACACTTTTTAACAAAGGAACAACATATTTATGAAATAAAAAAAGTTCGACAACTTCTAGTAGATTTTATGTTACGATAAAACTAAAACAAACCAACCAACCCAACCCTACCGAACACTGTTTAACAAAGAAACAACAAATTTATGAAATAAAAAAATAAAAAAAATTCGACAGCTTCTTGGTATCGAACCCCGGACCTCTCGCATGCCAAGCGAACGCCCTACCATATAAGCTATCTAGCTCGATGTCAAAAATTAAATGGTCGGGGAACAAAAACGGATTATAATTATGACGTAACTAACGTGCCTTTAATATTTTCAATCGCGGTACGTTAGCGTGCCTCTAGTCACTGTGTTTTTTAAAATCAGGTAATTTGAGGTTATGCAGGTTCACAATCCAGCCTGCCCATAGATATATTATACCTCTATTGCTCAATGCGGCGGGGGGGCCCAATGGGGCGGGGTCGGTTGGGTTGTTAAGTTTGGGTTGGTTTGGGTTGGTTTCGCTCACCTTTGCCCATTTTAGTGTACCTGCATAACCAAGATGACAGCTAATCTTCATAACCTCAAATTACCTGATTTTAAAAATTGCATTTTCCTCAATTCATGACGTTGTTTTTCATAATTCACGCTTTTTCACTTCCACTTTCAAATTCTACGTCTATTAGATACGTGTTTTTGACTCGCTGAATGTTCTTTTTCACAGAAAATCACGGTAAGTCACTTCAATTATCAGCCCCTTTTTTTATTAAATACGCGATAATTATACAACTTTTTCACCCTGCGCCGATTGTTTATGCACTTTTACATCCCTCCACACCTATTTTTGGCATTTTGGCAACTTTCCTGCCGTTTTTCGGAAAAGTCGCTAAAGTGAAAATTTACCGCCCTTTTGAGGGCAAAACTTTATTTTGATGAAATTATGCCAAATGCCACAATGGAAGAAAAAGTACATCGCCTTATGGACATTTTTGGAGTAAAAAAGTAACGAATTTGGTTTTATAAATATTACATCACACATTATTTTCACATTATTCACCATTGGACAACATTTACGTTCACAAAAAATTTTAATTTCTTTTATATAAATACTTTCTCTTCTGGGCCGTAAAGCAACCTATATTTAACTACTTTTTTTATATGATTTTACTCATCCAAGCACCACCAAAGCCAAATTAATTGCATTTTTAATTACGAATTTCGACAACTCAACTTGACAACTGCACAATGTAACCTACAATAATTTATACATAACCACAATTAAATTTATAACTAGCTTATAAGCTAGTTTTGGTTGTTAAATACAGTTGTCAAGTTGGTCGCATTGAGTAAAACAAACTATAGTTTGTTTTACTCAATGCGACCAACTTGACAACTGTATTTAACAACCAAAACCCTAAATTGGCAACGTTGTCGCAGTCCAGATAAAAAAAAAGAACTTAGGATACTATTTTTTATATTATTTTATATGGACCTGGTAACTTTGTGGAATGTACTAACCGTTCAAATAAAAGTAATAATATATAGGAGTATATAAAATGTACTCATACGTGAGCTTACTAAGGGTAGGTATACCTACGTATTGTGAATTTTTCAAGAAACGTTCTTAGTACATATAAAGAATATATACGTTTTGATATGTTTGCTATTCGGGACGCCTTTTGCCGAGCTTTCAAATGGCGAAATTATTAAAAAAATAACGTCTTTATATCGTTGAAAATACAATGCAAGCAACTAATAAATGTCTAGAATAGAGTTCAACGCAAAGGCACAGTGCTCCAATGATATTTGTATGACGGTGTTTAATCCACTGATTTTATTATTTTATCAATTATCACCAACTTTTTATTTTATTTGTATTAAATATTAATTAAATAAAGTAATAAAAATCACACAGAAAGGGCCAAATAATTTTTTTTTACAAATTAGTTCCAATCCCAGTAAAAGCACTTATTTTGATTAAATACTTCTATACGGAGAAAGTTGTTTGGCAACTATGTACCTATTCCTTAACTGGAAAGAGGAAATTACAAAACTAACAAAAACGTTGTAAATTTGTCTTCTTCTGCAGGCAAATTTAAAAGGTCAGTACAATATTCATTTAACCTTTTTAAATATTGGCGTTAAAAAACTATTAATACTTTTGTATTGAGATAATACAATAATTTTGACATTTAGTATTATGTTACAAAAAGGGCACTTTATTTTAACGATTGTGTGACATTTTACATCTGTCAACTAACATAAAACTAACTTCAGACCATGACTAAAAACCTATTGCTAAGTTTAGCCCATGATTAAAAGGCCATAAAGCCACAACTTGTCAATGTGTATTTAAAAGGTCACTTGGTGTCATGGAAACATGTACGAAAATGGTACTTAATTATGACACGTTACTATAAAATAATATTAGTCCTTATAAAATAATCCAATTTTTCCGAATAAATACATTTTATCTCCACGCGGTCTATAATTTAAACTTTATTGTTGTCAACATTCGATAAAGAAATAACTTGTTATGGCCTAGGCCGATAAAAATTTTTATGAGGCAAGTAATTAGTTCGATTTTTTCTCGCTAGGGGTATTGTTTTGACAAATTAATCCTTTTCAAAGAAATTAACGTACTAAACTGGTTTAATTTATTTTAATAAGCACTAATTTGTTTGTTTTACTGTTAATGTTTATTATTTTTCATTAAATTATTGTAAAATTAAATATGAATAATAAAACAAAAAGTGAGGTTAGGACATTGCAATTTGACGTTTCTGTGGATTTCAGTGAATCATTTCACAGTTGTGTTTTCTTTTTCTACGATTTAAATTATCTTTTAGTTTTAATTTGCTTTAAGTTCTTAGTGAAATGAAATGTTAAACACAGCGTAAACATTCCAAACTACCTATTCTTTTAATAAAAATGGAAACAAATTGAAATTAGATACCTATTTATTAAACAATTAATTGAATTCAATGTAATAGCAAGAGGGTAAGTAAACCATTTTCTTACAAAAATCCATTTCTACTTAAATTATGTAGCTAAGTATTGTCAAACTATTACTGCTTCTAAAAGGAATAATAATTATTGTACATTTAATGTAACAGGGTTCCCACCACGAAAATGAAACGAAATTCCCTGACTTTTCCAGGTTTTCCAGACTTATTTTTATCAATTTACAGCAATAATTATAGGTAGTTATAAACAAATAAATGTAGGTATGTACTTATATGAAAAGTAAAAATAATTTTTTCTTTTTCTTTTTACAATTCTTAAATTGATATAAATAAATTAAACAGAACAAACATTCATAAAAAATTTGAAAGGAAACACATATTGTTTCAGCAACATAACGATAGAAATAGAATAGAACATAACCTAAGAATTTGCCGCCGGCTCCGCACCTCATTTCACTACAATGAAATATTTATAATTGTGAATGGAAAGCGGCTATATTATTTGTAAAAAATAGTATTTTTTAAGAAAAATTATTTAAATTCCCTGACTTTTCGTAAAATTCAGCAAATTCCCTGACTTTTTGTAAAATTCAGCAAATTCCCTGACTTTTCCCTGACTTTTTAACTAGTATCTAATTTCCCTGACATTTCCAGATTTTCCCTGTTTTCCAGGTGAGTGGGAACCCTGATGTAATCTTTAGCTAATATATAAATGAGATTCTAAAAAGTGAGGTTAGGCCTCTTTCATGTTGAATTAAATTGACCTATATAAAGTGCTTTGAAGATAAAATGTTGTATGCCATTCGGCCAAGAAGTGTCTTTTTGTGCTTCGCTCAATTGTAGGCCTCCGCTACGCGTCGGCCTTCAAACTTTGAGCTTAGCACAAAAAGCCTTACTTCTTAACCTAATGACATAAATAACTATTTTCCACTATAGTGCTAGTATACTAGCATTTTTTTTAAACGAAAAAATTGGAAGTTTGTAGAAAAATTAACTTTTGCATTTTCACCGCATTATCCAAATACGTATGTACTCTCGTATCTGTATCTGTAGTACGGATAATACGAGAATATATGCAAAAGTGAATTTTTCTGAAAATTTTCAATTACCACGAATAATACTAAAAAAACTACCTATTTTCCATATTTTCCGGAAAAATCCCGTTTTTTTTTCGCCGGCTCATTTTTTTCGGAAATTTTAAATCCCTAGTCATAAAATCTCATTTTTTTGCCAAAATACTATTTTTTATATTTTCCAAACTTTTGAAATGAATTGTCGAATTATAATTTATATTGCGATTTAAGGATTTATTCTGAATTTGGTAGTACCAAATGTCAACATAACCTAAATTTTTAAGGTAAATCAGAATAATTCTTATAAACATATAATATACAAGGTGTCCCTAAACTTAGCAGCATAAATTTAGGAGCAGATTAAGAAAGTCAAAATAAGACATAAATAAGATACAAATATTTTTCCTAATTACCTATGTTTAAAAGATACAGGGTGATAAAGTGTTACTTATCATAACAGTTTTTTTTATATAACTTCTACTATGGTAGACTTGGAAAGGTGACATTTTGCGAACAGTCACTTCCTACCAAAACACATTTACACATAATTACAATTGTTCGAGTGAACAGTCCCATACAAACTTTGAGGTTAGGTTTTTTTACCATTTGATGCACTTTTTCGATTACTCAGTTCGGCTACTATTAAAAAGGTGTACCTCTCAAACTTCGATAAAATAAACTGTTTCAGAGATATTCAAGATTACAATAATTGTTATATCGGATTAAAGGACTAAAAGGTGTATGATAACAAATTTTTTAATTGAAAAACTACAATTTTTTTAATGTGACGGTCAGGGCAAAAAGTCCCGAAGCTCATGGAATGAACTATTTATTTTATTCAATTGAAAAATAAAATTTGTTATCATATACCTTTTATTCCTTTTAAATAATGCGATATAACAATTATTGTAATCTTGAGTAGTTTGAGAGGTACCCCTTTTAATGGTAGCCGAACTGTGTAATCGAAAAATTGCATCAAATGTTACAAAAACCTAACCTTAAAGTTTGTATGGGACAATAAGCTTAAATCAACCCCCGTTTCTACGACACTGTGTTCACTCAAACAATTGTAATTATGTGTGAATATGTTTTTTGGTAGTAAGTGACTGTTCGCAAAATATCACCTTTCCAAGACTACCATAGTAGAAGTTATATTAAAAAAACTGATATGATAAGTAACACTTTATCACCCTGTATCTTGGAAACATAAGTAATTAGGAAAAATATTTATTTAGGTTTTCGTCATATTTTGACTTGCTCAATCTTTTCCTAAATTTATGCCAATAAGTTTAGGGACACCTTGTATAAAATATGACTAAACTTCAGAATTTTTTTTAAAGTTTATAATATTAATTGCAAAAAGTATTCTTTATTATGCTTACCTACTGATATTTTTAATAATAATGGCATATCATGTTGTCAAATTTGTAAAAAAAAACATATATTTTCGTAAGATATTATGAAACGCAAATTTGTGTGTTACAATTGAAGGGGTTAGAATAGAAAGGGTATAAGTGCAATTTCTTTAATTTAGGAGATAAGTTCGTTTTGTGAAAGATAAGGTTCCGACGTATCGAAATGAAAAGGATTTAAGTAATTTTCATACTTCTAGGGACCTCTATTATCCAGTAGGAAAACATTACTAAACAAAATTCTTCACTTTTTTATGGTAACATAACTTTAACTTCAAATATCTCCAAAAAATGAAAATGTTACTTATACCCTTTTTATTCTAACCACTTCAATTATGCATATCATGATAAGCAAGTACAAAAAAAACATATTTTAGAATGTTCAAGCTATAGGGATATCAAGACTTTAATATTATGAAGCGTAATCTAGAAAGTCAACTCATTTTACACTGAAACCATATTTCAAAAAGTAAAGAAAAAAAACTTTATTATAACTTAAAAAAGGGAAATAAACAAAATATCAAGAACACGTTTTAGAATGTTACAAACCATAAAAAGCTTTAAAAACGTAACCCTCTAGATTGTCCAAAACCAATTTTAGGATGTTAAAACTATAATTTTAAATAATAATTTCAAAATTTCAAGCCTTTAAAATTTTAAAATGTCAAAACCATAGAAGTATCAAGGATCACATTTAAATATTATTTTTCTAAATATACATATTGAAGAATTGATTTACATAGTTATTATATTAAATAATAACTATGATAACAACCTATTTATAATTTTAGACCACTGTGAAGGGATATATAAATCTAGATAGCTTCATAAAGCTCATTGCGGAATAAATGGTATGAATAGATATATAAAAATATAAAAACCATGGAAAGGTCTAAGTGGATAAAAAGGCCTTAAAAAATATAAATACTGAGGGTTGGTTTTGTGTCTCCATTATATAGATATATTCTTATTGTTTTATTTTTATTTAATTAAAAAATGAGAAATTCACTGTAATTTTATTTAAATCTTATGAATAGTAAATACATAAAGAAAACAAAACAATAACCGTTGATGACAGAACGGTAATGCAGTCTACATACTAATTAGAATACACAGTAAAAAAAATTGTTAATTTTAACCAATAATTCAATCCTAATTCTTATACCTTTTAAAAAGTTGTTAGTAACAAGGTACTTTTTAACAAGTTGTTACTAAACCTTTTTGTAGACCCAATAACAAGTATTTGTTGGAAATTGGAAACTTAAATAAAAAGAATTTTGATAAGAAATGGTATTATCTAAACAAAAAATTTAACACATAGGACCTACATAAATGCACACAAAAATAACATACAAACAATTAAATAACACACCATTCTAAAATCATCAAACTATAAAGAAATTTGGAACAATTTAATTATTAGTACTACTACAACACTTACTGATGTATTTCGTAACTTTAACCCACTTCACTGTCTCCCCTAATTTTAACCAGTGATTTAACTGATAAAGCGTTAAAAATTTTGAGTATACTTTTATGGACATTGTATACTGCTTCTATAACGATTGTTAGTCCATTTTCAAGGGATAAATTTTGATTTACACAGAAAAATTTGAGATTTTAACGCCGGTAGATTCCCAAGTTAGTAATTCTAACGGGAATTCCAATAAATACAACTGTCACTTTTTGTACCTTTAACATTTCCTGTGTAAGAATTTTTATACTTTGTGATAATATTTTGCAATTATAGTAATAATAGTTATTTATGTCATTAGGTTAAGAAGTAAGGCTTTTTGTGCTAAGCTCCGCGTAGCGGAGGCCTACAATTCAGCGAAGCACAAAAAGGCACTTCTTGGCCGAATGGCATACAACATTTTATCTTCAAAGCACTTTTTATACATAGGTCAATTTAATTCAACATCAAAGCGGCCTAAACTCACTTTTTTAGAATCTCATTTATTTATTAGCTAAAGATTACATCAAATGTACAATAATTATTATTGCTTTTAGAAGCAGTAATAGTTTGACAATACCTAGCAACATGATTTAAGTAGAAATGGATTTTTGCTATTACATTGAATTCAATTAATTGTATAATAAATATGTAGGTTAGGGTGTTTAAAAAAATCGACTTTTTCTTTTTCTTCAAATGGTCGGCAAATTCTTTCAGAGGATGTCAACACAAAGACCTCGTCAAAATTTGAGCTTTTAATTTGAAGATTTAGAGGTCTCGGATCGCAATTTTCTATTTCCCATTTAAATAACATGGGAATTTTTTTTTTTAACTTTGAAATTTTATACGTATGAATCGATTCAACTTATGTCAAGGATCATCTTAGATTTTCATAGTAAATTTAACGCTCTACAAAAAAGGTCTCCTAACATATTTCTATAAATTGATTCCTTCCAGAGTTATTCGAGGCCAAAGTTTGATTTCCATCGAATTTTCGCGTTTTTTTAACATTTTTGGTACAATTATCATTATACGGGTGTCCCGAAATTAGGGGGCCAAACTTAAACAGTGCATTATTCGTATAAAAATAACGCTCTACAAAAAAGGTCTCCTAACATTTTTCTATAAATTGATTCCTTCCAGAGTTATTCGAGGCCAAAGTTTGATTTCCATCGAATTTTCGCGTTTTTTAACATTTTTGGTACAATTATTATTTATTATACGGGTGTCCCGAAATTAGGGGGCCAAACTTAAACAGTGCATTATTCGTATAAAAATAACACTTTTTTGTTTAATAAACATGTATCAAAAAATGCTCCCTAAAGGAGCTACGGCCCCCTGAATAGGAGCCTAAGAGGATAATTTTTTTAAAACTATTCCTAGAGGGTTGAACATAAACAAATGAATTTTTGGTACTTTGGTAATTTTGACATGCTGAATCTAGATCTATGATCAAAACTGTTAAAATTTAATCATAGGCGTAACATTTGGAGGGGGCAAAGTTACAAAAATAGCCCCAACTTTTTTCTGGGTTAATAATTTATTTTTTTTATGAAATTATGAGAATTTATAGTTTTTTACGAAAAATAGGTACTCTTGATTTGAATTGCTCAGATGCACCATTTTCGAGAAAAATGCATTTATATATAAATTACTCTGCATACTATACACATCTCATATTTTCATTAAAACTTTGTAGTAGGCTTTGGAAAAAAGTGACGTTTTTTTGTTTTTTTTGTTTTTTTACAACACTTCCTATGTTTCAGATATAAATATGTGATTTTTTTACTACATGATGCTAAAAGTTGAAAAAACGAGAAAATTCGATGGAAATCAAACTTTGGCCTCGAATAACTCTGGAAGAACTCAATTTATAGAAAAATTATAAGAGACATTTTTTATAGAGCGTTAAATTTACTATAAAAATCTAAGATGTTCCTTGCCATAAGTTGATTCGATATAGACGTATAAAATTCCAAAGTTAAAAAAAAAATTCCCATGTTATTTAAATGGGAAATAAAAAATTTCGATCCGCGACCTCTAAATCTTCAAATTAAAAGCTCAAATTTTAACGAGGTCTTTGTTTTGACATCCTCTGAAAGAATTTGCTGACCATTTGAAGAAAAAGAAAAAGTCGATTTTTTTGAAACACCCTAATGTAGGTATCTTATTTCAATTTGTTTGGATTTTTATTTAAAAAATAGGTAGTTTGGAATGTTTAAGCTGTGTTTAACATTTAATTTCACTGAAAACTTAAAGCAAATTAAAACTTAAAGATAATTTAAATGTAGAAAAAGAATCGTGCGTTTTCTTGGTTGCCTAACCTCACTTTTTGTTTTATTATTCATATTTAATTTTACAATAATTTAATGAAAAATATTAAACATTAACAGTAAAACAAACAAATTAGTGCTTATTACAAATAAATTAAACCAGTTTAGTACGTTAATTTCTTAGAAAAGGATTAATTTGTCAAAACAATACCCCCAGCGAGAAAAAATCGAACTAATTACTTGCCTCATAAAAATTTTTGTCGGCCTAGGCCATAACAAGGTATTTCTTTATCGAATGTTGACAACAATAAAGTTTAAATTATAGACCGCGAGGAGATAAAATATTTTCGTAACATAATCATATTTTGAAGTTATTTTAATATTTTAAAGTATCAACAATTGTTAAGTTTAATTAAAATATTAAGGGGCAATGTAAATGGTAAAAATGACGTCAAAAATTTTTATTGGAATGGTTACTTTATTTTTGTATAGATGTCGCTTTATGCACATATTTAATTTAAATCATTTTTTACATAATATTAAGTATTTGTCGTAGAAAAAGTATATATATAGTATGCAACTCGTTTATAAAATTTTCTAAGCACTCATTTAATTAAGCACTCGCTCGCAAGCTCGTTCGTGCCTAATTTAATAATTCGTGAATAATATGGCGTTTATCAAACTTGATACATAATTATATATATTAATATACTATTTTGGACCCGAGCAGTCAAAAGGTGTTTTAAAAGATATTTCTGACGAATTAGTTCCAACTTCTAAAGATAAATGATTTAGCAATTTGGTGGATTTTCATTTAGCGGGAAAAATACGTAATAAAACAATTCTTTTTTTAAAATTACGTATACGTATAGAAATTTTTTTCTGAAATCACAGCATAACTCGATTAAGTCAGTCTTTGGCAACGAATTCCTGTTTCATTCCTGTTTTTTTTCCTGTTATTCTCTATGATCGCATTGAAAAGGCAATTTATCAGCCTCTCGCCGTTCGACTCGACCTGGCCGGGGTCGGTGCAGTGTTACCAATCTCTCGCGAAGCCAAAACAAAACGCTTAATCAATTTTCCGATTCGGAAAACTAAACAAACGGCCCGGCAGACATTCGATAGCCTCGCTCTGTTATTGCAGATTAATGATGGTATGCGTCCGTGAAAAGAGGCTTTTTTACTCTTTGTTTATTCATGAGATTTATTTTGGTGTCGGTCAAACGTGATTAATTAAAATGTATTTTTACAAGTCAGTGAATTAAATTATTTCCTTTAATATTGCTATGAGGCGCAGTTTGTGTCAAAATTAAAAGTGCAAAATAAAATTTGATATAACCTAAATTTAATTTAGTTTACAATTCGTATTATACATGGACCTATTAATGTGTCTATGGTATCATATATTTTAAATCCCCCATTTATGAACTGACTATGCGCATAAGGTAGATAATACGCCAAATCGACAAATTTCCCCTCAAAAAAGGAAACAAGTTCATACATACAAAGCAATTTCGTAAAAAAATAATTTCGTAAAAAAATAATTTGATAAAAAAATAATATCATAAAAAAATAATTTCATAAAAAATAATTTGGTAAAAAAATAAGTTAATAAAAAAATAATTTGAAAAAGAAATAATTTGATAAAAAAATAATTTGGTAAATAATGCATATAATTAATTATTTATAAAGCCAAATAGGTTTATTTTGCACTTTTAATTTTGACACAAACAGCGCCTCATATATTGCTATTAAACTGACAAATTAAGAAAAAGAAACTTTTATTTTTCTTTTCATTGTGCTTAGTATTTGAACCTGTGATGTTTTGTAAAAAATCGTTGGTTGAGTATTTCTAATACCTTGTTTAAAAATATTTGGGAATAGTTTCTTGGTGGAGTGCCAATAATAGTTTATTATGTATCAAATTTGATAAATGCCATTTAGAAAAGTTTATAAACGTTTATACTTTTTCTACGACAAATACTTATTATTATCTTAAAATGATTTAAATCAAAAATTTGTATAGAGCGTCATCTATGAAACAATAGGGGAATCTGTGTGTCACAGTCAAATGTCAAATTTTTAAATTTTATAAACACAATTATAAAGGTTATAAATCGAAATGTATTTCTTGAAAATTGACAGTTTTTCACAGTGAAAGTAAAGAAAATGTGAGCACTTTACAGTGGAGTCCGTGCCCGAATTTAAGTTATAGTTTACTGCCGGCGAAATAAAAGAAACTATTTAATACTTTTGTATTTTTAACGAAATAACTTTAACATTTAGTATTATTTTATAAAAAAGGCAATTTATTTTAACGATTGTATGACATTTGACAACTGTCAACCAACTGTCAACTAACTTCAGCCCGTGACTAAAAACCTGTTGCTAACTTCAGCCCGTGACTAAAGCGCCAGAAAGCCACAACTTATTAATGTGTATTTAAAAGGTCACTTAGTGTCATGGAAACATGTACTATAAAGGGCTTTTTAAAGGTGGGAGTAGAAAAAACATTTTTTTTACTTTCACTATGAAAAACTCGAATTAAACGGTCCATTTTCAAGGGATACATTTCGATTTACACATAAATATTTGACATTTGACATTATTACACATTCCCAAGTTGGTTACTCTATTGTTTTATAGATGTCTATTGCACGCCGTTTTAGCATTTATTTATTAGATAAAAGTTTAAAGATTAAAGTTTAGCACTTAAATTATGTTTTAACGAAAATTTATAAAGTTAAATTTTTTTAAACTTAAAACAATTGATAGTCAAAAAATATTTTAAATATAAAATGCAACTGTAAAACTTTAACTTTAAAAATATTGATTTTTAAAAGTTTTAGTTATAATATCTTATTCTACAAAATTATTGGTTTAATAATAATAATTTGTCGCAGAAAAAGTATAGTATGCAACTCGTTTAAAAACTTTTCTAGACACTCGCTCGCAGGCTCGCTCGTGTTTGATTAAAATACGTGAGTAAAATGGCGTTTATCAAACATGATAAATAATATATTATTATCAGTTGAACACAAAATAGTCAATTGTCTGCGTTTTTTTTTCAGACCTTGTAAATAACGAAACAAACAAAAACATATCGTATTAATACCAATTCCAATTATCGAGAGCATTAAAATTTAATCCCACTTCACTCAACTTTCACCTCTCTATATATAGCCTTCTCTAACAAATCACACAAATATCATATCGCCCCCTTCAAAAACATACAGAAGGGACATAAAGCTGTCCATCCGAGATACGGCGAATCTCCCACATTCAGTCTCTACCACTCAACTCTCCCAGGTCATTGTCTGATATTTTCATTGATGTGGCGCAGTCGGAGTATGCCCGCAGAGCCGGCTCAGGTGAAACCAAAAAAAGTATTTTGAAGAAAATTTGAAAATCCTGTAAATCAATATTAAAATAATTTTACAATTATTGTCCTGGTTAAACTGTATAATCATCAGAAAAAAACGCAATAATTTCAATTTTTGGCACACATCTCATAGTTGAGGGATTGTTCAACTAACATGACTAGAAGCAGAACATTTTATTTGAATAGTGTTATAAGTTATAACGATACAGATAGGCTTCTGACTACGGCACTGGCGTTCAAACAATGCCTCTGGCAAGGCTAGGAAAGAGCGATATTCGAATTCTCCAAAGGCAACGTAATTATCTGAAGACCTGACGTTTCTATGTCCGATTTCGGCAATCCCTCGACGATTGGATGGTCAAAGTTAACCCGAATGATACACAGCAACATAAAAGCAAGTTTAAATGAGTTTGATTGTATAGAAAGTTGCAATATTTAATCATGGGAAAAATGCGGTAATATGGTTTATTTAACACCTGTTTCATTTTTTAACTTCAACCGGTAGGCAAAATTCTACTTCGCCCATGACCCTTAAGTAAAATTAGAAAAAATTGAGGTTAAGGCAATCAAGGCGCAGAGACTCAGATGATTTGGACACGTGTACAAAAAAAGACATAAACGAAGTAGTAAGAAAAATAACAGAGTGGAGACCAGGAAGGATAGGTCGAAAGGGAGACAGAGGCAATTAATAATATAAAAAATGTTAAAGTTATTTACCATTTTAATACTTTGACCCTTTTGATTTTCGATACAAACATTGTAAATGCAACGTGGTATTTTCCCGTAATTAATACAGTAGGATACCTGTTGTATTGTTACAACAATGCAGCTCCTGCATTGCAGAAGTGAAATATATACATAGTGTAGCGAGTACCGCTCTGGATCTCGGAATGATGACTCGTCACCGATGAGTCGTCGCAGATGAGCCATCGCCGGTAAATCATCGCCGGGATTGGGCGCTCGAGCGATCGAGATCGGTGTGGAGCTCGCTGGAATGTTCGAGAAGGTGCTTGCGTGACGTGGGTCACGTATATAAGGCACAGCGAAGTATAGAGCATTTAGACTAAGAGACTAAGTCAGTCAAGCTTTGGTACTCGCGACTAAACAAATTGCAAATAATTAAACTCTTTTACACTAGTGATATATAAATAATTATTAGTTTCTTAGTGTTTTAAGTGTAATTAAGTTATACAATAAATAGTTTAGTTCGTAAATAAACCAGTGCGTGTTTTATTCCCACTACGAACCGTAAAAACGTTACAATAGTTTATTATAAAGAATAGACGTTTGCCTGTTAATACACACTGAAAAAAGTCTATGTGTTATTACACAATTTTTTCTATATTTATTACAGAACTGTTTCTGTAAATTAATATTTACGTTAAATACAATGTGGATTTACACAATATTCCGGAAATATACAGAGTTCAATGTATTTGTACAATATATCCTTTATATTTACAGAGTGCAGTTTAACTACTCATAAAAATTATTGTAATTTTACAAAGTAATATGTGACAACACAAGCATTCTGTGATTTTAGAGCTTGCTCTGTAACTTTACAGAATCCACGTAATAATCTGACCAATCAGAGAACTGATGTGGTCACGCGATGTACATGGCGTCGCTTTATCCAGTATTCAGTGTCTTGTTATCGTTTATCTGCGTTTCTGTAAAAAGTATAGGTAAGTCAATACATTAAATTATGCACCTATATGTACTTAATATTTTTATTAAAAAATAGTACAAGCTTTTATAGTAGGTACAATTGCAGATACCCGTTTTTTTAACTAACCATATAAATTTGGTAAATCGTTGATTAGTGCTTACAATCTCAAAACTTATTGACAGCAAACTACAGAAACAGATACCAAGAAAATATTGCTCCTGAGCCTAGCATTTTTTAATTTTTTTGTTGTGTTTTAGCTAATTTTCTAACGATTTCACCGTCAAGTCGTTTTTTACTCTGTTAGGAGGTGCATCGTTTACGTTTCCGTCGTCTCACAATACATATGTTTACCTATAGGTACTTTTTAGGGTAATTATTATTAAAATAATGATAATAATATGATATGATGACATAAATAATACATGTTACTTGTTACATTTTCTAAATAAAAAATGTAAATGTTTTCTTTTTAAGTTTTACTTAGCTGCCAACCTTTTTTATTTATTTTGTTAATAATAATATCAGTAAATATAAAGTTTTATTTAGAACCTCAGAACTGGACGTTGTAGTTAACGCCAAAGTTTGTTTATTTTTATTTAGGTAAAGCAGTTTACAACCTTAAAATTACTGGTAGTACCTACTTTTTAAGAGTTTGAACTCTTGAAAAGTATATAATTAAAAGCTATACTGATTTACATATTTTTTTATCAGTACTCTTAAAGGGTACTAGCAGTAATTTTAAGGTTGTAAGCTGCTTCACATAAATAAAAATAAACAAACTTTGACGTTAATTGCTACGTCCAGTTTTGAGGTTCTAAATAAAATTTTAAATTTACTAATTTAGTATCGTAATTTTACATAAAATCTGTAGACAGACCTAAAGTAAAATCACAGTAAGTATGTTGTAATATTACAGTAATGTTTACGTATCTATTTTACATAAGACCTGTAAAATTACAGAACTATAGTTTTACGTTATGAACCTATTACAGAAATTCTGTGATTTTACTTAACATATGTTATCCTTACAAAGCTACTGTAATTTTAATGTACAGGGTGATCCCCCTTTAACTTTTTTATTTTAAGTGTCCCAAAAAATTTAAAAGTTTGGTTATGTAGGAACTAAAAAATACTTTTTTTCTACCTTTAAAGAAAATTGGTATACAGGGAAAAACAAAAAGTTTATTTTTTTTCAATGGATCACCCTATATATGAATTTATTTTTCGATTCCTTGTAAAATTCTGAGCATAATTCATATAACAAACCATATACCTAAATTCAACTGTTTCTGAAATATTCGCATTCGAAATGTTATCATTAAATGTTTTTTTAAACTGTTAGAAATCAAGAAGCCTCAGTATACCAAAATTTTTATTAAAAATAAATTACTATAGTGACATTATGTCAATATGTCTTGTTAAATAAGTAAAAATGACGTACTCAGACAGAGAAAGACAAACTATTTCAACTTATTATCTTAAAAATAATTTAAATATTTCAGAAACGGTTAAATTTAGGTATATGGTATAATATATGAAATATGCTTAGAATTTTACAAGGAATGGAAAAATAAATACATATATAGGGTGATCCATTGAAAAAAAATAAACTTTTTGTTTTTCCCTGTATACTGATCAATTTTCCAATTTTCTTTAAAGGTAGAAAAAAAGTATTTTTTAGTACCTACATAACCACACTTTTAAATTTTTTGGGACCCTTAAAATAAAAAAGTTAAAGGGGGGCGACATTATAGGGGATCACCCTGTACAAATTGCAGGCAACAAATAACCCACATTTTGTTCATTAAATTTACAGAAATCCTTTTTTCAGTGCAGAAGAAAAATCGAATAAAATTGATTTTTTTCATTACAGCACCATCTATTACAAATATGAACAAATGTTTTAGACAAAATCTACCTATTTTTAGTCGAATGATCCGAATCTGCAATAAAAAATAGGGTGTTCCTTTGGGAATTTTAAAGTTACCCCCTGTTCCCCCTATAAGGAGGAAAGTATGAGGACCAATTTTAGTACTGATTGATTTCCCCCCTCGAATCATTTAATTTTTATTTTAAACATTTTTTCGTAAAATGCATACTAACTGAGATATTTCAAAGTTTCAAGTTAAATGACTCACCCTGTATTATAAACACTCTGGACAGTTGTTACGATCATGTTACGAATTAAAATAAAGTAATCAGAAACATAAGTTGCAGACGCTGAAGTCAGTTGAACTTGTTGATGCGTATTGTGGGTGGGAAATGTTTTGATTGGCTCCCTGAAATCACGTGTACTTTTTCAACGAAATAATTTGTTAAACATTAACAAAATAAACTGTAACCTTTAAAATGAACAAAATGCTAACAAAATTGCATATTTACTACCTTTACAAAACTTTCGGTCAAATATTTTATAAAATCAAATTAACAAACTACAAACTCATGTTAACAAATTTGATTTTAATAACAGTGTATTAACTTATTTATAAGAAACATAGAAGTTACGACCTCTGTGCTTAGCACGACAGTATTATTTAAATATGGACTTATATACTTTTCTCGTCTAAAACAAACAAATCCAGACCGTGAATATCGAGTAAGAAGTCAAAAGCAGTGAATATATATGAAACCCGCGGGATTTTCCACGTTTATTCGGAAAGGATAAGGGGTACTTTTTGTGCGTTTTCCTCGCAAACACATTGAAAGATTGCACCCTGGGGATTTGGCATTTCTTTGGTCGGCCAACTCCGACTAACGCGCGATTGTAAGGTTTACTGTCGTCCTCTGAATTCTGGTGAATAATATTAAAGAACGCGTTTTTATGCTATTTCTGGGATGACAATTTATTTCGCTTCGAGAAAATATTTTCGAGCTAAAGCGACGTTACTGAATCTGATGCTTGCCTTTAAAAATGTGACAACTCTCTAAAAATGAAATAGTCAAAATTCTACTATTTGAATTGGTACCAGCATTTTTTACTAATAAAATAGTTGTTTTCACTTTTAAATAGTTATTTTTTACTACGTAAAGTTTGACTAATTTATTAGTCACCATCTTTGACTATTACTGAGAGTTAAAAGTAACTAATTTTTTTAATCGTTTGCGTCCAACAACAAAGTATTATTTGAATTAAATGCATATACCTGGGCTTCATGGTTAAATGCCCATAAAAACAAATAAAGATGCAAAAAGTTTAGCTCAAAACAGCAACACAAATAATATATTCAACTTTAAAATATTATGAACAATATTTATTGACAAATAAAATTGATTTTTTTAAGAGCCACCGATAGCCAAATGGGTTATGACAACAGCTTGACAAGCTTGACAAGCGACAAACCTGAGTTCAATCCCCGGCTGGGTCAAAACTTTTTTTAAATTTAAATCTACTAATTTGACTTATTATTAGTGACCGATTTTTCGCTATGACAATTAGTAAAACATGACTTATACACTGTTTAAAATATCTGTGGTGTAAAAAGTAATCTTAAAATGGTGTCAAAATCCAACACCAAGTGGTGTTAATATAACACCATGAATTATGGTTGAAAATGTTATATACAGCAAACACGTGATGTTCTTAAATCTCGCCTCTGTTGACTTAAATGAAGAATATATAAACTCAGGTGGTCCTTTGCTTTGGTGTGACACTACAAGTTGTTCGATACTAAAGAGACCTTAAATGGGTGGAAACAGCTGTCAATACTTGAAGTATTTTAAGTTAGTGGAACGCACTAAAAACATTATCTCTAGCGAGTTGAAGGTTATAACCTATAATGGTTCGTTGGCCGGTGTAAATTCAAATACTAAAATTACTAGTATATTACCAGTGGTATTATTCCAGAAAATGTATACATGAATACATTTTCTGGAATAATACCACTGGTAATATACTAGTAATTTTAGTATTTGAATTTACACCGGCCAACGAACCATATTTAACACTATTTTGGTTTGTATCGATATAGACCATGTATGGTGTTAATTTGGTGTTAAAATGGTCATGAAATTTTAAAAAGTGTAATTAGTTATTTTTGACTAATTCATTTTAAGAGAGAACGTTTTTGGATTTTCATAATACAACAATAAATGTTAAGCTATCAGTGCTAACAAACAACTTGATTATAAACCGTAAAAGTGGGGGACATTCAAAAGCACAACTATATACAATTACGAAATAAATATCAGTTTCAAACATTTGCTACCTGTTACATCGGCGTTTTTAAAGTTTTAAATGTGACCGAAGATAAGTTTATACGTTTATATATATTAGGGTGTTCATTAAAAATTATTTTTTTTTGCGACGCCCCCTAAAAAACTTCTTTTTGATGAAAAAACACTGGGATTTTTTTTTTAATTAAAAACAACACTTGCCTCAAGACGGTCTAAGTTAATTTTTTGGTATAATCATGTTTTTTTGGAAATTTTTTATGAAAAATAAAATTTTATTCGAAATATAAACAATTATAGAACCCAAATCAATAAAAAAACAATAGTTAATCAAAATAACAATAGACAAAAATTTAAATTCAAAATTTTTCCCAGTTGAATTGGTCTATTAAATAAAAAAATGAAAGATATTTAGATTTCCTTACTCCAAAGTGAAGTTATTTTATTGTTAATAATTTTTAAATCTTAAAAAAATTATTATTTCATATTTTCAGAAAAGACATAATTAAGCCAAAAAATTAACTTAGATCGTTTTGAGACACGTGTTGTATAAAAAAATTCCCAGTGTTTTTTCATCAAAACGAAGTTTTTTAGGGGGCGTCGCAAAAAATTTAATTTTTAACGACCACCCTATTATATAGGTATATTAAAAAACCACACGTTTCTCAGAGGCTTGAGAATTATCCTTATACAGTATTTGGGAATCACCCATATGCAAATAAAGATTAGACGATGCTTCTTATTCATGTTCCTTTGAAAATGCAGCCTTAAGTCATACGAACTACTCTGGGGAGATTGGACACTTGATCTTGTAAGATTTAAAGTGAAAATTCAATTAAATTAAACGTAAAATTTTGGCTGTAATTTACAGTTTGTAACTAGAGGAATCATCCCCTGGCGGGATAGCTTTAAATTATTATTATTAATATTATAACGAAGATCCCATAAATTGTATACATGTGCACCTTTAACCGAAATTTAATATTGTCCTTTGGAAAATAGACTAAGGGTTATTATTTATTACTTTAATTAAAAATAAATTAAAGATTGTTAATGAAATACTCCAATAAGTAGATACTAGATAATAAATGAATACAAAATAAATAGAAAATAAATAAAATCTGACATCTGTAAAATGGTTAACCTCACTTTTTTTCAATTTTAAATGTTATTATAGTCGCCTTCTTCCAATTGTAAACCCGATTGGTTCAAATCACCAGAATATTGAAATCGGCCAATCACTGATGCCTAAATAATGAGTTCAATATTCCCGTTGTTAAGCAGGGAATTTGTAATGTTTATTATTATTTACGGAAAAATCCCAATATTATGCAATAGGAGTAGATAATAGTATATTATGTATCAAGTTTTATAAACGCCATTTTAGTTACGAGTTCTTCTAGTGTCTAAAGAAGTTTATAAACGAGTTGCATACTATACTTTATCTACGACGAACACAAAACAGAATTTAAAGCCAATTTTATTCGTTAAAAATTGTCAACTGTCATCCGAATTTAAGCTCACTTTTCCCCAATTTATAATAAATCCAACTTCAGCCCGTGACTAAAAAAAGAGTATATAAGCTTTATTTAATACACGAGCTGAGCTTGCGAGGCGAGTTTTTAATAAATGATTGTCTAGAAAAGTTTATAAACGACTTGCATACTATACTTTTTCCACGACAAATATTTGTATAAAGCGACATCTATAGGTACAAAATTAGAGTCACCAAATTGGTGTTAGAAATCTGTTTTACCGGCTTTCAAAATGTCAGAGTCAGTTTGTCAAATTTTTCTGTAAAAATCGAAATTTCTCCCTTAAAATGGACTAACAACCGTTTAAATCCGATATAGAAGCAGTTATTTACAGTGAAAGTGAAGAGGATGTTTTACTTTACCCAAAATTATTAAACTATTTAATAATTTTTGTAATTTTGTATTGAGATAATAAAATAGTTTTTCTACTCCTATTACGAAATTTGACCGTTAATATCACTTTTATCAATGGAATGACATATATTCCGTAAAGTGTTACAGAATGAAATATTCTATCATCGGATGACAGAATAAACAGTCGTGGCGACATCTCTGCATGCTTTTAATATCTAACAAATTTTAGACCGATCCAACCTCACTTTCTTCCAATTAAATTATTTTTCTATGGTATTTTTTCAAAACGTAGAAAAAGTATAGTCTGAAACACGTTTGGAATTGCATATTCCGTTCTCGTGAAACCGTCAAACTCGCCTTCGGCTCGTTTGACAAACTCTTCACTCGAGCGGAATATGCTGTATTCCAAACTTGTTACAGAATATACTATTCCACATTTTAACATTATTTTACGAGAAGTTCACTATTTTGACGATTATATGACATTTGACAAATGTCAACCAACTTAAAGCTAACTTCAGCCCGTGAATAAAACGCCCTAAGGTCACAGCTTGTCAATGTGCATTTAAAAGATCGTAGTGGCCACAGAGGTAGTGGTAGTGGTACTGGCTAGAGATACGTTTATCGTAAACAAACTATTATAATAATCCTCGTTCATCGTTCTGATTGGCCAAATTGGCATAGACTTTGAAAGCGTTTTAAGAAGTAGTGTTGTATTTATAACTTGACTTAACATTGTTTGCATGTCAACATTTGATTTTCAGGCATTAAGACTAAATAAATAATAATTATATTAATAATAAAATAAAATGTAATGCCACAAATAATCACAATGAAATTTTTATAGTTATTTTTGTTAGAAATTCACAATCTTTTTTTCGATATAAATGTCAACATTTTTTTCCCACAAACCAGAATTTGTTAAATCCTGTGTGTTATTTAGACCATTAGTATTTATACTTAAGTAAATCCCCTTTACAGCTTTATGATTTATATGTTTTACAGTTTTAATTCATTTTAATCCCTTGAGGATACAATTTTCGTATATCCTACAAATGTAAATTAGTATGGGTAAAGATTTAAAACGATTTTATTCATGTATTTTAGTTTAAACAAAAATATATGTATGTACTAAATAGTACATACATATATTTTTGTATACTCTTTAAAAATACATATTATTTTGTTTTCATGACGCTTAGTAATCTTTTAAATACATATTGCATAAGCTGCGACTTTATAGCGTTTTAGTCACGGGCTGAAGTTAGATGCAGTTGTCAAATGTCAAAAATGGGAAATAATAATAAATAAAGAAAAAGTATATGACAAGCTTCGCTCGTGAATAATTAAAACTTGTGAATAAAATGCTGTTTACCAAACTTTATTAAATATTAATATTAAATATACTATTAAGTTTAAAACTTCCTATTTTGCTATACAATTTACCTCTGGATAGATAAACCTTAGACCACTACTTTCGATATAAAAATTCCTGAGCTAACTAGGATAGTTTTGGCATTATGTTTTTGTAAATTTTGAAGTCAATTATTTTTTGACGTTTCCAAAATCCAATAGAAAATTTCGAATTCAGTTATGCTTGTATGTTTTAATCATGATTTCGAATTCAGTTATGCTTGTATGTTTTAATCATGATTGATTGCAATCAAAACATTATTATAGTGGTACCGTAAACTGGGGCTACTTTGAACGGTTTTTACCCTCAACTGCCGATATTTCCTTTACCGTTACTGTTTTTGAATTATTTTTTTTTCTATATTGGGGGGACTTGTGCCCTCTAGAGAATTGGAATTTATTTTTATTTTTCAATAATTAATAACATATTTTTTTAATTTTTTTTTAGGTGTTCAAAGTAACCTTACGAATGGGGCTACTTTGAACACGCATATAAATGCCGTATTTTTTCAATGTAGCCCCATACAAAGGGGCTTCATTGAACAGTATTCCAAAGTTATCAAGTCAATAAGTCATTGGAAATCAGTCAACTGGTCATAATTAATGGACAGCTTCTGAACTTCATTATTTTATGTTATATTACTGATCTGTCCAGTACTACCAACATAACAACAAAATTGTCAAGCCATGTTGCCAACCTATATTCTAAGCACAGCTGAACAAACCTACAGCGGAGTTAGACTTAAGTGATTATCATCTTAGGTATATTGTTACCTTAAAACAAAATTGTTATTTTGTTCAATGTTACCCCGCAGTTCAAAGTAGCCCCAGTTTACGGTACATTATTTTCGCGAAAATAATATGAAATCTGTCAAAACCAAACAAAATTCCTTAAAAAATAATCTTTTGAATAATAAATTAAAAAATAATTTGCTATTGCTATTTCCAGAGAATAAGTTTTTGAAATATGTCGTATTATTTTCATTTTATTCTCACTCTGTTGTTATATTAATGTTAAAAACTACCTGTATGTTTAGCAAACACTTTTAACTTCGGTTGGTTTATTTTCATGGCTTTTTGATTTATTTCTGCATTTATATGAC
This sequence comes from Brassicogethes aeneus, assembly GCA_921294245.1. Lineage (NCBI taxonomy): Eukaryota > Metazoa > Arthropoda > Insecta > Coleoptera > Nitidulidae > Brassicogethes > Brassicogethes aeneus. The sequence goes on along the minus strand of OV121141.1, from coordinate 8,052,889 downwards.
CTTTAATAAACCGCAGTGTACGGCATTACAGCAAAATTACTTTTCCCTGGATTGTTTTAATTAATTTATATCTAATAAGGGTGCGTGAAATATCGTGTGGGACGGCAAAAGTGGAGCAAATTAGAAACAAGAGAAGTTTTATGACATACGTGTTTGATTTAATGGTTAATGGAACCTTTTTTAATTGGTTTGTAAAGCTTATGTTTTTTATTAGAAGTTTGACAGTTTAGTGTTAATATAACGAAAAAATTCAAGCCAAATCGGTGATCCCATTTGAAAAATAATTACCCACATGACTTAAGTATCTTTCAAATAAATAATTTTTTAAAACTTACGTAATTATACCGGGTGTATCTGAGAATAGGCGCACCCCTGTAACTTTTTAATTTATAAAGATAGACACATGAAATTTAGCATGGTTAAGTAGGATATAAAATGCCACTTATAAGAGTGCAAAATGAATTTTTTGAACTTCCGGTTTCGCCGGAAATGATACCAACTTTCGATTTTTAAATGGAATGCCCTATATATTTTTACATATTTGGAATCCTGAGGAAATTCTGAGTCAGACAGCATCCTCAAATTGACCTTTCGACGTTTCGTCATCAGAAAATGCATCATCATAAAGATCAATCTAGAGTGCTTTGAACTATTTGAGAAAAACGAATTTTGACAAGTTTAGACTGCTGGGAATAGCTGAATAACAACTTTCTAAGGAAAGTTTCATTTTTCAGGCATTGTGTGAATCCATTAGAAGAAAATAATATAGTTCAAAGCACTCTAGATTGATCTTTATGATGATACATTTTCTGATGAAGAAACGTCAAAAGGTCAATTTGAGGATGGTGTCTGACTCAGAATTTTCTCAGCTTATGCCCCTTATTTATACATATACATATATACATATATATATATATATATATCCACCAACTTTGACGAGCTGTCTTATCAAAGGGGGTAACTAACACTCACTCTTATGGGTTAAAGTTAAAAATATAAAAATAATCTTTTCCTAAATTTATGCCACTAAGTTTAGGGACACCTTGTATAAAGTTAGCTTCTTAGCATTACAATGTACCAATATTTATAAATTACGTCGCAATTAAAATAGTTGACTTCAGATATAGTTTTTGTTTTGTTAAATAACACATCTGATTTTTTGTCAAGGTGAGGTAAGGAAATACCCCTGAGAAAACACTTTAAACCTTAAAAAGTTTCCAGACAAATAAGAATAATTTACGGTTATAAAGTGGCTTTATTAAAGTAAAACAATGACTTACTAGTAAAATTAATTTTAAAGTGAAAAAATTAACGTTAGCTTTAGCATTAAAAATCCTTTAAAATAAAATAATCTATAAGTACATCATTAAAATACTTCAGATTTGTGAAACTTTAAAGTTAATAAATAAAGTAAAAAATTCATATTAAAAACTTATTATATGGCAGTTTTTAAGGTTAATTTAACTATAAATTTACCTAAAGTAAGTAATAAATCTGCAAAGCTTGGCTATTTAACTTAAAATGTTGCTAGGGCTGGTTTGCCAAATTTTGTCATACTGGATTGACTGCTACGATTTTGCATATAATACGCAAACGCCCTTATTTGGCCATTAAAACTGAAATTTTCCACCTTATTTGCCAGATCTGGTCCCCAGTTATTACTACCTGATTGATGTCCAAAAAATTTGAAGTTGTAATAAACGTAGTCGCTTCAACATACTTGCGGCCTTAAACTCATTAAACGAACGAACTAGTAAACTTAACTGCCAAATAATGTTGAAAATAGTATATTAAAGAACTAATGTGATAAGACGTCATTTTGTCGCACGCGGACAATGGGGTAGTTAAATTTTTTCTGACCTATACTTTTTATGGTTTTATTCAAGGCGTTTTGTAATATTAAACATTTCTGTGAAATCAGAATTTCAATTGAGTTTACCGTTTTCTAGATATTTACAAAAAATATAAATTTTTATGACGTCACAAACCTCGCCATGTGACCAACATTCTAAGATTTCTATTGGTTGAAAATTACCCTGTTGTCAAGTTGTCTTGTTAATGATTTCATTCGGTTATGTCAGAAAATACCCGAAGAGGTTATGTACAAATACTGTCACTGTCAGTTGAGTGAAAGAAGAAGAAGAGGAGGTTAAAGAAAATTCTGAAATTAAAAGTTTTATTGATAGGTTTACACATTGAAACACCGTGTGAAACCTAATAAAATGTAATAAATAAGTACCTAATAACTGTCTAAAGCAGAGTTTAATATATTTCATAGAAAAAAGTGGCAAAATAAAGCTGAAAATGAATGAAATAAATTTACAAAATATAACAGTAAATGTAAGTTAACAATGGTATTTATGATATTTGTGTATAGTTTTTATAAAACTTGCATCCCTGATTATGAGCATCAAAACCTTTTGTAAGATTAAAAAAATGTATGACAAACTTTTGGACTGTTCGAAGATACTACACCCTAGAGTACATTTTTGGTCACCTATCTTCCTTATTACGAGGTATCATATTACTGTTTGATATTTTAGAGTCCAAGATATATCTAAAAGAATATAAAGAACTAGGCATTATACTAATGATATGCATTTACGACAAAATATGATTATAATTAAAGGTACTTACTTTATTTGTTTTAAAGCTCCAATATTCAATGTAACCAACCATTCCACAAGATTCCTCTGCTTTGGAGTCCGTTATTAATAAATCACTTATCTAATATCAATTACAAATAACATAACAATAATATTGATTTTCAATAATCTAAATTTAAAAAAACATAACCCGAAAAAAAGAAACGTCAAAAAATCAATTCTTCTTCTTCTTCTCAACTAAAATTATAGATCAAGTTGTTTTAAAACTAAAATATTATAACGTGGCGCCATCTATCGTAAGAATCTTAAACTACACACACTGGCAACCATAGAAAAAGCTGGCAACGTTGTCAATAGCCTAGTGACGTAATTAGGAGATTTTTTTTTGTAAATATCTCGAAAACGGTAAACTCAATTGAAATTCCGATTTCACAAAAATGTTTAAAATTACAAAACGCTTTGAATAAAACCATAAAAAGTATAGGTCAGAAAAAATTTAACTACCCCATTATAATGGACCAGTGCGACAAAAGGTCTTATGACATGAGCTATGCTATTTTATCTATTTTAGAAAAATTCTATGAAAAAAATTTATACCTTAAATTTAATTTGGTCGAAATTTACTTTAAATAGATGGTATCACAGTCATTGGTTTGACAGTTAATGTCAAAATCGATTCGCCATGCCCTCCTTAATTATTTACAATAAGCGGCTGTTAATGTTAAAGAAGAAAAAAAGGATTTTCTTTGGTGTTATTCAAAATTTATTGCCAGAAAAGTCTCGTAAGTACTAGAAAAACATAAAAATATTATAACCAATATGCAAAATATTATGCTGTTTAAAGTATAGCCAACCCATAAAATCAAAATTTTGGGTTGGATATAATGAACGCAAAATAAATAAAAGTAAATATCTGGGGAATTCACCATTTTTTAAGTTTTATCAAAAATGGCGGATGCGCCGGGATAATTTGTTCGTTAATCATTTTGAATATTAAGCAAATTCCGCTAAAAAGGCACTAATTTCATAATAAGGGCCTAAAAGAAAGTTTTCCTTTAAAAATATTCTTTTCCATAATTTTGCCTTTTGAGCAATTAAATGTTTCACCACTAACGATGTCTTTTGATCTTTTTTATTTTGTAGACTTATTAACATGTTTTACATCTTATCTTTGTAATTAAAAATTAACGTAATAAAAGTACTGAAATTCCTTCAAAGTTATATTTATGTTGACTTGTTATATATATACAGGGTGTCCGAAAATAACGTTAATATATTTCGGGGGGTAATTCTATACGTAAAAAAAAGAAATAGTTTTTTTGAAATCTCGATCATGGAATGGATAATTTTACGTAAAAAAGGTTAACCGTTTTTAGGAAAAACGCTGTTAAAAATGTCTCGCGACAAAAATTCATAAATTCTACTTATTAAACGCAATTTATTCTTAATTTTTAGGAATATATTAACTTTATTTCCGGACACCCCGTATAATGTTTACTATTATTAAATATTATATTAAACTCTTGAAAGAAATAAACAAAACATACCTTCAATATAAAATAAAAAGATTTCTTATTTCATACAAAAGTCATAACATTAAATGGATCGAAAATTGCCTCTGGCATATTTTTATTTGTTTTCTCATATTAAGTGTTTTCAAACAAAATCCCGAGGTTAAATTTTAATACAATTTGACTGGAAATATGACTACATGGCATGTAAACTAAAGTACATGCAGTACTAATTTAAAACCGCTTTTAAAGAAACTCTCAACGGTTTCGTAATTAAAAAAAAAAACGAAACACAAAACAAACACTTAATTAAGAAAATGTCATCTAGGAATTTATAATTGACTTCAAATTAAAACACAGTGTACAGTACACCTGGCAACAGTGCGCGGCCGGGGGTGGTTTTAATCGTATTTTGTTTGTTTTGTTTCTACACGCTCTGCTGTTTTGTTAGTTAGCGGTGACGTTTTAATAGAGTTTACAATTAATTTTCATTTAACGTTCCATATTGTTATTTTGATTTTTGCTTATTTTAAAAAATCGGTTAATTTAGTGGTCAACTTTTGAAACACTACCACGTCTTACATTTTTTTGTGTGTGAAATATTACGCTACTGTAAATCTTTTTATCACTCTATTAGGGGGAGAGAATCCATGCTAATAACTATAAAGGGTATTTAATAGCACATAGATACGAGGTGCGTTCAGAAAATATCGGGAATTTTCGTTTTTTGAAACAAATATTTATTTATTCGTCTACATTAATGTTGTCGCCTTCAAAATAGTCCCCATTGGATATTATGAACATGTGCCAGCTCTTCTTCCAATATTCGAAACACTTCTAAAACTCGATCTTTGAGATAGTCTTTAGTTCTTTCAGCAATGCGCTTTTAATGTCATCTATGCTTGCAAAACGACGGCCCTTTAAGGTTCTCTTTATTTTTGGGAATAGGAAAAAGTCAGACAGAGACATGTCTGGCGAATATGGAGGCTGGGGCATCATTACAGTATTGTTTTTGGCCAAAAATTTTGTTCAAAATTTAACAATTTTGGAACTAATTTTGCTGCCTCGCGTTTCATACCCAAAACATTTGAAAAAATTTCATGGGATGAGCCAATCGATATACCAACATCATCAGCGACTTCTCTAATGGTTTATAACCATTTCTTCCACTTTTTCCATGTTTTTATCGGTTGTTAATGTGCTTGTGCGTCATCTTCAACGTCTTCACGGCCATCTTGGAAACTCTTATACCACGTGTAAACTTTTGTTTTACTTATAGCAGACTCACTATAGACCTTTGTTAACATTTCACAGAATTTATTTCATTTTTTAAGCAAAATTGGATACAAATTCTATTTGATCCATTTCTTTTAACGAACGAAAAATCGCCGAGCTCATAAAACACGTCTAACCTTAGCGGCTGCCAGACAAAGTAAACAATGAAAACAGCTAAAGTTTTTATCATACTTCGGGGGCATGTATACCAACATAATAAATAAAATTTTATGACAACCGCGAAATTTAACAATTCCCGTTATTTTCTGAACACACCTCGTACAAACTGATATTGCGCTTAAAAAACTATGTTTGAATGTATACATGTATGTTACCTATGCATATTATACATATGTATGAAATGGTTATTTAGAGCAATTATTTTGCCCTATACTTTGACAATTTGATTGGTAGTTGCTAAACTAAATAAATTATATAAATTTTTAAAAAGAAACCAGCTCCATTACGTCAGGTTTTAAAAAAATTCCACCTAAAAGTGGATTAATATTTGAGGTAACTTCACAAAGTAATTCATCTTCACAAAACTTGTAACGCCACCTAAAAGTACTACTCTTCTAACCCGTAAAAATTCTTTTTCTTAATTATCTTTCTCCTCTTCGAAAAATCATTAGTTTCGTCATAAATTTCAAATACATTTCAAGTGTTTTTTTTTTGGAGATGAAAGCAAAAACTGGATAATTAAATTTATAAAGTAGTTTTTGTCGAAATGGTAAAAAATTCGATAGATAGGCATAACTTTTAAATTAACAATGAAACGGACAAAAAAGTCTAATGGATTTATAGTGTATCTGAAGAAGTTTTCAAATCAAAGTTTTTTAGTTCCAAATCGGATTTTCCAGTTTCTTTGTATTGCTATAGCAATACTTTAATCGTACATTTCAATTTTTAATTGGAGAAGCTCTCGTTTTAATACCTATGTATGTTTCAGTTTAATAGTGTTACGTAAAAGTTTGTTTATTTGATGCCCATGTCATTTAAATTGTTATCTACATACGCTAGCTACATTGACGAGCTTTGGCTTTATGGCGCTTTAGTCACGGGTGAAGTTAGTTTTAAGTTAGTAGACAGTTGTCAAATGTCATACAATCGGTAAAATAAAGTGCCTTTGTTGTAAAATAATACTAAATGTAAAAATTATTTTATTATCTCAAAACAAAAGTATTAATTAGTTTCTTGACTCCAATATTTAAAAAGATTATATCGTTTTACTGACCTTTTGATTGTTACTGCTTATATATCGATTGTTAGTCTATTTTCAAAGGATAAATTTTGATTTAGGTACACAGAAAAATTTGAAATTTTAACGCCGGTAGATTCCTAGGTTAGAAATTTTAACAGTGTAAGAGTTTGTAATACTTTGTGATAATATTTTGCCATTATAGTACTACAAAAAAATCAAAGGATAAAATATGTTTAGCATAGTTTAACATAATCATATTTTGAAGTTATTTTAATATTTTTTTCTACTCCCACCTTTAAAACGCCCTTTATCGTACATGTTTCCATGACACTAAGTGACCTTTTAAATACACATTTACAAGTTGTGGCTTTATGGCGCTTTAGTCACGGGCTGAAGTTAGTTTTAAGTTAGTTGACAGTTGTCAAATGTCATACAATCGTCAAAATAAAGTGCCTTTCTTGTAAAATAATACTAAATGTGAAAATTATTTTATTATCGCAATACAAAAATACAAATGTATTAAATACGCCAATATTTGAAAAGTTTATATGAACATTGTACTGACCTTTTAATTTCGCCGGCAGTAAACTATAACTTAAATTCGGGCACGAACTCCACTGTAAAGTGCTCATAAAACATTTTCTTTACTTTCACTGTGAAAAGAAATACATTTCGATTTATAACCTTTATAATCTGTGTTTATAAAATGTAAAAATTTGACATTTGACGGTGACACACAGATTCCCCTATTGTTTCATAGATGGCGCTCTATAAAAATATTTGATTTAAAGTATAGTATGCACCTCGTTTATAAACTTTTCTATTCACTCATTAATTTAAGAACTCGCTCGCAAGCTTGCTCGTGCCTAAATTAAATTCGTGTATAAAATGGCGTTTATCAAACGTGATACATAATATACTATCAAAGTATTTGTCATAAAAAAGTATATTATGCAACTCGTTTATAAACTTTTCTAGGCACTTATTTAATTTAGCACTCGCTCGCAAGCTCGCTCGTTCCTAAAATGGCGTTTATGAAACTTAATACATAATATACTATTATAGGTATACTCCTATTGCATGATATTTTTTTCGTGAATAATGATAAACATTATAAATTCCCTGCTTAACAACGGGAATAATGAACATTATTCACGTTGTTAGGCATCAGTGATTGGCCGATTTCAATATTCACTGTGATTTGAACAAATCGGGTGTAAAATTGGGAGAATTTTTAAAATTGGTAAAAAGTAAGGTTAACCATTTGACAGATGTCATATTTTATTTATTTATTTATTTTATCATTTAATTAGAGTATAGAATTACACTCAAGATTATGCGCATTATTCACTCGAGACTCAAATCTCATCCTCGTATAATAATATACTATTAATCAATACACAACAAAAAATTGCAAAACCTAATATATTGAATGATTTCCATTTATTAGGGTTATTATATTTACAAGTTCTATCTAACCACGATTTAAAAAAAAACATATGTACTCTTAGACAACACCGATAAAGTGAAACCTCTTTTGAAAAATTTAATTTAATTCGTTTTTAGTTTTTATTTAATCGATAATCATTATGTATAATATTGTTTAGATTTCCTTGAAGAATTCAACATTTATTTGATTTATGATTATTATTTTGATATATACCATATGAATGAAATAAAGTCTGTCATTATTGTCAACTGTCATTTTTAAAGCTGTCATTTTGACATCTATTGACACACCAGGTGGCGCTGATAAAGTGTAAAACCAAGTCTAAATATGTATAAAAGATTACACATAATGAGTCCTGTAGATTTTACAGTGTAGAATCAATATGAGTATGAGTATGAGTATAAGAGACGTATAACCAGCCCCATTTCCTCTTGACTCTCGAACCCCGTACAGGCCTATGTTTACTTACGCCGATTTTTGTTCTTCCCCAGCAACTGCACGGCTTCACCCGTGTTTGCTGGGTGCGAATGTCCATTGCGTTCCGTACTGTCCCCTATTTGGGACTCGAGAGCGAGAGGCGAATAGTTATAATAGCCATTCCCGGGTTCGCCGAGCCTATGCTATACGCTCGGTGGGGTATGGATGAGGGACGGGAGGGAGTTGGTTTTTGGGGGACAATTACGCCGACTTAAAACTAAGTACGACGCGGAATCCCCCTAGACCAGTCGATTAGTATTGCTCCAAACATTTGGGATTACTATTTGGAGTTGGGGAGTTGTTATTTCGCTGCAGGGGTGTAGTTTCCTAGTCGAGGTCTTGTCTTGTTCGTTATTGTCATTGTCCGTGTCCTGGTCAGATAGTTCCTGCCCTTGGTAAAGTGTGTCAGTTGTTTTTAATAATAATAATAAGCACGTTTTGTGGTAGAGTTCCGTCTTTGTTTATCAAATTCCAAAGCATTGCATTTATTCACTAGTCAAACAAATCACAAGCGCGATTATTCTGTTGTCTAATGTTTACAAATCTCGAGTTTGGCTATTAGGCCCTTTTTTTAATGTGTTAGAATTATGTGATCAATGTTAGTTTACTCTGTCAGTCCAGTGTTTATTTTCGGTCTCGATTGGGACCGCCTTACGCATTTGCTGTTGACAGACTTATTGCCCCACGCCGCGTGCCCTTCATAGGTTTTAAAGATATCCCAATAACCACTTTAACGATACCTATCACCATCAACATTGCCCGTGTAAGAATTTTTAACACTTTTTAATACAATTTTGCAATGATAGTAATTAAAAACAAAACAATTGTTTAAAGAGTAAAATATGTTCTTAACATAATCATATTTTAAAGTTATTTTAACATTTTCAAGTAAAATAAATGTTATGTTTAATGAAATGAATACGGGCAATGTTAATGGTGACAAATAACGAAAAATGCTTGCTGGGATCTGCCGTATTTATATTGCAGATTTGTATCAGGTCATGCATACTCTTAAAGTAAAACTTATCAGATTTTTCCCCTTGCGGATGGCCACCTCCCCTCTTCTCCGACCTCCCCCGTCCGTCCAGTGAAAAGCCTCCAATGACAGGTGGCACCCAAGTCATTCATATCACCCAACACTCCACTCCTCAATGACCGTTACACCATTTTAGCTTGCACTCCATGAAAATGTTTGTTTCACTTATCAGTTCGCACCCCTTTTTTTTAATTATTGTTGGTTTCAACTTTAAACTTTTACGTTTCAAGAGCTCTCCCGCACGCGAGTCGCGTGACGCGACGCGTCTTCTCGAGCGCTGGAACTGAACTGACAGTGTAGAATCAATAATAATATTTATTATGAAAGAAAATATATAGGTAATAATAAAAATATCGTATTTACCATCTTTGGGCTTGCACTAAAAAATTAAAATTTTAAAAACTGAACCGAACTGTCAACAATTTCATTCATAATTTAATTATAAATGAGATCGTTCTGACAGGCTGTGAATCACAGCTTGGTTCAAACTTTCCAACATTTCCAATGATCTGATTTGGCGTCCACTCTCTTTTATTGTCTAAGGTGAAATTAATTTTTACTGTAGATACAAATTTTTAAATAAAGGTTGTCATGAAGCGAGGGCAAAGTAAAGGAAATGTAATTAAAATTACTATACATATTCTGTACAGTGCTTCACCACACCCTATAAAATTTAAAAAAATAGGTGCTAGATTAAATATTTATGATTTTTTAAGCAAGTTCTGAAAAGTGCAAGTTTAACTAAATTCTTAAACATTATTCCTTGTCGAATTTTTTCCCACAAAAAACTGCACCAACCCAATCATTATTTACACCCTTCTTTCTATTTGTCTGCTACTTTTTACCAAGATCCCGACAGGGAAAACAATTATTAAACCAAAAAAGCTTCGACAGAAAAAAAATCGTGAAACTTTCCTGAAAACCTAAACCGCCACAACCGCGGTCGCTTAATAAGCTCAATTTATCTCTTGCAGTTAAACAAGTTAAAACAATTCGGAAACTTTTTGGGGCCAAATTACTGATTCGATTAGTAACGGTGGTATTTTGAAATTAATTCAACTTCTGTTCGGACGAAAGTTTATTGAATACTTTCCTATCGATTTTAAATTCACTTATAATACAAATTAGCCAAAAGTTTTTTTAATTTTGTGATTTTTTTTAATTTAAATGAATTTACATTTTATTAAATATTTTTTTTCTTTTACAGATACTGCGTTGAATTTGAAATTTTAAAAGCTTCCAAAGCTTGCAGAAAAGACGAAAACTACAGTGCGTTGAAGGATGGTAAGAATAAAGATAAAATTTGTTTTATTTTTAATATCCAAAAAATCCAACAATAATAAACTTTTTAATCTAATTGATCTTGCAGTTATGACGTTTAAACACACCCTGAATTTCCAATTTTTGAAAATTTTTGTTTATTTCAAAAATTTTGTAAATTTTAAGAATTTTGTAAATTTTGAAAGTTTCCAATTTTTTTAAATTTATGATGTAAAAATTTTTGTTTATTTCATAATTTTTGTAAATTTTGAGAATTTTCCTAGATTTTAAGAATATTGTAAATTTTAAAAAATTTGTAAATTTTAAAAAATTTGTAAATTTTGAGAGTTTGTAAATTTTAAAAATTTTGGAAATTATCTAAATTTTGAGAATTTGTAAATTTAGTAAATTTTAAAAAAATTGATAATTTTTGTAAATTTTGGACATTATCTAAATGTTGTAAATTATTTAAAATTTGGAAATTTTGAGAATTTGTTAATTTTCAAAATTTTTTAAATTTTAAAATTTTGGAAATTTTGAAGATTTTGGAAATTTTAAGAATTTTGTAAATTTTAAAAAATTTGAAAATTTTGAAAAATTTTTGTTTATTTCATAATTTTTGTAAATTTTGATAATTTTCCAAATTTTAAGAAAATGTAAATTTTAATAAATTTGTAAATTTTAATAAATTTGTAAATATTTGTAAATTTTGAGATTTTGTAAATTTAAAAAATTTTGGAAATTATCTAAATTTTAAGAATTTGAAAATTTTTAAAACTGGAAATTTTAGAAATTTCAAGAATTTTGTAAATTTTAAAAATTTTGGAAATTTTTCAACCCAATTGATCTTGCAGTTATGACGTTTGTACACACCCTAGATTTTGAATTTTTTTAGAATTTTTGTAAATTTTAGAAATTTTAAGAATTTTGAAAATTTTAAAAAATTTGGAAATTTTGAGAAATTTTTGTTTATTTCATAATTTTTGTAAATTTTTTAAGAATTTTTGTAAGTTTTAATAATTTTGTAAATTTTAGAAAAATTTGGAAATTTTTAAATTTTAAAAATTTTTGGAAATTATTTAAATTTTGTAAATTTTAAGAATTTGTTAATTTTCAAAACTTTAAATTTTGGAAATTTTCAAGATTTTGGAAATTTAAAAAATTTTGTAAATTTAAAAAATTTTGGAAATTTTGAGAAATTTTTTTTGTTTATTTCATATTTTTGTAAATTTTAAGAATTTGTTAATTTTTAAAAATTTGGAAATAATCAAGACTGGTAATTTTAAAATTTTGGATATTTTAAACAAATTTAAATTTTGAAAATTTTTAATACCTTTTGTGAATTTAAAAAAAATGTTTGTAAAATTTCAGAATTTGTAAATAAAAGGGACGTCATTACGTCACTTCCGTTTCCTGCCTAAATTTTACGCGTTAAAACAAGTAAATCTTTAATAATATCATTTTTAATTTTGTTTAGGGGACAGAGTTTGCGTACGCTGCGAATCGGAAGCCCTCCACGAAAATTTGGGCTGGAGATGTCAGGGGCACGGGGTCCAGGGCCGTATCACGCGCTGGTCCGCGCTGTCGGCGCCCCACTGTCACGGAAAATGGCTGAGGGCCCAAAGTCAACCGGACCGGACCTGTTCCACGACCACATGCAAGCAAGGCGCCCCCTTTATTTTCATCTAATAACTTCAGCATTGGCCAACGACGGTTTTATGAAATTCCGTTTGCAATATCAAAATCGTAGTTTTAGGACACGCAGTTTTTTCTTAAACTTACAACAGGATTTTGTAACGCCCTGTATGAGAAATCACAACATTTTAGGACGTTTTATTTTTAACTATTAAACCCTTTATTAATTATTTACTCAGCAACCTGTTCCGTATAAATTGAATATTTATTTCTATACTAAATCGGAATATTTACAATCAGTTATTGGTTATTTACATTTCCACAATGTTTATTTTAATTATATTTGTAAACAATTTATTAAATCAGACTTATTGAAGCTTTAAAGTTATTTTAACCGAAAATTTGGGTTAAAATAACTTTACAACTTAAATTATCTTTCCAATGAAGCCAATACTACGGCCATTACCATGATTTTTATTTGTTTAGTTTTATTTTAAAGTTGTTTTATGCTAAATATGCAAAATATCATGTTTGACACTTTAATTTTGTTTCTATATTTTGTACGACTGATTTTCACCTTTTCTATGTTTTTATGTGTTTAGTTTGTAAGTTGTTTTGCAATATATTGTGCAATTAACATTTTTTAATAGTTTTCTTACTAAACAAAAAATTATAATCCTAGATTTTAGATTGTAACTATTAAAATAAAAAATGTGAATATAAGTCGTTTTTTCGCGTAAATACCATGAAATACTATGGTCATTAAACTTAACCTTGGTTAATGGTTAAGGCATTTTTGCGTTTAGAGTGCGTTCAAAAATCCTAACTATGACGTCACAAATACCAGACCATAAAACTATATCGCTGAGCTAGTTATTCAACGTGGTTAATAGTCTTTCTCTTTTTAATATATATATTTAATATGTGTATGTAGGAATAATGTTGTGTGCTAAACATATCTTCTCCAAAACATACCGCCAACCTTCGTCTTTTTCTTTGGGGTCCCATTCTAAATTTTGAGTTTCACAATAATAATTTTCGTATAAACCTTAAACACTGTTGGATTTTAGTTATGGTAAACAACAGTGAAGAACTCTTTATATATAAAAAGAGGTATAGAAAAGGTAGGTACCTACCTATAAGAACTAGGGTTCATAGAAAAAGAATATACAAGGTAAAAGAAGAGGCAAAGAAATTTATTTACACCTGTAAAAGCATAGAAATTAAATATAAATAGGTAAAAACACATTTCAAAAATTATAGGTTATGAACAAGTAAACAAATGTCAAATGTTAGAAACCTAACCATGGTTATATGAATTAACTGTGACGTCATGACTTATTTAACCGTAGTATTTCATAGTATTTACGCGAAAAAACGACTATAGTTTTATTAAAAATTTGGACCATTTATCATATTAATGCTATAATTTTCAAAAATATTCATCAAAAGTTGACAAAGTTAAAACTTTAAACTTAAAACTATATTCACTAACAAACTTAATTGTTAAAAATTAAAATTAGTATTAAACTATTAATATTTTTACTATAGTCGTTTTTTCGCGTAAATACTATGTAATACTACGGTTAAATAAGTCATGACGTCACAGTTAATTCATATAACCATGGTTAGGTTTCTAACATTTGACATTTGTTTACTTGTTCATAACCTATAATTTTTGAAATGTGTTTTTACCTATTTATATTTAATTTCTATGCTTTTACCGGTGTAAATAAATTTCTTTGCCTCTTTTTATACCTAGTATATTCTTTTTCTATAGGTACTAGTTTTTTTAATACACGTTATCCAATTCTCCTACATGTTTAATACAAAATAAGGAAGAATATAAAAAAACCTGCATATAATTCCTCCACTTGTGGAGATTCACAATATGGAGCACCCTATCATTTATTTTTACTGACAACACCCCGTTTACCATTTTAATACAAAGTTTAAATTCGGTTTAAGAGCAATTGTACCTATAGGTATACTTAAAATATTTTAAATTTCAAATGTAAACAACTTCTTGACAGATCGAAACAGAGAAAAATATATATTAAAAAGAGAAAGACTATTAACCACGTTGAATAACTAGCTCAGCGATATAGTTTTATGGTCTGGTATTTGTGACGTCATAGTTAGGATTTTTGAACGCACTCTAAACGCAAAAATGCCTTAACTATTAACCACGGTTAAGTTTAATAACCATAGTATTTCATGGTATTTACGCGAAAAAACGACTTATACTTAACTATAATAATATGTAATGATAAATAAACAATGTAAATATTAAGAAATCCCTTTGTAGTTTATACCTATATTTTGTCAAACATATCAAAATCATTCAATGTTGAATCAAATAAATAAAAACCTGAAGAATAAAAATGGCTTTTTCTTAAAGTACCTACCTTACCAAGTTTTGCAATATATTGTGCAATTAATATTTTTTTAATAGTTTTCTTACTAAACAAAAAATTTTAATCCTAGATTTTCCATTGTAACTACTTAATAAAATAAATAATGTAAATAGTTTTATTAAAAATTTGAACCATTTATTCTAAAACTATAATTTTCAAAAAAATTCATAAAAAACATAATTGTTAAAAATTAAAATTAGCTAATTTTAATACTAGTATTAAACTATTAATAATTTTACTATTCTTAACTATAATAATAATAATAAATAAACAGTGTAAATATTAAGAAATCCGTTTGTAGATTGTACCTACCTATATTTTGTCAAACATATCAAAATCATTCAATGTTGAATCAAATAAATAAAAACCTGAAGAATAAAAATGCATTTTGCTTTTACCATCTTATCATAGGCGTTACATTACACGTATGTGTAATCTGGGTTGCATACGCGAAGTAACCAATGTTGCCAAATATACACACGACAACACTGCTTTTTAGGTTATGTTATTGTTAACAACTGTCAGTTTAAGGAAATTTACTGTTAATTATTAAAGAATAATGTGATTTACAATGCGTATGGATAGTGTGATTGCTATAAATAATTACAGTGAAAAAAATGTGAATAAAAATGGATTTTTCGGTAAATTAGGGTCGCGTATATGGAATTTGCCCCTTTGGAGGTTTATCGCGATATTAATTTCGTTAATTTTGACTGTTTTTGTGGTGATTTTATGCAAGACTTACATAAAGTTTATTTTATTATGGCTGGAAAACCAAGATCCTTTAGTTATAGCTGTCGTAATAGTTGTATTGTTTAACATTGTAGCACTACCTATAAGTATCGGTTACATTATTCTTGTGATATCATGTGGATATTTATTCGGGATATTCAAAGGCCTACTGCTGACTGTATTTGGTGCCAATTTTGGGCTCTTTGTAGCCCACAACATACTAAAAGTCGTAGGAAATTACAAAAGCATATATCGATATACAAACAATGAAACAGCCCAGGCTATTATGAGAGTTATAAACGGACCGCTATGTTTTAAAATCGTATTTTGTTCAAGACTCACCCCTATACCCTTTGGACTTCAAAATACTATATTTGCTGTAAGTATTTTCAATAGTTGTAGGTACATACAGTCCACAAATGGGGTTACAAAGAAGAAAGAAAATTTCATTCTTGATCATTACGACCAGAATATGAAACCCATTATTTTTATTGTCTATGGTTAATTTGCAATCTTGATTTTTCTGAAAGTTTTGGACTGGAAATTGTTTGATAAAAATCTTTTTGGTCAGTTTTGATTCCTTTGTCATATTCTTTAGAACAAATGAATTTTATCATCACAGTAGATAAAAATCTCTCGAGAAATCTCCATGGATGTCAAGTATAAAAAATGCTTGAAACGACGATAAAATTATATTTTTGGCGATACATTAGAAAGTAAAAGCTTTAAACATGTCAATAAAAACGATTTCTTTTGAGAAATTAAAAATGAATATTGCAAATTAACCATAGACAATAAAAGTAATAGGTTACATATTTGGGAGGTTTTAAATCAAGGAAAAACTTTTATAAAGAATGAAATTTTCTGAGAAATGTAAAATATTTTTTCCCTCTTTGTAACCCCATGAAAGGACATACTGTCATACTGACATACCCCAGAAACTATGGGAGCCACAAATTTGTGGGGTACACATTTTATATAACATTCTGTATTTTTTGTTTTTTTAAATGAAAAAAACAATTTTTTGAGCGTTTTTTGTTACCTACAACATTTTTATATCTGTTTTTCAGCTAAGCAACGTTTCTGGAAGAGTCTACCATTTGGCATCACTGCTGGGGTTGTTCCCAGCTCAATTAATATCAGTTTATGTAGGAACAACACTTAGATCAATGCATGATGTTTTAGAAAACAACCAAATTTCTACAACAACTTATTTTATTGTGATTATACAGGTGATTATAGAGTACCTTTAAAAATAGGATTTAAAAATATAATAAAAATAATAAAAATTTCATATTACACTTCGTATAAATGTAGGCAACACAAAGTCCCACCACGTGACCAAGTACGGAACGCAGTTTTTAGAAAATTTGGCATTTAAGGCTTTTCAGGTTATGTATATGTCAAATTATAGTCAATGAAAGAAATAATATTTATAGTGTTACCGCTTATGTTTAAGCGTTAAAAGTTAATAAATCTTTATAGTATCACAATAACAATGGTTGGTTTAAGAAATTAGGAATATAAATACTGCATTTAATGAAATTCCAAAGTGTAAGGTGCAATATAAGTGATATTTTTGTGCATTGGGTCCACATTTCTCCATAAAATAGTTTTAACTAACAGCATTTATTAAAAAAAATCTAACTTCTCTATTATGAAATAAGAATATCTGTATCAAAGGTAGGTTAATGTATTAGAATAAAAAATATCATCTAATTTTGTATTTTAAGGTTAGAAAAATCTATTTTGACCAAAATAAATAAGTGGATTATTTGGAAGAGTGTGTTAATATGGTCATAAATAAATATAGGTATACTAAATAATTGTTAAATATGGTTCAAATTAATGAAGCTTTTATACTTCTAACGACAAAACTTGTGCATACCTCTCGGCATACTTACTTTAAGTTAGATTATAAGAAAACAAACAATTTTTAGAGAAACTTGAAATGTGACATCTGATTTATTAAAATTTTTAAAGTTATAATGATTTTTTGTTGTAGATCAAATTTAGTCGAAGCTTTTTAACTATTTGTATTGACAAAACTTTTTGTAGGTACACTTTAAGCTGGATAAGAAAAACGACCACATTTTTAAATACCATATTATACAGTCTTTTAAATAATCCAAAATACTTATTTATTTTGGTCAAAATAAATTTTTCTAACCTTAAAATTACAAAATTAGATGATATTTTTGTTATAATTTATTAACCTACCTTTAAAACAGATATTCTTATTCCATAATAGACAAGCTAGATTTTTTTTAATAAATGCTGTTTAGTTAAAATTATTTTATGGAGAAAACCAGATATTTCGACGAAGTGCACAAAAATATTACTTATTTGGCACCATTAAATGCAGTATTTATATTCTTAAATTCTTAAACCATCCATTGTTATTGTAATGTTATAAAGATTTATACATTTTTAACGCCTAAACATAATATTATTTCTTTCGTTGACAGATACATAACCTGAAAAGCCTTGAATGCCAAATTTTCAAAAGACTGCGTTCCGTACGTGGTCACGGGGTGGGACTTTGAGGTGTGGAGCATAGTACATCCAATTGACATTTAGTCATTTTTGAGTTGTTTTTAGATAGGTTTAATTAAAAATGTCGTTTAATCCACAAAATAATGAAATATACTAATTGTTTTATTTCAGTTGTTGTTTGGTATTTCTTTAATCATCTGGATTGGTTCAAAGGCAAGAAATGAACTACTAAAGGCGCTGTCAGAGGCTGAGGAGTCTTCCTCCATGAACGGAAACAACTTTTCTTCCATTGTTTAATGTAGTAATAATAATAATAATCTAAGTCAAATGGACCATTTTTATACAGAAAAATCTATCAAATATATGCCAAAGATATTTATTATTTTTCTAATCTCATTAGTCTTCTATAAGTATTATAATATAATATAATAATATTATTACCTACTAAGAAGTCTTTTCCAATATATAGTCATTGATATTAGATGGAAATGAATGTGGGTATAGATTTGTGCCCTGTGGTACACCCATAATAACTTTTACAGGGTGGTTTTTATCGTTTGTGACACTTATTGTATGCATTTTATTAACGGTTTTACCTACTATGAAATTACATTACATATTTATTATTGTTTGGAAAATAAAGTACCTAAGTAATAATTTTTAGAATATCGTTTTATTATATTATCATGTATTAAGATAAACCCTAATATGTAAAATATGCATTTACTTACCCAAAATTACATCTGAATTTCAGATTCTGAAACGAATAAAGAATATTAAAAAAGTTCGATAAACTTTATCCCGGCACCTTCGCCATTATTGATAATTTTGCCAAAAATGGTGAATGCCCTTAACATAAATGTTTTGTTATGTAAACATACTGTTTTTAATATTTCAAAGAAGTGTCCATGTAATTAAACTAGTTAAATTAATTTAAGTGACTAAGCGTTTGAAGTTTATTGAATAAACTGTACCTACCAATTTCGTTTGATGTGCATGATGCCCAGGGCATCTTAAAATATTTACATTTTATTTTTTTATCTCAAGTCTACTTGCAAACTTTTCACTTTTGCTGAATAGTTATTGCAAAATTGTAGATGTAATACTAGATATACACTACATCTTGCGAAAATTGTTGATTTTACTTAATATTATAACTAAAATTTTCAAAAAATTGACTTACACCATATGGTTAATTTGTGAAAAGACTGGATTTGTAAAGACTAAATTTGTAGACTACATTTGTATAAAAATTATTCTTAATTTTATTTGGAATTCCAAATTGGAATTGTTCTTAAGATCAACGAGTTAATGCAATAATGCAATTATATCTAAGGGTCTTCAGGAAATAACTGAAGACAATTAAAGATAATTACTAATGCAAGTCCAAAATTCACCTGTTAATCATGCCCAGAAAAATTTCTTCAACCATCACATGTGCTGGCTATATGAACCTCAATTGATGACGCAAATGATGCATATATGTGACATACGTGCGGATTAAGAATCACGTTGTGACTGCAATATGCGTAAATTATGAACCTCGCAATGTTTCTCCAACCATCACATGTGCTGCCTATATGAACCTCAATTGACGACGCAAATGATGCATATATGCGTGCATACGTGCGGATTACAATCACGTTGTGACCGCAATATGCGTCAATTATAAACCTCATAATGTTATCTGGGTTATTTTTAGAAGTTTAAAAGCATAATTAGCTACATTTTAATTACTTAAAACCTTTAAAACGTTTTGGCGATGTAGCAATGCATAACCAAGACGTTTTAAATAGGTAGTCTTTAACATCTTAAAGACATCACAAAGTATTAAACATTCTTACACGGGAAAGGTTAAAGGTACAATAGTGACAGTTGTATTTATTGGAATTCTCGTTAGAATTGAAGAACTTGAGAATCAACCGGCGTTAAAATATTAAATTTGTCTGTGTACATCAAAATTTATCCCTTAAAAATAGACTAACAATCGATATACGAGGTGTGTTCAGAAAATAACGGAAATTGTTAAATTTCGCGGGTTCGGAGGGTACGGTTGTCATAAAATTTTCTTTATTATGTTGGTATATATGCCCCCGAAGTATGATAAAATTTTTAGCGGTTTTCATTGTTTACTTTGTCTGTGGCAGCCGCTAAGGTTAGACGTGTTTTATGAGCTCGGCGATTTTTCGTTCGTTAAAAGAAATGGATCAAAGAATTTGTATCCAATTTTGCTTAAAAAGTGAAATAAATTCTGTGTAATGTTAACAAAGGCCTATAGTTAGTCTGCTATAAGTAAAACAAGAGTTTACAAGTGGTATAAGAGTTTCCAAGATGGCCGTGAAGACGTTGAAGATGACGAACGCCCCGAACGCACAAGCGCATTAACAACCGATAAAAACATGGAAAAAGTGGAAGAAATGGTTATAAACCATCAGAGCTCTAGAAGTCGCTGATGATGTTGGTATATCGATTGGCTCATCCCATGAAATTTTTTCGAATGTTTTGGGTATGAAACGCGTGGCAGCAAAATTTGTTCTAAAATTGTTAAATTTTGAACAAAATTTTTGGCCAAAAACAATACTGTAATGATACCCCAGCCTCCATATTCGCCAGACATGCCTCTGTCTGCCTTTTTCCTATTCCCAAAAATAAAGAGAACCTTAAAGGGCCGTCGTTTTGCAAGCATAGATGACATTAAAAGCGCATCGCTGAAAGAACTAAAGGCTATCCCAAAGATCGAGTTTTAGAAGTGTTTCGAGTATTGGAAGAAGAGCTGGCACATGTGCATAATATCCAATGGGGACTATTTTGAAGACGAATAAATAAATATTTGTTTCAAAAAACGAAAATTCCCGATATTTTCTGAACACACCTCGTAGAAGCAGTTTTTCACAGTTAAAGAGAAGAGAATGTTTAACGCTTTATCAGTTAAATCTAGTAAACTGCACTACTACGGCAAAATCAAACGTATATATAATTTTTTTAAATATTGGCGTGAAGAAACTATTTATTAATTTTGTATTTTTGTGTATTTAGTATTATTTCACAAGAAAGGCACTTTATTTTAACGATTGTATGACATTTGACAACTGTCAACTAACTTAAAACTAACTTCAGCCCGTGACTAAAGCGCCATAAAGCCACAACTTGTCAATATGTATTTAAAAGGTCAATTAGTATCATGGAAACATGTACGATAATGGGCGTTTTAAAGGTGGAAGTAGAAAAAGTTATAAACGAAAATTGTAGAAATAGAACATTTTATAAATTTGGAAGACCGAAACACCCTGTATATAATTATCATAAACTCTATTTACATCTAAAAATAAACATCATTGCAAATACCAGGCATGAATTATTCTTAAAACTACAACGAAACAAAAACAAAAAATTAAATAAATCGTTAAATCGACCTGCTAATGTATCATGAATGAAAATCTAGGCGTCTGCGCCCACCTCGCGCCACCGATATTCACACAGTATCGATTTGACCGACTTGCCTGCAACATGCCCCGTATCGCTGCCGAAAGTTCCTGAAAAACGGCCTCGCTACCGAAAAACGGGCGGAAAAGTGCGTGGCGAGGAAAACTATTAGCGAACGCTCGAAAATGTCGACATGTGCGACGTCGGGGAAAAAAGCCTCTCTTGCGTGGCTTCTGCTCGGTGCGGTTTTGTTTTTGGGGTGTCAAGTGGGTTCAGCTCAGGAGGAGTACAAGGATACTAAACAACACCCCGAGTTGTCCAAGTTGTGAGTAAAATGCGAGAAATATTATTGTTAATTATCGTAAAATATTGTATTTAAAAACTAAATATTAATAATATAAAAAAGTTAAATAGAAAAATTTTACTTGGTGCTTGCTAGGTCATTTTAAAAAGTATTTAGCAAATACTATAAAAATATGTAGTAGGTATTGTCAAAAAACAAAACTTAATTAGTTCCAAAATTGTGTTCTACCAAATATTAATTCATTCAATAAAACTTGATAGCTTTATATTTATTTTTTGAACACTAAGAAGTTTATTTCGTTTTTTGCTTGAATGAAGTGACTTTCTTATAATTTTATTATTTTATTTAAAAAAATTAAGTTTACCTTATAAATGATTTCATGCCAAAATAATTTTATTGACATAACTGACGTAAAAATCCCTTTTTCAACAGTCAATTAAAAAAACATGCTACTTGAGAAAAGTTGCGAATACTTTTTTTCGGCGCCAATAGGACATTTGACATTTATTTACAGTTTTAAGTATTTTTAAATTTTTTATCAGTATTGCTTTGAATAAACCAAGGAATTTCAGTTTTTTTCAATTTTAGACATTTAAAAAACTTAAAGGATGTTTTTTTTATTTTTGTAACTTTTTAAAACCCTACTACTTTTTTTCTCTTCCTTCAACCAAAATTTGATTTAAAAAACGTATTAACTCATAAAAAAATCGTGCTATGATACTAAAATTAACCTACCTATCTATCACAAAACTTTTTTTGTATTTATTTAAATATTTTTTGCGTTTTTTTTTAAATTCTTGAAATTTTGTGCATGGTGTTCCGCTTAAAATTGACCCCCTCATTATTTTCTTATTCTCATAATATTTTTGTCTATCAAAAACTTTTCTTGAATAATTTTTTATGAATTTTTTGAATATGAGATCAGAAAATACGTAAGTGCAAAAATTTCCATGTAAAATTGACTCCGAAAATGTCGCTACAAGTTTTTGAGATATAGTCAATTTTCCAAATAATATGGAATTATCTAGTTACTAGGTATATCTCAAAAACTGATCTACTTTCATAATTTTCGGATTCAGGGGACAATTTCACATAAAAATTGGCTGTTAAATTTTGGGGATACCATAGTATCCCATGCATGGTTAACCATGGTATAAGTGAAAAAGCAACCAATAATAACTGTAGTAACTAATTCATTTTAAGAGGGCAGTAAATCTAGAGCAGAATAAGCAAGTAATAAAATTGCTGCTTCAGAATCCGCATTTTTATCAGATTAATAAAAAAACATTACACCTTTTGCAAAAAATACCACATTTTTATTATATCTGTGACAACAAAATTTGTTATCATCCAAAATATCTTGTGTTGCCATGGTAGCCATGGGCTCCACCAAAAATAAAATCATGGGGGGCAATAATAATAATAATATTAATAATAATAAACTTTTAATTCAACCTTCTTCCAAATTTTTCAGTCACAGGTTTTGACCGACAAAAATATTTTTACTAAGAATAGGAAAAATAATAGGGGGTTAACTATAAGGGGGACACTCTGTACACAATGGTTCTACATACGTAAATGCTATTTTTGCCTTTATTTTTATTTATCAGAATTTTATATGTGTTCCCTTTATACGAATTAAGATAATTTGAAATATTGAAATAATAATAGAAAAATTGATTTATAAAAAAATAATGTTGAATAAAATCTAGGTGCAGGGTGCACCAAGGATCCTTCTATCGTTTTATTTAAAGGTCGGTTAAATTAGAAAAAAGTTGCGTAATGACAAACCTATAGAAATAAAATTAAATTTTTTAATTAAAAAAAGATGTTTAATAAACTAAAAGTCTTTTAAAACCAAAAATTGTTATAACTTCATTATTTCTAGTAATTTTGAAAAAAGCAAGTTTTACATGTAAAAATACCCATTAATCTAGATTTTAAAATTCCATATTTTCGGCCATAGGAAAAACGAAAGGTGGTGGTAGTTACTTAAAATCTAGTGGGCAAAATAAATTAGAAATTGGATGAAAATGTATACATAATATGTATTACATATACATATGAAACATTTGTTTGCGCCTTACCCCTGTAAAATTATTATTTATTGTGCGATCTAAACCATATTTGTTTTATGGTGGACATCTTGATAAACTGAATTTTTGGAAAAACCCCATATTTTTAAATACATAGTTTTTAAATATGTAGTTTTTAAAATTACATTTTTAAGAATTCATATTAGCGATTTAAACAAAAAATCTATGCACGGCACTGAATTCACTACCCCTCAAAACGACCCTATACTAAATTTTATTGAAAATTTTTAAGTAAGCCGAATTAAAAATGACTATATACAAAAATTTATTTTGTCAAGTTATCCATGAAAAAAAAACATTGAAATAAAATGAAACTAATGATAATATGGTATAAATATTTCTATGCTTAGTTTTGACGAATAAAAACGCAACAGAAACTTAAAACAACAATAAAACAAAAAATAGAGAATTCAAAAAATTATCTACAGTAGAGGTGACGAAAGTCTAATTGTAGACTACAATTAGACTTTCGTCACCTCTACTGCACAAGAACTAATTAGTTCCTAATTAGCCTTAAGGCTAGGGTAATACAAGCCTGCGCAGCCTTTATAAAGTATACTCCTGCAGAAGAAATATAAAAGTGGATTGAAATAAATGGTGAACTAGTAGTGACGAAAATCTAATTGTAGAGAATTTTTGGAATTCTCTACTTTTTGTTTCATTGCTGTTTTTTATTTGTTAAAACTAAGAATGAGAATATTTATACCATGTTACTATTAGTTTAATTTTATTTTTTGTTTGGAAATAATTTTTTGTAAATAGTAAATATTGTGCATTTTTAATTTAGCTACAAAATCGTCCCCACTTACAAATTTTCAATAAAATTTAGAATAGGGTAGTTTTGAGAGGTGGTGAAGCCAGATGAAATTTTTTTTAAATCGCTAATATAAATTCTTAAATATTTACTCTCAAAAACTAACAAATACAAGGCCTTATTTTGTAGAAATATAAGTAGTTTTTTATGCTCCAAAAATACAGTTGATCTAGATCTACACTTTAAAACAAATCCGGTTAAAATCGCACAATAAATAAAAAATTTACATGGGTGACTTGCAAACAAATGGGCCACACTTTATAAATGTGTATGTTTAATAAAAAAGGTATAACGATTTTTTGACAGGTCTTTACTACATTGCATTTTTAAAATAATTCTAAAAGCTATTTTTGTGTTTTATCAAAACAATTAATAAGATTTATTTATTCACACTTAATTTAGTGATTGTATATTTTAGTAAAATTGTAAATATTTACGGTAATTTTTAGAATTCATTTGTTTTAAAATGCCTTAAGTTTTGTTTTATTGACTAGGAATTTTTTGTGTAATTTTTAATATTAATAATATTTTAGGGTTAGGAACTGGGCCCAAAAATTGGGGGGTGAACTGTGGCACTTTGGAGATTTTGTTACTAGAAGATCCAAGGTTATAGATGTAAGAATTTTCACCGAAAAATGTTAAAAAAATAAATAAAAGCTAAACCTGTATTTTTTAGAGTTATAAAGACACTAATGTAATGAGGGAAGATGGGGAAGCTCTACTCAAAGATATACACGAAAAAATATCAGAAATGATGAAGCAAAAAGTTAAGGCAGTAGAGGTAAGTGTCTAAGTAGAACTTATTTACACACAATAACAAATCGCTAAAAAAAAATTGCGCCTAGTTTCTTCATTTTATTAAAATTGCAAGCCGCAATTTGGGTGATTACTAAAAAAATAAATTGCTCTTTAAATTTTTTATTACCAAAATTGTATCACTTTTGACGTTTCTTTGAATTAAAACTTTGAAATCTATATTAACGGAACCGTATACTTTTGTTTTCACACATTAATTTCATCACTGTAACTTCAACCTCTTATCGCCCCTTATTTTTTTTCAAAACTTCTTTAAAATGCCGTTTCGTTTTTTAAATTTTAGCTACGTGTCGCCGAGCAATGGAATTCCGAACATTTTACTGGACCGCTTATTTACAAACTTTGTAAAGCAAAAAATTCGTTGAAAAAATTGTTTTTAAACTAACAAATATCAGTCGACAATTCAACTTTATCTTCAGTAAAGTAGTTGATGTGGATGGTTCATTATTTCTGTGCTTTTATTTTCTTTCGATTCGATACAAAATTATTAAATTTTATTTTATAAACAACCAAGAGAGAGGGGAACGGCAACTTTGTTTAATGAGAGGCATGCACATAGACACATCCATCATGGTTACATCCAGTGGCGTACCTATAGAAATGGGGGCCCCAGTCGGATTCTCACTAGGGGGCCCTTACCAGGAAAATTTTTTGAATCATTTAAAGTTTTATATTTTTTTTTCACGAAAAACATTTTATTTTTATGGTTTAATACTCAAATCAGATCGAAGTTTTCGAATTTGAGAGTTTGAATCTTGATTTTTTTATCCAAATTGTAAATGTGAAATCGAAAATTTCTTATTTTAGATTGCAAATTTTTCATTTTTATTTTTTCATCTCTGAATTTCTATTTTTGACTAAGAATGTATATATCTTATTCAAAATTTCCGACTTGTGAAGAATTCGATTTCGAGATTATGATTCTGGATTTGTAATTTCAATTAACTTATGTTTATTTCAAAATATTTAATTTCAAATTTGAAAAAAAAGAACACAATAGAAATATAATATCAAGCAGGCAACGAATATTTATTACTACAAAAAACAATTTTTTTTTCATAATCAACATTTTTCTTTTATTTAGATTTAAAAAAATTCTCTTGCCACTTCTGGGAACCCCCTGGTGCACGGGGCCCCGGTCTGTAAAACCGGTAGAACCGGTGGTAGTTACGCCACTGGTTACATCCAAAGTTATAATTACTAGCAAAACTGGTTCAGAGGCAAATAAAAACAAGAAATTGCAAATCCGGTTTATTTTTTCTTAATGACATTGTCAATCGTCATATTTTTCAACCCAGCGCTGATTGAAATTACAGAAAACGACCAACGTTAAGAAGAAAATCCGATATTTTAGAAAGACGGGGCTCATTTCCATTATGCATTACCTGTAGGGCAGTTTCTGAATGAAACTTGGGAGAACCCAGTACTTTTTTTAGATTGATAAAATGCCCAAAACACGAACAAAAATCAATTGTTTATAAAAATGTGATAAATTATTAAAAAAATTAAGTTTTTGGAAATTTAAGAACAATTTTCCCTAGTCAATTTCTTTACGTTCGATATGCTAGTTTCATCATCGGTTCAAGAACTATACGTATACGTTTTGTTATAAAAGTTACCAACAATTTCATTTGACAATAACTTAAATTAAATTTTGTTTTTATGGTCAAATAGAACGAATTTTTAAGATTTATTGATAAAAATATTTCTCTTAGTGTGGATTTTAAGAGGAAGTACAAACTTTAATAGATTTTTTAGATCGTGAATATATCCACCACGAAATCTGGGAGTGGAATACATGCATGCAGTCTTTGTTAGATATTTAGACAGATTACAATTAAAAATATTCATTTCATACTTCGGTTATTATAAGCCTATTGTTTCGTGCCTGGAGTGTGAATCTTGCGAAATTACAGGATAATATTATAGTAAAATTAAATACTCAATGAATGGGAAATGGGCCAAATTTGATATAACTTTTTAAATAATAATACATGTACAAATTTTTCAACAAATATAACCAATTTTTTATTATGATTGTAAATACTGCGGAGAAGTTTCACTTCTATAGCGTAAGTACTCGTGTATTTTATATTTTTATTTTATTTTAGAGAATTATGGATGTGGCAGAAAATGCGGCAAAACATCAAAAAGACGACGATGTCGACGTAAACCACGTTTACTACAACGCTAAGAATTTAACTAACACAGTGCCGGAACCTGGCGAAGAAGAAGTCACCAAACCGGTAAATACAACCAATAAAAATCACCAAACATTTTATCACGAAAAAACACTTTCAGCCCGTAAGCGCGGATGCAGAAGAGCTCAGATCTGAAAACCTGATAACAAACGCCGAAGAAAAATACCAACGAATGATCGCAGAAGAAAATTACGGCTATCAGCAAGATCAAGACCAAGACCCGATTTCCATAGAAGATACATCGAAAGATGAATTTCCCGAAGTCGAAATAGATCTAGAGGTTTAATAATTATTATAAATGTTAAAGTTTCTTGTAAACACCCTGTATATTTTTAGGTTACTGATGATACAGAGAAAGATCCTCAAGCAAGTCAAACTCAACCAAAAGATAGAACAAAATTGCCCTTGTATAGAAATCGGCATTTTTACAACATTCCAGTGAATACGAATTATAGTGCTGTTCATGTGCCTAGCAACGTATATGATAGAGGTAAATATCTCAAAATATTTCAATTTAGATAATTGAGGGCAATTTTGCTTAGCAGGGCAGCTGCACCTATACCCCTTTTATTCTAAGGCCCTCAATTATAATTACAATAAAATTATGAAATTTTTAAAAATCGCTTAATAAATTTGAACAAAAAAATCACTAATAACACTAGTTTACAAAATCGAAAAAAAATTCTGCCCATCGTATCCCATTATAATTTTTCCATGTATTTTGACCCACTAAACACGAAAATCACACTCAATTTTTTTTATGGAAGCGTTTTTAAAATATGTATTTTTAATTGTTTTTTTTTTCAATTTTCGGAGGTGTTTTGACGTTTTTGAGTATAGCTTAAAATCTAATTGATCGATTTGGTCAAACAAGCCCTTAAATTGAAGGTATTTGAGAAAATAAAAAAAATCGTTTTATGGCAAAAATCGAGGTCGAAAATTTACATATCGTCCTGGGAAGGGTTTAAATCAAACAGACAACTCCAGTTTGTGTAAAATGAGTAAAAAAAGTAGAGTTCGAGTGCGTAAATAACCAGGACAATCTGGTTGATGTAAGTGATGAGCACGGAGAACGTTTTCACCAGCAAATGAAGGCTATGGAGCGGCGGTATCACGGCTTTTGGGATACAGCCATGATGGGTGATTACATTTGGTCCCTCATACGAGAAACGGAATACGAAGCAACAAAAAACAAAGAAAGGGCCAGAATTTTTTTAAACCTATGGTTATTAAAACAAAATAAAACTTTCAATATCTTCAATGTTCAATATTTATTGTTAAAGTTCAATATTTAATGTTTAAAATAAAAATCAATGTTCAATATTAAATTTTATATAATTTAATAAAATGAAGAAAAAACGTAAAAATTCTCGAAAAACTGAATTTTGCTCTTCCACTGAAAAATTCATAACTTCGCCATTTATTTATGGATTTTTATCAACAGCAGCTTATTTTTTTTCTTTAAGTATAATCTATACGTAAAATAAATCAAACTAGACTTATCTTTTCAATTTCTATCTTTCCCAGAAAGATATGTAAATTTTTAACGTAAGTGCTTGTTTGGTCAAATCGATCAATTACAACTCGAAGTATACTCTAAAACGTCAAAACACCTCAGAAAATTAAAAAAAAAACAATTGAAAATTCATATCTCGATTTTCGCGTTTAGTGAGACAAACTACACAAGGTGTGCAAAATGGCTGTACACTAGTGTAATTAGTCAAATTCTACCAAATAATATTAGAATAGTCAAATTAGTACATTTAAATTTAAAAAAGTTATGATTCAGCCGGGGTTTAAAGTTTTGTGTTGCTGTTTTAAGCTAAAAGTTTTGCATCTTTTATGGGCCATTTAACCATGAAGTCTACATGCATTTAACTCTTACAATATATTGTTGTTGGCCGCAAGAAATAAAAATGATAAAAGAAATTAGTTACTTGTTACTCCTAGAAGCAGTCAAAGATGGTGACTTATCTTAAATTAGTCAAACTTTTAACTATTTAAGTAGTAAAAAATAACTATTTAAAAGTGAAAACGACTACTTAATTAGTGCTGGTACTATTTTTGACTATTTCATTGTAAACGAGTATGTCTACACTGAAAATAATTTTGTTCGTAATATCAATAAACACTATTTATCGAAATTTATTTATTAGCACAATGAATATAATCGTTAAGTCAATTATTAGGGGTTCTTGGATGATTAACAGGGTTATTGGTTTAACGAATTACTGTTCATTACTTTTTACCTACGAAGTCAGTAACTTTTTTTACTGACCCAATGAATCCTGTTCATTGGGCCAATAAACATAGTACATCAAGCGCGTTTACGTAAATTGATAAACAAAATTCGTTAGATTAATGAATACTGGGCATTAATCAATAAATGCATTCGTTATATCAATGAATCAGTTCGATAAATAAATGAACGTGTACATTGGTTTAAAGAAATATTTTGATTGATATTACGAACAATTGTACGTCAGGACAATGAATTCAATTATTCACTGATATAAGGGTTTCTCTAAGCCAATAAATGCATTCATTGACTCAACGAACATTTATTGACTGATGAATACATTCGTTGGGCCAATAAATGCGTTTATTAAGCTGATAAACAGTACATAAAATATAAGAGATTTTATTGGTTAAAACAAAAATTGCCGGGGTAAATTTCACAAAAGACACTATAAGATTTATCCAGTCTATAGACTATAGTCCCTAATTACCTAGGCGAAGGAAGGCGTCTCGTCGCAAAGGATATAGAGGTTCCCTCGCGATACTTATTATTTAGGCAAATCAATTTCTTTGGGTTTTATATGAAGGTGAAGTTTAAGTTGATACCTACTCTGGTTTAAAATTCCAAAGGGTAAGTACATTTCAATTTACATATTTCACTATGCACTGCTTTTTTGTCATAATCGTTTTGCACTTTCGTTAAGGATTAGACATTTTAAGCGCCAAAAGGTTGTTAGTTAATCGTTGCAAGGATACAATTTTGATAGCGGAGACGAATTATTCTGTTGAATCTCAACTATCCAGTTCAAATACCATTATAGGGTATTTTAAATCAATTCATCAACCAACTAAAAATATTCCTATTATTGCTCACCAGATCGACAAGAACATCTTAAATGATGAATCTAAAAAAACCCGGTACCTTCATCATAGATGAATATCAAAAAAATATTGAATAATGAAGCAGCTAAATTTGTCTTGGCCTTACACAATAACAATATTTTTTCTCGAAAGGATATGTTCAATATTCTTAAAAACTTGGATTCTTTTTTGATCAAAACTTTTAGAAAACTTTTGTTAAATCAATATAAATTTGTAGTTCCGGAAACTGACGGAGAAGCATGCCTAAGGGCATGATAACTATTGGAAGACATGGTACAGATTAAACGATCTAGAAATGGCAGAAAACTGTGGACAAATCTTGAAAAAATTGTCTCAATACAAAATTCCGAAGGGATATCGATTGGTACGAAGTATGAATTAAAAATCGAATGTTTAGTAATATTACGAGATGATTTATTTTAGATTGATATGGATTTTGAAGGAGCATTTTCCAAGAGCGACTGCTTACTTAGCCATTGGGAGGAATGCTTTCAGAGGATTTTTGATTTTTTGAAAGATTCAGGTAACCTTAAAGAAAAGACTACAAAATGTTTGGTGGACAACATTGAGGATGAAAGTCATTTCAATATTTTCAGATGGGCGTTATGCGGCAGTATTATGGGCCCTACAACACTACAAATTAGTGTATAAAAATATGTATTATAATGGTATATTTTCTCCAACTGTTCATCTTTTCCATTCCATAAACAAGGCAAACATGTTAAATGCATAGTTTTTGACAATAAATGTTTATTTATTTTCAATGTATTCTTTTATTATGTAGTGTAGTGTATTAAGTAGTGTAAATAGTGTCGTTAGATTAATGAACGAGTTGATTAATTGATTGAGCTAATGAATGTGTTCATTGGATCAATAAACCCGTTTATTAGATCAATGAATACGTTCGTTGATTTTATGAAGAAAAATGATTGAGCTTATGAATGTGTTCATAGATTAATAAACCCGTTTATTGGATCAATAAATATTTTCATATAATCAATAAACCTGTTGATTGAATGAACGAATATCTTGATTGCATCAATAAATAAATTTATTGATTCTACAAACATATCCATCAATTCGATAATAATATTTATTAAATCAATAAATATTTTTATTAAACCAATTAAAAAAGTTAATTGAGTGATAAAATTATAAACATCGACTAATGTACAAGTATTCGTTGGCCCAATTAACTTGTTCATCGGACGAAAAACGATAAACAGAGTTCGTTAAGCCAATAACTTTTTTATTAATATTACGTACCTTTTTGGTTCAGTGTACAACCCTAATATACACATATTAAGATATCTACATTATACAAGAAGAAACAAGAAACTTTATCTATGCAAAATACTCATAACTAATTTTTCGAAAATATATTACAAACATTATTTTTTAGCTAAAAATGTTATTTCTGGGATTATATGGTCTGAAGAGTTGGACAAAACGTTTAGAAATAACTATAAACAGGACCCGACATTATCATGGCAATATTTTGGGAGTTCAACGGGATTTATGAGACAGTTCCCAGGTAAATAACATATTTTTTAAATTGCGTATATGGACTTATGGACTTATCTTGTAAGGTATTTGAGGTAACTTTAATTATCTTAAACAGGGCATTTTTTGGGATATTTTAACAAACACCCTGAAATCCTGAAAACGGTTTTAGATAAATAACCATTAGTCGTATCTTAAAATTTTCTTGAAGGTAACATAAAATCCTAAAACTATATCTTAAAAAAAAGATATTTAAACATTTTCTTATTTAATTTTTGTTCGGTTTTTTTAAAATATAGTACATTTTTGCATTGTCTTTAATTACACTGTAGGTAAATTTCAAACTTTTAAAGACACTTAAAAACGCCGGGACACGTAAACCTAATTTTTGCGTGTAGAATTCAGTGGTGTAATCAGTTTTTTAAAGTTAGCTCGTTTTCTCAAGATATTAATTATTTAAGTTTTTTGTTTCACCATTTTGCTATATTTTTAAAGAAAAATATAGCATAAGCCGTTTTAAAATGTCTCTATTTATTTTTAATTCATAAATTTTTGTCTCTTAAATTAATAACATTCGTGTTTAATCCGATAATATTCATATTTTTTTAATTTTATTAGATTTTTCGCATATTTCTTTTTATGTAATTAAATTTGTTTTAGTAAATTTTATTGTCTGGTATTAGTGGGAAAGACTTAGTACAGCCTGTATAAATGTTGTTTTTAGTTTTTACAATTTGCTACATAATTTTATGGTTAAGTAAGTATAAATATGTAGCTAAAAATTTTGCAAGCTCATTTTAATTTTTATGAAAAACAACTTTCAACCGAATCCGATGAAGCTGGTGAACGATTTCATCAAACCATTATGACATTTGAAGATCGGTTTTCTGGCAAAAAATTCGACTCGATGCTTGCTGATTTTTGTTGGTCAATCTTCAAAGAGGCATAAAATTAAACATTTTTTACATTCTTTGCAACTTGTTATTTAAGTAGTTTTTTTTATTTTTTTAAATATAAATTAATTTTAATATTTTATACAACTAACTGACAAAAAAGCTTATTATTGATAAATAATAATTTTAGAAATAAATTAATTTTAATAGATTTTAAAATTGGAATTGGCCAAAAATGTTAATTATAAATAAATAAAGATATTTTAAGAGGGATTATGGTGTCTTAAAATATATATATATACATATATAGCAAAATAACAAATAAAAAAATATTTAAACACAAAATTTCAAATATCTTAAGAAAACGACCTAATTTAAAAAAAAACGGATTACACCACTGAATTCTACACCCAAAAATTAGGTTTACATGTCCCGGCGTTTTTTGTGTCTTTTTGGTATTTCTCAAAATGTACACAAATAATAAACTAAAAAGTTACAAAAACTTAAATATTAAATATCTTTAGAAAACGAGCTAACTTTAAAAATGTGATTACACCACTGGATTCTACGCCCAATAATTAAGTTTACGTATGCCGGCGATTTTTTGTGTCTTTTTGATGTTACTACTGTGTTATCATAGACAGTGCATTTTTGGAAAATGTTTCAATAAACGTAATGTATCTCGAAAATCTTAAAGCGGTTTTTACCATTAATTGTATCTTTAAAAACAAGTCAAACATCTCAAATCTTCAACTCTAAAAACAAAACAGTTATATACTTTTAATTTTTTTTTGTCAATTTAAACTTTTTTTTATTGCTCATAACTTTTTGATTTTTAAAAATATGGATTTTAGGCTTTTTGCAATACTTTAGAAAATTTAACATAGGTTACAGTGAAGAAAACAAAAAAGTAATATCTAACGATTTTTTAGATATCTTAAATTATCTTAGTACACTTTTTGGGGCGTTAAAGTAAAACTGTTGAATATATTGGTAAAAAATTGACTGTGCCAAAAAAATCAACTATTTTTTTTTTGAATAGTATATCGAAAATATGGTTTGGGGTGACAAAACAAATTATAGTGAAATTTGAGTCCATAATATTAATATTAAGAGGTCTATCATCGCAATTTTAATTTTTTTTCCTCACCAAGTTTTTGTCTCAGAACTCCCAAACCATTGAGTTTAACAAAATTGACTCGAAGAAAATATTTTTTTTAAGAAAATTAAATGCTCTACAAAAAAGGTTAAAGCAAAATTTTTCGTCAGATGAACCGTTTCCTTAAAATCATGCCTTAAAAGTTGGTATAGTTTTATATTTTGATCTTTCAAATTGGAATTTTGTAATTCATGTAAAAATCAGTACCCATAGAAAACCGAAAAATATTCTTATGGGAAATCAAATGCTTTACAAAAAAAAACCTCTCAACATTTTTGGCTAAATTCACTCAATCAAAAGTTATTCAAGGTTAAAATTTCGTTTTGACTTCAAATTTAACCTTGAATAACTTTTGATGGAGTGAATTTAGCCAAAAATGATAAAAGACTTTTTTTGTAGAGCATTCGATTTCCCATAAGAATATTTATCGTTTTTTACATGAATTACAAAATTCCAAAGTTAAAAGATCAAATTGTAAAACTATACCAATTTTTAAGGCATGATTGTAAGAAAACGGTTCATCTGACGGGAAATTCCAATCAAACCTTTTTTGTAGAGCATTCAATTTTTTCAAAAAATATTCTTAAGTCAATTTTGTTAAACTCAATGATTTGGAAGTTCTGAGAACAAAACTCGCTCAGGAAAAAAAAATCTAAAATTGCGATGATAGACCTCTTAATAATAATATTATGGACTCAAACTTTCACCATAATTTTTTTTGTCACCCCAAACAATATTTTCGATATACTTTACAAAAAAAAATAGTCGATTTTTTTGGCCCAGTCTAGTATACGATGGCTTTATATAGCGTCGTGGCAGAGTGTTGCGAAGTGTGCTTCACACCACATGGCCTCCCGGCACTGATGAGGTCCCAAAGACCAAACAGGCTACCTATCGTTTATGATATCCAAAAATAATTTACACCATTAGATAAAAACTCAAATTATCTCTAAAAATACTTTTCCATATTTCAGCCATGATCTGGTCCCAAGAACCCATAGACCTATTCGACTGCAGAACTAGAACTTGGTTCATAGAAGCCGCTTCGTCGCCGAAAGATATTGTTATTTTGGTCGACAGATCGGGTAGTATGACGGGAATGCGGCGCGAGATAGCTCGACATGTGGTGCACAATATTTTGGACACCTTGGGTAATAACGACTACGTAAATATCTACACGTTTAGTAACACCACTGAGCCTTTGGTGCCTTGTTTTGAGGACCAACTCGTCCAGGTAATATAATATGAAGGAGAAATAGATGGCGTGGACTGTTTTTGGTGTTTTTCAGGCTAATTTGGCAAATGTAAGGCTCTTCAAAGAAAGCATGACTAATTTTAAGACAGAACAGATAGCAAACTTTACTGACTCCCTTATCACCGCCTTTGAGCTTCTACAGGATTATAGGGAAACGAAAAAAGGTAATATCTTTATTGATTTTAAAAAGAAACAGTACATTATCTACTGTGTTGGCAACATATGGGAAAACTTTTTTATTATTAATTTTAAGAAAAAATTAATTCTTTCTAAAATAAATATATACATATAACTTACAAACACAAAAAAAGTAATAAAAAATAAATAAAATTACTCGGTTATAATCATTTTTTTGTTTTTCTTGCAAAGGATGTTTTGTAGGCATGGTCGAAATCAATATTATTTATGTCAATTTTTTTTATTTTGTCCGCTGTAACTACCATTTTCACGCCATCGTCCCTAAACCTTACACATTTAAACATTTTTTTAAGGTATACGTACACACCACTATTACACAACTACCACTAAGCACAGAAACACATAGATTATAAAAGAAAACGACTAATAAGAAAACGACATTAAAAAGCGTCCAAAGACTTGTTTGTTTCTTTATGATGGCGTCTCAACCATTCGAACAAGGACTGCCTACGTTGGTTTTGCGCAGCTACACGAGAGCCCTATTGCGATATTTTAAAGTATTGGGAATAATCAATTAGCAGATTCCTTTTTAGAATCTTACACTGGGAATGCCCAATTGAATTTAATTGGAAATTACCTATTAGTAGCTTTAACCAATCGAAACCACTAAAAAACAGTAGAATCCTAATTGGACCTTTCCTTATTTTAAAGTATTGGTAATAACCAATTAGCAGATTCCTTTCTAGAATCTCACACTGGGAATGCCCAATTGAATTCAACCACTAAAACCACTAAAAAACAGTAGAATCTTAATTGGACTTTTCCATATTTTAAAGTATTGGGAATAACCAATTAGCAGATTCCTTTGTAGAATCTCACACTGGGAATGCCCAATTGAATTCAATTGGAAATTACCTATTGGTAGCTTTAACCAATCGAAACCACTAAAAAACAGTAGAATCCTAATCGGACTTTTCCATCATAGAAAATACAAGTAAAAACCAATTTCTGTTTTATAGCTCCCAATTAAACCCAGTAAGCCCAATTCAGACCTATTGATAACAACCAATACTTCAATTGGTTTCTATAAGGAATTAATCGGTCATTTACAACAAGGCTTCTAATAAAACTTTAAGATTAAGTATTCAAACGGGGAGTCATCCTACACTCTTAGAAAAGACCTGGTATTTGTAACTAACTTATTATCGTTGGGGTAAAATTGTTGCAGAAAATAAATTTTTTTGTTTTTTGTAATCAGTACCTTTATATGTGTAACTGCTTGCATCATTACCTGAAAAGATTTAGTTTTGTTGTTGAGTATTATTTACTGCAAAAAGGCGATTAAGTTATTTTAACTGAAACTTTGTGTTGGCTAGAAGTATTGACAACATTATCTCAAAAAAATCCTTTCGGCGGTAAAATGTTTTTGTTGGACCAAATATTTAAGTAACATTCTCAACTGACTGAAATTGGTCCGTGGAACTAACGGTTCGGTTGTATAAACTATGCGTCACTTTTCACACAGCTAAGACACAGCGGTGTGAAACAAAGTGTCAGTTGGGGATGTTGTCTCTGTAGGTTAATGCAACTGCAAAATTTGTGCATTTCGCGCGCGATTTGTCCAGCCCGGCGCGTGCTTTACTTTTAACCTGTAAACAAACGGTGTTGCACGGCGTCCAGACATCGGTCATTGAGTAAGGAACTTCTTTACTCTCTTAAAATGAATTAGTCAAAAATAACTAATTATAAGTCATATTTGACTAATTGTCATAGTGAAAAAGCAGTCACTAATAATTAGTCAAATTCCACTGAATGAAATAGTCAAATTAGTAAATTTAAATTTAAAAAAAGTTTTGACCCAGCCTGGGATTGAACTCAGGTCTGTCACTTGACAAGTTTGTCAAGCTAACGTCTTAACGCATTTGGCTGTCAGCCGCTCTTATAAAAATTAATTTTATTTGTCAATAAATATGGTTAATAATATTTTAAAGTTTAATATATTATTTGTCTTGCTATTTTGAGCTAAACTTTTTGCATCTTTATTTGTTTTATGGGTCCTTTAACCATGGAGAGGTATATGCATTTAATTCAAATAATACTTTGTTGTTGGCCGTAAACGACTAAAGAAATTAGTTACTTTTAACTGTCAGAAATAGTCAAATATGGTGACTAATCTTAAATTAGTCAAACTTTAACTATTTACATAGTAAAAAATAACTATTTAAAAGTGAAAACGACTATTTTATTAGTAAAAAATGCTTTTACTAATTCAAATAGTAGAATTTTGACTATTTCATTTTTAGAGAGTACTCAATGCTTCGGTGGTGTTTGTTCTTTTGTATTTGTGTATCAGCTCGTGTGTGGTGTATATTTTAGGTAAGAAACTAGTTTATTACAATTGGTCATTTGCCCCTGTAAATTCAGTGGCGACATACTTTTTAACTATTCATATATACAAGAATATATTCTTATCTGTTGGTTACTTATAGATATCTCGAACAAATAATATGGATGAGCGGACTGAAGTAGCAGATTTATTAGGAACATGGAGTTTACCTGAATTGGTTCCAGTTTTTAAAGGTTAGGTATTATTATTGCACTCCTTTAATTACACTATTGTAGTTTTGGGGTCCGAAAAAAAAATCCAAAAATGTGAAAATGCCATTCCGACTGAAAATGGCCTCCTGAATCCAATGGTGCCCACCAAAAGTCTCCATCACGTCGGAATTTCGAGAATTTTTTTGTTTTGTTTTGTTACAGCTCAAGTCGCATTTTTGGTATAGGGCCTATACTATAGGCACTCACACTCAAAATTTATCGAATGCTTACCCCTGTTATAATGCAAGTATGTTACGTTGTAAGTACCTAAGAATCATTGTTAAGTTGTTAAACAAAGGCTTGCACTTCACGTAAACATCACGGTTTACTGAAGAAGTATAGTCAACTTTCATCTTAATGTACCTACCTATCTGTGTATATTTACCAAAGAATCGTTTTTGTTTTATTGTTAAAATATTTATAAATGTTTTCTTAGAGTAATTATTAATTTTTGTTATAATGTTTAAACCAAAATTTGGTGTTTTCAGTTATATTGTTATTTTTTAATTTATAATAAATATTTATAAATCGAACGGGCATGAATTTCCTTTCTCTATTTTTTATAATATTTACACAAAAAGTGATATATTTACTAAGCAGGTATGTACTGTGGAATAATACCCATTTGTTGTTGCTACTAATGCAAGCATTTAATATTAAATATAACTTAGTTACAGTACAAAACAAATTTATATTATATCAACTATTAAGATCTTTAAATGTACCTTTTTTCATGTAATTTCAATTAAAAAATAAATTCCTGCATGATACAATGTTTGTTGCGATAAATAGCAAGTGCAGTTGTTACAACTTAGACGCTGCTAAAATGACAGACTAATGTGATTGCATTAAATATCAATTATTTGTATGAAAAAAAAAACTAATTTCGATGCACTAAAACTTGTTGGTTGGAGCTACCAATATTGGCTGTTCCGACAACAAACTGTAAAAACAAATTTGTATTAGTTCCCACAACATATTTTTTTGTTGTGCCTATTTTCACTAATAAAATTGGTTCTGGGAACTAAATTTTCATTGCAAATACCAGGTCTTTTCTAA
Source organism: Brassicogethes aeneus (assembly GCA_921294245.1). Classification (NCBI taxonomy): domain Eukaryota; kingdom Metazoa; phylum Arthropoda; class Insecta; order Coleoptera; family Nitidulidae; genus Brassicogethes; species Brassicogethes aeneus. The sequence continues at coordinate 8,013,414 of OV121141.1, read as the reverse complement.
GAGTGTATACACTTCTACATTTTTCCGTTTGCTGTGCAAGAAACATCATGTCTACAACCCTCAAACATGTTTTTAGGTGCGAACTGTAACCAAGCCATAATGTTAGTCACAGATGGTGTTCAATATAATTTTAAAGAAATTTTCGAGAAATACAACTGGGGAAATCTACCTTTTATGAACGTAAGAGTTTTCACATATCTAATTGGTCGAGAAGTATCTGACGTCAGGGAGGTCAAGTGGATGGCTTGTGCAAATCAAGGTACATACAAAAATCCTATCGATTGCGCCATTATTATTTCATTGTTTTAGGGTACTACGTGCACCTCAGTACATACGCAGAAGTGCGGGAGGAGGTGCTACAATATATTCCAGTTATGGCAAGACCCATGGTACTAAATGCCAACCAAAAACCGAATCCAACGTGGAGTCCAGTCTATGCAGACGTAACGGACCCAAAGTTAACGAATTGGCTTTGGGTCAATCGTGAGAGAAACAAACAAAGAGAGAGATTTATGGCGTATAAAAAAGATAAAACCCTACTATCGTCAGTGGAACAAGACAAAAATTACGTACACCAACAAAAATTTGTAAGTTTATTTTAGATTCAAATCTGCAGATGTAGATATACATTAGGGTGTCCGTTAGTTACCAACTTGTTTTTTTTGTTCGCAGCGCCCCCTAAATTTTTAGTTTATGACCTAAAAAAAATTATAAAAAAAATATTCATTTTAAACCGTGCCACAAAGACGATACATTTCCATTTCCATAACATGGGGTTTCGGCAAGTTTTACTTTTATTTTTTTTTCTCTGGAGCAAATTAATATACAGCAATAAGTGAAACATATTTTATAGGAAATTGAACGCTGTACAAAAAAGCTCTCCCATGATTTTTCGATAAATTATTCAAGGTTAAAATTATAGTAATTTTTTCGATTTTTTTACTTTGACTGCAAAATTATCATTATTTTGATGAAAATAAATTGTTGATTTTTGAAAATATGTGATTTTATTGCATTATTAAAAAAGTGAAAATTATTGAAAAGAGATAATTGAAAATTATTGACAAGAGATTCCGATAAATTTAAAATTGTTTATTACATTAAAAGAATCTGGTACCAGTTTTACTCAAATTTAGAACGATTACTTTTTTTACATAATCTTTTATTTCTGTGAAATTTTACAAAATTTTATACGATTTTATAAAATATTATTACAATGAAAAATTTCAGCTGTAGCTAATGACGTAGAAATATTTTAACAATTAATTTTACTAAAAAATTAAATTTGTAGTAACGCATGCGCACTAAATTATGATTTATTACTTTGACCACAGAAGGCAGAAGTCGCAAAGTTGAAGTTCCAGTGCCATCGTCTGTGGCATCTTTTATATAATAGTATAGGTATTATGTATCAAGTTTTATAAACGCCATTTTAGTTACGAGTTTTATTAGGCACGAGCGAAGCTTATTAAAAGTCACAGCTTCTCAATGTAGAAGTAGATAATAGTATATTATGTATCAAGTTTTATAAACGGCATTTTATTTACGAGTTTTACTAGGCACGAGCGAAGCTTGCGAGCGAGTGTTTAATAAAAACGAGTGTCTAGAGAAGTTTATAAAACGAGTTGCATACTATACTTTATCTACGACGAACACAAAGACATTTGACATCTGTCAACTTTAAACAGATTTAACCCTACTTTTTTCTAATTTATAATAAAGCCAACTTCAGCCCGTGACTAAAATGCCCAAAACCTACTATTTCTAACTTCAACCCGTGACTAAAACGCCATAAAATCATAGCTTGTTAATGGAGGAGTAGATAAATACATTTAACGTATTTGAAAAGGATAATTGGTGTAGCGGAATTGTCTGCATCTCATACTCAACAACATATGCGTAACTACGAATTTTATTTTGTCGTAAAAATAATTGTTAAAAGAATTTCTACGTCATTAGCTGTACTGAAGGAAAAGTTTTTATTGTATAATATTTTATAAAATCGTATAAATTTTTTTAGAATTTAATAGAAATAAAAAGGTTATGTAAAAAAGTAAGCGTACTTAAATTGAGTAAAACTAGTACCAGATTCGTTTAATGTAATAAAAAAAAATTGAATTTATCGAAATCTCTTATCTTATCTCTTTTCAATATTTTTTATTTTTTCAATAAAACAATAAAATTACATATTTTCAAAAATAAACAATTCATTTTCATAAAGCTCGGGAGGAAAAAAATTAAATGTAAAACTTGCCGAAAATGTATCGTCTTTGTGGCACGGTTTGATATAAATATTTTTTTATAATTTTTTTTTGGTCATTAACTAAAAATTTAGGGGGCGCTGCGAACAAAAAAACCAAGTTGGTAAATAACGGACACCCTAATATACATGTAGATCATATTTTTATATTGGTTTTTTTTGCAGAAACAAGACAACTACGGGGAGTTACAAACTTATCATCTAATGACATCTGTTTCTCTTCCAGTATACGACAAAAAACCCAGACAAGTAAGTACTACCTTCTACAGGGTGTTTCCATGAAACTTTCATTGGAAACACTCTTAAAAAATGTTTACTTTTTAACATGTATAATTTATGTACCTCACATTATAACATAAGATGTTTTATAATATTTCTACAGAATATAACAGAAAAAATACAAATAAATGAAGCCCTATGGATTACTGTTACCAGAGAGGTAAAAAAGTAACAAAAAACAGTAAAATTGGTATCTACTTTTTACAAAATAGCATAGGGAGTCATATTTTGGTTTTTCAATTATTAAAATCGCATAAAGATGTCAAAACTACAAAAAACACAACTCAAAATTTGTGTAGTTTATTGAAGACTGCGATTTTAATGATTGTTAAAATAGAAACATAGACACTCCATAGACTTATTGGTGACATTTTAGTACAATATACATAATATAATTACTAAAAAGTGTTATTTAGGCAATAGATGTATTTAAATATTGTATTTTTTCTCTAGGCCAGCGTGTATAGAAATACTTGAATATTATATGTGTAGTAGTTTATGAACAATACAGCTTTTAAATAATATTACCGAAAATATTAATAGGTTTTAAACAACAATTTTAAAACATTAAAAATTATATCTGAGTACATATTATGTAGGTATTATATTTTTGTTAAAAAACCTATTGACATTTTATAGCATATAGCGTTTAGTCTTTTAGTTTAATAATTACTAAATATTATAACAAAATGGCTAGATTATGTTATTAGCTACAAAATAGTTTAAAATTAAAGTTAAAATAATTTATATTCTAGAATTTATGTAGTATTAACTTATATTTACTAGTACGTTTTTTTCATCAAAAATATTTTTTCTAAATTATATTTTTCCAGGAAAGAGTAGCAAATCTACTGGGTGTTGCTGGTACAGACGTCCCAATAGAATATATTAAAAGACTTATGATGTCATACAGAGTAAGTAAAAAACACGCCCCACTGGGAAAAGTAATATGTCTACAATGTTACTAAACGTAACATTCGTTACGTGTAATGTTACAAAAATATGGCAAAGATTCTGAAACTTTACAACAAAGTCTTATGTCCGGCTTAGCAACATTTCATTTAAAATGATACTTTAATTTGATTGCAATGTTACTAAACGTTACTTTTGTAACACTCATTTAATTAAACACTCGCTCGCAAGCTCGTTCGTCACTAAAATGACGTTTGTCAAACTTGATACATAATGTTAAGTCAAACATTGAGAAAATCTTATTTTTGTAATATTATAATTGTCCAAATAATTATACAGCCATTGTTTGCGCCTCGCCCCTGTAAAACCTTTATTTATTTTGCGATTTTAACCGGATTTGTTTTAAAGTTTAGATCATGATAAACTGTATTTTTAGAGAAAAACACCATATTTTTACAAAATACAAGGCCTACTATGTAGGCGTTTAACCGGATTTGTTTTAAAGTTTAGATCATGATAAACTGTATTTTTAGAGAAAAACACCATATTTTTACAAAATACAAGGCCTACTATGTCAGTTTTCGATTTTTTTTAAATCTTTGCACGGCACTGGATTCACCACCCCTTAAAAGAACCCTATACTAAATTTTATTATAATTTTTTAAGTATGAACGATTTTGCTACTAAATTACTATTTACAAAAATTTATTCTGTCAAGTTATCCGTGAAAAAACATTGAAATAAAATTAAAGTAATAGTAACATGGTATAAATATTTGTATGCTTAGTTTTAACCTTAAAACAACAATGAAACAAAAAATAGAGAATAATTATTCCAAAAATTCTCTACCATTAGATTTACCTCTACTAATCCACCATTTATTTTAATATATACACTTGTATTACACTATCCCGTAGTTCTTTTTTAAATCGCTAATATGAATTCTTAAAAAAAATTTCTAAAAAACTTACATAGTAGAACTTTTGCTCCAAAAATACAGTTTATTAAGATTTATACTTTAAAACAAATCCGGTTAAAATCGCACAATAAATAAAGATTTTACAGGGATGAGTCTCAAACAAATGTGTCACACTGCACATATATACATGTATATATATATCATTTTATAATAAATGTTACCAATGTAACAATGCAAAAACTTTTCATACGAATCTTACGATAAAGTTGCAAGTTTAAGGTTGAGGAAAATTATCATGTGTAACATTTTAAATCTAACATTATATGCAAGTAGCAAATAAAACATTTTATTTGGAAACTCTGCAAACATTGCAGCAATATTTTGTAAGGTTTCTTTTCCAGTGGGGTGAGCCTGAAAAACAAGTGAAAATTCTTTTGGACATTTCGTGTTTTGCTTTTATTTAATCGATAAGCATTATGTATGTTATTGTTTAGGTTTCCTTGAAAAGTGCAAACAATTTTATTTATTTGATTTATTAATATCATTTTTATCGGTATATGTCATAAAATCTAGTCACCTGTCATTTTGACACCTGCTTTTTTTACCTTTTTGGCAGGTGTTAAAAATGACGTGTTTAAAAGGATCTATGACAGAGTAACATTAAATGTTTTAAAGTTTTGTTTCACTTCAAAAAGTTAAAAAAGCGGACGATTTAAATATTTAATTTTAATTTTTTTTAGCTTGGTGTTAATGGTTATGCTTTTATAGTAACAAATAATGGTTACATTTTGACCCATCCAGATCTTAGACCAGTGGTAAGTACAGGGTGGTTTTGAACAAATTATATAAGAAACACATACATTTTTTAAAGGCATATTAAAGTAAATATTAATCTTTTCATACGAATACGTTGCAAACAAGTACCAGTACATTAAATTGGTAACCCTTGAAGAAATTTTTCTCGGAAAAAGTCAAAATAAGATTTTTTCGCTCTTGTGGGTAAGATCGGGTATTTTGTAATTTTTGGTCGGGAACTTTTATTGAAAAGTCCAATAAAAAGTAAATTTTTAGAAATGGCTCCAACTCCACGTCATATTTGCGAGTTTTAATATATTTTAGATCCACGATTAAAAAGTATTTGCAACCTGATGTTTTAGATGTCATAAACCATCAAAATTTGGCGCACACCGTGGATACAAACTTTAAATACCTATATCAAATTTGGATCCTTTTATGATATTTTTAAACAACTTGGTCTTGCTTTTAGTACCAAGGTATACTAAAACCAGCCTACAACAGAGTCGATGTAACAGAGGTTGAAGTGCTAGATGATGATAGTGAACCAAGAGAATTCAGTGATGAAATTAGGAAACTACGAAAACATATTGTCATGCATGATAGAGGAAATGCCACTCTAAGAATCAAGACACATATGGACGATATGGTATGTAAAATAATGTTAATTTTTTGTCACGTATATTGTGTTGTGTTTTATTTCAGAAAAGAATTTTAACTATAACCCGTCACTTCTACTACATGGGTATTAACGCTACTCCCTTCAGTTTAGTTATTGCCCTACCACACAAATATGGCTTTAACAGGGTGCAACACACAGTAGAAAATGACATCCACAGAATGCGTTCCAACGATAAATCCTTCACGCAATTTTTCACTGGGAATTGGACGATACATCCCGACTGGTGAGTTTCAAAAATAAATATATCCAAACAATAAACGTTCTTTTAGGCATTACTGTCGATACTTAAACGATCACTTTTTCGACTCTCGTGAAGAGGAATTCATACATTTTTTGAAAAAAATGGCCGAACCTGGCTGGAAGTGGACCGCAGAATGTAGTAAGCCGCATTTTTTGAAATTTTTAAAAACTATATTTTTGTTTTTATCAAGGTGAAAGAAAATTAATATGTGAAGTGGTCGGCGATGCCAAAATAACCTCATGGTTTAGCGAAAATATCACTACTACTTCTAAGGAGGATAACGCGTAAGTTATATGTTTTTTAATAATAATAATAATAGTTAATAATTAAACAAAAAATAGGTCTGGATTTTTTTTTATTTTATTTAACGATTATTTGTTTTATCGTATAACGAAATCCAGACTTATAATCCTGCATGTTTCCTTAATTTCCGTAATTTTATATGAGCACTTAAATTCGAAAATTATAAAAAATGTTAAAGTTAAATTATTTTTTTATTTCTATAAGTCTAATAGCAATGTTAATGAAGATTTTTCCAAGGTAAAGTATACAAAAAATATTTTTTTGTAAATAAATTTTATATTTATTATTATATAAAATTGTGCACCAAAAAATTACGCAAAATTTCTGTTACATATTATAAAATATTTTATCAATTTATTGATAATGACAACAAAGTCTAAATAAAAATAATATACTTATAATGCATTTTTTGGGGCACATAGGGTGTAATGCAACTCTAAAAACAAAAGTTTTCTGACTTGTAAGGCAACCTATATAAACTATACAAAAATGCATGATATAACTTTATAAAAAGTTAAGTAAATTTTATTTGGATTAGTTTTGTGTTTGTCAAAAATGGCGGATGCGCCGGGAAATTATTATAAAATTGGTACCTACTTTTTGGGTTTGTTTCGTATTTTATATTTATAATGCAGCCAGGATTTTAGAGCAGCGAGGATTAAAGAATTTGGAAAATTGTTTTTGTATATTATATTGTAATATTATATTAGTCCTATTTTTTTATTTAAGTTTTTATCTACGAGGTGTGTTCAGAAAATAACGGGAATTGTTAAATTTCGCGGGTTCGGAGGGTCCGGTTGTCATAAAATTTTCTTTATTATGTTGGTTTACATGCCCCCGAAGTATGATAAAAACTTTAGCTGTTTTCATTGTTTAATTTGTCTGTGGCAGCCGCTAAGGTTAGACGCTCGGCGATTTTCGTTCGTTAAAAGAAATGGATCAAAGAATTTGTATCCAATTTTGCTTAAAAAATGAAATTAATTCTGTGAAATGTTAACAAAGGCCTATAGTGAGTCTGCTATAAGTAAAACAAGAGTTTACAAGTGGTATAAGAGTTTCCCAGATGGCCGTGAAGACGTTGAAGATGACGAACGCCCCGAACGCACAAGCACATTAACAACCGATAAAATCATGGAAAAAGTGGAAGAAATGGTTATATACCATCAAAGAAGTCGCTGATGATGTTGGTATATCGATTGGCTCATCCCATGAAATTTTTTCAAATGTTTTGGGTATGAAACGCGTGACAGCAAAATTTGTTCCAAAATTGTTAAATTTTGAACAAAATTTTTGGCCAAAAACAATACTGTAATGATGCCCCAGCCTCCATATTCGCCAGACATGCCTCTGTCTGACTTTTTTCTATTCCAAAAAATAAAGAGAACCTTAAAGGGCCGTCGTTTTGAAAGCATAGATGACATTAAAAGCGCATCGCTGAAAGAACTAAAGGCTATCTCAAAGATCGAGTTTTAGAAGTGTTTCGTGGAAGAAGAGCTGGCACATGTGCATAATATCCAATGGGAACTATTTTGAAGGCGACAACATTAATGTAGACGAATAAATAAATATTTGTTTCAAAAAACGAAAATTCCCGATATTTTCTGAACACACCTCGTATTAAACAGATGAATACGCACAAGTTTTCTCTTCCTATTGCATATTTTCGGCATTATTTGGGTTTTACCTGTATAATAGTAACCATTATAACCGCCCCGCCTAGCAACGGGAATAATGAACTCATTATTCACGTTGTTAGGCATCAGTCATTGGCCGATTTCTATATTCACTGTGACTTGAACCAATTGGGTTTTAAATTGGGAAAAGTGAGGTTGAAGCTTTCTAACCAGAGTTATGTGAAAATTAATTTAATTTTCATTAAAAAAGAAGTAATGCATAATGAAAATTAAACTCATTACTCACTATTTTAATAATGTGTATTCAAACCTGAATGCATTGGAAAAATAATGCACTGTTTCTAACAGATGTCAGATTTTTTTATATATACGAGGGGCGACTATAATGATGAATAAAATCGGAAGAAAGTGAGGTTATAATATATTTTGTTAAAAATTAAATTTATTTAATTGGAGTAAAAAAAATACCATGCTTATATGTACTATTATTAAAGCAAAAAGTAAAAATAATATTTAGCATATAAAGTTATAAAGCAATGCTACAAAAGACCCAAAAATAAATTATATAAAATTAAATTTGAATTTTTTTTATGTGGCTTTAATTTTAACTTAACTTTGGTTCTTCTGTAGCTTTATTTTTTAACTTTATCAACTAAATATTATGTTTTACATTTTTGTTCAATAAAAGCTTGTTTTTTTATAAAAAATACGTTTATTTTATAAAAAATACACACAGTAAATATTGTTTATTAATTAATTTAAATTTTTAATGTATAATAATATGTTTTCGTCATAAAAAAATGTTTAAATGTATTTATTAATATACGATATTTTATCAAAAGGACTGAGCTTATAAAGAGGTTTGGAATAACTGTAGCATTCTTAGCTACACACAGTGGCCTAACAAGATGGCAAGATTTCCCGCAAAATATCGACACAACCGTACACGAACCGTAACTATACCCTAAATAAAGCTAAAACAATACCTAAAATACACATTTTTTTCAGAAATTTTCATATTCTACACAACAAAGCAATCGACGAAACTTGGTATAAACGAGCCGTTGAGCATCATTACACGGACCCGAGAAATTTCGTTTACTCAGTGCCATTCGATATAGGTAAAGTTATCCTTATATCACACAGGGTGTCCAAAATAACGTTAATATATTTCGGGGGGTAATTCTCCACGTAAAAATAAAAAAACTTTAATAAATCGTTTTTGCAGAAATAATTCACAAACATTTTTATTCAAAATAAATATCAATTTTTTTCTTTTTTACTGTACCTAGTATATAAGGATTATTACGTATAATTAACTATATTTCAATCAAAAAACATAAAGGTTTTTAATTTTTAAATGTGTTTTTAGATGTTCATAGAGCGCCAATTGCGGAAATAACCCAATAATTTTTTTATTGCAAAAAATATTAATTAAACGATGTCGTATTCCATAAATAATGGAATTGATTATGCTTTTATTTGAAATAAAAATCATTTCCATAGTTAAACCACAAGCCTTTTAATTGAAAAAAACAAAAAGCGTCGCTCTTAATGAAAAACCCTTCAGCAACTTTTTTTTGTACGTGTGGAATCACCACCCGAAATATATTAACGTTATTTTTGGACACCCTGTATAGTATATAGTAGGGTGTTTAAAAAAAAGATTTATTGTTTTTTTCTAATGGTGTTGAAAAATTAATATCGCTTGGGTGTTGCGACAACAAACCATTCCAAAGTTATAAGAATTCAAAATTAAAAAAATAAAAATTTTCGTGTTATTGAAATGGAAAAACAAAAAATGAATTGAGGCAAACCTTAATATTAATATTAAGGGCTCAAATAGGCGCCAACATTTTTGTTTTTTAATGCACTATTAATTTTTCAAAACCATTGAAAAAAAAATAATTTTTAATTTTTTTGAAACACCCTAATATATAATATAGTATTTTTTACGTGTTATAGACAGTTTTAATTGTTTTTAGGGGATGAAAATTTTACTCTGGTGACCGTCAGCCATGCTATTTTTAGAGAGGACAAGGATAAGTCTCATAAGGCACCAGCAGGAGTGGTTGGCTATCAGTTTTACCATTCGGCTCTTTATTCGCTATTTAAAAATATAACTTTTAGTGTAAGTAATCAAATTTTGTATTATGAAGGCGAACATTTTTTAATAAAAAAATAAACGTGTAGTAGTACGACCAGTGTTGCCAAGGGTTATTTTTTTTAGTACTAGATTTATAAAAACAAAAAATTAATATTTTTTAGTGTGCTCCAAATTTGACTTGCAAAAGAACCTGCGAAAGTGAAGAGTTGCACTGTCTAATGCTCGACGATAACGGCTATATCATCATAAGTGATAACCTAAAAGAAACTGGCTTATTTTTCGGAAATGTCAGACCTGATATTCTAGACCAACTAGTAGAAGAAGGAATCTACAAAATCACCACCATGTTCGACTATCAAGGATTATGTCCTGAAGGGCAAGACACAACAAATCCAGCTACAAAACTATTATCTGTAAGTATATACAGAAAGTCCCAACAGTATAGAGGGTGTTATGTAATTAATGTTATATATTAAAATACTGAATACCTTTTGACATAAGGAATAAAGGAAAAATATTTAAAAAAACATTTTTCCAAAGATGAAGAAAAAATATACATTAGAAGTTTTTTATATTTTTTGTGATACGCCACTGGTTACACACTTGTTTATCTCTGCACACCTGTATTTTGTGAGTACATAGATACCAACCACAGGTCTGTGATACCAACCAACAAAGTAGCTATGCGTTGCCAGATGTAAAAAATTGTTACTAAAAATTTTTCTTTCAAAAAACAAATAAAAACTCAATAAATACAAAAGTTTTATGCCCTTAAAGCTCTAATACCCTTCTGTATTTATTTACTGATCCAGCTATTAGCTTAAGCAATGATTAGAAAATTTAGTACCTTTGAAATTTGAAATCCATAACCACAAAATTAATTTTTTCATCAGTTTTTTTCTCTGTTTACTCAGATGAAATTGGGACCAGTTCACAGGTTAAACTTTAAACATTTAATTTGTGTAAATAAATCCAAAAGCACTTCCCTTAGTTAAGATATTTGCAATTTGAAAACATAACCTAAAATTTAAAAGAAATGCACTAGATTCTGTCATAAAAGTTGGCAGATTTTGTTTGAATTTACCTTCAGTACAAAAATGAAATAACCAACAATTAATAAAAACGCCAAATTGACAATTTGCATTGTTAATTTTGTCATTTTTGTAATTAAGCTAAATTTAAACAATGTTTGTCAACTTTTTTGAGAGATTTTGGAAAACTGTTGTTACCAACCATAACATAATAAATCCACCAGATTAACCTAAAGTTCCTAGTCGATCAGTGGCGTACTTTTTGGTAGGATAAAGGTTATTATAAATTATTTTTAGACTTTGGAATTTAGAAAAAAAAAGTTTCAGGTGCTTCTTTATAGACCCTAAGGAACAACCCATTTTAATATATAACATTAATTACATAACACCCAGTATTTTTCTAAACCACTTTTCTCTAACACAGCCTCTAAACATTTTGACACATTTTCTAACACACCTATGGAATGTACTGTACACAATGATTGCACCTACACTGACAATGGCCACCGAAGATTTGTACACCCTGTATCACGAACACTTACAAGAAAAAAACAAGTACATACCGTGCGATGAAAAATTCCACGGCTATAAGTTGGTAGCTAATTTTACCAATCAAGTCGTGAAGTTGTTTAGGTATTAATTTAAAATGTATTCTTTATAAAAAATTAATGTCATTATAATAAGGGTAAAAAAAATACATTAATTTTTTAGTTGAACCCTGTACATCACTAAATATAATCAACGACATTTTTAGTGATACTCTAATATACAAAATAAAGGACTCCAATCTTTTATTCGTACTTTTCGAAGATTATTACGATTATAACGTCACTAATAATATTTACATTAAATCTACAAACTTGGTCAAAATAGATTATAAAGAAAAATTAGAATGCCTCGTTTCAAAAAGGCAGTTTTTTAAAAGAAATTACGCGCAGTGTTATAATAGAGAAGAAACAAACGTTAGTATATTATGTCAGTAAAATTACCATCAGATCACTAAAATTTTATATTTTTAGGTTTCGGAAATACTATTGTGTCATAGTGACATAGCAAAAAGTAATTTTGCTGTCTTCATCACTAGTTTATTGATAGTGTTTTTATTGCAATATTAGGGTTTTTCACACAATTTAGCATTACTAGGTATACAACACACCATACTACACATTGTTTACAGTTTTATACCACTATTTTAAGGTATATATGCATTTTTAAAGTATTTTAGCGATTTTGCTTGTATATATAAGCTATTTTTGGATTTTAGTTGCTAGATATCACTAAGTTTGACAGATGGATCACTAAGTGACAACATTATCACTGTAGTGATCAAAATGATGAATCAAGTGATCAAAATTGTGATACTAAAAGTGTTATTACCAAGTATCATTATGATCACTAGAGATCACTAAATACAATTTTGATCACTAAACTCGAAAAAGCGCGATTGTACTCGTTTTCGTATGATTTTAGGCTTCTAAACTTGATTTTGCTATCAAAATTTATTTATTTTTTGATTTTCAATTTTTTTTTTGTTTTAGCCTATGTATCATGTATCCGCCGTTTTTAAATGGATTTTTACCACACTTATATACTGGACGAGAGCGGTCACCGGAAGCGAGTTGGAAACTATGGCGTATCCGGAAGTAAATAATGAGCAACCGGAGGAAGAGATCGTAACGGAACCTGAACGCGAGGGTGAGCCGGAAAAAGAGGAGACAATGGAAAATAGTCCTTCGTCGAGAAGCGATAAGGAGTTCGATCAAAGATTGTTGATAACGAAAACTAAACCTGAACCGTGCGATACCGAATTTTCTCTGTACAGTCTGGTTCACTATACTGAAAGGAATAACTCTAATAGTGGTTACAATAGGACCATGTCAAATTGTAGCAGGTAGGTTTATATTTTACAAAAAAAAACGCTTTTAAAATTTTAAATCGATATCTTTTTTCGTTCCAATGAAATTTCTAATGGACCACGAATGTGAAACACCCTGTATATAGATTTAAATATTTTTTATTTCGTTTTAGACCCTTCATAGTCCAAAAAGTGTCCAACAGCAACATGATTTTGCTGGTAATTAACAACTTGTGCAGGGAAAATACCGAGAGATCACAGAAAACAATGGCTAAACTGCCAGAGCCTCCTAAGGAAGTTGACTATAACATGTCACTGTCGTGTTATAGAGTCCAACATAACGACTTTCCAAGAAGACTATACATGAGCTGTATAAACAGAAGCTCTAATGTAAGTATCAAAAATTTCAAAGAAAAATTTTTGCATTACATTTTTTTTTCAGGAAAGCGAAATAAAACTTTGCGGAACAGGGACCAACATATCACCCAAACATTTCATCCCATTTTTACTTTCTTCATTTATACTAAAAGCGTACTTAATTTAAATTAAATCAAATAAAAAAACCTATAAAATCTTGTTTATCTGATTTGGAAATTGACACATTGAGGTTATGTTGTTAATTAAAGTTATTATTGTTGTCACACGTAGTTTTAAAAACAATTTGTCAAATTCCAAATAAAATAAAACCAAATGTATATAGTTAAAAACTACGTAAAAAACCTTAGATAGTTAACCATCTCAACTGTGATAAAGATATTGTAATTAAAAAAAGTAGCTTAAAATAATAAATTTACATCAATTTAAAGGTTCCATTCCATTCCTTGTTAAGAAATAACAAATTTAAACAAAAAATGTAAATAAATTTCGAAAATTAAGCGTTTTTTCTACCACTTGTAATGTTTTTATTTGCTATTGTATTATATAACATATTCTATATTATACAAGTTATGTAAAATTGTTGTTTTATTTAAAAAAAACCATCAGGAAACACTTGATGATTAAAAAAAGTGTGTATATGTCGCCATATCGCTGTTTTTTACTAGAGATGGGAATCGGAAAGTTTCCATTTTAAGGAAACTTTCCGTTTTGGAAAGTTTCCAATTGGGAATTTATTTTCATTTTGAAAGTTTGAAAGCTACCGGAAACCGGAAACTTTCCTTGTTTTTTTCATTTAAATGTCAATTGTTTAACCCTGCTGAAAAAAACTGATCGAAACTCGATCTTTTTTTATCATATTTGATCATGGTCCAGAAAATTCTCGATCCTTTTTTATCATATTTAATGAGGTTCTAGAAATTATCGATCCTTTTTTATCATTTTCGATCAGATTTCGCAGTCGATCCTATTTGATAATGAAAACACGATTGAGTTTTGATAACATATTATCGAAACTCGATCGTGTTTTCATGATCAAATATGATCGACTACTAGGTTCTTGAAATTCTCGATCCTTTTTTATCATTCTCGATCAGATTTCGAAGTCGATCCTATAGGATCGACTTCGAAATATATTTGATCATAAAAACACGATCGAGTTTCGATCCTTTTTCGAACATTTTTGATAAGGTTTTCGTGGTCAAAAAGGATCGTTTCGATCCTGTTTTCATGATCAAATAGGATCGAGTTTCGATCCTTTTTGATAACGAAAACAGGATCGAAACTCGATCCTTTTTCGATCATTTTCCATAATGTTTCCATAATTAATTCTAAAATAAAAGATACAATTTTCAAAACATGAAAACTTTATTGGGCACTTTCAAAAAGATCGGATGACAACGATGATGATGATGAAATTCGTAATTATAATTACATTTCCTTATTATAAGAAAAAGTAGTATTCTGTACTACTTTTCATGCGCTACCTTATGATGATTAATTAATGATACGAGGTATTGCGCCTAAGCCATCGATATATTTAAATTAAAAAAGTTCCAATAAAATAAAATCTTGACATACTTGTCTAGGGAAATCTAGGGATTTTTTTGTAAAAAATCTGGGGAAATAAAAAAATATCATCTGGCAACCCTGTCTGTAATGTGTCTATAATCTGTGCACGTGCTTGTCATGTTGGTAACCAACAGTTGGTTAGTGTTTTTTGTTATCGATTTTACGGTTTTACTGTGGGTTTTTCTTTACTATAATAATTAAAAATTCGATGAAAAGTACTGATTGCCATCAAACAAAAAAAACTTATGATTCCCGAGTTGCGGCAATTTTTTATGAATTTTGTTTTTTCGGCCCCTGAAAAGTAAGGTTATGTATACAAATTTTACTATGAATTTATTTGTTATAGGTAAATTTAAAGACAGCAAGATAGCAAGATGTCAATTAATTTAACCGCTGATGGACCATGTGCTTTTGTTAAATTTTGCGACACGGGGCATAAAAAAAGGGTGTTGCTGTCGGAAATTTCAAATTTCGATGCAAAAACTTTCTCTCGAAACAAGAAATACTTTATTGAACGTGAGGGAGCAACTGCGCAATGCGTTGTTTCTTTTTTTGCAAGTAAATAATTAATTTTTAGTCTTGTATATAGTTATACAGGGTGATTCAGTTTTAACCTACCAGGGAAAAATGTTCCTCCCATTATCCTGATTCAGAAAAATATCACACATAAGTTGACAAAGAAAAAACGTTTTTTCGTCATATCTTCTATGAAAATGATAAAAATTAATCATAATTTTGTATACATACCTTTCATATGAAAGCCCTATTTTTGAAAAATAAAATTGTTAAAATTTGATACAACATTGGCGTGCAATGGGGCCACATCAAAATATAAAGAAAAAAAGTACGCCACAATATATGAGCTAAAGCAAAACGAAAATACAAATCCAAAAAAAAAAAAAAATTTGAAAAATCGCCGAAGGAAAAAAGGTATGAATGAAAATTTGCAAGATTATTTTGACAATATTAAAATAGTAATATAAATATATTCCCTAAAGGGACACTTTTTTTGTTTTAGAAAAAGGATACAAATTTCATCACCATCGTCATCCGATATTTTTGAAAACGAAAATGTCCAATAAATTTTTCATGTTTTGTAAATTGTATCTTTTATTTTAGAATTAATAATGGAAACCTTATGAAAAATGATCGAAAAAGGATCGAGTTTCAATTCTGTTTTCGTGATCAAAAACGATATCGAACCTCGATCTTATTTAATCATAAAAACAGGATCGAAACTCGATCCTTTTTGATCACGAAAACAGGATCGAAACTCGATCCTTTTTCGATCATTTTTCATAAGGTTTCCATAATAAGTAAAAGTAGTACTACCTATATACAACTTTTCATACTCTTACCTTATGACAGTAGTCTGAAAAGAGAGACCCAAAAATGACTTATCCCCTTATTCCCCGAAACCACGGAATTATTGTTGTGAATATTATTTTATAAAATATATGACTGTTATTATTATAATTACGAATTTCATCATCATCGTCGTGGTCATCCGATTTTTTTGAAATACAAAGTGCCCAATAAAGTTCAAGTTTTGTAAATTGTATCTTTTATTTTAGAATTAATTATGGAAACCTTATGAAAAATGATCGAGTTTCGATCCTGTTTTCGTGATCAAAAAGGATCGAAACTCGATCCTATTTGATCCAGAAAACAGGATCGAAACTCGATCCTTTTTGATCACGAAAACAGGAGACAAAATCCTTATCAAAAATGATCGAAAAAGGATCGAGTTTCGATCCTGTTTTCGTGATCAAAAAGGATCGAGTTTCGATCCTGTTTTCGTGATCAAAAAGGATCGAAACTCGATCCTATTTGATCCAGAAAACAGGATCGAAACTCGATCCTTTTTGATCACGAAAACAGGAGACAAAATCCTTATCAAAAATGATCAAAAAGGATCGAGATTTAAACTCGATCCATTTTCGATCAGTTTTTTTCAGCAGGGAACCGCTGATTTTCGTTAAGGCCATGATACAAGACCAAAAAACTTTGAATAAGAATTTAATGTGTGTTAATTTAAAGCAGAAGAAGTATAAATAATGTAAGTTATGTTACATAACCTCAATGAAGCCGGATTATTCCGCATCATCACAAAAAACTTTTTTAAAAAAAGGTAAACAAAATAAAAACAATAAACAAAGTTAAAATCATTCTTACATTTTTGTTGTTTATTTATAGGCATAGCACAATGCCAATAAAAAAATCTAGTGTTTGGAATTATTTTTTACTTCACTTTTTACTTTTTAATATTCCTATATATTAGTTACTTTGTCCCTTTTAATTTTATTTTACGTAATATCTAGGATTTACTAGCAGTGAATTTCTAATAGTAAACATTTTATTTTTATTTTCTAGGTTTCAGTATATATATAGGTATACCTTAATAGGAATATTCCAAAGTAAAAGATACTAAAAATAGTATTGCAGTTACATTCTTATAAACATTTTTTTTATTTTTTTTCTTAATAAAATTTGACAAAAAGTTATAACACATTTTTGCAAATCCCTGGCATGAAAAATATTTTCGCAATAAAAAAATTTTTTTTGAAACTTTCGGAAAATTTCGGAAATTTTCGATGGAAAGTTTCCGGGAATTTTCGTCAAATGGGAATTTTCCCATCTCTATTTTTTACCTCCAACTCAGGGAAAGAATATACATAATTAGTAATTATTAATTACTATAAAAATATTCGCAGATTGGTATACCTACAATTTTATCTATATTTTAGTGTTGTGAAATTAATCAATTATAATTATAAAAAATAATTATTTGTGATCGAGTCGTAATAAATATTTTTTCTCGCTTATTTTTTCAAAATTTGCTAAATTTTATTACTGAATAGAAAAAAAAACCTTTTTTTATTATGAAGAAAATAAAAAAATTGGTTGCCATAGAAACAAACTAAAAAATATAACAACAAACTAAAAAACTTAAAACATGCTTGGTAATGAACCAAATAACTTTTATATTGAACAAGTTTGCAAATAACAAAGTTAAAGCCATTGATTCATAATTTTGTTCAATACTTGACAATACTATATATTCAATAGTTAGGTTAATTAGGTTAAATTATTCTTCTCGGACTTTTGCTTAGGGCCCCTAAACATGTAAATCCGGCCCTGTGCTATTGTATTATTGTATAATATGGGTATTCTATTATAGAATTTCTATATTAAAAAAGTTATGTAAAATAGTTGTTTTATTAGAAAATCATCATGCAGGAAACAATTCATGCAGGAAACAATTCATGATTGAAGAATGTTTGTATTTTGTCGCCATATCGCCCAAGCAAACACGGACATTCGCAAACTAAAATTAACACAAAAATACAATTAATTAAAGGAAAAATCGCATTTTATAAGACACGACGCCAAAATACTGATATTTTTCGATAGTTGTGCAACAATGGCTGCCAAAGTGACAAAAACGCATCGCATGCGCTGTTGCTGTCAAAGATAAGTCGAATAATTTCAAAAATTGTTCAAATAAGTTTAAACTTAAAACGGAATTTTTAGTATTTATTATACATTTTATGGTTTAATAATTGTAAAATCGTTGATTTTACCACATTCTAAACATACCAGTAGTAAGAAGAACTACGTGTAAACGGGTCATGATAAAAAAGTGGTGTATTTACCTTTTAAGTCCTTTTCGTGACGCTTAATCGCTGTTATTTTAAATCTAGAAGCTACGGCCACTTTCGCACAAAAATAATACAGCGAAACACAAAGGAATAAAAAGTATTCGCGTTTTTAAAAAACGACGCTTAAAACACGGCAAGGTTAACAATAATGGTTGCCAAAGTGACAAAAAAGCATCGACTTGCACATGCGCGGTGTGATCATGTCGAAGATAACACGATTTTAGAGTAAAAAACACAATTTAATAGAAATATTCATTATTTATTAACAAAAATTAATTAGAATACAATTTAATAGTGCTATCAGCGCCCGAAGTAAACACCCAGGGTTGTAGGGGGTGGAAATGGACCCCGAAAATACCAAAATCGTTGAATGAATCGTGATCTTGGAGCCGTTTTAGAGGTACTATCAAAGGATTTTGGAGTAAATCGCTGAAAAAATAAAATACACATTATTATTGTTGGTTTTTAATGTTTTGATGTTTTTGCGAAATAGTTATTTATGTCATTAGGTTAAGAAGTAAGGCTTTTTGTGCTAAGCTCAAGGTTTGAAGGCCGACGCGTAGCGGAGGCCTACAATTGAGCGAAGCACAAAAAGGCACTTCTTGGCCGAATGGCATACAACATTTTATCTTCAAAGCACTTTATATAGGTCAATTTAATTCAACATCAAAGCGGCCTAACCTCACTTTTTTAGAATCTCATTTATTTATTAGCTAAAGATTACATTAAATGTACAATAATTATTATTGCTTTTAGAAGCAGTAATACCTAGTTTGACAATACCTAGCTACATGATTTAAGTAGAAATGGATTTTTGCTATTACATTGAATTCAATTAATTGTTTAATACATAGGTAGGTATCTAATTTCAATTTGTTTGGATTTTTATTTAAAAAATAGGTAGTTTGGAATGTTTAAGCTGTGTTTACACATTTTATTTCACTGAAAACTTAAAGCAAATTAAAACTAAGATAATTTAAATTGTAGAAAAAGAATCGTGCGTTTTCTTGGTTGCCTAACCTCACTTTTTGTTTTATTATTCATATTTAATTTTACAATAATTTAATGAAAAATATTAAACATTAACAATAAAACAAACAAATTAGTGCTTATTATAAATAAATTAAACCAGTTTAGTACGTTAATTTCTTAGAAAAGGATTAATTAGTCAAAACAATACCCCTAGCGAGAAAAAACTAATTACTTGCCTCATAAAATTTTTTATTGGCCTAGGCCATAACAAGGTATTTCTTTATCGAATGTTGACAACAATAAAGTTTAAATTATAGACCGCGTGGAGATAAAAATACTCACTTATAGACCATTCCATGTGATATAATAAGACTCCTATCGTCGGAGCCAGATGCAAACAAAGGATATCTCTTATGAAAAGCTACGCCACGAACTGCTGTACCATGAAGTCTCAAAGTTTGGTATGGCTTTGTACTTAAGTCCAAATCGAACCAAAGCATTTTTCTGTCGTAAGTTCCTACAAGTAAATTATCCCCCAACGGGTGGATCGCCATCGTTGATATCCATTTGGAGTTGGTCATCAGTTTTTTTATTAGGTTTTGCTTTACCAGATCGTAGATTCTGATGTGACGCTGCGTTGCAACAAACAGGCATGGTTTTGTGGGATGGAATAGCACGCATTGTATCAAGCCTAAAACAATTTTTTTATTAAATATTTGGCAAAAAATATAAAGTATTTTTCCAAAAACAGAACCCGACAATACAATTTTTAATAAGTTTCCTTAGTTCTTTCCACATTTCTAAATTTTATATATAGACGTTTCTGAAAAAGGTAAAAGTTCTTAATGCCAGGCATATCATCAATCAGCATATGAAACACAGCTTTGCCAATTTGTTAATGCCTTGTTTATTTTGTTTATAATGGAAACAAAATAAACAAGGCATTAACAAATTGTACCTTTTAAAAAAAACCTCTATAGAAAATACGAGGTGTGTTCAGAAAATAACGGGAATTGTTAAATTTTGCGGGTTCGGAGGGTCCGGTTGTCATAAAATTTTCTTTATTATGTGGGTATACATGCCCCCGAAGTATGATAAAAACTTTAGCTGTTTCCATTGTTTACTTTGTCTGTGGCAGCCGCTAAGGTTAGACGTGTTTTATGAGCTCGGCGATTTTCGTTCGTTAAAAGATAGGATCAAAGAATTTGTATCCAATTTTGCTTAAAAAATGAAATAAATTCTGTGAAATGTTAAAAAGGAATAAAGTGAGTCTGCTATAAGTAAAACAAGAGTTTACAGGTGGTATAAGAGTTTCCAAGATGGCCGTGAAGACGTTGAAGATGACGAACGCCCTGAACGCACAAACAACCGATAAAAACATGAAAAAAGTGGAAGAAATGGTTATAAACCATCAGAGAAGTCGCGGCTCATCCCATAAAATTTTTTCGAATGTTTTGGGTATGAAACGCGTGGCAGCTAAATTTGTTCTAAAATTGTTAAATTTTGAACAAAATTTTTGGCCAAAAACAATACTGTAATGATGCCCCACCCTCCATATTCGCCAGACATGCCTCTGTCTGACTTTTTCCTATTCCCAAAAATATAGAGGTGTCAAGTTTTACAAAATTCATAAAAATGACTATATCTCAAAAACTAACGATTTTTTACTAAGGTCATATTTTGATTTTCTGCTTAGTCATGAGTTGGTCTATCAGTCCTCCAAAGGATATCGTTGACTTTTGGGACACTCTGTATACATACATATATGTATACAGTAAAAATTATACTTCTATCCAAAAATTCTCAAATTTTCAAAAGATTTTAAAAGTTATTGAAAGAATTAAAATAAATAAAATTGTTGTCAATAAATGAAAAAATAAAAAAACGTCAAAAATCAATGGAAAAAATAAAAAAAAATAAAAATTTGCAAAAAAAATTAAGAATGTTAAATGTTAAAAAAGAGCTTGAAAAGTATTCCTTAAAGTCATGAATGAAAAATACAAGTGAAATAAAAGACAAAATAAAAATGAAAAATTTGCAAAAAAAATTAAGAATTTTAAACGTTAAAAAATAGCTTGAATAAAAAAATCCTTGCAATATTCATTAAAAAATATATTTTAGTTTTATAATTGTATATATAGCAGCACATTCTGAATTTTTAAAGATTTTAAAAGTATCCCTCATTTAAAAAAGAAGGAAAACCAGTGAAATAAATCAAATTTTTGGCAATAAAGGACGAAAAAAAAATCTAAAACCAATAAAAAAATAAAAAAATGTCAAAAAAAAATTAGAATTTTAAATTAAATAAAAAAGCTTAAATAAAACAATTTTTGCAATATTCATTAAAAAATATATGTATTATAGTTTTAGAATGAATTTTTAGTCATTTAGAAGTCATTTAAAAAATAAAAAAAAACAAGTAAATTAGGGTTTTAAAATTTCCGGAAAATTTTGGCCGGTCGAAAAAAACGAAAAAATTGAGAAATTTTCAGCAAAATTGACTTTTGCATTTTATTCAAACTGCAAAAGTCAATTTTCCTTAAAATTTCCAAATTTTTACGGAGAATAAAGTAATTTCCGACGCTGATTAAAATCACAATCCATATTATGATTATAATAATTAGTTTTATATTTTTCTGTAATAAAGGATATTCTTTTTTAAATTAAAATATTCGGGGCATTCCACGTTACTCGGTAATTTTTGTCCCGCCCGTCACAATTGAAAATTGTAAGTAAAAACCACAAGTTATAAAATTAATATTTTATAATATTATTTTTATTGTGCTTATAACTTATTAAAAGCATAATAAAACAATATTTTTAAATAAATTTTATAACGTGTAGTTTTTACTCACAATTTTAAATTGTGACGGGCGGGACAAAAATCCCCGAGTAACGTGGAATGACCCATTGTTAAGTTGTTGATTGGTACATTTTCAAAAATGTATATTTTCAAAAAAAAAAAATTTTTGCCAAAAAAGACAATTTTTTCAAGATTTGCAAAAAAAGAAAAAAACAAGTAAAATAAATCAAATTGTTGGCAATAAATGACGAAATAAAAAAATGTCGAAAACCGATAGAATAGACTGTAATATGTTAAAAAAAACTTTAATCCAAAAAAATTCAATAAAAAATGGCATGTCACAACCCAAAAACATAACCAACAAAAAAATACACTTGAACTCACCCTTGGCCTTGGCGAACGGCAACTGACTCCTCCGCCTGGAAACCTGGCTGATCAGCACCGACCTGTTGGCGCCGTCCGGCATCACCGTAGCGAAATAATCGCCCTTGCCGTGCCAGGTAACCTGCGTGACCTCCTTGAAGTGCTTCAGATGAAGCCTGACGCCTCTCTCGTAGAGCTCTTGCGTCGGCTCCAACCACTGAACGCAGGTTCTGATGCGCTCCGGGATTATGTGGTCGGACTTCGGCACTTCCGAGAGAACCGCGTCGGTTTTCTGCGAGATCAGAGTGTCGCCCACGTGGGGGTTTATCAGGTAGACGTCGTTATCGGAGGCGACGAGAACCAGGGACAGGGCCTGGTTGGGGCACCACTCCACAGATCTAACAACGCCCTCTATCTAGAGATATAAAAAAACGGTTTTTTTTCAGATGTAAAAAAACTAGAAAAAAACGGTTTTTATTGTTTTTTTTTCAAAATGAAATTATGAGTAAAATATGTGATTCATTTCCGCAAAGTTTTTGTTTTTTTTCGGTGCTCAAGCAAAATATTAATCTGCATATAGGAAAAAACATTCTCATCAAGTTTGAGGTCTTAATATT
The DNA here is from genome assembly GCA_921294245.1 of Brassicogethes aeneus. Classification (NCBI taxonomy): domain Eukaryota; kingdom Metazoa; phylum Arthropoda; class Insecta; order Coleoptera; family Nitidulidae; genus Brassicogethes; species Brassicogethes aeneus. Next base: position 7,990,032 of record OV121141.1, on the reverse strand, counting down.
AATTTTAAGCACTTACTATTTAAATTTAAAGTTTTACCGTTTAAAATGCATGTAAAAATATATATATATATTTTTTCAAATTTCTAATGCCCACCTTTGACAATATTGCAAATCGGTTTAATACCCCTTATAGGGAATTTCACGCTCTTTAAAATTGCTTTTGAGTTTTTTTTGTAACTCGCTTTGGTTCACCAGTAGGAGTCGTCAAAGGACAGTTTTTGAAAAAAATCGTCTTTTTTTATTTTTTCGAGCAAATCGCCAAAAGTAGTGAGAAAAAAGGGCTGATTCATAAAAAACAAGTTATCCAACCAATATTTAATGAATTTACTGCCATTTTTATAACTGAAAACGTAAGAAATTGATAAATACCAACCCATAATGTTGTTTAGATTGATTTTTTCTATTTATATTTCCCTACACTAAGAACTTTTTTAAATTATTATGATTTCTCACTCATAATGAATATGAAAACAACACATAAATTCATAAAAAAACAACAAAACTTTAATCGGAATATACAGAAGGTTATGTAACATATTTCAAATTTCGCTTCAAAATTTAAATAATCTTCATTTATATTTTTTTGCTATATGACAGAAATGTTGAAAAATTGCAAAATCCACGTTACAATTTTCTTATTGTTTTTTTATGAATTTATCTGTTGTTTTCATATTCATTATAAGTGAGAAATCAATAATTTTAAAAAACTTCTTAGAGTAGAGAAATATAATGATAATAAATAGAAAAAATCAATCTAAATAACATTATGAGTTGGTAATTATCAATTTCTTACGCTTTCAGTTATAAAAATGGCTGTAAATTCATTAAATATTGGTTGGATAACCTTTTTTTATGATTCAGCCCCTTTTTTCTCCCTACTTTTTGCGGTTTGTTAGAAAAAAATTTAAAAAAAAAAACGATTTTTTTCAAAAACTGTCCTTTGACGACTCCTACTGGTGAACCAATGCAAGTTACAAAAAAAAACTCAAAAGCAATTTTAAAGAGCGTGAAATTCCCCATAAGGTGTATTAAACCGATTTGCAATATTGTCAAAGGTGGGTAAGCATTAGAAATTTGAAAAAAAAAAATATATTTTTTACATGCATTTTAAACGGTAAAACTTTAAATTTAGTAAGTACTTAAAATTTATATTAAGAGCTCAAACTTGTTGAGAATTTTTTTTTCTAAATGCAGATTAATATTTTGCTTGAGCACCGAAGAAAACAAAAACTTTGCAGAAATGAATCACCCTAATATATATTAATAATAAAGTGAAATGTAGAATATATTAAATTTTTCATTATTGAAAATTTTGACCGAGTCTAAAAAATCTGATTTCTTATTATTTGGTAGTTTCCACATTGGAAACCAGTAGCAATGTAAAACTTCTACACCAATACAAAAAATTAAAGGATAAAAAAAATTGTTTTGCGATTCTTCGGATAGATGTATCTTGTTAAAAATGGTCGTATTGGAGCCGTAAAAAAAGCAATTTGAAGCTTGAAGTTTCTAGTTTTGAGATTTTTAGATGAAAAATGCTCAATCCTAACAAATACCGTAATAAAAAAAACTTAAAAACTGACTTAACCACCAATGAATAAATGTTCTACAAGAATTTGGTATTGTTTTTTTGAAAAAAAAATTCCATTCTCTACATGAATTTGAAAAATCATGAAAAAAGTGCTTTTGGAAGCTTTTTGAAAAATCAAGCGCTGATTATACAGGGTGTTATGTAATTAATGTTATATATTAAAATGGGTTGTTCCTTAGGGTCCATAAAGAAGCACCTGAAACTTTTTTTTTCTAAATTCCAAAGTCTAAAAATAATTTATAATAACCTTTATCCTACCAAAAAGTACGCCACTGATCGACTAGGAACTTTAGGTTAATCTGGTGGATTTATTATGTTATGGTTGGTAACAGTGTTTCCAAAATCTCTCAAAAAAGTTGACAAACATTGTTTAAATTTAGCTTAATTACAAAAATGATAAAATTTACAATGCAAATTGTCAATTTGACGTTTTTATTAATTGTTGGTTATTTCATTTTTGTACTGAAGGTAAATTCAAACAAAATCTGCCAACTTTTATGACAGAATCTAGTGCATTTCTTTTAAATTTTAGGTTATGTTTTCAAATTGTAAATATCTTAACTAAGAGAAGTGCTTTTGGATTTATTTACACAAATTAAATGTTTAAAGTTTAACCTGTGAACTGGTCCCAATTTCATCTGAGTAAACAGAGAAAAAAACTAATGAAAAAATTAATTTTGTGGTTATGGATTTCAAATTTCAAAGGTACTAAATTTTCTAATCATTGCTTAAGCTAATAGCTGGATCAGTAAATAAATACAGAAGGGTATTAGAGCTTTAAGGGCATAAAACTTTTGTATTTATTGAGTTTTTATTTATTTTTTGCAAGAAAAATTTTTAGTAACAATTTTTTACATCTGGCAACACATAGCTACTTTGTTGGTTGGTATCTATGTACTCACAAAATACAGGTGTGCAGAGATAAACAAGTGTGTAACCAGGGGCGTATCACAAAAAATATAAAAAACTTTTAATGCATATTTTTTCTTTATCTTTGGAAAAATGCTTTTTAAAATATTTTTCCTTTATTCCTTATGTCAAAAGGTATTCAGTATTTTAATATATAACATTAATTACATAACACCCTGTATATTAATAATAAAGTGAAATGTAGAATATATTAAATTTTTCATTATTGAAAATTTTGACCGAGACTAAAAAATCTGATTTCTTATTATTTGGTAGTTTCCACATTGGAAACCAGTAGCAATGTAAAATTTCTACACCAATACAAAAAATTAAAGGATAAAAAAAATTGTTTTGCGATTCTTCGGATAGATGTATCTTTGTTAAAAATGGTCGTATTGCAGCCGTAAAAAAAGCAATTTGAAGCTTGAAGTTTCTAGTTTTGAGATTTTTAGATGAAAAATGCTCAATCCTAACAAATGCCGTAATAAAAAAAATCGATTTTTTTTTTGGCTTTCTGGTCCACGGAATGTTCTGACTTAACCACCAATGAATAAATGTTCTACAAGAATTTGGTATTGTTTTTTTGAAAAAAAAATTCCATTCTCTACATGAATTTAAAAAATCATGAAAAAAGTGCTTTTGGAAGCTTTTTGAAAAATCAAGCACTGATTATACAGGGTGTTATGTAATTAATGTTATATATTAAAATAGGTTGTTCCTTAGGGTCCATAAAGAAGCACCTGAAACTTTTTTTTTTAAATTCAAAAGTCTAAAAATAATTTATAATAACCTTTATCCTACCAAAAAGTACGCCACTGATCGACTAGGAACTTTAGGTTAATCTGGTGGATTTATTATGTTATGGTTGGTAACAGTGTTTCCAAAATCTCTCAAAAAAGTTGACAAACATTGTTTAAATTTAGCTTAATTACAAAAATTACAAAATTAACAATGCAAATTGTCAATTTGGCGTTTTTATTAATTGTTGGTTATTTCATTTTTGTACTGAAGGTAAATTCAAACAAAATCTGCCAACTTTTATGACAGAATCTAGTGCATTTCTTTTAAATTTTAGGTTATGTTTTCAAATTGTAAATATCTTAATTAAGGGAAGTGCTTTTGGATTTATTTACACAAATTAAATGTTTAAAGTTTAACCTGTGAACTGGTCCCAATTTCATCTGAGTAAACAGAGAAAAAAACTAACGAAAAAATTAATTTTGTGGTTATGGATTTCAAATTTCAAAGGTACTAAATTTTCTAATCATTGCTTAAGCTAATAGCTGGATCAGTAAATAAATACAGAAGGGTATTAGAGCTTTAAGGGCATAAAACTTTTGTATTTATTGAGTTTTTATTTATTTTTTGCAAGAAAAATTTTTAGTAACAATTTTTTACATCTGGCAACGCATAGCTACTTTGTTGGTTGGTATCTATGTACTCACAAAATACAGGTGTGCAGAGATAAACAAGTGTGTAACCAGGGGCGTATCACAAAAAATATAAAAAACTTTTAATGCATATTTTTTCTTTATCTTTGGAAAAATGTTTTTTTAAATATTTTTCCTTTATTCCTTTTGTCAAAAGGTATTCAGTATTTTAATATATAACATTGATTACATAACACCCTGTATATATTAATAATAAAGTGAAATGTAGAATATATTAAATTTTTCATTATTGAAAATCTTGACCGAGACTAAAAAATCTGATTTCTTATTATTTGGTAGTTTCCACATTGGAAACCAGTAGCAATGTAAAACTTCTACACCAATACAAAAAATTAAAGGATAAAAAAAATTGTTTTGCGATTCTTCGGATAGATGTATCTTTCTTAAAAATGATCGTATTGGAGCCGTAAAAAAAGCAATTTGAAGCTTGAAGTTTCTAGTTTTGAGATTTGAGACAAATACCGTAATAAAAAAAATCGATTTTTTTTTGGCTTTCTGGTCCACGGAATGTTCTGACTTAACCACCAATGAATAAATGTTCTACAAGAATTTGGTATTGTTTTTTTGAAAAAACAATGAATTTGAAAAATCATGAAAAAAGTGCTTTTGGAAGCTTTTTAAAAAATCAAGCGCTGATTATATGTAGTTACTTTTTTTAGGACCAAAATGAAAACAAGCGCGGCCCTTATTGGTCAATTCGGTGGTGGTGGCGCGTGCATAGCGCGAGACTGTATTTATATTTACTAATTGTCATTTAGTGGCTAATTTTAGTCCATGAAACCTAAAAAAATTAGGCAAATGGGACTAATCTTGAAAAAAACCTAAAATGTCAAAAAAAACCATTTGAAGAAAAACAATAAAAAAAACCTGAAAAAAACAACAAAAAATGGACCGTTTTTTTTTTCAAGTCGCATCTCTACCTCTAGACCAGGGTCGATAATTTTTGAAACAAAAAAAAAATAACAGTAGTAAGGGTAAAAAATGGTTTATCTCGATTTCCGGCAAAACTACAAGTCCTATGGAAAAAAGTTAAATGGGAAAGTTGTAGGTAATAAAAGGATCTACAACTTTTGTAATTACAATTTTTTTACATAACCTCAAAATTTATGTGAAAAATTCAAAAAACCAAGTTTTTGGTTTTTTATTTTTATCTTTTTCAAAAAAAAATTTTTTCCACGAAATTTCGTGAAAACTTACCTTTTTATGTCCCAAATACACTGTAATTTATTTGATTTGAAATATTTATTATTTCGCCTTATTTTGACTTAATATCAAAAAAGCACCCTAATTTTCAATCGAAAATTCTCGCGTCAAAATATCAGCTTTTTTCAAAAAGTCGGTGTGCTTTTTGTTTGTTGAAATCTCTACTTTCTGATGGTGTAAAATATACATTACTATGGTAAATGTTCTCAGAAAATGCAAAAAATATTATAATGAATAACGAAAAAAACTCGAATTCGAAAATTTATTTTAATCATTATGTAGAATTTCATCAAAAAAATGTGATTGTTGCAATTTTTTTTAGTTAAAAAGTTTATTTATTAAATTCTAATAACATTTATGTCAGAAAATCTCATAAAATATAAAAATACATGTAAATCATACTATTGAATTTAGATACTTCATTCTGATTACGTTATTCATTATAATATTTTTTTTATTTTCTGAGAACATTTACCATAGTAATGTATATTTTTTTTTACACCATCAGAAAGTAGAGAGTTCATCGAACAAAAAGCACACCGACTTTTTGAAAAAAAGCTGATATTTTGACGCGAGAATTTTCGATTGATATTAAGTCAAAATAAGGCGAAATAATAAATATTTCAAATCAAATAAATTACAGTGTATTTGGGACATAAAAAGGTAAGTTTTCACCAAATTTCGTGGAAAAAAATTTTTTTTTGAAAAAGATATAAATAAAAAACCAAAAACTTGGTTTTTTGAATTTTTCACATAAATTTTGAGGTTTTGTGAAAAAATTGTAAATACAAAAGTTGTAGATCTTTTTATTACCTACAACTTTGACATTTAACTTTTTTCCATAGGACTTGTAGTTTTGCCGTTTTACCATTTTTAAAGGCTTCTGCACTGGTCTACTCTACCTTGATAGTTTTCAAACACCTCGCGGTGTTGACCTCCCATATTTTGACGGTACCGTCGTCGGAACCGCTGAGCAGGTACTGACCGGTTTTTTCGGTGCTTATGCACCGCACCATGTCCGTGTGGCCCTTGTACTCCAGAGACATGACCGTGGGGAAGGGCTGCAAGTCTCTAGGGCTCGGCAACTTCGGCACCAAAGACTCGGGCTCGATGTTCAGCTTCATTTTGATCGCCCTGGGGCACAGGTAGAGGTCCAGGCACCGCAGGAAGCGCTCCTTTATGAAGCGGGGGTAGGCGGGCACTTTGCGGAGGCTGTCGATTTTTTGGGGGATGAAGTGCAGCTTGCGCTTCCACGGCGCGTTTTTCAGTTTGTTCCACAGCTTGAGTTCTTTCGCGTCGAAGAGGTATTCCGGCGGCGGGTTGTAGCTTTCCGCGTGGCCCGGTAGAAGGCGCTTCGGTGCTGGAATGAGAGAGGCGTTTTTAGGTGCGTCAGCGATGTGGATAAGTTATGTACTTAAATATTGTGCAAAATCTAGGGCATTAAATCAGAGAGGTGTTGCCAGCGCTGCCAGATTTGGGGTTTATATCCAAAAACTTTGGGGTATTAGGTTTTTTTTTCGGAAATTACAGAAACTTTATTATGTTTATGTGGAGTATCTAGTAAAATTTTAATAACACTATAAATTATAATTATTATAGTTTTATTTGGTTTTATTACTAGAGGATTATTTGGCTGCAAGTTCTTCATAAAAAATCCCGAAGGGGTATTTTGGTTTCCGAAATTAGGCAACCAAGATGAAACAGTGTTTTTTTCGTAAGAAGTTGGCAGAACTTTCTGTGTTTAAGAAAATATTTTTATAATAGTAAATAAAGGCGTATTCAAGCTTTATGAGGCGCCATATGTTCCATAATTATTTCATTCGATATATAAAATGTTTTGCAGAAAAAACAATATATAAGTAAAATTTACTACAATTTTGCATATATAGACTGCGCGTAAAAAAATTCTAATTCCAAAACGCCTTTACCAATCTCTATGAAATTTTGTATAAAAATACTTATATCTCAGTTTACGTGTTCGGGGGTTTTTCGAGAAAATATTTTTAAAGCCCTTTTATTTAATAATAAAAAAAACCTTTGAAAAATCACTTTTAGGGAAATTTTTTTTAACTGAATAAAAAATATGCTTTTAAAGACCGTATTTTTGTTAGTATACCCTGAAAATTTTGTACAAATCAAACGAACAGTAACGAAGTCGGTAAAAATTACGCCTTTTTGATTATTTTGCTGAAAAGTGGTCATTTTTTACGACTTTAAGCTGTATTTTCCTTACTGTTCGTTTAATTTGTACAACATTTTCAGAGTATACATATAAGTATACATACTTACAAAAATATTTATTTAAAAAAAATTCCCTATAAAAGTTTTTTTTCGAGCGTTTTTTTATCATTAAATAAAAGGGCTGTGAGGATATTTTTTCGAAAAACCCTTGAACACGTAAACTGAAATATAAGTTAAAGTATTTTTAACAAAAATTTTATAAAGATTGGTAAAGGCGGTTTAGGGTTAGAATTTTTTTACTTATTATGCGTTAATTTTGACCCGCAGTGTATATTTCGAAATAAAGTTTTATATAAGTTGATACGATATAAGTCGCTACCTGTTCATGATTTTTGTGTTGCATTAATAAAGTATTCGAATTGAAAAAATCATCTTTTGCACACTATTTTTTAGATAACGGCGGTTGATTTATAAATTATACGGCGGTTCATCGATATTACTAATGATAGATAGGTATTTAAAGTAATTATACATACAAAAACAAAATTTATAAACATCGCTAGGGGACTTTTCAGACCAAAAAAAATTTATATCGAACTTTGCACGGTGCTAAATTCAATAGGTATATATATTTTTTCAAATCGTATCAAAATTTATATTTTGAAATATAAATATGCAAAAATGTAGTAAATTTTACTTTGCAAAACAAAATGTCCGTCAGACAGTGGCTGCTGGTGCATTTTGGGTACACTGACATCTCAGTTATTAGACATGGGACCCATACCAAATTTATATGAGTTTATAATGACATTATATAGAAAAGTTCTGCGCAAGCAGAATTTAAATTGAAGTTTGCGAAAAATTTGGGGGAGCAGGAGGCTGGGGGTGCACACTAAAAAACTAACTTTTCTTCGCAAACTTCATAAACAAACTATATACTATAAATGCATTTAAGACAAAAAACATGAAAATTTAAAAATTGTTTTTGCACAAGAAAATCGACCTAAGCGATTTATAAATAGGTCTGAGGGGAAAGTAAAAATAAAATACCATTCTGGTCCTATTTTTCTACTGCTATTGCATATTATTTACATTATTTGGGATTTTTTATAACAGTAACCAATTACGAAATTGATAAAAAAAACTTAAAAAAGTATTAAAATATGGCTTGGACTGTCAAATTGACATCAGAGACCAAATTTTAGTATTGCGCATGCAATTTTGGTATTGCGCATGTCCATTTGACAGTCCAAATGCTCGGTAGGAACAAATAAAATATTGAAATTTTTTTTTTTAAGATTTTTAAAGATAGGTATTTCAAAAAAAGTTTAAGAACAGTTCAAATATTTAAATATATCAACTTTCGCAAATAATAACATCGTATCTCATTTGTTGTCAAAAATTAGTTATGATAATTTTCCTTTATAGAAATCTTTTTCAATCAAACTGGGTAATTTTTTTTTTAGAAATTCGTCCAAAAATGTGTTAATTCAAAAAGATTACACTTTTATACATAGGGAAATGATCTTAACTAATTTTTGCCAAAAATCGAGTTACAATGACAATATTGTAACACTATTCCACTATTATAAAACATACTTCTAACATTATTACCTGAAATATGCTTGTGTATCCTCCTCATCTCTTCAGTCTGATCGTCGGTTTGCCACAGCATATAAAACTGAGGCTCCTTCTTCGCCCTCAACTTTGCCTGTTCCTCCCTGGTTTTAATCCAACCCATTTTCAAAGCATGAACCAACTTGGAAACCTTTTGAGCCTCCGATTTGCTGGGCAAAAACGATCTTTTATGCTCCGGGAATTTCCGTATCGGCATTTGCTCCACTTTCGACGTAAACCACTCAATCCAAGGCTAGAAGTAAGCATAAAAAATCTACGTAAAATTACTATAAAAAAACGTTAAATAATTAAATCATTAAAAATCCAAGTAGCTGTGTTCGAATCGCCACGGCAACCATTGCGCATGTCCGATGCTTTTTTGTCAAATAATTTGACAACAATTCAAATATGGCGCTTTAAAAGTAGAAAGAAGTTTACATTTAACGGGTTTTTAAATAGAAATAAGTGTATTTTGGTGCTTTTATATACATTTGAGAACACAGGAAGATTTTGAACAAGTTTTAAAAAGGTAGGTTTTTCTTTTTTATAATTATTTGGGCATTGACAGTTAAGGTCATTATTTTTCTTATTGTTTGCGCTTGTTTTTTGCTTTTGCTTTTGCTTTTTTGCTAAAATATGATTAGAATAAAAGTAAAGTACAGTATAAAATAACAAGGTTTTATGAAAAAAAACGAGGTTAAGAAACAAAAATCACGAAAAAATTATTCAAATTACCTACCCTTAAAATGGTAGAAAAACAATGTAAAGTAAACCCAATATCAAAAAACCTGTAATGTTACAGAAAAAATAAGTTTTAACTAATTTTGTTCTAGTATAGGTAACCTTCCCAATGATTTTTTGTTAAAAAAATATTTTATCTCCACGCGGTCTATAATTTAAACTTTATTTTTGTCAACATTCAATAAAGAAATACCTTGTTATGGCTTAGGCCGATAAAATTTTTTATGAGGCAAGTAATTAGTTCGATTTTTTCTCGCTAGGGGTATTGTTTTGACAAATTAATCCTTTTCTAAGAAATTAACGTACTAAACTGGTTTAATTTATTTATAATAAGCACTAATTTGTTTGTTTTACTGTTAATGTTTAATATTTTTCATTAAATTATTGTAAAATTAAATATGAATAATAAAACAAAAAGTGAGGTTAGGCAACCAAGAAAACGCACGATTCTTTTTCTACGATTTAAATTATAAGTTTTAATTTGCTTTAAGTTTTCAATGAAATTAAATGTTAAACACAGCTTAAACATTCCAAACTACCTATTTTTTAAATAAAAATCCAAACAAATTGAAATTAGATACCTACCTATGTATTAAACAATTAATTGAATTCAATGTAATAGCAAAAATTCCATTTCTACTTAAATCATGTAGCTAGGTATTGTCAAACTATTACTGCTTCTAAAAGCAATAATAATTATTGTACATTTAATGTAATCTTTAACTAATAAATAAACGAGATTCTAAAAAAGTGAGGTTAGGCCGCTTTGATGTTGAATTAAATTGACCTATATAAAGTGTTGTATGCCATTCGGCCAAGAATATTTAAATACTTACAGCATATTCTTCAAAGTTGACATCAGGTATTTTCTGTCCTCTTATTCTACGAATAAGTTGTATATCCTCATCACTTAAAACTACATTTTGACCTGTTTGTGGATCCTTAACTGTTCTCCAGAAGTCCGGATCCTCCATTTTTTTCAAGAAAGCGTCCAGTTGGTCGCCTTGTTCGGGTTTAATAATCCTTTTTCCATCCCAATCGTAACCTAAGTGTTTGTAATCATCGTACCAGTTTTTAGGTATATTACCTACAGTATTTCTTATATCTTCTTCATCTGAAGTATCGTTGTCAGCATATTCGTCAGTTTTACTTCTACTTAACGCGTTTTTATCAAGTTTTGAAGATTCAGACAGCTTGTTGATTGATTTTGGTGACTCATCTTCTTTTTCGCTGGTTTCTTCTTCTGATTCTTCAGAAAGGGGTTCTTCTTCTTCCTCGCCACCACTAGAGTCGTCCTCCTCGTCGCTTTCATCTTCCTCTTCGTCTTCAAGTTCGTCTGAAGCTTCAGAATCTTCTCCCGATATGCTGTCATTATTTTCTTCACCTTCGTCTTCAACAAGTTCGTTATTATCATCTTCGCTGTCTTCGATTTCTCTGTCAGAATCGCTGCTGTCTTCGTCGCCGTTTAAAGTGGTCAAAAAGTCCTTATAACATCAAAATTAATATACACAAAATAAATTGAAACTTTAATTTACCTCTTCTTCAGAGTCAGAACCTTTTTCTTCTTCTATTTCTTTAGAATTACTTGCTTCTTCTACTTTACGTTTAAGGTTTTTATCCGTCTTACCCATATTCCACACAAAAACCTATGTATTTACAATTTTTTCACTCCACACGTGTAAACATATAGCATTGACAAGTAAATTTGCAGGTTAAGTCAACATAACCTCGAATAATCAACGCTGACGACCACCATAGACCATGAACATGTAGAGAGATACCTTACACGGTAACCATAGACGTACAAAATGTAGATAGATGGGTAGAAAAATAAAAATTGTTTTATTGTATATAATACTTGTATATTTACGACCGAATACTGTATACAGTTGTCTAAGTCACAAGACATAAGCGTTCTATTTAACTAGAAAAATATATTATACTTAGATGGCACTTTTACACAGAATATACTTTACATTGGGGGAAAATAGGGCGCAAGAAAAGTACTAAACAAATTAATACAAAAAAAAGTTATTTGTTAAAAGTACAGGGACAACGTTTTTTCTAAGCCACCCTGTATATTCATTTGAATCTAATCTCAGTACACAGGGAAGAAATCAAAACAAAAATATTTGACAGCTTTGTCAAAAGTTTGAGGTTATGGATCCTTTAAATGTCAAATATTTTTTATTAGTTTTCTTACAAGTGTTTAAAGGGAAAATACAATACTATTGTATACTAAAAACTAGACGAAAAAGATACAGTTGACAATTTTTTGTTAAATTTCTAACAAAAAATCATCAGAAATACAGTAAAAAAGACAAAAAATCAATAGTAGGTATAAATAACACAAAAATTTTACTGCTAACTCTAAATCTTACATTCTACTTAATATTAATAATATCTATTCAAGTTACGAAATATAGATATATTTTTATATAAAAAACATCACCATATGTTGTTTTTTTTCGTAACTCTTGTATATTTATATACGATTGTTTTTTACAGTTAAATTGGGATCATTTCACCCCACATGGTGTTACTGGTTGCTTTTATTTTTTACTTTTCAAATTAAAAAAATCAGCTTTAAAACTTTTATTGTTAAATCATTTATTTATTGGGAACATACAGTTTATCCGATATTTAATACAAGCTATTTTTCCTTAAAACATGTCTCTATATACAGAGTGTTCTAAAAATTCTACATAAGTCCCACCTTGACATTTGAATACAAATTATTAAGGTTATATAACTGTCAGTTTAATGCTAATTTCGTCTTTAATACAATGTGGCTTTTTCTATTCTAAATTAAGACTTACCAAACACAAAAAATACTTACTTAATAATACGAAATTATCGTTAAACTGACATAACTTCAATTATTCGTATTTAAATGTTAAATGTTACAATGTGACACTAAAAAATGGTGTACTATTTAATAAATAAATACACATATGTAAATAAACAATTATCATTATATTGTTGTTATAGTTTTAAATTTCTGTCAATAATAATGCAACATAACTTCTATTAAATACGGTATATTTAGCTTATTGTCATTAAAAAAAATTATAGATGGGTATTATTACATTTGGATGTACATATTTGTTAAAAAACTGATTTTTTTCTAACTATAACTATCTCTTTTTATTTTGAGGTTTGGTGCGGTTACTATTTCATTTATGTATGGCTTAACACATGAAAAAATATTAGAAAAAAATATCATGCATGGCGATCGAAAACCCATTTTTACCCGGAATTTTTTTTTCATGCCGAGTAAAAAATTGTTTTTGACGCTGCATTTTGTATTCTATATCACTGCGTTTACGTACAACAGACAGACAAAAAAGGACACAAACAATTTAAGTAAAAGATATACAAAGAGAAAGATAGAGAGAGTTTTTAACTAAGCGTTTTACGGTATTGCTCATAGTTTTTTTATATATTTTAGCTGCCACTCAGTTCAGTCATTTCTTTATAATAAAAAATTACCTTTTTATTACTTACATAAATATGATAGGCCGCGAAATGTCAAGAAATTGCGCCAAAATGTCAAAAATGACAGATATTCATTTTAACAGTATGGCTTTCTTGATTTTATCGCGGGTGATAGTGTTTTTAGGACTAAATACTAAAAATTAAGTCCATTTTATATATTTACTTTACGTATACGTAATTTCTTATGATTAAATAGATGTCCACGTGATTTTTTGTTTTTGTTTAAAAAGCTTATCTACAATTTTGGAAGCCAAGTTTTTCATAAATATTTTTGTGTTGATTTTTTTGATTCGAGATAGGAGTAAATATAATATAATAAAATAAATTAAAATGAAGTGATGAAATTAAGTCTATAAAAAAATTAAATTATTGAATATATCACAATATTCTTAAGTAGCACAAAATATGACAAAATTAAACATTTTCTTGGTTTTGCATTTTTTGTAAAACAAATTAGTAAAAAACGATTGTCAGCGTCAAAATTTGAGTGAATTGTTTTATCAAGATTAAGTTGACACATACATATATAGATGGCGCTTTAATCATAAACCAAATTTAGTCAAAAACGAAAAAATCGAGAAAATGTAAATTTTTGTCATCGCGTGTTTAGAAAAAATAAATTATTTTGAATGGCAGCAAATTCTAAGATCTAAGTTTAAAATGCAAAAAAATACTTAAAAAATTAATCATTTAAGACTAGTACTGTTAACTTTAAAAAAAATTGAGAATATTTTCACTTTTGTACAATTTTTCTATACTTCAAACCCTACACATCCTATAATTTCTATCCACTGGTTTTTCTTAATAATTAAATATTTTCCTTAATTTTAAAAGAAGACATTTTTCCACGTATCTAAGAAAAATTAATTTTTTCTTGTTTCTTTTTGTTTGTTCTAACCACAAAATCATATCATTATTTGGCAGCAAAAACTTAAATCTAAAAAGTATATTATATAATAATCAGTTCATCAAAAAATGAGATCCTTATAAAAAAATTAAAAAAACACGAAATAAATATAACAAATTAAAAAAAAGGACACAACACTGGGACACGTTAAAATGGCAAGATAAAAAAAATATGTACACTATTTCCCAAAAAAAATACAGGGTGTATAGCATAGCTAAGATTTGTGGGACCAACACATTTTTGTGACACAATATTGGTTCAACAAATCTAATTCGCTCTGTATTACGTTAAAAAAGTATACTGAATAAAAAATACTTAAAAACTAAAAATTGCAATATCATCATAAAAATAATAAAACCCTCATTATTATTGTTCTTATTTTAACTTACTGACCCCCAATTGGGGCAATTTGTAGTGAACGATGTGATAGGGGGGGCCGATGGGCGACGTGTTTCCGGGAGTGTTGTAAGACGAAACTTGCATACCGCCCATCGACATGCCCATGCCTGTTGGACCTGCGCATGCCCTGCCGCGTTTGCGTCTCGGTAAGATTCCCTTTCTTGCCATGTAGAACCTGCAAAAGAAACGAATATGCGTTGTCCATTATGCTATTTCGATTCAAAAAAATCTTTAAAAAAACGTCAAAATGTTGACTTCGTACAATTTATTTAAATGCATACATATCCGACCCAAAAATGCATATATGCCCGTCCCAAAATATAAAAAATCGAGCAAATTTATGTAGTAGAAAAAATACATATGTAAATTAAAAAAAGGTTTCCACCACTACATTTTATTTTAAAAACGTAATTATATAATTTTTTAAATTATTTATTTGTATAATATAGTATATGGGCATTTCTTTATTAATTTAAAAAAAACTGCGCCCCCACTGCATTTCTATTGAAAATGATTGGCAAGAGTAGCAGATGGCGCCATTGATTAATGCAACTGTCAAATCGGTATTTAGTTGTCTATAGTTTTAAAGAATCAGTGTTTTTCTGAAAAAAAAAATTCTGTTTTTTGAAAAATAGCTGAAAAAGTCCTATAATGTATACATGTAAATTTTTTACTTTGTCTTTCTTGTCCATTGGCAAAATTGACTTGTATGCTACTATTTAGTTTTGTTGGTTTTAAATAGTAAATTTATACAGACTAGGAATGTTGTTAATATATTTTATCTCCATGCGGTCTATAATTTAAACTTTATTGTTGTCAACATTCGTTAAAGAAATAGAAAAGTAAGGGCAAGGCAAGTAATTTGTTCGATTTTTTCTCGCTAGGGGTATTGTTTTGACAAATTAATCCTTTTGTAAGAAATTAACGTACTAAACTGGTTTAATTTATTTATAATAAGCACTAATTTGTTTGTTTTACTGTTAATGTTTAATATTTTTCATTAAATTATTGTAAAATTAAATATGAATATAATAAAACAAAAAGTGAGGTTGAGCAACCAAGAAAACGCACGATTCTTTTTCTACGATTTAAATTATCTTTAAGTTTTAATTTGCTTTAAGTTTTCAGTGAAATTAAATGTTAAACACAGCTTAAACATTCGAAACTCCCTATTTTTTAAATAAAAATCCAAACAAATTGAAATTAGAAACCTACCTATTTATTAAACAATTAATTGAATTCAATGTAATAGCAAAAATCAATTTCTACTTAAATCATGTAGCTAGATATTGTCAAACTATTACTGCTTCTAAAAGCAATAATAATTATTGTACATTTAATGTAATCTTTAGCTAATAAATAAATGAGATTCTAAAAAAGTGAGGTTCGGCCGCTTTGATGTTGAATTAAATTGACCTATATAAAGTGCTTTGAAGATAAAATGTTGTATGCCATTCGGCCAAGAAGTGCCTTTTTGTGCTTCGCTCAATTGTAGGCCTCCGCTACGCGTCGGCCTTCAAACCTTGAGCTGAGCACAAAAAGCCTTACTTCTTAACCTAATGACATAAATAACTATTTATGATAAAAAATTAACATTTTTATTACTTAAATAATATGTCCACGAAATGTCCAGAAATGGCGGCAAATGTTAAAATCGCAGAAACGTCATTTAAAATGTTTATTTTGACGCTTTCTTGATTTTATTGCGGCTTGTAGACAAGTTGTAGTTAAAATCTTAGCAATATTTCCGTAAATTTTATACCTATAGTATTTTTTTTGTATACGTAATGCACAAAACTTCTAACATTTTTAAAATATTCAAAATTTTCCAAATTTACAAACTTTGAAATTTACAATATTTTTAAAATGGTTTTTAATCAAAATTTTACATTTTTACTTTGTTTACCCAT
This sequence comes from Brassicogethes aeneus, assembly GCA_921294245.1. Lineage (NCBI taxonomy): Eukaryota > Metazoa > Arthropoda > Insecta > Coleoptera > Nitidulidae > Brassicogethes > Brassicogethes aeneus. Next base: position 7,973,625 of record OV121141.1, on the reverse strand, counting down.
ACCACAAAAACCGACCATTTTTTTCAGGTCTCCTATGAAAATATGTGAGTTTATCGTCTTAAGAGCACTCTCTAAAAATCAGTTTGAACAAAAAAATTTTAGTGGTGGCTCAAGAGTTTTTAAAGTTACAAAAATAGTCTTAATTCAATAGTCTTTGTATCCCTATAAGAAAAATGTGCATCTGTAAAAACATCTTTTTTAAAAAATTAGAATTTTTACTATTCTTGGAATTAAAAATTCAAAATCGAGCTGATTTCTGGAGACGCAAGAAAAAAATTGTTTTTTTTGGCCCACCGAAACGCGTCGATTTCTTGCAAAAATTTGAGACAAAATTTCCTTTACCATTTTTATCGAATTCTTAAAATTGCAGGAGTTATTTCATTTTTAAAGCCACCAATCATGGCAAACACAAGATTTTTAATCTCAGACAACGATTAATTATTAAATATTAATAGTTTCCCTAGGGAAATTTTCCTAGTCTAAGGAATTTTTAACACCTTCAGGTACTAAAGGATTTTTTTTCTATCCTAGGGAAATTTTATTAGTTTCTTAACAGGGTATTTTCGACAAAAAATTATTAAAAACGAAAAAATAAACAGAATGAATACATTGTTACCCATTTGTTTGCGACTCACCCCTGTAAAATCTTTATTTATTGTGCGATTTTAACCGGATTTGTTTTAAAGTGTAGATCTTAAAAAAACGCCATATTTTTACAAAATATAAAGCTCACTTTGTCAGTTTTTATGAGTAAATTTTTAAGAATTCATATTAGCGATTTTTTTAAACAAAATCTAAGCACGGCACTGGATTCACTGGATTCAACGACCCTATACGTATCGTACTAAATATATTGAAAAACTACAAAAATTTATTCTGTCAAGTTATCCATGAAGAAAACATTGAAATAAAATTAAACTTATAGTAATAGTACCATGTTACTATTAGTTTAATTTTATTTTAATGTTTTTCATGGATAACTTGACTGAATAAATTTTTGTATTTATTATTGTGCATTTCTCTACTTAACATTTTCAATAAAATTTAGTATAGGGTGAATCCAGGCCGTGCTTAGATTTTGTTTAAAAAAATCGCTAATATGTATTAATGTATTTTTTGTGTATAAAGGTATTAATTTGGAACACAAAAAATACAAAATATACATAATTTTGTCTTATTTTCTTAAAATAAAACAATATATTAAATTGTTGACAGAAATTTAACTTTAATTATTTCTATCAGTCACATGGTGGGTCTTTTGGGTGTGTACCATAGTACCTACTAGGTACTACCTAGTATAAAAATTTGGGGACACCTGTATTTAAAAATTTTGTAAACATTACGTTTGGTTCATAAATTACGTGGACAATTATGTAGCCATATACACTCACAGGCAAAATAATCGATCCACGCAAATTTTCGATGAATTTCAATCGCAAATAACTTTTTTATTTGTTTTCGGATTTAAACAAATATTAAAGAATATTGTAGATACATTAATGGAGAATCGCTCACATTTTAAAAATTACTAAAAAATATACGTACGTTTATAATATACAGGTTTAAACAAAAAGATGTTTTTTACCATAAGTTTAAGACACTCTGTAGAGTGGCAAAACCGCATATTGTTCTAAATTAAGTTTTAATTATCAAGTCACATCTATTTTTAACAGTTTTGTTTTTGGTTTACCTCGATATATTTATTTTTGTGGAAAATATGGATTTTTTTAAAAAAACATTGCAATTTTCAATATTTTTCCTGTATGAAGAACTAAGGTTGCTATGGTCCATCCATAGCCTATGCAGGATGACAGTGACAGTTTTGATGAATCATCCCATACTTGGACATGTCATATACAGCTTTCAAAAGCTATCAAATTGTTTTTTGTAAATTAATGTGTTAATTTTGAGGTGTCTTCATACTTAAAAATGTCTCTGACTGATGTTGCCCTTTGTACTTTACTTCTTGTGACGTTTAAAACACTTGCCACGTAATACTGTGACCGTCCATCCTGGATTAAATTAATGGCTCTGGCAACATCAGTCGGAGACATATCCATTTTTTAAAGTAAGAAGACACCTCAAAATTTAAACATTAATTTGCAAAAAACAATTTGATAGCTTTTGAAAGCCGTGTATGACATGTCAAAGTATGGGATGATTCAACAAAACTGTCACTGTCATTCTCCATAGCCTATGGATGGACCATAGCAACCTTAGTTCTACATACAGAAAAATATTGGAAATTAAAATGTTTTTTTTTAAATCCACATTTTCCACAAAAATAAATAAATCGAGGTGAACCAAAAACAAAACTGTTAAGAATAGATGTGACTTGATAAATAAAACTTAATTTAGAACAATATACGGTTTTGCCACTCTACAGAGTGTCTTAAACTTATGGTAAAAAACATCTTTTTGTTTAAACCTGTATATTATAAACGTACGTCTGTTTTTTTAGTATTTTTTTAAATTGTGAGCGATTGTCCATTAATTTATCTACAATATTCTTTAATATTCGTTTAAATCCGACATCAAATAAAAAAGTTATTTGCGATTGAAATTCATCGAAAATTTGTGTGGATCGATTATTTTGCCTGTGAGTGTATATTCAAAAATTACGTAGTTTTTAGATATTTCAGACTGCCTTTAACTTTATTATTTTCTCTACTTATGTTTTTTTTAGAAAAAGCGTCATAACTACGTTAATAATTCTTTAATTTTATCAATCAAAATATCATTTTAAAGCCTATTTTTTAATGCATTGGTCGCAATAATAAATTTATTTACCTTATGGTGGAAATTGGTATGTTGAACTGGTCGGATACTGTTTGGAAAGTTTGTCCTCTGGTTATGCATTCAGCGGCCCTACGCAGTTCTTCGTCTGACCTTCTGATGCGTCTGTTTGCCGAACCTAAAGATTACAAAAAATTAAAGAACGCGTAAAAATAAACTTCCTATTAAGTTTTACCTGGTGTGCCGTCATATTGACATGACACGTTGGCAATAGCGAATTCAGGGGTTTCTGATTTCACATCCATTCCTCCAGTGTTGACAACGCCATCCTCCTCATTAAATTCAGTATCCATTAATCCGTCACCGTCGAAGTAGGAGTCATCTTCGTCCATGTCATTTTCAATATCCTCTAAAAAAGAAAAAAATCAACTATTTTTTTTTTTTGAAAATTATATCGAAAATATGGTTTGGGGCGACAAAAAAAAATATTGTGAAAGTTTGAGTCCATAATATTAATATTAAGAGGTCTATCATCGCAATTTTAATTTTTTTTCCTCGGCAAGTTTTTGTCTCAGAACTCCCAAACCATTGAGTTTAACAAAAGTCACTCAAAAATATTTTTTTAAGAAAATTAAATTCTCTACATTTCCTTAAAATCATGCCTTAAATATTGGTATAGTTTTAAATTTTGATCTTTTAAATTGGAATTTTGTAATTCATGTAAAAATCAGTATCCATAAAAAACCAATAAATATTGTTATGGAAAATTAAATGCTTTAAAAAAGCCTATCAACATTTTTGGCTAAATTCACTCAATCAAAAGTTATTCAAGGTTAAAATTTCGTTTTGACTTCAAATTTAACCTTGAATAACTTTTGATGGAGTGAATTTAGCCAAAAATTTAGCCAAAAAAATTAGCCAAAAATTTAGCCAAAAGACTTTTTTTGTACAGAATTTGATTTCCCATAAGAATATTTATCGGTTTTTTTTCCGGGTACTGATTTTTACATGAATTACTAAATTACAAAGTTAAAGGATCAAATTGTAAAACTATATAAATTTTTAAGGCATGATTATAAGAAAACGGTTCATCTGACGGGAAATTCCAATCAAACCTTTTTTGTAGAGCATTCAATTTTCTTCAAAAAATATTCTTAAGTCAAATTTGTTAAACTCAATGGTTTGGGAGTTCTAAGACAAAAACTCGGAAAAAAAATCTAAAATTGCGATGATAGACCTCTTAATATTAATATTATGGACTCAAACTTCCACCATAATTTTTTTTTGTCACCCCAAACAATATTTCCGATATACTTTACAAAAAAAAATATTCCAATCATATCTAACAAATCGACGACAGTTTACAGTGGTAGGGGACCAATGCAGCACAATAGAGAAAATCAAATATGGTGTTCCTCAGGGGTCACTTCTGGGACCCTACATGTACTTACTTTACATTAATGATCTTAGCCTATATAAAATACATGGTAAAATGCTCATGTATGCAGATGACTTGGCAATTTTTTACAAGAAAGAAAACAACAAAGACACAGAAAGTAAAATTAAACAAGACTTAAATACACTATAAAAATGGACCAATTCTAATCAACTAACCCTAAACCATCAAAAATGTCACTTTATAAACTTTGAATCCAGAACAAGAGAACATCAAATTAACATCAAAATCAAGGAGCAAGCGTCCAGATAAGTCAAATTACATCTTTTCTTACAGCATTATTATAATAATATGCAGAACGATTGGCAATACTGTAGTATTGCCAACTGTTCTGCCAAAATGCACAGTCGCCAGAAACGCTCAAAAGTGACGTTGAAATGGTTTTATTTGAATTTTAATTAAGCTTGGTGGTCTATTCTTTGAAGTTAATCAATGCAATTTTACTAAAAATGGAAAAAGTTTGTTGGGCACCGGGATTTAAAAAAATAAACAGGTTCTTATTTTTGGCGCCATCTATTTTGATTTTTAACAAATACTGACTTATCTGGCCGCCTTCAACGACCGAGTTGAATCACCTCCTTCTTCCACCCTGGTCTATGATTCCTATATTAAGAGTCAATTGGCATACCTTTTTGGGTAACAGCAAACGAAACCGCTAAAAAATCGTTGCAGCGAAATCAAAATAAAATATTAAAGATTATGCACAAAATGGACAAATACATGCCTACAGAGCAACTTTATAAGATCACCAAACAGCTAAACATCAAAGAGCTTAGACAACTTAAACCCATAAATTAGTGCTCAAGATCATAACAAATAAGATACGGGATGAAGAAGTAACATTTAGAAAAAGAGTGGACACACATGAACATAATACAAGAGGACATGAACAAATAGACATAGAAAGAGCCAAAACAAAATATGGAGAAATGAAAATAAAACATCAAGGGTACAAACTATACAACAAATTACCAGAGAATATAAAAAACCTACCCGAGACGACTTTCAAAACCAACTTGAAAACTTTTATTTTGCACCAAAGAATATCTACTTAATATATTTACTCATTTATTATTTATCATATAAATCCAATATTATACATACTTATTTATTATATTATATTTATACTTATCCGATATTATCGCTACTGTGATATTTAGGATGTACTTTTTTTTAATTAAAAAAAAAAGTCGATTTTTTTTGGCCCAGTCTACTGTAGAATATCAAATATTACCTTTTATATGAAGCATTCCATCGTTTGAATCATTATCTGAGGACGTAGCATTATTACTTTCTGAACCTTGTTCAACTTTTTCATCTTTTTTGACATTTTCCACGGCTCCTGGGGTCACGACAGCGGGTTTAGAAATGCAGTTGGTCTGAATAAATAAACAAACCTAAATTAACAACACACAGAAAAAAATCATTTTCTTCATTGCTACCTTGATGTCGGAGTTGGGCGTCGGTGCCGGCAACATTGGTCGCGGTGTTGCCGCGCTCACTATTTGCTGCGCTTTCAGAGCGCCGAAGTTCTGAGGGTTGAGGAGTTGATCGCTACCGCACAGACCTCTAATTTGCAGGGCTTCCGCGCTTTTCAGTAGAGATGGGAGATCGTCTTGCGTCACGTTCACCTCGCCTTTGTACATGAAGTCCACTAAGGATTGCATCTCGGAAAATCTGCAACGAAAAAACATGACGTGATGGAGCCCCAAGTAGGGTTGGGACAGTTGAAATATTTAAATAAAAATTTCAACTTTGAAAGTTTCTAACTTGAAATATTTCATTTAGTTAATTTTCAATCCGAAAATTTCAATATTGCCTGTAAAAGTTTCAGAAATTTCATTGAAAGTTTCACAATTTACTGAAAATTTCGCATAAACTTCACATGCGGCCTCCCCTGGGACCTTTAATAATAATTTACAATAGATTCCGAATCGACCAATAAAAACGAGTTATCAAGCGTCTGGGCGTTTTTGTTTAGTTCGGCTTGGATTTGAATACACTATAAGTAATTATTGTTACTTATATGCATAAATTAATTTAAATAATTTAATTCAGTTACCAATTTAATTTGTAAATTAAATCAGATTTTTTTTAAAAGTCATGATTAATTTAAACTTTTACTTTTGCTTTAATTGCATCGAAAAACGGATAAAAAATGCCTTTGGCTCATAAAATTTTGATGAAGTTTCTTCAATTTTCGTAAAATCTCAGTAAAATATTTAAAAATAATAAATATATATAAATATAAAACAATGAAAGTGGCACAATCTCATTAGCTTACCAAAAAGTGCTATATCTCTTTTAGTAATTTTAAAAATATTTTAAAAGGAAATCTCAAGAAATTTGTGGTAAACATAGGTATTTACTATTTATATTATTGGTGCAAAGGCCCACAGAGGGTTAGGAGGTAAGAGAGGCAATTTGCCATGGTCCCCGAGTGGGCTTATTTCAATATTAATATATTACACTTAAAGTGATTGAAATTTATTGAAAGTTTCAATAAATTCCATAAATTTCATGAAATTTAGGAAATATAAATAAATTTCATAAATGTCATGAAAATTTCAAGTGAAATTTCAAGTACAAGCAAAAAGTGAAATTTTCCCAACCCTAGCCCCAAGTAACACATGTGACTCTTGGCCTTTACCTAAATATTATATCAAAGCTTTATCACACCCTTTGAGAAGATGTTTGGACTTATGGGGGTTATCACAAAGGTTAATTGTTCTTAGAACCTTATTACTTTAATAGAAAGCTTTATTAGACACAACAAAATCTACTTTTAAAACCGTAACGCCTATTACCTTTGAAAGTTTTATCTTTGCACGGTGGTCAAAACTTAAGTATAGGACGAAAAAAAATGCCAACCAAAACTGATAGCATATTTTGATTATAGACCCTTTTGGTAACATGTATTTATCAAAATCCCAGCTGATCCTATTTTAAAGTTTTGCAAACTTTTTTGTTTTTCTATTTCTTTATATTATTATGCAATTATTGTACTAAAACTACCTGTTCAATTTTAATAAAATTAAGCAAAATAATAAACTTTATATCATTTAAATTACTTTACTCCCCAGTATTAATTTATTGAGTCACCTATTATTTTTTACCACTCAAAACAAAACATAAAAAAAACGAAGATTTATATCTTAAATATTTTGTATAACAAAAAATACTGGAAGTTTGTCTATGAAACAATTACAACTTGCAAATTTTGTAAAACAATAATTAAGGTGGTTATGAAAAAAATTGCTATACGTTAAAACGCAAGTGACATTTTGCTTTAGTTGTTTATTTAATGTATACTTTATAAAGTTAAAAATAGTATTTTAAAATGAAAATTAAACCGAATTTCAAGATAAGCCATGAAGAAAATCGAAAGAAGGTATGTGCTGGCTGTGGAGACAAAATTGTTTTTGGTAATCGAAAAATTAAGAGTTTAGGGTTTCTGAGAAAATATAAAAATTACTACTTTTTCAAACGAACTTAAGTGATTCAAAATTACCTACTTCAATATGGTAAAAACGGTATTTTTGCATAGCCACAATTGCCAAATTTTCAAAATTTAGAAATTGCTAGAGAATTTCGCGGCAGCCAAGAATGTATGTGCTTTATCTGCAAAATGGCAAGATATAAAGGGCATAAAAAATTATTAAGGGAAGAGGACGGATGAACGAACTTAAGTTTTGATATGCTCTTCCTTTCTAGGGGATATCGCTAGATGTAAGAAGCATGTTTGTACAGAGACTGAAGAATTTAAAAATACTGTTTCTATGTTAAAAACAATTCCATGTAAAACCCAAGAAAAAGTTTTACTAAAAATTTAAGGCAAGCAGTAATCGGTTTTGCTTCAAAGAATCTTTAGTTATTTATTAGTTTTGTATTAGGTTCCTTAAAACAATAAATAAGATATTGCAAACTGTATTTTACATTATTTTGTATTTATAATGTAATTTATTCATATTTTAGTCATGTATCTGCCAAATTTTTAAAAACATTTGACAATGGTACTAGAGTATTTTATCGAAATGGCATAAACAATTTTAAAATACTAAGAAATATGCAAAACTTTAATAAAGGATCAGCTGGGATTTTGATAATTACATTTTTGTGTTACCAAAAGAGTCTATAATTAGATTATGCTATCAGTTTTGGTTGGCATTTTTGTTCGTCCTATACTTTAGTTTTGACCACCGTGTTTGCTTTATTATGGAATGTCATTTAAACCCTTATATAACCATATTTGGGACAAAATTCAGTAATGGGAAAAAACATGTCTGTAGCTCCAAAAAAAACTTAAATATGAAGTTTTGTGCAATTTACTTAATGAGATGTCTTCAATATTAACTGTATAGGGTGGGGGGTAAATTTTAAAAATATGTCCAAATATGTCCCCCCAAGTCCTCATTACTTCACCAAAATTTCACAAACAAATGACCTGTTTTCAAGATATTGTCTTATATTTTTAAATACTCACCCTGTAGAAATGTAAAAAAGTCATTGAAAATACATGCTTTTTAAATGGTAAAAATTCAAAATGAAAAAGGAATTACTTAAAATCAAAATTAAGGGCTCAAACTTTAAGGGATTTTTTTTTCTATGTCTTGAACAATATTTTCGAAATGCAAAAATGTTTAAAAAGAATACTGCTTACATGCTTAAGCTCACTTAACTACCATTTAGCTTTATGGGGGTGTCAGATTAGGAATTATGAAAGTTGTGACAACCTCATTAAAGCAATTATAATAAAACCTTTATGTTTTATTATCGATGCTGAAATAGGCCTCGAAGGCAATAGAAGGATTCTCCTTTTTAGTTCCAAGAAAGTCTTAAGCCTGTTGTAACAGCGTATTAAAGTACACATAGCTTTAAGGTGTAATTTTAAAAACAATAATAAAACCTAATGTGTTACTTGGGAGTGTTGCCTTTATTGGGCAACAAATCGTCACCCTAATATAACAAGGTTGTATGTTAAAAAACCGAAATAACTCTATATATATATGTATACATAGAATATACATTCTATAGAATTATTTTTAAGTGGTATGTGAAGCGTAGGCCACGTATAATCCTGTAGAAACAAAGACTAAAATTTTTCGTTTTTTTTAACATACAACCTTGTTATATAAGGGTGACGAAATCATGTACCCTTAAGGGGTCATACGGCGGCGAGTGTCATTAAGGGTACTTACTTCATGTCCTTCATGAAAATGATGGGATGCTGGCATGGATTGTCCAGAAGCAGTTTTTCGAAATACGTCGAACATGCGGAGAGCACCACTTTATGACACTTGAGCATCTCGTTTTCGCACGCCAATGTCACGTCGACGAAATGTTCGGAGGTCAACAATTTCGGAAAGGCATTTTGCAGGTTGGATTGGTAGGAGTTCCACCTGACGCAGAACTGCTGTGGGGGCGCGCCCGGCATTTTTTCCATCGTTACTTTTTCTCTCTCGACGAAATTTTTCGCTGACTAGATATCTGACATCGATAATGTGGAGGGTGTAGTATAAAAATAAAGTGTATATTTAGTCCAAAACCTGCAAAAACATTTTTTTATCTTTTATCTTCATATAGTCAATAGTAGGGTTGCAACTTTTCATGAAAAGTTGAAATTTTTGAAAAGTTGGGTTTTATTTTTCGGAAAAGTTCGGAAAAGTTGGAAAAGATGGAAAAGTTGAGTTTTTTGTAATGTAAACGTATAAAACATAAATAATGCTTGTCAATGTATTAAAATAATTTATTTCTTATGTATTTATACATACGTAACAAAATAACAAAAAAAAATTTCAAACAAAATAAAATGAATAGACAACATAATAACAACAAAAATAAACTAGGTTTGAATTTAAAAAATCATATTTCTTAAGTAAAAAAGAATAGAAATTTATACACACCATAAAAAAACATGAAGCAAAAATTATTAAATTTATTGTTAAAAATTATGGAAGTTTACAAGTAAAAATTTAAAAAGAAAAAGAAAAGAAAACTTTCTTCTTTTTCACTTTTATATTTTCACTTGCAAATTTCCATAATTAAAAAAAAATATATTTTTTTTCATACTGTGTATAAATTTAAAATACGTTATAATAAATGAATCTTTATATAAAAGAAAATGCTGTTAGCAGACACCATTTTTGATAAAGTTTGACAAAATGTTATTCCAAAAAACAATGCTTTTAGCATGTTTTACTAAAAACACTTCAAATCTAGCGATTTATATCGAATTTTGACCAAATTATCTACCAAAAAAAATTTATGGTAGTGGAAACACTAGTAATTTTTTCAACTTTTCCAACTTTTCATAGGGGGTGCCGAAGTTTTCCAACTTTTCCAACAAGTTTTCCAACTTTGTTTGCAATATACATAGGTATGGTATATAGGTAATTAGTAAAAAATTACAAAAAAATATTCCGCCAAGCAGTTTTTGGGTTGTTTAGTTAAAAATAAAAAACTCGTCTGAATATCACACATCTAAGATAGGTATGGAAACATGGTTGACAGATGCATTTTTTGACAGTGTGTTTAAAAAAATCATAAAAAATTAAAAATAAGAAATTAAAACTGTTTTATTTTTGAAACTTCATCAACAAATTTTTTTAATCATTTTATATATACTTTTAGTTCGTCATTTTCGGGTCATCCTGTATAAAATTATGTTTTTAAAGACGTCTAAAAAATATTTAATAATTATACTTTAAAATAATTAATTAGATATATTATAGTATATTATGTACCAAGTTTGATAAACGCCATTTTATACAGGAATTTAATTTAGGCGAGCGAGCTTGCGAGCGAGTGCTTAAATTAATGAGTGTATAGAAAAGTTTATAAACGAGGTGCATACTATACTTTTTCTACGACAATACTTCTTAAAATGATTTAAATCAAAAATTTGATAAGAGTGCCATCTATGAAACAATAGGGGAATCTGTGTGTCACCGTCAAATGTCACATTTTTACATTTTATAAACACAGATTATAAAGGCTATAAATCGAAATGTATTTCTTGAAAATTGACAGTTTTTCACAGTGAAAGTAAAGAAAATGTTTTATGAGCACTTTACAGTGGAGTCCATGCCCGAATTTAAGTTATAATTTACTGCCGGCGAAATTAAAAGGTCAAATATTGGCTTTGAGAAACTATTTAATACTTTTGTATTTTTGTATTAAGATAATAAAATAATTTTCACATTTAGTATTATTTTACAAGAAAGGCACTTTATTTTAACGATTGTATGACATTTGACAACTTTCAACTAACTTCAGCCCGTGACTAAAGCGCCATAAAGCCACAACTTGTCAATGTGTATTTAAAAGGTCACTTAGTGTCATGGAAACATGTACGATAAAGGGCGTTTTAAAGGTGGGAGTAGCAAAAGAATATATCGCTTAGATATGAATGTATAGATATAGACTGAACATTTCTGAAAAGATTTGATCAAAATATAATAAAAAGACATATATTTACAAAAAAATATATTAAAAAGATATATTAAAGAAGATATTGAAAAGATAACTAAAGGATATTAAAAAGATATATTCAAAAATATATTGGACATATATTTTCGAATAGACATTAAACAGGTGTATTAATTTTTTATTAATGCACTAGTATACTAGTGTGATGCAGGCCCGGATCTACAAATTTTCCAAGGGAGGCAAAGGTGCCGCCCCTATTTTATAGAGTTAAATCTGGGAAATGAAAAAGTGGAGTAAAACAATTTTATTTGCGTAGAAAATTACTATAAGTAGATATATCAATTGACAAAATTTAGGACTTATAGAAGAACGTATATAATTGTTAATTTATTTACTAAAACTTAATTAAATTGGTATAGAGATTTTAAATTTCCAGATAAACTGATTGCCCAAACAAAAGAATTAAAGTTTGGTACTTCAAATATTATTTACAAATTATTTTAATGAGAAAAGGCATTTCGTAGGTTTTAAAGTGTCAGAAAAAAAAACTGGAATAATTAGGAAAAAACTGTTTTTTCCGTTTTTTCCCAGGCCTTGAAAAAATTGTCTTTTTTGGGAAAAATTGTCTATTTTGGGAAAAATTGATTTTTTTTGGGAAATGAACAACTTAACTTTATTTTAATTTAAAAAAAATATCCTTACAGAAAAAAAACCTAAACATTAATTAATTAATTTAAGAAAATAAAGGTAAACGTTAAATATACTGTCAGTTTTTTCGCAAAAAGGAGTCCATTTAAAATATCCAAATATCCAATTAGGGGTGTATTATCTTTGGGTATACCTATAGGTATGTCAAATTTGACTTATTTATTTGTGAAGCAAAAAAATTGTATGATTTTAGAAAACTATACAAACATACATAATATGCATATACAATGTATATTATACATTTTATGTATACATAAAAAAATATAGTAACTATACCTACTATTATAGTAGTTATACATACTATAATTTTTTAATTTATAAAGGTGTGCCAAATTTTTTTGTGATTTTTTAAAATAAAAAGTTGAAATTTGTTAAAAATAAAACCTGTACCCTGTAGAATGTAATTTTTTGTAGGTATAACTATAGGTATGTCAAATTTGACTTAATTATTTGTGAAGCAAAAAAATTGTATGATTTTAGAAAACTATACATACCTACATACTTAATATGCATATACATTTTATGTATACATAAAAAATTATACTAAGTATACCTACTATTATAGTAGTTATACATACCTACTATAATTTTTTAATTTATAAAGGTGTACCAATTTTTTTTATGATTTTTTAAAATAAAAAGTTGAAATTTGTTAAAAATAAAAAAAGTTTTAAAGCTGTCATAAAAGACATCAGTCAAACATGTAAACCTCAGCTGCCTTAGCAACCATTTTTTAATGTGCAAGTATTCACAAATTAAAAAAAAATACATTGAACCAGTAATTTTATAAAAAATGGTTGGGTATTAGAATTTGTTTTAAATATTTTGGTTTAATTTTTTAACATTAAAAAACAATCTTCAGCCACTTGGTTCATTTTTATCAGATTTTAAAAACTAAAATATTTCTGAAATCGCCTTTTAAAAAGATGTTATGTGTACGTAAAATTGTCCATAGAGTTTTTAACTATTGCATATTTAATGCGAATTGTATTTTAGAAGGGTGTATGACCCTTTTAGTATAAACTTAATATAAGCACATGTGTCATTTTAATACTTTACAGTAGGGGTGTAATAATATAAAAGGGTTTAAATTTAGCTATTGATTTTCATAGTTTAAACAAAATGTGTTGTGAGTTAAAAATAGAAATATTTAGAAATACTTAAATTTTACACTACACTATGTGGGAGATGTTAATTAAAAATATTTATTTATATTATTTAAATTTTTATTTTTAGACTGGATTTAAGCTCAATAATTTTAAGTTAATTTAAATAATAATGCAAAAACGCTAAAATTAAATAATCAATAAGTATATTTTTAGAAAAAACTAAATATGCCAAAAAGTTTATTAAATAAATTGTTCTAAAAATACATTAAGACTAGGTAATGTTCTAAATAAAAAATACGTATAATAAATATTTAAAAATAACATTATTATTGAGAGAATTTAAAAATAAAAATTATATAATTTGCGCCAAAAAATCACTATACCGGCGATGGAAAATAAAAGAACATAACCTAGCTAAATTTGTGCCTAATTTTTGTATAAAAAAGGCAAAAATAATAATAATAAACAAAGTTCTAAAAATAGCAAAACAAGGGTACAAAAAATGACATGCTTTGACTAAATATTGAAAATTATTTATTAAAATGTCAATAAATATAGGAATAATAAATAAAAAGTAGCATAAAAGCTAAAAATCCAGCAAGCCAGCGTTAAATAAACAAATGCAAGCTCAACGGCCATATTGTAAACCCTTAAATAACACTACCTTTAATAATTGTGAATTTAACAATATTTTTACATTAACAAAGCCATCCCGCACCAAGATTTTACATAAACCACACAGTAAATACCTTATTTTAGCCGTATGAACACTTTTACACTTCAAAACCAAAGAAAAATGCTTTTATAAGATCAATAAAAACTTTAATGCAAAACTGAGTCTTAAATAATTATATTGCTTGGTTGTTTAAGCTAAGACACACGTCGTTGTTGTAAGTATGACGTTAGAAGCATCTAAGGCGCGAACGTACGTCCTTGCTTGGTTCGTTTATCTACAATATTTACAGTGAGAAACGCAGGGGGTGTAATATTTGATTTTAAAACATAAACAAGAGGATTTTGCTGTTTAAAAAGGTTTGATTGTGAGGTTTACTTACAGTTTTTTTGATTTAAAACGCACACAACACAGTTAAAATGTCCCGAACACTGAATTTTTGCGAAAATAAAATTATATTAACAAGTCTAAATATAATATTTATATTTAGACACCCGCCATTTGCAATTCGCCGGCGTTGTACACTCGCGTTAGCAAGTTTAAGGTAAAAAAGGACATAAACAACCCGAAATATAACTAAAAAAAACTTCAAAAACAACAACTAAATGCTTAAAATGTACAAAATTAGTTCACAAAACGTAGGTTTCATTCAACTTTGACTGTTTTGTGGTATTTTTAGAAGTTTGTTGCAAGCGTTTTTGGCGCAAAGTGTACTGTAAACAAATGCTGAAGGGCGGTAACTACGAATTAACATATTTTTAGGGAGTTTTTTTAGACACCCCACACAAAAATTTTATGCTCCATGTGATTAAATGATGCACAATTTGGCGTCTTTTTTCAATTTATATTGTTGTAATTTTTATTGTTTTTGCGTTTAGAATGTAAGGGATTTGTTGAGAGGGATTGTATATTGATTTTTGCATTAAAATTAAATTAAATACGGGTTGATTTGTTCTTGCGTTATTTCTGTGTTTGCGTATTGTAGGTATGCATTAAAAGGAATTGATTGTTAGTCATGGCAAACTGAGGGATGTTTCTTGAATCATTTGAAGTGATTAAAATTATTATTATTATTATTATTACATATTATTACTATTATTATCATATTTTTGAAATATTAATATTAGTACAATTTGTTTTTGTATAGGTACCTATGTATAGTTTGTAAAATAAATAGTTTTTTTTGGGTTAAAATGAAAAATGTTGACGTTTCTTGCCTTGACCTTGGGTTTTGCATGCAGGGTCGTACTACAAAAATTTTCAAGGTTAATTTTTATTTTTACTTAAAATTTTCATATATCTATAATTAGGTACTAGACCAGTGCAGAAGCCTTTAAAAATGGTAAAAAGAGAAAAAAAATTACAGTATGATGAAACCCATTGGAAAAGGAGGGGAATATAATAAAAATTAAAGGAAAAATAAATTACGGGCGATCTGACTTCGGGAAGTGGGAGGGGGGGGGGTTTAAGGGTAAAAAATGGTTTATCTCGATTTCCGGCAAAACTACAAGTCCTATGGAAAAAAGTTAAATGTCAAAGTTGTAGGTAATAAAAAGATCTACAACTTTTGTATTTACAATTTTTTCACATAACCTCAAAATTTATGTTAAAAATTCAAAAAAACCAAGTTTTTGGTTTTTTATTTTTATCTTTTTCAAAAAAAAAATTTTTTTCACGAAATTTGGTGAAAACTTACCTTTTTATGTCCCAAATACACTGTAATTTATTTGATTTGAAATATTTATTATTTCGCCTTATTTTGACTTAATATCAAAAAATCACCCTAATTTTCAATCAAAAATTCTCGTGTCAAAATATCAGCTTTTTTCAAAAAGTCGGTGTGCTTTTTGTTCGATGAACTCTCTACTTACTGATGGTGTAAAAAAAATATACATTACTATGGTAAATGTTCTCAGAAAATACAAATAATATTATAATGAATAACGTAATCAGAATGAAGTATCTAAATTCAATAGTATGATTTACATGTATTTTTATATTTTATGAGATTTTCTGACATACATGTTATTAGAATTTAATAAGTAAACTTTTTAACTAAAAAAAATTGCAACAATCCCATTTTTTTGATGAAATTGTACATAATGATTAAAATAAATTTTCGAATTCGAGTTTTTTTCGTTATTCATTATAATATTTTTTGCATTTTCTGAGAACATTTACCATAGTAATGTATATTTGTTTACACCATCAGAAAGTAGAGATTTCAACGAAAAAAAAGCACACCGACTTTTTGAAAAAAGCTGATATTTTGACGCGAGAATTTTCGATTGAAAATTAGTGTGCTTTTTTGATATTAAGTCAAAATAAGGCGAAATAATAAATATTTCAAATCAAATAAATTACAGTGTATTTGGGACATAAAAAGGTAAGTTTTCACCAAATTTCGTGGAAATTTTTTTTTTTTTTTTTTTTAAATAAAAATAAAAAACCAAAAACTTGGTTTTTTGAATTTTTCACATAAATTTTGAGGTTATGTAAAAAAATTGTAATTACAAAAGTTGTAGATCCTTTTATTACCTACAACTTTGCCATTTAACTTTTTTCCATAGGACTTGTAGTTTGCCGGAAATCGAGATAAACCATTTTTTTACCCTTAAACCCCCCCCCCCCTCCCACTTCCCGAAGTCAGATCGCCCGTAATTTATTTTTCCTTTCATTTTTATTATATTCTTCTCCTTTTCCAATGGGTTTCATCCTACTGTTATTTTTTTTGGTTTCAAAAATTATCGACCCTGGTCTATACCTATATAGAGCTAATAATTATTTTTGAAGATTTTATAGTAAAATTAGTCTAATTCAATTTTTAATTATAAATATATGTTGTTAGGTGAGTTATATATTTTTTAGATAAAATGACAAATGTATGCACTTGGCAAATTTTTTCGACCATTATTTTAATTTTAAACCATTTTTCGAATTTGTCCTACCATTTTTAAAATGTATTCCACTCTTCAACTTTGTCCCACCAATTTTTAATTTTATGCTACTGTGCGAAATTTTTTAGTATTAAACCACTGTACGAATTTGTCCCACCATTTTTTTTAAATTTATGCATCTGTGCGAATTTTTCCCCTACTACGTAGTGCAAGTGAAAAATATATTTTTGAACTTGCAAACTACAGGGCCGACTCCAGGACTCCAGGACCCGTGCAGCCTGTGTTCATACACGGGAGCGGAAAAAATAGAAGGGCAGCAAAAACGCGGAAAAAATAGTTTGTGATTACCCAACTTTTTTCTAATTTAACCGACCTTGTAGCTCTTTAAATAAAAAAGATAGGTACCCATACTTGCATTCTGTAAAAATAATTTTATATGTATTTAGTTTTCTTGTGTTGGTTTAGTTTAAATTTTAGCAATAGCTAAATGAGCACTACGAAGTATACTTTTATCCGAAATCGGCAGTAAAGTAGTCAAAAATCGGCAGTAAAGTAAAAGAAATCGGCAGTAAAGCTCCACTAATACGAGTATTGTATGCAACCAATAATATTAAAAAAAAGCACCGTCGCGGTGGTCGATTGGACCTTTTCCTAAAATGTTGTTTAATAAAAATAATAATTTAATTTTATTACTCAATTAGATTAAAAAATCGCCGCGACTGGCAAATATATCATAACCGTCGCAACAAACAGTATACGTAGACACCATAGAGAGTCTATGTAGACACTTCCTACATTCAAATGATTGATTTGATCATCAAATGACATTTGATTTGATAATCAATATTAATTATTAGTATTATTAAATGTGATTTCGGAAAAAATTTAATATGCACCTCGGCATTAAAGTCATTTTTTATCACTCACGTGGTTATTTGCCTCGGCTTTCGCCTCTGCAAATAATTTCCACATTCGTGATAAAAAATACGACTTTACTACCTTGATAGATAAATAACTATACCTATAGGTAATTGTTAAGAGGGCCGGCAAAATAACTTTTGCATGGGGCACCTAAATGTCTGTAGCCGGCCCTGCAGATTTGTATTCTGGACAAAAAACTAGTCTTATACATTTAATTTTGTTTTGTTCTACAATTAAATATATATATATATTTTAAAGATATTTTTTTTTATTATTATTTTTGAAATAACATTTGTAAAAATTAATTCCTATATAAATTTATAAATAAATAATTGGATTTTGCGTTAAAATATCAAATATACACTGAAAAAAATTTACGAAATTTTACACACATTTATTTCTATTTTTTTACTTAAGAAATGTGTTGTTCCATATAAAACATGTACACACATACTTACATAAGTAAAATAGCATCAATTTATGTATTTTTTTAAATTAATATGTAGTTTTTCATATTATTATGTAATAAATCTTTAAATTTATGTGCTTTTACAATTTTTAATGTACTTGTACTATTATTTGAAATTTTATTATTTCCATGAAAATTTACTTACACAATTCATGTAAATACCCATCTGATTTAAAATAAATTTTACAAAGTAATTGTCCTACGAGTATTTCATTGTATTGTATTACGATTATGTAATTTTACATTTTTGAGATTTACATGACCTTTGCATTTTTACACATTATATGTAGTTTTACAGTATGTTTGTACATATACATTTAAATACGTGGCATCAAAATAACCAACGATCAGATGTGTAAATTTACTAAATATTTTTTTGAGTGTAGACTTTTCTTGGTTTTGTTTGCAGGGCCGTACTACAAATATTTTTGAGGGTATTTTGTTATTTTTGTAGTTTTTTTTAAAGAATTAGTCAAAAGTAATTTTTAAATCGAAAATGTATAAACAAATTATTGATTTTGGCAAATATATTAAATTTCTTTTAAATATTCCGCAAAAAAAATAAAAAAAACTATTAAAAATATGTACTAAAATTTATTTTACCTTTTAAATGCCAACAAAACTATTATTTGAGAAAACATTTGCTATTAAATACATCTGTATACAATAATTCATTGTAATTTTGAAAAAAACACAATAATTTTTGCATTTAAATGACTATTTTTGTCTTCTATTTTAATAAAACAAATCTTTTCGTTTAATTTAAGTAAAAGCTTTTGTCTTAGTACTTAAAATACAGGGTAGTATATTTCAAAAAAGAAACTTAAAAACAAATAAAAAAATTAATTATGTATTAATTTTATAAGGTTTTAAACTTAAATTTTTTATTTTATTATTTTTAAGACATAAACAGAAATATAAATGGATACAAAATTATTTTTCAATAAATTTTCAAAAATACAGTTCCCACTGGTACTGTTGCTCATTTGTTTTAAAACTTAAAAAATTAAAAAAAAATCTTGAAATACCTACACTGCTGTGCTAACCTGAAAGGTCCTATATACAATATTTAGTAATATTGTTTTTAACAATAAAAATGATCTTTTGTCCTATATTACTAAATTTCATAATTATTATATTTATATATAAATATTTATGTATTATTAAAGTCGTTATTTTCATTGTGATTTTTCAGTTGATATAAAATTATTAAAACACAAAAAATATTTTTGGAAAAAATGATTTGTTATTAACAAAACATTATTTTGAAGTAAAATTCTTTTATTAAATAATATTTATTTTGGATATAATTTGACCTTGAATATGCATTTTTAACTGTTAAATAAATGATGACAGTATTGACCTTGGAAATGACATTCACGACCTTAAATAAATAATAATGTGAAAAAATTACCTTTGATATTATATATTTTTTCAATAAAAATAAAAAGAAAATTAAAAATGCAAAATCAGTTCTTATAAACTAAAAAATCCCTCAGATCTCCTAGCCAATTTGATGTAGCAAAATTCTGCAATACTGATCTTCCTCCTGAAAAATAAAACAAGTAAATTTCCAAAATTTCTTCATTCAAGAAAAAAACGTACTTCACATTCCTCCCTATTCAAAATGGAACTTCTGTATTTTGTAATAATATCCTTGAAGCTGTATTTTGGATCTTTTATTTCGTTTATGGCAGCTGGATTGTCTTCGGTTAAAGTCACTAGAAGTGACAACAAAAACTCATGACCCATGTTTCTTTCTTCATTTACGAGACTTATCAAAACTGGGAAGTATTCCAAAAATACCAGTCTGCCTAAAATGGTTTATTTTAAATTTCATATTTCACCCAAAAGTTTGTTCTGAAAAACCCCTTAAATTAAAGGATTAAGTACTTACTTTTTAAATCAGGCTGTGATTTACACAGGGCACTCAGTAGGAATGCCAACTTAACAATAATACGTTCTTCCTTGCTCTTCAGGGCCTTTAAAAACACATGAAGACCATTATGTGCAATCAATTCGTTAAACCCTTCATTGTTTTCTCTAACCAAACAGCTTATAGCGTAGATGGATTTAATTGAAACCTTCACATCATTGTCAGTGTCCAACAAAGCTATCAATTCAGGTAAAAATGCATTTTCCAGAATGATTTTCTGACAGGTTGGGTTGTTTTGTGTTAATAGAGCTATTAGTTCGCAACCCCCAGCCCTAATTTTGGAATTTTGTGATTGCAGACACGGTCTAAGGATCATAAGACCACCAATTTTATGGAAATCTAGAAAATAATGTGAATGAATATTATTTTAAATATGTTTTTAAAGTTATAATTTACCATTAGCAATATCTATATTGTCTATATATTCACATATATTTTCTATGGCCGTTAGATAGTCTTTTGGGTCATCATTAGCTTTCAACTCCCCTACATTCTTTAACACAGCAATTTGCTTTTGAAGAACTTCAACAACGTTAATGGTCATTGTTTTAAGTGCCTCTTCTAAGAATTTTTTACGCTAAAATTACAAATAATCCCAATAAATCAAAGAATAATTTTACAGAAATGTTATAAAGAAAAAATATATGGAATTTAATTCTACCAATAAACGTAATAACTAATTTTGTCGAAAAACTCATAAAACGTAACCTACTTCTTCGTCCATTGGTTTCAATTCAGAACTATGGGGTGCATCTTCATCTTTAGTAGCCTCCATGGCAAATCTAAGAAGCCCTTGGAGGCTTGTGGGTTGCCTTGGTTGAATAGTATCGTCAATAGAAGCCCCTTCCAAGTTTTCCTGAAGTTGTGCCGCCTCAGTTTCACCTTTTTTTACTCCTGGCATTTTTATGCTTTATTTATATCAAATATATACGAATATATACGTTATAAATAACTGGAACTTCGTATAAATCACTTAAAACAGTCAAAAACAAGTAATTACTGTTAAAAATATCGATGAAAAGTCAATTATTTTGACATGTGTAAACTTACATAGGTAACCTATGATAGGTTATAATCTCGAATGTTCTATATTAATTCAACCGTCTATTGTGCTTTGTCTATAGGAGAATGAATATGTGAAAAGTGTGCATAAAACGTTTGATGCAAATAATTTTGGTGCAAAGGCGTGCTTCAGGATTATTCACCTTTATTCGTTAATTAACTTCCACAATCCTTTTTTGAAAAAACTTAAATTAAATCTGTTGATTTTTAATACTTGGACAAAGGTTCTCTAAAGTAGTTAGTGGAAACATAACAGACATCTATTCAATTTTTTCTATGGTTTTAAATATTTTACCGCCATTATTGAAATTTTTTACAAATCGCTAAAGAAATGACCGAAAATCAAGTAAATATGGATATAAAAGTGATTTCCAATGATGATTTAAAGAAAATGAAGGATTTAAACATCAATTATGGTTACAAAAAAACACAATTTGGAGATATTTTTGTGGGTGTTTTAAGTGATGAAAAAAGGGTGTGTTTTATGGGTTTTTACGACAAAAAAGAAGCAGGTTTGGCGGAATTACAGAAAATATTCCCCAAAGCAATACTACAAGAAAATACTACACAAATAAGTGAAATAACCAAAGATATGTTTGAAGACGACAAAAACCTACCAATTCTCCTAAAAGGCACGGAATTCGAGGCAAACGTTTGGAAACAATTGATAAACCTTAAGAAAGGCTCCACTTATAGTTATGAGGATGTTGCCAAATCTCTGGGTAATCCAAAGGCTATAAGGGCTGTCGCTAGAGCTGTTGCCAAAAATAATATTTCCTATTTGGTGCCCTGTCACAGGGTTATCAGTAAATCAGGAGGGTTGAGTAAATACAAATGGGGGGCTGATAAAAAGTTGAAGATGTTAAAACAAGAAAATGCATTGTAATAATTTTTGTACTTAATTAATAAATATTTTTTTACCATTCCAAAATGTATTATGTAGGTGTGTTATAAATTAAAGAAAACATTCATATTTCATAAAGTTTTATTACTAAAATACCAATACATTATTAACCTATAACATATTGATCATAAATCGTAAAACAGTTTTTATTTATTATACTAATATTTAAGGGAAAAATTTGGTATTAAAAAAATATATTCCAAGCTAATTATCACAAATAATCTACAATCACCTTTATAGGACTCAATTATTAAAATATATAGTGAATTCAATCAGTGAAAAATTTTGAGTTTTAGTTTTGCCAATAACTGAAAAACTTAATGTGACAATTACACGATTTTTTAGTATGTTGGTAATCCTGGTTATATCTAAGTATATAGCAAGTTTCATTTGTCTGGCTGGATATACTATGTTGTCCATAACTTTAAAATTACTAAAGATTTAATTTTCAAATTTTAACTCAATATGAAACAAAGTATAACTTAAGTGCGTTTCAACTTTCACGTTAAAATGTCAATGTTTTAAAGCAAATTAAAATACCCAAAATTTTTCAGATTCTGAATACACTATAACTGGTATACAAAATCGCCAAAATGTCTTAATACGCCTAAAAATAATGTTTTAGTGCATTATGTAATAAATAAAACATAAAAATTACCTTTATAGGACTCAATTATTAAAATATATAGTGCATTTAATCACTGAAATATATTTAGTTTTAGTTTTGCCAATAACTGAAAAACTTGATGGGATAATTACACGAATTTTTAGTATGTTGGTAATACTGGTAATATTGAGGTATATAACGAATTTCATTTGTTTGGCTTTATTAGTTTTCAAGATATTTAACATATTGTCCATAACTTTAAAATTACTAAAGATATAACTTTAAAATTTAAACTAAATAATAAACAAAGTATAACTTAAGTACGTTTTAACTTTCACGTTAAAATTCCATTAAAAGTCAATGTTATAACGCAAATTAAAAAATCCAAAATTTTCCAGATTCTGAACACACTATAACCGGTATAATCGCCAAAACGTCTTAATACACGTAAAAAAAAGTTTTAGTGCTTTATGTGATAAATAAAACATAAAAAATCACCTTTATAGGACTCAATTATTAAAATATATGGTGCATTTAATCACTGAAATATCTTTATTTTTAGTTTTGCCAATAACTAAAAAACTTGATGGGATAATTGCACGAATTTTTAATATGTTGGTAATACTGGTAATATTGAAGTATATACCGAATTTCATTTGTCTGGCTTCATTAGTTTTCAAGCTATACTATATTTAACATTTTATCCATTACTTTAAAATTATTATAGATAAGACTTTAAAAATGGTAGCTCAATATTAAAAAAGTACAATTTAAGTACACTCCAAATTTCACGATAAAATTCCATAAAATGTCAAAGTTATAAAGCAAAATAAAAAACCTAAAATTTTCCAGATTCTGAACACACTATAACCGGTATACAAAATCGCTTAAGTCTTAAAATCGTAAAGAAATAATACAAAAACACACGTCATGAGATACATAATTATATGAGCAGAAATATATAAAATATAAAATTATAATACATACAAAAACGAATAAAGATATCTTTCTTCTTTTAAGTTAAATATTTGATATGCAGTTTTTAGTCCTAAGTCTATTATTGCTGTTGCTGCATTTTGGCTTGCATGACTGCTATCATTTCTTGCATGCGTTTCAGTTCGGCTTCTTTTTCTTGGAGGATTCTGTCCTTTTCAGTGTTCATGTTGTTGGATTTTTCAGTTTCGGAAATACTAGAAAAAATGTCACATGAGATATTTGTTAAGCTTTTTTATTTGTTGTTTCATATTGAAATCGCATTCCAGAGAGTTTTCACATATTTTAGACAGTTTTTGAGGTTTTAAGTGTTTGTGAGTTTTGTGTAATGTTTATACAGTATGTCCACCAGAGTGGGTTGAATAACCGCTTTTTTTAAATTAATTTGGTAAGAGCAAAAATATTAATCTTTGAGGTAAAAAGAAATTATAAGTATATGTGAAGGAATTTTTTTTTTAATAAAGCTTGTTAGAAAATTTAAACCAGCTGGTGTACAATAACTTGAAAAATTAGTAAGTGTTTTTATATAATATATTCAAATTATATTAAGTCAGTATATACATTTTGCTAATTTCCTTATTGTTGTTGCATAGTAGATATTTAAAAATTAAATTTAATTTTTATGCCAAACTGATTTATTGAATTTAAAATAATTATAAAGTTAACTTTTTCTTATATTTGTATTTTTTTGTTAAATTAAAAATATAATAGGAGACATTTTTAAATGCATTTAACATATTATAGGAGATATTTTTAATTCATTATAATTTTTATTTTTTTAAAATAAGCAGATATTTGTCATTGAATGTGACATTTTGGTAATTCAGATTGAAATTTTGGAGACCCCTGGTACTCCAAACCAACTCTGTCGCCAGATGGCGGCACAATCACTGGGATCTACGACGTACGTCGCACTAACCCAGCGTGTGCTGAACAAGGACAGTGCACGTTAGTTTGTTGTTGGAGTGGGTCGGTTTTTGTGGCGTTTAGAATAACAGGGATATCCAAACTCTCGATCTGTCGAAAATTCCGACTGATTGAGAGTTTGGATACCCCTGTTATTCTAAACTAGAGTTTTAAAGTGTCGGAAAAAAAACGGAAAAATTGGGGAAAAAACCTGTTTGTTCTGTTTTTTTCCCAGGCTTTGGAACAATTGTCTTTTTTTGGGAAAACCTGATTTTTTTTTAAATATACACATTTGAAAAAAGTGGCCATCAACAAGTTAACATTATTTTAAATTAAAAAAATACTTTATTACAAAAAAAAATAAAATTAAACAAATACTGTCTGTTGGTTTTTTTTGTTGCAAAAAGGAGACCATTAAAAATATCTAACTAACTAAGTGTTAAATAAAAGTTATGTTTATAAAGCACTGAATAGGTTTTTTTGCGACCCGGTACAATATTCTTACTGAATTAAAAAAAAATGAATAATTTTTAGAATTATAATATTTTATGATTATAATCAGCGTCGGAAATTCACTTTTTTCTCGATATCAGTGTACGGATACTATCCGTAAAAATTTGGAAATTTTCAAAAAAATTGACATTTGCATTTTTTCGTTTTACCCTTTGAATAAAATTTAAATTTAAAAAGTCAATTTTTTTGAAAATTTCCCAATTTTTCCGTTTTTTTTTTCGGAAATTTTAAAACCCTATTCTAAACGCCACAAAAACCGACCCGAAATTAAAAAAATCCCATTGAATTATCTGCTTATATGATAAATTAAAATTTTAATTGAATTAAAAATATCTCCTATATTTTTAATTTAGTTAATTCGCTATGTGTTTAGCAAAAAAATACATAAGAAGCAAATATTTTAAATTAACTAAATAAAATATCAGTTTGGTATAAAAATTAAATCTTATTTTTAAATTAAATTAAATTAGTTAACAAAAAATACAAATATAAGAAACATATTTTAAATTCACTAAATTAAAAATTAAATCTAATTTTAAAATACCTGCTATATTATTAATTCACAGAATAAAAATTCTTATGTGATATTTTTTATCTAATTAAAAATATCACTCTAGGGTTAACACATAAAATTAATTCCTACATAAAAAATTCTCGAAATTTTCGGCAAAATAACAAGGAATAGTCGGATTCTCCTAAAAATTCGTATATAGAGGTTTTTGGGGTCGCTGATAACAAATCTGGAATCAGAATTCCTAAATTCAAAATGTTGATCCAAAATGGCGGACATATTTGTCAAAAAATTGACGGAATAAATTAAAAATCACCATAAAGAGGTTTTTGGGGTCGCTAAAAACGAATCTGGAACCAGATTTCCAAAATTCAAAATGGTGGATCTCAAATGGCGGACATTTTTATCAAAAAATTGTCGAAATTAATTAAAAACCAGTAAGAGGTTCTTTTTAAAATCTAAATAAAACATCTTTTTATAAAATAGCTTAATTTAGTTTATTATAATTACATTTATATGATATTATTTAATATACCTGTCAACACAAATAACCACAATTCAAATTTGACATTAACACACTACAACGCGCATGCGGAGTTGTTTTAACGCACCTACAAGAGGTAGGTTAAATATGTATAATCGGTTCGAACGATTTACGCAAGTGAAAGTCTAGACACCGCTGTTGTAATAAACGTTTTGAGTTAAATCCGAGTGAATCGAGTAAACGTAATGAACGCAACCCAGAAATAAAAAATAAACCTTATATTTTGTAAAGCAAAAACACAGATACACGCGCGACATAGGTTTAAAATCGCGAAGTTTTTTACCACAACCGTGCCTGAGCGCCCAAGAACATGTAGTTTTAAAGAGACGTGGGCGAGTTGGGGCAGATAATTTATTGATGGCTTGATAGACAAAACGGATGATAGAAATCACGATGCCTTACAATTTATTACAATTTTTGTAGTTCCATTGTTCTAAAAGCTCGATTCAAAGTTTGCGATTTTAACAGACCGATCTTGTCGGTTACAATAACCCGTTGTACAAGCAAAATCTACGAAAAACAAATACAAATCTGAATTTTAAATACCTTGAAGATCACCCTTCATCTAACCGCATAACAATCGGACACACCAAACACAAGTTATTCACTTTTAAACAGTAAACAATTTTCCGCAGCGATCGCGTGTAAAGTACCTTCAACTGAAAGCGTCAAGTTTAAACTGATGTACAAGACAAAATATACGTATTTTATATATTTTTTTTCAATACAGGATGGAGACAGGTATTAACTACCCATCTAACTCAAAATTTTCCTGATAGAAAATGTTAATTTTTGAGGTTTTGCCGATATTTTCGAGAATTGAAACACTGCGCGCGCCCAATATTTTAGCAAAAAAAGATTGTAAAAATTTAAAATTGACGATATTACTCCCAAAACTCTTAACTTTAATAAACAAAAAACTTACGTATTCCTGTTCTTGGGCATGGGGGCCCCCTTGGCCAGCCTCTCCGACCTGTAATTCTCGTAATGAACCTGCTGCGTGATCTCCTGCAGATCCTGCATGTGAGTGATCAGCATCGTCCTCAGCTTGATGAAATCGCAGTGCTCCGGGTTCTCCACCTCCACGACGCCCCACGGATACAGCCGCCCCCTCACCTTCCTGCCCCTCACCTCGAGCAGCGTATTGGCGCCGCACACCGCGAACGGCACGGCCTGCTTCAGCTGGCGCACCTGTAGTGTTGTAAAAAAAAACGTTTTCTTACTACCTCGACTCAAAATACGTTGTTTCGTCCCCGATTCCACGGCAGAAAGTTTACGTTTCTTGCATTGGTCAAGCTATACGCGCACACTCTAATAGCGGGAGTAAAAATTTTTTAGTCGTGTGCTTAACATTCAAATTTCGTACTGCCAACATGAGAAACACAAAAATATGACAGTTTTAAACCATAATTTTGCAATTATAACAACAAATAAACAATTTATGTTTTTACTTTTTTACTTTTTATGTTGTTTTAAGTGTTTAATGGTACTTTTGTTTGTTATAAAGTAGTAATTTGTTAATTAAAATACAACCTTTTATTTTTACTGTATTGGCACCGCTGAATTCACGGCCTACTGTTATTTATTTATCAAGCTCTTCAAATGGAGATAGGTACATAAATACACATTTAATTTTTTCCCGTATTTTCGGCCGAGGTAGTAAGAAAAATAGTATACACTACACGGGCTTCGCCTCGGGCATCATGGCGCGCAGTGCAGGAATCTCACACTTTCTGCCCTTGTAGTGTAATATACTATTTCTTACTACCTCGACTCAAAATACGTTGTTTCGTCCCCGATTTCACGGCAGAAAGTTTACGTTTTATGCATTGGTCAAGCTATACGCGCACACTCTAATAGCGGGAGTAAAAATTTTTTTAGTCGTGTGCTTAACATTCAAATTTCGTACTGCCAACATGAGAAACACAAAAATATGACAGTTTTAAACCATAATTTTGCAATTATAACAACAAATAAACAATTTATGTTTTTACTTTTTTACTTTTTATGTTGTTTTAAGTGTTTAATGGTACTTTTATTTGTTATAAAGTAGTAATTTGTTAATTAAAATACAACGTTTTATTTTTACTGGATTGGCACCGCTGAATTCACGGCCTACTGTTATTTATTTATCAAGCTCTTCAAATGGAGATAGGTACATAAATACACATTTAATTTTTTCCCGTATTTTCGGCCGGGTTGTATTTTCGGCCGAGGTAGTAAGAAAAATAGTATACTCTACACGGGCAGAAAGTGTGAGATTCCTGAACTGCGCGCCATGATGCCCTCGGCTTCGCCTCGGGCATCATGGCGCGCAGTGCAGGAATCTCACACTTTCTGCCCTTGTAGTGTAATATACTAATTTCTTACTACCTCGACTCAAAATACGTTGTTTCGTCCCCGATTCCACGGCAGAAAGTTTACGTTTTATGCATTGGTCAAGCTATACGCGCACACTCTAATAGCGGGAGTAAAAACTTTTTAGTCGTGTGCTTAACATTCAAATTTCGTACTGCCAACATGAGAAACACAAAAATATGACAGTTTTAAACCATAATTTTGCAATTATAACAACAAATAAACAATTTATGTTTTTACTTTTTTACTTTTTATGTTGTTTTAAGTGTTTAATGGTACTTTTATTTGTTATGAAGTAGTAATTTGTTAATTAAAATACAACCTTTTATGTTTACTGTATTGGCACCTCTGAATTCACGGCCTACTGTTATTTATTTATCAAGCTCTTCAAATGGAGATAGGTACATAAATACACATTTAATTTTTTCCCGTATTTTCGGCCGGGTTGTATTTTCGGCCGAGGTAGTAAGAAAAATAGTATACTCTACACGGGCAGAAAGTGTGAGATTCCTGAACTGCGCGCCATGATGCCCTCGGCTTCGCCTCGGGCATCATGGCGCGCAGTGCAGGAATCTCACACTTTCTGCCCTTGTAGTGTAATATACTAATTTCTTACTACCTCGACTCAAAATACGTTGTTTCGTCCCCGATTCCACGGCAGAAAGTTTACGTTTTATGCATTGGTCAAGCTATACGCGCACACTCTAATAGCGGGAGTAAAAACTTTTTAGTCGTGTGCTTAACATTCAAATTTCGTACTGCCAACATGAGAAACACAAAAATATGACAGTTTTAAACCATAATTTTGCAATTATAACAACAAATAAACAATTTATGTTTTTACTTTTTTACTTTTTATGTTGTTTTAAGTGTTTAATGGTACTTTTATTTGTTATGAAGTAGTAATTTGTTAATTAAAATACAACCTTTTATGTTTACTGTATTGGCACCTCTGAATTCACGGCCTACTGTTATTTATTTATCAAGCTCTTCAAATGGAGATAGGTACATAAATATACATTTAATTTTTTCCCGTATTTTCGGCCGAGGTAGTAAGAAAAATAGTATACACTACACGGGCAGAAAGTGTTCTCTTTCTGCCCTTGTAGTGTAATATACTATTTTTTTTCAGTTGAAAAAAAAACACGTGAAAAAAAACATGTTTTTTTTACTGAAAAAAAACATGTTTTTTTACTGAAAAAAAACATGTTTTTTTTCACTGAAAAAAAAACAAAAGTTGTTTTTTTTCATCCCCACCCACGTATGGTAAAAGAGCGCCTCGCTGTCGGCAATGACTCAGCATATCGTATAGTCTATACGGTATTATAATAGAAGAATTAAGACCTGCGGCTTTATAGGTTGATGCATAAAAAAAAACATTTAAAAAAAAAAAAACAAGTCTGTTTTTTTTCAGTGACAACACTACGCACCTGCTCCTTGTACTCCTCGTCCTCGTCCGAGTCGCACTCCGGCAGGCTGTAGATGCGGATGCCGTGCTCTTTTATCTCGTCCATGACCTTCTTCTTCAACTTTTGCATCTCCTTTTTCGTCAGCACATCGGCTTTGGCTATTACCGGCACGATGTTGACTTTGTTGTGCAGCTGTTTCATGAATTCGACGTCCAAGGGTTTCAAACCGTGTCCGAAAGGCGATATAAAGTAAAAGCAGCAGTGTATGCGGTTGTCCATTATGTTTTTTCGGTTCAAACCCGATTCGTCGCACAAAAATCTACGAAAAAAACGCAAAATGTTGATTTGCTACAATTTTTTAAATGCATACATATCCGACCTAAAAATACATACATGTCCGTCCCAAAATATCAAAAAATCTAGTAGGGAATTTTTTTGGAAAATATACACATTTGAAAAAATTATAATGTTATAAATCAAAGTGTCAAATAAAAGTTATGTTAATACAGCACCGAATATGTTTTTTTGCGGCCCGGTGGAATATTTTTACTGAATTAAAATAAAAGGAATAATTATTATAATCATAATATTATTATCGTAATCAGCGTCTCGATATCAGTGTACGGATATTATGCGTAAAAATTTGTAAATTTACTGAAAAATTGACTTTTGCATTTATGCGTACTACCCTTTAAATAACATTTAAGAAATGAAAAATTAAGTTTTTCTGAAATTTTCACAATTTTTCCGAAAAAAAACGGGTTTTTCCGCCCGCTCAATTTTTTCGGAATTAGAAAATTCGTTTTGTAAAATGCGGGTCAAATAAATTCAACAAGAACAAAAAATGACGGGATCTAATTGGCTGGCTAAAAAGTGCTATAACTTGCTTAGTTTTGTGAGTTTAAAAAAATAGTAAAGAGAAAATCTTAGGACATCTCAAGGAATATTTTCCGGTGGCGGGTGTTGTAAAATAAAAATTTTAACTTTAATTATCACGAAATTATTCCAAAAATGACAATCGTTAAAATTAGGTTTTAAAAATTTCCGGAAAAATTGAGCCGGCGAAAAAAACGATTTTTTCCGAAAAAATTGGTAAATTTTCAGAAACATCGACTTTTGAATTTTTTTATTTTATTTAAAAGGTAATGAAAAAATGCAAAAGTCAATTTTTCTGAAAATTTTCAAATTTTACGAATACTATCCGTACACTGATAACGAAAAAAATTGAATTTCCGACGATGATAATATTACATTACAATTAGTGGTAAGACAGACATATTAGTAAGACCATCCATCTATCAAAATTTTTGAAAAAAAAAATTAAATATCTGAAAAACTGTTAAAAATAAAAAAAAATAAAGAAATTTTAGTATTTCTAGAATTAGACGCAGAATTTAAAAATGCAATAATATTTATATGGTTCCATTTAAAAAAACAAAGTTGATAACCGGTTTAAAAAAATTAAACCGGCGAAAAAAAAAACGATTTTTTCCGGAAAAATCGGGAAATTTTCAGAAACATCGACTTTTGAATTTTTTCATTTTATTCAAAAGGTAATGAAAAAATGCAAGTCAATTTTCCTGAAAGTTTTCAAATTTTTACGAATACTATTCGTACACTGATAACAAAAAAAGTGAATTTCCGACCTGAATATAATCATAATATTATGATTATAATAATTATTCCTTTTATTTCAATTCAGTAAGAATATTCTACCGGGCCGCAAAAAAACAAATTAGGTGCTGTATGAACATACAAACGTTAGTTTTATTTGACACTTCGATTTATCATTATTTTGTAATTGGATATTTTCAATGGAATTTTGCAAAAAAAGACCCAATTATACTGTATATTTAACGTTTACGCCTATTTTCTTAGATCAATTTAATTTAATTCAATGTTACGATTTTTTTTTTCTGTAAGGATATTTTTATAAATTAAAACAATCTTAAGTTGTTTCTAATTTTTTCAAATGTGTATACATATTTTCCAACAAAAAAATCCCAAAAAAGCCATCTGAAAAAAAACGGTTTCCCCCCAATTTTTCATTTTATTTAACTTATTTTGACATGTACATTCTAATTAAATAAAAGAAATATTTTAAATTGTTGAGTTTTTGTATTTTGTAAATTATATTAAATAGAAAAAAGTGAATTAAATCAAAAGAACGTCTGACTTTCTTATAAAAGTGATTACTTTTTCCAACCCTGATAAAGATTTTCTATGCATTCCTTTTTCAGACAAAAATGAGTTTATTTACCTTTCAAACTGGTCGTCGATAAAAGTGATTATTTCGGAGAAAGAGTCGGTGTTGTCTATAGCATCTCCATAGCCGGGGGTGTCTACTACAGTGAGGCGTAGTTTGACACCCCTTTCTTCAATTTCGACAGTCGAAGGCTCGAGTTTGACGGTTTGCTTCATTTTTTCTTAAAGAAAAAAAATTGTTAAAATCATCGAAAGGGATACCAGTTATATTGCTTATTATAGAACTAGCGGCGATCTACCTATACAAAAACCAAACATGATAATCCTATTAACTTTTAAAACAATACAGTGGATTTTATAATTATTTTTTATTTTAATACAAAAGGCACTTTACTATATATTGTAACACAGAAACGTGAAGTAAAAAACGTAAAAAATAGGGATTTAAACGCGACAACATTGCGAAGTGTGGTGGTTGGTTTCTATGGTAACGCTTTTCGCTTTTGACAGTTGCAGCGACTTTTCTTTATGCAGTGTTATTTAAAATCTTAAAATGTGTTGTAAAAACAAATTCGGTGAAACAGTGTTGCCTGAACAAGACAAAAATGACAGATTGATAATTTTGGTTGGACACAGTTAACATTATAATTTATTATTGCGGTGAAAGTTAATAAAAAGTTATATGTAACATGGTACTATTACTATAAGTTTAATTTTATTTCATTGTTTTTTTCATGGATAACTTGACAGATTAAATTTTGTAGTTATTATTGTGCACTCTTCTACTTAAAATTTTTCAATAAAATTTAGTATAGGGTCGTTTTGAGGGGTGGTGAATCCAGTGCCGTGCTTAGATTTTGTTTAAAAAAATCGCTAATATGAATTCTTAAAAATTACTCTTAAAAACTGACATAGTAGGCCGTGTATTTTGTAAAAATATGGCGTTTTTTGCTCCAAAAATACAGTTTATTAAGATCTACACTTTAAAACAAATCCGGTTAAAATCGCACAATAAATAAAGATTTTACAGGAGTGAGTCGCAAACAAATGGGTCACACTGTATGTATGTATATTTGATAAAGTTTTTCCTAAAAAAAATTGTTCTGTACTTTTTTCGTGAATAATCAAAAAAATAATATGTCGGCCGATGTACTAATGTATATTAGACTGGGCCAAAAAAATCAACTATTTTTTTTTTTGAAAAGTATTTCGAAAATATGGTTTGGGCCCCAAACTTTGGGGTGACATTTGTGAAAGTTTGAGCCCATAATATTAATATAAAGAGGTCTATCATCCCAATTTTAATTTTTTTTCCTCAAGTTTTTGTCTCGGAACTCCCAAACCATTGAGTTTAACAAAATTGACTCAAAAATATTTTTTTAAGAAAACTAAATGCTTTACAAAAAAGCTTAAAGTGAAATTTTCCGTCAGATGAACCGTTTCCTTAAAATCATGCCTTAAAAATTAGTATAGTTTTACATTTTGATCTTTTAAATTGGAATTTTGTTATTCATGTAAAAATTAGTACCCATAAAAAACCGATAAATATTCTTATGGGAAATCAAATGCATTACAAAAAAAAGCCTCTCAACATTTTTGGCTAAATTCACTCAATCAAAAGTTATTCAAGGTTAAAATTTCGTTTGACTTCAAATTTAACCTTGAATAACTTTTGATGGAGTGAATTTAGCCAAAAATGATAAAATACTTTTTTTGAAGAGCAATTGATTTCCCATAAGAATATATATTTTTTTAAGGGTACTGATTTCTACATGAATGAAAAAATTTTAAAGTTAAAAGATCAATTTGTAAAAGTACAAATTTTTAAGGCATGATTGTAAGAAAACGGTTCATCTGACGGGAAATTCCAATCAAACCTTTTTGTAGAGCATTCAATTTTCTTCAAAAAATATTCTTAAGTCAATTTTGTTAAACTCAATGATTTGGGAGTTCTGAAACAAAAACTCGTTCAGGAAAAAATAATCTAAAATTGAGATGATAGACCTCTTAATATTAATATTATGGACTCAAACTTTCACCATACATTTTTTTTGTCACCCCAAACAATATTTTCGATATACTTTACAAAAAAATATAGTCGATTTTTTTGGCCCAGTCTAATGTATATTGGCCGATACCGATAATGGTCGATCACTACTTTTGATAGTATGACTAGATTTGTTAAAAAAAATTTACGTCAAAAAGTAGTATTTATTATCTTGTTTAACATACTAAATAAATATCCAATGGTTCAAAAAATAAAAGATATGTTTACCCTTCCAATGTAATAATTTTAAAAAATCTTATAAAAATTTGCACAAACAAAAAAAACGATGCTTTATCCACTAGGGAATTAATAAACAAAACAAACAATTAAAAAGTAACTATTTCCTTAAACAAAGATAAGTAAGTAATTTAATCTTGTTTATTTATTTACACACAAGTCAAAAACCTCTACAATTGTAATAATTACAACAAACAAATAAACACAAAGTAGCAAAATATGCTTATAAAGATAAAAAAGTGAATAAGCTATTGAATTACTAATACTACCACTTCAAAGTGCTCAAGTTTAGTGATAAAAAATTACAAATTCCACTAGATAGTCTCAAAAGGAAAAAACAGACAGGAAATGAATCATTAATACTTTACTATAAACAGTGCAGTAAAAACAGAAGGCAATACATTTATATGCAGACATGTGCTTGAAATTGGGTTCAATACATTTAAATTTGACTGAAATACAGTAATTTAACATTTTGTATGCATATCATGAAAGGAAATGGAGCTTTGAATGCAAAAATGTCCACTTTGTAAAACACTACAGGGTGTCCTAAAATATTAAATTATGGTATTTTTAGTTTAGTCCTGCCAATAGATTTGGTCTTAAATAAAAGTAATTATTTTTAGTAATTTGCTAAAATATAAATTTTAAAATAAATTTGGATGTTTTTTATGTTGTTTTAATTTTTTTGGTATATTGTAAAAAAATAATACACCACTAGGTATATCAAGCAAAGAAATAGATTAAAAAATAGTTAACTCACCAATGGCATCTGGTATTAATCTTTCTGGATATAAATCGGTCAAAAATAAGGCATTTACAAGTGTTGATTTTCCCAAGCCACTTTCCCCGACTACCATTAAAGTGAACTCAAAACCTTTTTTAACTGATTTTCTGTGAACTTGGTTTGGCAAATTAGCAAATCCCACATAACCAGCAGTCTCAAGCCCGGAAAACTGCAAATAAATTATGATAACATTAAAATATGCAAGTGCCAAAAAAATATATTTTACATCCTTATTACCAAGTTTTTGGTGTTATTTTTAAAATTTCACATATAATTTCTTTATAGGTATGTTACTTAATACATAATAATAAAGCATTTTCACATAAAAAAACTTTTTCCTCCCGAAAATAAAATAAAAAATAACACCAAAAAATCCAACCAGATAAACACAATTCTACTTACATTTTTCACGCTGTCACTCGACATTCTAAAACCGCTCTCAAAACACAAAAAACCCACGAATTTCACTCAAAAATCGAAACTTTAAAAACCAACTGTCATTCACACCGAAACATATAAACAACTGCCATATTTTCATAATCAAAATCGCAACGCCTGATTGGTTGAAAGTAGGTGTGGCCTCTTTCAACGTGACGAAATAAAAAACACTAGAAGTTTATGTTTTGTTTTATTTTATGTGAATTAAGCATATTTTTTGCGAGTTTATTGCTTATAAGGTCATTTTTATTGCATTGTGCAATGTTTACATTACTTATTTATTGTTTTATAAGCAATATAATAATATTGTTTGTTTAAATGTAATACCAACATTAAATCATAAACTTCCCCAATTATTCTACAAAAATATCCTTTTACGCTTAAAAAAATATTAATAATGCATATATTTTACTAATAAAATTATTAACTTATAAAAGACCCATAACTTCTCGAAATAATGTTGACATTTTTACATACGGTAGTTCCATGATACAACAATCATGCGGTAGTTTAAATGTCCCGAATACTTTTCCAAGGTACCTAGTCGTTATTAGGTGATCTTGAAATTTTTCGCCAAGGTGCATACCTGAATAGGTCGTTTGGTTTTTCATTGAAATGCGTTTATAGAATTTTTGATTGATTTTTAATGAAATTTGTTTTTGTTTTATTATAATTATTTTTTTAAAATTTAATTTCATGATTTTAGAAGATTTTTAAAAGGTTTTGATATTTTATAAAATAAAATGTATTTTTTTTACATAAAACTATGTCAAGAACCATAGATTACCTAAGTATACCTATATATAGGTTTTAGATTTTTTACACAGTTCTTGGAGTTCTACTTTATCTAATCTATGGTTTTTGACATAGTTTTATGTAAAAAAATACATTTTATGAAGAGTAGTATATGTTTAATAAACTTGGCAACGCTGTGTTTCGGATAAGCTCGAATATTACACATAAAAAAACGATTGCCATGGAAACAATTCAAATAAGGCAGGTAAACAAATGTATTTTTGACGGTTTGTGTAAAAAAAATAAAACATTTAATGTTAAATTTGTTAATTATATTGTCAAATTTAAGGTTTTTTTAAACGATTCTCTAGATATACATTGTTTGTTCAAATAAATTACTTATAATTTTTAGATTTGAAATTTCGTAAAAAACGAGAATTAGTAATTTTTTTTTCTAACTCAGACATTTTTAAGAGGAATTGTAATCTGCCAAATTCTTTTTGCTATCACCCTGTAGGTATAGGTAAATAAATAATCTTCCAACATTAAATTAAAAAAATGAACTTCAAAGAGAAAATATTTTATAGTTTCATATGGAAAAATAATTATAAATGACTTTAGCAGACGCCCGTATAAATGAATGTATTCATAAATTTAATTAATAATGTTCTATTTAATTTAACTTGAAGAATCTCATAACAAATTTTATCGTTTTTACCATTTTATGTTACAAAAATACATTTCACACATAAAACACCCCCTATGATATTCTAACATTTTAAATGACCCCAATATTTCATCCCTCGTTGAAAAAACACTTGTTTAGGTTTATTTCCTTTTGAAAATATCCACCGAAAGTGTAATAAATCAAGTGACATCCTTTAGTCAAAGTAGGCGGCATCAACATCTGTTTTAACAATCTTAAAATCTGTATCATCTAGTCTGCCATGCGTTTGACACTTGTGCACAGTAGCAAAACAAGTGCCAAGCGGCAGTCTACCCTCATACCCAACGCGCACTGGATTAAACAGTTTAATTAATATTAATTGAACTTAATTCAATACCAGAGTGTTTATTGTATTACATACTCGCATAAAATTCTTTGCCAGCGGGTTCGCGATGGAGTTTTTACAATTTAACGGAGATACTTACGGCAACAATAACAACAATATTAGTGCGGGGAAAAAACGGGGTGCCGCAAGGAGCAACTTTGTGACCGCTATGGATGATTTTAATGTGCCTGTGAAGCAACGTAGTCAGGCCAACGCAAGGGAGAGGGATAGAACGCATAGGTATTATTTTTTTTTAATATTTACTTTCTAGATCGATTGAGTTTTTAAAAATCTTACGATTTTTAAATTCAAATAATGGTTAATTTTTTTATAAATAAATACGTTTTTTTTCAATTTTTAGTGGA
The DNA here is from genome assembly GCA_921294245.1 of Brassicogethes aeneus. Taxonomy (NCBI): domain Eukaryota; kingdom Metazoa; phylum Arthropoda; class Insecta; order Coleoptera; family Nitidulidae; genus Brassicogethes; species Brassicogethes aeneus. The sequence goes on along the minus strand of OV121141.1, from coordinate 7,935,619 downwards.
TTTTTTAAAGTATATTTTAGAAAGTTTTCTATTCCCAGCAAACACATAAGTCTGATTACATAGTTTCATGGCTTAATTAATTAATAATGGCATTTTTTGCGCAAATACAATACAATACAATTGTACTGGGCCTTTACAGGAATGTTTTAATAAAAATATTAATTTTTATAAAAGGTCTTGCAATGGCCCTTCTCAGGCTAATTTTTCTACCTATAATTTACCATGAAATACCCATATATGGCAATTTTCAGTACATAAAACCTTTAATTATTTTTTGGTTAACAGCATATTTTAAAAATGACGCCCAGTGTAATTCCTATAGTTTTAATAGTGTTTTATAACACATAACAAAATAATAATAATACCTAATGGTTCTTAAATTTAAATGAGTAAGTGGTGCATTTTTAATTTTAAAAATTTTAGAACCCTTATTACAGACAAAATAACGCCAAAGAATTAGTAGAAAGGTTTAATTAATAAGGTCAAAATTGAGGCAATTAAAAGATATTAATAATGGCAAAGAAATACTGGTTTTCTTTGTTTTAGAGGACAATCTACCTAAAAAATCAAGTGAACTTATTTGTAAATATATATTTTAATTTTAAATATTTTCTATTTAGTTTAAGGATTTTTTATTTATTTAAATGTAGGATTCCATTTATTACCTAATAAACAGTTTTTAAAATAAAATTTTTAAGTTTTACAAATACATTTCTTTATTACAACACATTGCTTAGAATTTTTTCTTGTAAATTTATGAATGTTTTAGTAATAAATTTAACGATAATATATTAATTAATGTAATGGATAAGTAAAGTATTTATTATGGTGGATTAAATGTGGTTTGTTTATATTTATTGGGTGGGATATTCCACGATAACCGAACATTTTTATTCTTACCGTCAGAAATTGTATTGTGACAGTAGGGATAACAATTTATAATTATCATGAAATATCCTTATCTAATAAATATATACCCACCACATTTAATTCACCATAATAATTAGAGTAGGTAATTAAAAAATATTTAAATAACCACTATAGAATCAGAACACCCCATATCAGAAACTTTAGCTTGCCACATTTGTACCTTTAATCAGCCATATAGAACCTTTACGGTTGTGTTTGCTGGGGTAAAATCAATTACTGTTTTAGTGTGAACACGGCTTTTTCTACATTAAGGACTTTGATACCGACCGAACCAAAAGACAGAAAATTAAGTAAAATTGAAACTTTAAGACTGGCTTCAAGCTATATATCGCATCTAGGGACACAACTTATGGCGGGTAAAATTTAAAAAAAAATATTTTTTGATATTTTTGAACATTTTTTGAATTTTAGGACCTATAGATCAGCCTTGCTTAAGAATACCAAAACCTCTACAATTAGATGAAGAAATAAACCAAAATAGGCAACAAGTTTGCACGTTTTGTATATCCCACAAAAAACCAACGGTAAGACGTCTTGTACATTAAGTTTTGTTTTTTGCATACATTTTTCTTTTTTACAGAAAACGTCTCCAAACGAAACATATGAATGTCCAGCCTTCAGCAGTCAAATTTTTTTAAACACTGAACTGTTACCCAATGATCTTCACAATATTTATTACCAATAGTATTTTTACTTAATTACCTACTTTAAAATAACGTGATATGTATTTATATTTTCTACCATTTAATTATTAATATGTTATCTTACTAAATGTACTTAATACATAATGAATGTAAATAATTATTTTCACTTAAAAACAATAAACCAATTTTGTTTTATTTCTTTTTCCCATTTAGTTAATTGGATGTACTAAAATGTTAAGTATCTTAATTGTTTTATGTTCTTTTAATCATTTTATTTATCCCTTGGTGAAAATAGGTCAATGTTTTTTAATTTGTATTTAATGTACCTCATTTGTTATTATTATGTAAATTTTTAATAAAATATTCTTTCAAAAACTCTGAATTTAACCCTTAGAACCCTTCGTTTTCAGGACAAACAAAAAATAAGGTGTATTTTCAAGATTTTTGAAAATTTACAGGATCTGGTAAATTTTACACAATTCGGCAACGTTGCAAAGCCCAAATGTGCCAACTTTTGGTAAAAATCCCTTGATCTGGGATGTTTTGAACAACCCTGCAACCTTGCATCAGAGCAGGAGCAAATAATTTAATAAACAGAATTTTTAAAAAATCACAATTCAAAATTTAACACACTCTAGCAACGATGCAAAGCTCAAATATGATTTTTTAGAAAAAATCCCTGGATTTGGGATTTTTTGAACAACCCGGCAACGTTGCCAGATTGCACAAAAATACCAGATTAGGGGAATTGTCCAAAACTTTGTTTAAACATTTTTTCAATAAACTCCAACACTTAAAATCTTTCTTCTTACCTTTTATTAAGATTGTTGTGCATAAAATAAAACAATTTCGAAAATTTATAGTATTTTATTAGACAGATAGTATACATTTTGAAAATTTTTATTTTCTCTAAAAGCATGGAGAAAAAAACAATACACAACCACGAAAAGTATATGTAAAAGTTGGTCCAATAATATAAATTATTCATTAATAGTTAATTAATTAATAATTATACAAAAAAATAATACATTTTTTGATGGTTTTTTGTATAATTATATTTTATTTAATATTAACACCTTCTTTTGTTGAAATTTGTGTTAATAGAAAGTTTTTATACTAAATAAAGCATAATTATTTCCCTGTACTTTTTAGAATCTTTAAAAAAATCAGAAATTTTCTTTGGTAAAAACATTTATTTATTTAATTGTAATTTTCAAAAAAATATATGAACAAAAATGTACAAAAATTATAAATAACACATAAATATATCATTAAAGTACGCTAAATTTGCCTTTTCAAATCACTGTTTTATATTTCTGCACAATTTAAGTCAAAAATAATACAATTTCACCAGGTTTAAAAAAATATACATATTTTACAAGTTATGTGGAAAATTGTACAGAAATATAAAAACAAGGATTATTTACTGTATATGGGAAGACAAAATTTAAAACAACGTTACTTTAATTAAGCATTAAATTAATTACAAATTGACAATCCAAAAAACAACCTCATTCCCAAGGAAATTCTGTAAACCTTAAGGAGCCATACCTCTTTAGAGCGGTATAAACCCTTAAGTATATACCTCAAAAATTAAGTCGAAATTCAGATCACCGCGTTAGAGTCTAGAAAATTTAATTAAAAATATAGATGCTATGTACAAAAATTCACCTTATGCGCGGTAAAATCTACAAATAAAAAATGCGCATCATTTATTCGAAAAATTATGCCTAAAAACATTGATAAAAAATTGTGTTACGTTTCCAGTGTTGCACTTTACACAGGGCGTCCACGAAAAATCAACTTGAATTTTACGTTGTGTGATTTTTGAACACCCTGTATATAAAAAACACTAACAATAACGAAAAACGCGTATATAAGTATTATTATTACTTAAAAGTTAGCGATATTTCTATATTTACTATTTTAAGTAATTCTGATAATTTTATAATCTATAAAAGAATATTTTATTTATTTATACTTTAATTATAATAATACAACGCTTTTCTGTATTGATATACTTTTTTCATTATCATTAAATATTATAAATAATTATTATTACATATTTTATTTTTATTTAATTATACAATGTTTTTGAGTTCAGACCTTTGAAGAACTGAAAAAAAAACAAATCAATAAGTACAAAATTGCTTATAATAAAATTTAGAGCATAAATTATTTATGGGTCACTCCAACAAATAATTTTTTTTGGATTTTTTAAAATTCTGTGCTCTTAATATTCGAATTTTATCGAAATTTTTTCTTTAATTTATCGTTAATTTTTTGTATGTAAATAATGTTTCATAAAAATACAAAGAGTACTGTTTTTTTTTGTAAAAACAACATCTTAGATTTTCAATGAAAATATTCAATTCTATATTATAATTATAATTATTATAAAAATTCAATTTCGTTTTATAAACCTTTAAAATTCGGATGGGCTTATTGGTAATCCCTTTAGTAAAAAAATAAGTAAAATCTTTTTTACTTACCGATTTTTATTGCCTAGACCCTCTGGCGGCTTCTTCTAAAGCTCGAACTTTAAGTTCACGTTCTCTTTGTTGCCTAAAAATGGAAATAACATTGTAACAAAATGTCCAGCAAAATTGCCATTCAACATACTAAAATTTCTACAGGCCTTTAAGAATGTTTTTTGGGCCTTAAAATTTTAATGCAAGGAACATTTTTTTGAGATGCATTAAACGAATAAAAAAGAAAGACTACAGAAATTAATAGGTAAGAAAAATGCAAAAACTACTTTTAACAAAATTAACAGGTTAAAAATATTAATTGTGTATAATATAATTTTAAATCAAAATCATACACCTTTTATAGGAAAATAAGTGGCAAAATTATTATTTAATATTATGTTTATTATTAAGTTTTTTAAATTAACCTTAAATAATTGAAATAATCTTTTAAAATGGCTTTTTTCTAGTGAATTTTTAAGAATATATTTTTTCTTTATTACATCTTGTAGTTTACTAAATTTTGATTTTTTAAATTTTTATCCAAATTTCACCACATTTTTTCCCGTCATAATTTTTTATTATTATTATTATTAAAAATAAAATGGACTACATACTAGAATACTATATGGCAAGATGTTATCGGCGTCTAAAGTAGACATCCATTTTTCTGTGGAAGAGAAGTAAAAAAACAAATTTTACTTAAAATTTTTTAACATTGTTATATAAAAAAATAAATTAGTATTTTGTTTTTTCGGTTTCATAGTTAAAATGAATGTTATTATTGTCACAAAAAATATTATTAGTGTAGGTAAACAACACAGGGTGTTCCAAAAACCGTTTTTGTAAAAAAAAATATTTTTTGAGGCACCCTGTATACTAAAAACAAATGCAAAACAGTGAATCGTGTAAAAACCCATAAAATTAATAATCAACTATAATAAATATGAAAAGCCTAAATATTATTTGGTTATTATAATGATTTTGATTTTTTTGTTTTATATCATTAAAACTTGAATTGTTTAGTATTTTTAACCAATGAATATTAAATTAAAGCAGCAAGCACCAAAACCATAGAAAAGCATGTAACTATAAAAAACCATGCAAAAATTACAAACAACATATTCCTTAACAGTTTCAATTTTTTTATATTTAACCTTAGACCTTACAGCTTAAATAAATAGTCTTAAAAACTGTTACTTAAATGGTTAAAGATAAAAAAAATTAAAACCCTAAAAGTGTTTATAAATGAAAAAATATATTCAGAAAAGTTAGACTGACCTGAGGTATTCTTCATGTTGCGCGACTATAGAGGGATGTGAAAATCTGTCTCTCTCCAAAAGCATCTGTCTTTGTAATTGTTCATGTGCTGCAGCCTAATTTAAAAAAAATATATTAAAAAAACAATATTTTACCCTGTACTGTAACAGTAAATATGACAACATAAGTAAATGTTTCATACATAAAAAACTAAATAATTTTAGATTGTCGGTTTTTGTTAATCGGCAATCAAGTTTGTGACATTTTAGCTTATCTTCATTTTAACAAGTCATTTTAGCTTTTTGGTATTTCAGCTTGTCTTTATTTAAGCACGTCGTTATGTTAGGTAGTCTATATTTTTTAACTTATCGTCATTTACGCTTTACTTTATATTAGCTTATCGTTATGTAAGCTTGTCCTAAAAAAATGTTTTTTAATTTTCGTCATTTAAGCTTGTCGTTATTTTCGCTTGTTATTTTAACAAGTCATTATTATTATCGTTATTTCAGCGTGTCCTCGACGTCATTTAAAAAGCTATTATAATAATAGCATGTGACAATTTTATCTTGTGTTTTAATTTCATTAGTTTGTCGCCGGTCATTTTAACAGGTTATCTTGTCTTTATTTTAACTTATCGTGATTTAAGCTTGTCGTTATTTTCTCTTATCGTCATTTAAGCTTGTATTAATATTAGCTCATCGTTATTTCAGCTTGTCATTTTAACAATCCATAATTTTATCTTAACGCCATTTAAACTTGTCTTTATTTTAACTTATCGTCATTTAAGCTTGCCGTTATTATCGCTTGGTATTTTAACAAGTCATTATTTTAGCTTGTCTTCATATCAGCTTATCGTCATTTAAGCTTGTCTTAATATTAGCTTATCATTATTTCAGCTTGTAATTTTAACAAACAATTCTTTAAAAAAAACTATTATTATAATAGTTTTTTAAAATTAGTTTGTCGTTTGTCATTTTAAAAAGTCGCAATTTAATCCTGTCTTTATTTTAACTTATCGTCATTTAAGCTTGTCGTTATTTCATCTTCTCCTTTTAACAAGCTATAATTTTAGCCTGTAGTCATTTTACCTTGTCTTTATATTAATTTAATTAGTTTGCCGGTCATTATAACAAGTCATTATTTTAGCTTGTCTTCATTTTAACTTATCGTCATTTATCTGGCGTTATTTTCACTTGTCATTTTAAAAGTCCTTATATTAGCCTGTTTTCATATTAGCTTATCATCCTTTAAGCTTGTTTTAATATTAGCATATCGTAATCTTGACGCCATTTAAGCTTGTCTATTTGTCTTATTGTTTAACAAGCTATTATTTAAGCTTGTAGCCATTTTACCTTGTATTAAATACAAGGTAAAATTTTATTTTAATTTAATTAATTTGTAGTTTCTCGCTGGTCATTTTAACAAGAAATTATTTTATCTTATCTTAATTTTAACTTATCGTCATTTAAGCTTGCCATTTTAAAAATTCATTATTTTAGCTTGTCTATATATCAGCTTATCGCCATTTAAGCTTGTCTTGATATTAGCTTATCGTTATTTCAGCTTGTCATTTGAACAATCCATTATTTTATTTTAATGCCATTTAAAAAAACTATTATTACAATAATAGCATGTGGTCATTTTAATATGTCTTTATTTTAATTTAATTAGTTTGTTGTTTGTGACTGGTCATTTTAACAAGTCAACATTTTTTCTTGTCTTAATTTTAACTTATCGTCATTTAAGCTTGTCGTTATTTTCGCTAGTCATTTTAACAAGTCATTATTTTAGCTTGTCTTCACATCAGCTTATCGTCATTTAGGCTTGTCTTAATATTAGCTCATCATTATTTCAGCTTGTCATTTTAACAACCTATTATTTTATTTTAACGCCATTTAAGCTTGTCTTTTTTAACTTATCTTTATTTTAATTTAATTATTTGTCGTTTGTCATTTTAACATGTCATTATTTAATATTGTCTTTATTTTAACTTATCGTAATTTAAGCTTGTCGTTATTTTCGCTTGCCATTTTAACAAGTGATTATTTTAGCTTTTCTTCATATCATCTTATTGTCATTTAAGCTTGTCGTTATTTTCACAAGTCATTTTATCAAGTCTTTATTTTAGCTTGGCTTCATCAGGGTTGCCACCGATTTGTTTAAAACAAATTCCCTGACTTTTTCAGGAATTCCCCAACCTTCCCTGATTTTTTTCCAGATAAAATGTGTTTTCTTTTTGGTTTCCTGACCCTCAATGATTTTTTCAACTGGACTTTGAGTGTTGGTTTTTAAAATTTTAAGTATTCAAGTATTATGTAAGCAGTATTTTTGTAATTTTTAATTTTAAAAATCAAAGCATTCAAGCAAAGACTCCCCCCTTTGGTGCTTATGTAATACTTGAATTTATTTTTCTCTTGGTGGGGAATTATAACGATTAATTAAAAAACTAAACTTTTATTGAAGTTTATAAAATTCAAAAACATTAACAAAAAATCAATACTTCTTATTAAAAAAATAAATACTTCTTATTAAAAAAAACAAACAAAAAGTTTTCTGTAGCTAATTTTTTCGGGATAATTTTTAATTTAGGTTTTTGTTTATCGTGTTTTTATTAAATTAATTTTCTGTTCAATCTGAAAATAACAGAATTAATTAAATTTTTAAAAATGCCTCTGAAATTTTGTCTGCGGCAGGTCTTGTTTATCAAGTTGTTGAGTTCTTATCAGTAAATATTTTTTTGCAGGAGTTTTTATTGAATAAATTGATTTATTCTGGTTATTTTCTAAAGCAATATTATTATTAATATTATTATCCTGTAAAACTGTAACTTTTTCAAGCATAGTCTTTAAAAAAGAATTAATCAAAAATGACATATTTCAAAGTGAAAAAGCATGCTTTCTCACTTTGAAATATGTTATTTTTGACTAATTCACTGCAGTCACTAATAACTGTAGTCCACAGCAATTTGTATCCAGGACATGTAAAATTGTCCCCTAAATCCGAAAAGACCGTCATAGCAGTTTTTAAGATATTATATCTATATTATAGTAAATTCTATATTATATGGAAAATTGAATAAATCTTAAAAACTGTCCTACTTTTATAACTTTTGACGACAATTTTACATAGGAATTGACTGCTAAATATCGGGGATACAAATTGCTGTTAATTGCTAATTAATTTATTAATATTTTCCATCTGGTTCTTTTTTTTAAAGAAAATTTGATAAATTTGTGTTCTTCGTTGCCAAAATCCTTTTTTAATGGCCCGCACTTTTTATGTGTTTTTTTATCAACAGGAACTATAGTTAAGTCTTTTACTGATTAATTAATTAATTTATTAATTATGCTTTTACTGATTAATTAATTAGTTTATTAATTATGCTTACCATTTACAAAATAAACAAATATTAATCACCCTAAACAAAAAAATAGTTGGTTATAGTCTTAGAAGGTTATAGTGATAAGTCGTGATATAGACTTCTAAGGTTATTGTGATAAGTTTGACATATAGCGCTGCCATATTTTGAATAAATTAAATTTAAATTACACTCGTTAACATAATTTTTTTTTGAATGAAAATTTTGTTGACCAGTTTTATTTATAAATAACCAATTCCCTGACCTACTTAGGAATTTCCTGACTTTTTTGCCAATTCCCTGACATTTCCCTGACATTTCTAAAAAAATTCCCTGACATTCCCAGGTTTTCCAGATGAGTGGCAACCCTGTTCATATTTAAGCTTGTCTTAATATTAGCGTATCGTTAATTCAGCTTGTACATAAAATTTTAGTCATTATTTTTATTTTGTCGTCATTTAAGCTTGTGAAATTATAGCCTGTCTTTATTTCAGCTTATTGTCATTATTTGTGCATTATTTATTTATTTATTTGCATATAAACAAGTCATTATTTTAGCTTGTCATCATTTTAGCTTGCCATTTTAACAAGTCATTATTTTAGTTTGCTGTTATTTAAGCTTGTCCTCATTTACTTACTTGATGCGCCAATTGGTCAGCGTAGGGCCTACCCAAAAGGTCAGGATGATGGAGCCCCATGGGTCCGTCCCTGCTTGGCATCATGCCCGGTCTAGGATACCCAGGACCTCCGGACGCTAAAAGAAAAACACAACAAATTGTATACCTTGTATTTTCCAACTTGCGCGGCTATTTTCATTGCATTTTGGTTAAAAAAGAGCATTTACCTGGCAGCGGGAATCCAGCTGCGGCAGCTGCAGCTTCCTGCTGCGCTTGCGCCTGCTGCTGCGGATGCAGGTGTAGGTGTGTGTGCGCATGCGTATGCGCGTGGGTGTGCGCGTGGTATTCCGGCGAAATGCCCGCCATCTGCAGTCGAACCTAAGAACAACACGTTTGGTTTGAAATGGAGAAAAAACTACGAAAATGAGATTATGAGAAATTATAAATGAAGAAAAAAATTGAAATTAAAACACATTTTTAATAGAGATGGGAATCGGAAAGTTTCCAGTCGGTAATTTATTTTCATTTTTAAAGTTTCTTTTAAAGTTATCTAAATGTCAATTGTTTAACAGCTGATTTGCGAAGTTAAGGCCAAGAAACTGAATAAGAAGAAGTAAATTTGTGTTAATTTAAAGAAGAAGTTTGTTGAAGATCATCACAATTTATAAAATAATTGCAAAAAAACACATAAAAACAAAGTTAAAATCATTCAAACGTTTTTGTCGTTCAACACAATTTTCCTTCCATGAAAATTTTTCACAGATTTTAAAAATAAAGGATAAAAAACGTACCCGTGTCTCACCGTTTCACAAAATCAAGTCATTTAAATTTTTTACACAGCCATTCTTATTATTTTAACCTAAACAGATTTTTAATTCTCTATTTTGTTATAAATAATTTTTTTTCTTCAAATATTTTGTTTTTACGTAATACAAAAATGATACTTAAAGAAAATAACAAATTTTTATTTTTTTTAAGTAAAAAAAAATATATTTCTGGCCTTAATTTTTGATTTTTTTAAAATAAAACAACAGATTTGTATTTACCTATCATATTAAATCTTGATCTTTTAGTTTGATGATTATACGAGCCCTAACCACATAATGTTCGGACACTTCATAATTTATACAGAAATTTTTTTCGTGAATACTATCTCAAAATTATTAGAAGTTATGAAAAATTTAGCTTATTTTGGCATATACCCCTCGAAGCCATTTTTATTTTTAAAAAGTTTACCTTTTATTTTTAGCTTTTAAAAAAAGGCTAACTTTTTAACTTTTTTTTGCATGAGTAAAAAAAGTTATAAATGGGCCCATTAAAAAGAACATAAAATATTATACAAACCCTGAAAATTTGGTAAAAATTGTATAAATAATAAGAAAGTTATAGCGATATATATATCTGCAAAATCTCCCGTTTCCTAAGAAAATTGCAAAAACTCTTTAAAAATAGCATTTTTAAATTACTTATACTTTTTTATAACTTATTTATTTTTTACCAAATTTTCAGGGTTTGTATAATATTTTATTCTCTTTTTAATGGGTCCATTTATAACTTTTTTTACTCATACAAAAAAAAGTTAAAAAGTTAGCCTTTTTTTAAAAGCTAAAAATAAAAGGTAAACTTTTTAAAAATAAAAATCGCTTCGAGGGGTATATGCCAAAATAAGCTGAATTTTTCATAACTTCTAATAATTTTGAGATAGTATTCACGAAAAAAATTTCTGTATAAATTATGAAGTGTCCGAACATTATGTGGTTAGGGCTCGTACATTGCTTTTAAATCAATGGTGGTATCACAACCTAAAAAACACTACTTGATATACAGGGTGTTTCACATTCATGGTCCATTGGAAGTTTTTGGGGAACAGAAAAAAATATCGATTTGAAATTTAAAAGCGTTTATAATCCATTTAAGTCTATTTTTTAAAAATATTTTGAAGAAAATGCCACTTCCGGTTTGACCGAAACTTTGTTATTTCAAATAGAACACCCCATATATTTTTACATTTTTAAATTCTACATCAAATTCTGAGTAAAATAACTTTACCATTTCCTATACCTAAAGTAAATAGTTTTCGAGTTCCCTATATTTAAGTTAATAATTTTAGAGATATTTAACAATTACATCAATCGAAATGTTTTTAATTTTCTATTTAATTATGTAAAAATATACATTTAAAATAAAAATAGTATATTATGTATCAAGTTTGATAAACGCCATTTTATACACGAATTTAATTTAGGCACGAGCGAGCTTGCGAGCGAGTGCTTAACTTAATGAGTGTATAGAAAAGTTTATAAAAGAGGTGCATACTATACTTTTTCTACGACAAATACTTAAAATGATTTAAATCAAAAATTTGTATAGAGCGCCATCTATAAAACAACAGGGGAAACTGTCAAATGTCACATTTTTACATTTTATAAACACAATTATAAAGGTTATAAATCGAAATGTATCTTGAAAATTGAGTTTTTCACAGTGAAAGTAAAGGAAATGTTTTATGAGGACTTTACAGTAGAGTCCGTGCCCGAATTTAAGTTATAGTTTACTGCCGGCGAAATTAAAAGGTCAGTACAATGTTCATATAAACTTTTCAAATTTTGGCGTTGAGAAACTATTTAATATTTTTGTATTTTTGAATTGAGATAATAAAATAATTTTCACATTTAGTATTATTTTACAAGAAAGGCACTTTATTTTAACGATTGTATGACATTTGACAACTTGTCAACTAACTTAAAACTAACTTCAGCCCGTGACTAAAAACCTGTTGCTAACTTCAGCCCGCGACTAAAGCCGTAAAGCCACAATGTGTATTTAAAAGGTCACTTAGTGTCATGGAAACATGTATGATAAAGGGCGTTTTAAAGGTGGGATTAAAGTTTCAAGTTTTGCTCTGGGTTTTTTGGGTACCTAATTTGTTAAACAATTTTAAAGAATTGACATGGAATCTTTTAAACAATGTTTTAGGATTTCAAAAAGTACACCCCCATTTCGGCAAACCTAATAGCAAAAAAGTTATAGGCTATTTTTGTCAAATTTTAACGAAAAAAATTAATAACTCGAAAACTATTCACTTTAGAATTTAAAAATGTAAAAATATGTGGGGTGTTCTATTTAAAATAACAAAGATGATGTAACTTCCGGTCAAACCGGAAGTGGCATTTTGCTTAAAATATTTTAGAAAATATGCTTAATTGAATAATAAACGCTTTAAAAATTTCAAATAGATATCTTTTGCCAAACCTCAGAAATGGGTATATTATTAAAATAATTTTAATGGTTGTCCATTTATTCAGTGAATAAATTTTTCTTAAAAATATACAGTCTAGCTCTTATCAAATCTGTTATATCATGTGCCGAATACTGTGGATAACATTTTATTTAAGCGCTCTTATAAAAAATAAATGACGTGATCTAAAAAAACGCCAAGACACGGGTATCATTTTTTTTAGTCTATTTTCAAAATCAATAGAAATTTTTCATGAGGGGGGAAAAATCAAATTTTGTCGTACTGTGTAATTGTAGAAACTCAAGGCTTAAGCTCACTCAAAAATATTGATTTTATTTCTCCTGTAGTTTTTTTTTCATATTTTATTGGTCAGAAATGCAATACTATATTTAGTTATTTTTAATTTTAAACATTTCTATATTGGTAGCCAATATTATTTATTTTTGTAATCCACTGACACAAAAACTCATTTCCACAGTTTCCGAGAATATTCGTCAAATGGGAATTTTCCCATCTCTACTTTTTAGTAAAAGTTTTTACTCACCATGGGGTCCGTCGCAAGGGCCAGTCGCTGCTCCGCTTCTAATTGGGCGGCGTGAGGGTGGTGGGGGTGGCCAGGGGGCGGTCCCCCAGGGCCACCCGGGGGCGGCGGTATTCCCAACCTCTCCAAACGTTCGCGTTCCATTTGGGAGAGTTGGGCGCTACCGCCGGCTCCCGGGTACAAGGCAAAGTGTAAAGGTATACCACCGGGACCTAGAAAACAAACAAAAAAATACGATGAATATAATTTTTTAAGATGTTCACTAGGGTGTGTCATTTTTGAGCAACTTCTTTTTTTTAACTAAAAAACAGGCTAAAAACTTTCAGGAAGGTGAAAAAAGAAACCTCTAAAAATTTGAGCTCTTAATAATAACATTAAGTGGTGCCTGTTCCTACCTTTCCATTTTCCATTTAAATAACATGGAAAAAATTTTTTTCTTTTTTCTTATTTTTGTATCTTGACATTTAAGCATTGTAAAAACGAACTGAAAAATTATTTTGGTAGGAAATTGAACGCTCTACAAAAAAGTACTAATTTATTTTTTCATAGAGTGAGCCGTTCTGAAGGTATTCAAACTTGCAAATGTATGAAATTATGACTAATACTTTTTTATGTCTTAAAAATTATTTTAACAAAAAATATTTATTTTCCTATAGAAAGAAAATAACATTTACATCTTAATTTTTTTCCATTTTATTTTATTTACTATCAAAAAAAGTTATTTGTGTTCAATAAATTTGTTCAATAATTATAATAGATGAAATAAAACAATGAATTTGTTATTGTATTGAATTTTTAATTTTTCTTTTTTTTTATAATTTTAAAGTCGATAACTCTGATAAAAGATTATATCGGCTCAGTCGGTATATTACCGTTCGGATTACACAGTGACTAGAGGCACGCTAACGTGCCGCGATTCGAAATGTTAAAGGCAACTTTAAGTTTGAATACCTTCAGAACGGCTCACTCTATAAAAAAATATATTGAAACTTTTTTGTAGAGTGTTAAATTTCCTACCAAAATAATTTTTCAGTTCGTTTTTACAATGCTCAAATGTCAAGCTACAAAAATAAGAAAAAAGAAAAAAAATTTTCCATGTTATTTAAATGGAAAATGGAAAGTTAAGAACAGGCACCACTTAATGTTAATATTAAGAGGTCAAATTTTTAGTTGTTACTTTTTTCACCTTCCTGAAAGTTTTTAGCTTGTTTTTTAGTTGAAAAAAAAAGTTGTTAAAAATGACACACCCTAATGTTCACTATACTTCTCTTACCTCCGGGGCCGGCCAGACTGGCGGCGGCGTACCGCCGCTGCATTTCTATCCAGTGAGGGTCCATGGGATTCCCGGGGCCCCTGATGCCGCTCTTCATTATCTCCTCCTTCAATCTGTCGTTCAATTCGCGCTCTCGCAGCTCGCGAATTTCTCGTTCCCGTTTTTCGCGCTCCAAATGCTCGAGTTCCAGACGTTCCCTAGCGCCGGGACCGTACATGTTGAGCTGGTATTGCAACATCGGGTCCATAACATGGCCGGGCGGTATAAGAGACCGTTGCATGTGTTGACCTGGAAAATTTTTGAGTACGAACTTTTAAAAAAATCGCTGAATGGAAAAAAACTTTGATTCAAATTAGGGTTTTGAAATTTCCGGAAAAATTGAGCCGGCAAAAAAAACCGAAAAAATTGGGAATTTTCAGAAAAATTAACTTTTGCATTTTTTTATTATGAACAAAATGCAAAAGTCAATTTATGATTATAAGAATTATTCCTTTTATTCAATAAGAATATTTGACCGGGCCGCAAAAAAACATATTCGGTTCTGTATTAATTTACAAACTTTCGTTTTATAAAATTATAGTTTTGTAGTTTAACTTTATAAATCATTCATTATTTTGTAACTGGATAGTTTAAATGGACTCCTTTTTGCAAACTGACAGTATTACTTTTATTTTCTTAAATCAATTTAATTTAATTTAATATTTTTTTTTCTGTACTAAAGGATATTTTTTTAAAATTAAAATAATGTTAAGTTGTTGATTGCTACTTTTAATTTTAATATTTTATTCTTCAAAATTATTGGTTTGAATTTGTAAATTTTCAATACAAAAATTTGAACATTACAATTAAATGTTAGTTTTAAATTTTAAAGTGGTAATTTTTGCATTAAAAATTTATCGACTAACATTTGAATGACTCTTTACAAATTTAAACCAATAACTTTTATTTTTAACAATTTTAAATTGATACCTACATTTTTAAGACAAAATTTATAACTTTACATTTAAATATAAGTCGATAATTTTTAAATTACAAAGTGTAAACGTACCTTTAGTAGAAGGCACGATGCAGCCAGTTTGATCTGCAGTGTTGCCAAATCGTGCTTGCTCCATAAATATTTGACGCGTTCTTTATTACATAAATTAAATAATAAAACAACATTTTAGTGCCTATTGTACTAAGTTCATTTGACAATTAAAAAACATTTTTTCTAATTTTTCTGAGAATTTTTTTTTTAATGTAGGGCCACAATATTACGAGGATGCATCATACAAATTCCCGCTTTCCGGCTTTTGTGGTGAGGTTAAGTGTTAAGCCTGATTTATAGATTGTCTTCCTTCCTTCCTCCCTCCTCTGTATGGGCAATACGTATGAGCAATACGAAAACCGTAGTGCCGTTTATAGATTCCCGTACGGGATTGTATTGTTCATCTTATACGGGAGGAAGGAGGGAAGCCAATCTAAAAATCAGGCTTAACACTTAACCTCACCTCGAAATCCGGAAAGCAGGAATTTGTATGATGCATCCACGTAATATTGTGGCACTACATTTAAAAAAAAATCCCTTAAAAATTAGAAAAAATGTTTTTTAATTGTCAAATTAACTTAGTACAATAGGCACTAAAAATGTTGTTCTATTATTAAATTTATTTAATAAAGAAACATTTCAATATGATAATTTCTAAAACGCGTCAAATATTTATGGAGCAAGCACGATTTAGACTCTTGTGCCTTCTACTAAAGCTACGTTTACACTTTGTAATTTAAAAATTACCGACTAACATTTAAATGTAGAGTTATAAATTTTGTCTTAAACATGTATCAATTTAAAATTGTTGAAATAAAAAAATTGATTTGATTTTGTAAAGAGTCGTTTAAATGTAATGTAATAATTTTTCTATTAAAAATCATCATCTATCATTTAAATGAATTTTGTAGAATAAAATATTATAACTAAAACTTTTAAAAATCAATATTTTTAAACTTAATTGTTTTGAGTTAAAAAAAAATTAAATTTATAAATTTCTGTTAAAAACATAATTAAATTGCTAAACTTTAATCTTTAAACTTTTATCTAATAAATGCTAAAACGGCGTCCCATGCATTTACGTGATAGATGTATGTAATATGATTATTTGACTTACCAGGACTAAAACCAGCGTGAGGCCTCGCGTACTCGGACAACTGTCTCAGAGCAGGCGTGTCCGCAAAACCGGCCCTGGGAAACCGGTCGTAGGGTCCTCCCACGGCCTCCATCCCCCTGGAGGGGGGTTTGGTCCCCGGCTCGGGCTTCTCCGGCGTCGCGATCTTCCTTTGTTGCTGCTGCTGCTGCTGTTGTTGCGCCTGCTGCGCCCTCTCGCGTTCCTCGCGCTCCCGCTCCGCCTGCTTGCGCAGCCGCTCTTCGCGTTTCCGCGCCAGCTTCGAGTCGGGCACCGGTTTGAAGGTTAGGTCGGTTCTCGTGCACGAGTTGTAGTCGCCTCGGTTCCAGTGACGAAGGAATCTGTTCAAATAATATGACGATAATGTTAATTTTCCCCCGTTTAGGTTGCAAAATTTATAAAAATAAGTTTTTTCTTGGTTTTAGTGAGAAAATTCTTAAATTAGGTACTTTACGAAAATAAGTACTGGAAAGCAACTTTTAGGTGGTAAAATTATTTAATTTATTATTGTATTAAACTTTATTAAACAAGATTTTTGTGATTTGAAAAATATACCTGACGAATATATCTTAAAATATTAAATATATATATTTATACGAGGTGTGTTCAGAAAATAACGGGAATTGTTAAATTTCGCGGGTTCGGAGGGTCCGGTTGTCATAAAATTTTCTGTATTATGTTGGTATACATGCCCCCGAAGTATGATAAAAACTTTAGCTGTTTTCATTGCTTACTTTGTCTGTGGCAGCCGCTAAGGTTAGACGTGTTTTATGAGCTCGGCGATTTTTCGTTCGTTAAAAGAAATGGATCAAAGAATTTGTAGTACAAATTTTGTACCTATCCAATTTTGCTTAAAAAATTAAATAAATTCTGTGAAATGTTAACAAAGGCCTATAGTGAGTCTGCTATAAGTAAAACAAGAGTTTATAAGTGGTATAAGAGTTTCCAAGATGGCCGTGAAGACGCTGAAGATGACGAACGCCCCGAACGCACAAGCACATGCACAACCGATAAAAACATGGAAAAAGTGGAAAAAATTGTTATAAACTATCAGAGAAGTCGCTGATGATCTTGGTATATCGATTGGCTCATCCCATGAAATTTTTTTGAATGTTTTAGGTATGAAACGCGTGCCAGCAAAATTTGTTCTAAAATTGTTAAATTTGGAACAAAATTTTTGGCCAAAAACAATACTGTAATGATGCCCCAGCCTCCATATTCGCCAGACATGCCTCTGTCTGACTTTTTCCTATTCCCAAAAATAAAGAGAACCTTAAAGGGCCGTCGTTTTTCAAGCATAGACGACATTAAAAGCGCATCGCTGAAAGAACTAAAGGCTATCCCAAAAATCGAGTTTTAGAAGTGTTTCGAGTATTGGAAGAAGAGCTGGCACATGTGCATAATTGCCAATGGGGACTATTTTGAAGGCAACAACATTAATGTAGACGAATAAATAAATATTTGTTTCAAAAAACGAAAATTCCCGGAACACACCTCGTATATATATTAAATATATGGGGCAGTCCACCCTAAATCGGTCAAGAGTAAGACTTAATGGTTCCGATTTTCTTAAATTTTAGTAAAATCATAGAACATTAATAAATATTATTACTTTTTCTTTCTTAGTTAAAATAAAAACCTATGTTTTCTTAAATTTTTTTAACGAGACCTAAAAGATTACCTAAAAAAATACCTAATTAAACTAAAACATTGTTATTGTAATGGTAAGTTTTTTAAATACTTCAGTCGGTTAAAAAAAATTTATTTGCACATAGTTATTGCTAGACCATCGACAATATTTTAATTTGATTGTTTAGATTTTTTTAATAAATTAGAAAAAAAACTAATTTGTAGTTTTAATAAAATATAGTTTGAAAATATTAATGCGATGCTTCAAAATCGCGCCCTATTTTCGCTCCAGGAAGCGACAAAATTTTGTCGCGTCGCTATGTGGGAATTGTCTCATTTAAATGCATGGAAATCTTTCATCAGCTACATTTTAAAGTGTCGCGTCGCGTAGCGTAGCGTAGCGTCGCTATGTGAGAATCGGCCTTTAGACGCATTTCTTTACAAAAAAAAATCATAACTTCCACAGTTTTTGAGCCCCCCCCCAAAATAAGTACTCAAAATTTGCGGGAAACTTAGGGCTATCATGGCGTTTTTTGGGAACTTAAATTTTAATAAAAAAAATTTTTTTGAGAATTTGTGAACAATTTTTTTTTTATTTTATCTTAAAGATTGTCAAAAAATTTGTTGTTGTATATGATTTTTTTTCGAAATTTTTTGTCTTTCGGGTTTTTAAATAATCGAAAAATAAGAGAAGTGACATTTATTTTGTTTATTTTGTAAAACCCACATAAAAGAGGTTAAAATTTTAGATTTCTCCATTTTTTTAGTTCCTCTATCGACCCTGAAAATTTGAAGCAAATTGGAAACATGAAGTCTTTGTCTTGGCCGATTTGGCGTGGACTATTTTTTGTTTTATTGTTGTTTTAAATTTCTATTGCGTTTTTTATTTGTTAAAACTAAGCATAAGAATATTTATACCATATTACTATTAGTTTAATTTATTTCAATGTTTTTTCATGGATAGCTTGATAGAATAAATTTTTGTAAATAGTAATTATTGTGCATTTTTAATTTAGCTACAAAAACATTCCTACTTAAAACTTTTCAATAAAATTTAATTTAGGGTAGATTTGAGGCATAGTGAAATGAATTTTTATTTTTAAGGAAAATTTATAGTAAAAATCGTTTTTTTCAACGGTATGTTTGTTTTTAATGATTGATCTTTATAATAGAAGTAGTTCCACATAGATTTTTGACATCATGTTCCAACCCCATTGCTGAGAATTAAAAAAATGGCATTTATGATAGACATGTTTTAAAAAATACTAGAATGCTAGAATTTGTGAAAATGCATGAGATTTTTTAAATTAAACATGATAACATAAAATTGATTGGAAAAACTTTAGATCTTGTGCAAAAGCATGAGACACGGCAACATTGCACAGAAATGTCACATTCGAGTTTTCGCGATTTCCAGTACCAACCACTATCAAGTAAAATTTTAAAATTTGGTTGATTCCTGTTAAAAATAAGAATTATAATAAAAAATCTACTTACATTGCGGACTGACTTCTGTGACACTCATTGTCCTCTATCCTGGGTTCGGGAGAAGGCCCTCTGGGCGGTCCCGGAGGGCTGACTTGTCCCTCCTCTTCCGGGACGGGCTCCGGGTCGGGCTCGATCTTCACGATCTCGTCGCTAGGTGGCAGTTTGACGGGCTGAAGTTGCAGCGGTTGCGACGATGACGTCATGGGCGATGTGGGTGGCGGGTGCATGCTTCTCTCCTGCTGTTGTTGCTGCTGCTGCTGGGCTTGCTGGTGAGCTTGCTGTTGCGCTTGGGCTTGTTGTTGCTGGGCTTGTTGCGCTTGCGCAGCCTGCTGCTGCTGGGCCGCGTGTGCGTGGGCTCTTAGGGCTTCGAGTGAGCTGCCCATTGGAGGTCCTAGAAATAAAAAAATAATAAAACTAGTGTTAATAAAATATTAAAAAGGTAGTAAAATTTGTATAGGATATAATATTATATGTTATCCAAATAATTAAATAAGAAAATCATCTTAATAGTTAAAATATTTCAAATATTTAAAAAATAAGTAAAAAGAAAAATATAAACACATAAATTGACTGGATAGTTAAATAGAATTTTTAAAATCCCAGGGCTCCCTCGGTTAAATTACAAATTTTATTTAGAAATTTAGGACGTTTTTTGGAGAATTTTAGGAGAAAAAAGTATGCAAATGAATTTATTCAATTAAATAAAAACAACTCTACACTATACTTAAAAAATAAGAAAAAAATTCTTTTTAACAAAAATAAAATGAAAAGTGAGGTAAAATTACTACTTTTGTATATACATATCTACAAGTAGAAATTTCACCACACTTTTAATTTTATTTAAGAAAAAAGCGTCGATAGATATGGCTAAAAAAGTAGGCCAAAGTTTAATGATGTTATATTTATATTTTAAAAAAAAAAATTTAACAGTTGTTATTGTTACAACATTCTTTAGATTGGTTACTATTTTAGCTATCATTTAAAAGAAAATTAAAAATCCTTTTGTTTGATATATAACACGGTATATTTTTGTCGAAAATTAACGAAATATGGCTAAAAATGACAATTTTGTAGAAGTCTAGAAGCCACTACATGGATTTTGTTTTATGGTATATTTTGTTGTTTTTTAAGAAAAATGTAGGTTGTCATACCTATATCATTTTAAAAAGAATTTAATAAACTAGAACCCAAAAATATATATTTTTTAAATTACTTTTTAAAAAAGAAATTTTTTAGCAAAACTATCTTAATTAAACGCAGTCAAGTTGGCCTATTTATATTTAATTTTTAGGAGTTTTAGGAGATTGATGGCAATTTTAGGAGAATTTTAGGAGTTTTTAAGATTTAAGCCAAATTTTATGAATTTTAGGAGGTGTGGGAGCCCTTTATTTAGGAATTTAGGAGGTTTTTTGTAAAATTTTAGGAGAAATCAAGTATGGAAATGAATTTCTTTAATTAAATAAAAACATCTCTTTACTACTTAAAAAATAAAAAAAAATTAATAATTTTGGAAAAATAAGTTATATTGACTAGTTTTTTTAGCCAAATCGCTTGACGAGTTTTTTTTAAATAAAATTAAAAGTGAGGTAAAATTACTACTTTTGTATATACCTATCTGAGGTACAAGTATAAATTTTACCACACTTTTAATTTTATTTAAAAAAATGCGTCGATAGATTTGGTTAATGCCAAAATCAAATGATGTTATCTTTATATTTTAAGACAAAACATGTTAACCGTTTAGTTAATAACTACCAGTAATTAAATCGATAATGTTAAGAATAGTACAAGTCCAAAAGTAAAATTTTTGATAAAATATTTCAAAAAATCAGTTTTATAATTCTAAATGCATTTTTGTTAGAATATTTAAATATAATATTCATATTCTGTAAAATAATTTATATCTTCTAACAAAAATGTATTTTAAACTTTAAAATTGATTTTAGAAAATAAATTGTCAAAATTAAATTTTTGGACTTGTACTGTTTTTATTCTCACCGATTCAATTGTAATGTGGATCTTTATACTTAAAAATCTCATAACAAAATATGAAGTTTGCAAAATACAGCAAAACATTGTTTACTATTATAGCTGTCATTTAAAAGAAAATTAAAAATCCTTTTGTTTTGTATATAACACGGTATATTTTTTACTAAAAAACGAAATATCGCTAAAAATTACAATTTTGAAGTTTTTATGTTTTTTTTTTAAATTTTAGTTGTGATATTATATCATTTTAAAAAGAATTTAATAAAATAGAACCTAAATATATATATTTTTTAATAAAGAATTTTTTTAGCACTACCTTAATTAAACGCAGTCAGGTTGGCCTATTTAAATTTAATTTTAAGGATTTTGGGAGTTTTAGGAGATTGAACAATTTTAGGAAAATTTTAGGAGTTTTCAAGATTTAAGCAAAATTTTAGGAATTTAATGAGTTTTAGGAGGTGTGGGAGCCCTGAAATATACTGTCGGTTGGGCCCTTTTTGCAAAAGGGAGTCCATTGAAAATATCCAATTAAAAAATAATTAATGATTTATTAAGTTAAATTACAAAATTATAATTTTATAAATTGATGTGTTAAATAAAACGATAATTAATATTATATTAACTATAATAGCACCTAATATGTTTTTTTGCGACCCGGTAGAATATTCTTTTTGAATTAAAATAAAAGAAATAAATATAATCATATCGTAAGATTAAAATCAACGTCAAAATTTGTAAATTTTCAAACAAAAAAATCTTTTGCATTTTTAAATAAAATGAAAAAAATGCAAAATTTTTCAGTTTTTTCTTCGAAAAAACCGTTTTTTTTTGGAAAAAAAGTTTTTTTACGCCGGCACAATTTTTTGCGGAAATTTCCAACTAAAAACACTCACCCAAGGCTCCGGGATGATGCCCCATATTGGGCGGCTGTATCATCAGATGGTGCGGATTCGCCTGCTGCACGACCTTGTGCCTGAGCATCGCGCTGCCGGGACTCAGCCTGTCGGCGTGGTGATGCGTGTGGTGGTGCGTGTGGCTGTGCTGCCCGCCGCCCGAGCTGCTCGAAGAGTGGTTGATGTTCGAGGTGGTGGTCTGCGAGACGCTGCCGTGCCCGCCGGGGCTGTTCGACGAGCGCAACGTCGTCTTCTGGTTCACCTTGTGCTGCAGGCTCTGCGACGAGCTGGTAGAGGTCGAGTGCGAGATCGTTATCGAGTGCGAGCCGCCGTAGTTGTGCTTTTCCATGCTCGCGTGTATCGAGCTGTTGTGAGACGTGCTCTGGTGGTTCGTCAGCGTCATTTCGTGCGTCTGGTGGCGCTCGCTGCCGTCGTCGACAGGTTCCCTAACATAATTTTAATAATGTTAATAATCGTAAAAATATTAATTTATTGGTCAGCTTTACAAAAAAATGTTTGTGACAAGTCAAAAAAAGTAGTCAAATAGAACAAAGTTTATAAAATAAATAAACAAAGAAATTCAAAGTACAAAGACAGCACTGTTTAAAAAACAAAAGGTCTCTAAAAAGTAGAGCTCAGATTAGGGTTGCAACTTTTCATGAAAAGTTGAAATTTTTTGGGTTTTATTTTTCGGAAAAGTTCGGAAAAGTTGGAAAAGATGGAAAAGTTGAGTTTTTTTTAATGTAAACGTATAAAACATAAATAATGCTTGTCAATGTATTAAAATAATTTATTTCTTATGTATTTATACATACGTAACAAAATAACAAAAAAAAATATCAAACAAAATAAAATGAACAGACAACATAATAACAACAAAAATAAACTAGGTTTGAATAAAAAAATCATATTTTTTAAGTAAAAAAAAATAGAAATTTATACACACCATAAAAAAACACATACGAAATAAAAAATAATTACAAAAAAATATGAAGCAAAAATTATTAAATTTATTGAAGAAAACTTTCTTTTTTTCCACTTTTATATTTTCACTTTCAAATTTCCATAATTAAAAAAAATAATATTTTTTTCATACTGTGTTTAAATTTAAAATACGTTATAATAAAACAATCTTTATATAATAGAAAATGCTGTTAGCAGACACCATTTTTGATAAAGTTTGACAGAATGTTATTCCAAAAAACAATGCTTTTAGCATGTTTTACTAAAAACACTTCAAATCTAGCGATTTATATCGAATTTTGACCAAATTATCTACCAAAAAAAATTTATGGTAGTGGAAACACTGGTTAGAAGTCAACTCATTGTTCATTGGCTCCCACCTAATAACTTGCCGAACTTTTCCAACTTTTCCAACAACTTTTCGACCGAACTTTTCCTTGTTTGCAACACTAGCTCAGATATTAAAAAGTATCTTAGTTACTTTAAAGTATCTAGGTTACTTGAATGTATCTCAATGTAACTAAGTTAAAGATACTTTCGGTCCAATATAAAAAGTATCTTAGATACTTTAGGTATCTAAGTTACTTTTAAGTATCTTTTTTTTAAAGATACTCCCAGCTCTGGTTAAGATCATCTTTAATTGAATCGGTGAGATTAATAACATAACATAACAAAAATTCAAGTATTTTTACAGTGAAAGCTGTATAATAAAGGTAGTGAAGATTTCACTACCTTCCTTTTTACGACCTATTTTCGCGGTTATTTTTATTTTGTAGGTTTCAGTATACAATAGGAATATTCCAAAGTAAAAGATACTAAAAATAGTATTGCAGTTAAATCTGGTTTATACAACTCATTAATTTAGTAAATATTTTATTTTTTTAAATTACAATATTGATTATTAAAAGTGGCAAGTGACACAAAATCCATCATTGAAATGTTATGTAGAAACTTTGTAGTATTTTTTAAGGCACAAAACACAATAATTATTAATCATAACCTTATAAAATGGAGAGAGAAAAATTGTAGGCACATGCGCGGTTTAATTTTATATATTTATAATTCATAATTTATTTCATAAAAGTTAAATTTTGTGAACTTCCAAGGTTATTCAATAAACACTAAATTGTGAGTTACGCATTAAAACGTTGTATAAACTGTTTCATAGCAGATAGTGCGATTTAACTTTTATGCTTATGCATTATGAATTATGAAATAAATTAATGATAGGTATGAAGTTGTATAAACCCGCCATCACATTCTTATAAACATTTTTGTTATTTTTTTTCTTAATTAAATTTGACAAAAAGTTAATGTTTTATATATTTTTGCAAATCGCTGGCATAAAAAAAATATTTTCGCAATAAAAAATTTTTTTTTGAAACTTTCGGAAAATTTCGGGAATTTTCGATGGAAAGTTTCGGGGAATTTTCGTCAAATGGGAATTTTCACATCTCTATTAAAAAGTTTAATTTCGGAAATATTTTAAAACAAAGAAACTTACTAATTTCCATTGTGTATACTGTAAAATCCGCAAAAATGCTTAATACTTGAAGCAAATGGGAGACACACTAATTTTAAAAATATATTAAATAAAGTCAAATACATTTTAAAATGTTAAGTCGGGTTTATACAACAATTGATAATTTAGTGGACAATTTATTTCATAACTCAATTGTTAATTTTAATGCATAATTTAATACATAGTACAGTTGTATTAAATAAAAAAGCGTACAAGAATTAGAATGAGAGAAAACTGTCAAAATAATATTATTGCTTAAAACCGGCTTATCACTGACATAAGTCATTAAAATAATTACTATAGGTTATAAAGAGCATTGACGTCGTAGATTAATTAAATAATATTACAAAAATTATTACCTTTTAGAAATGAAAAAAAACAAACATTAAAAAAAAATAATATTTAGTCATGCATCCCTGTTTTTCTATTACTTGAGCCAATCTATTTGGGATGAACTGAATTAAATTTAATACAATATTTGGATTAATATATTCCCAGCAGTATAGTAGGTATAGTATAGTTGTATAGTTTCCCATAAATCCTCAGATATCCCAAAAAAGCAGGATCCTGTTCAGGGGTGGACATTTTGGGACGACCTGAACCAACTTTTTGGTTTAGTAAACCTTCCTGTTCCCAGCGTTGCTTAATTTTTAATATAGAGTTTTTATTTCTATTATACCACAGTACGAATTGACCATTCTTCTTCGATTCTTGATACTATTTGAGCCTTTTTAACTGACGAGGCATTTTTATTTTCTACTGTCAGTTATAGTGACTTAAGTCAGTGGAAAGCCGGTTTTACGCAATAATGTTGACAGTTTTCTCTCATTCTAATTCTTGTACGCTTTTTTAATGAATACAACTGTACATAACTCTAAAATCTGGTTTATACAATTCATTAATTTGAAACAAATTTTATTTTTTTGAATGACAATATTCATGATTAAAAGTGACAAATAACACAAAATCCCTCATTAAAACTCATGTTTGTAGGAACGTTGTAGTATTTTTTTAAGGCACAAACGCAAAACACAATAATTATTAATTATAACCTTAAAAAATGGAGAGAGAAAAATTGTTGGCACATGCGATGTTCAATCTTATATTTTATTTCAATCTTATTTATAATTTCATAAAAGTAAAATTTTGTGAACTTTCAACCTTAAGGTTACTTAATAAACACTAAATTGTGAGTTACGCATTAAATCTTTGTATAAACTGTTTCACAGCAGATAGTGCAATTTAACTTTTATGCTTATGTACTAAATTGTGAATTATTAAATAAATTGATGATATGATATTGTTCACAAATTTTGTTTAAAAGTCAACACAATTTTAAAAAGTGAAAATGTTGCAATAAAAACCAGTTTTGAACTTACCTAGTCTCCCGTTTGGTAGTCAACGAACTCGTAGTGCTATGCTGCGAAGAGTGCAGAGTACTGCTCAAAGTGTCGATACTTTTCGGCTGCATGACCACGTCCTGCCTGCTGCTCGGCGGCGGGATCGGCTGGTGCACCGGATACGGATACGGATATCCGAACGCGTAGCCCGGATACCCGTGCCCGTGGAACTGGTGCATGGCGTGCAGGAACCCGGGGTGAACCAGGTGCGGCGGCGGGCCCATGCCGCTCGAGACCGGATATCCGGCGTGGTGCATGCTCTGCGCCAGGCTGATGGGGGGGCCGCCGGGGCTGATTAAGTTGATGGCGCTGTGCGGGCTGCCTCGCAGCGGCGGCGTCTGGCTGACGTTTATGCTGGGCGTGGGGGTGCTGCTGGTCGTTTTGGGGGTGGTGCACTTTTCCGAGGACGATTGCGCGGGCGACGGGTTCGACGACGACGACGTCGTTTGCGAGTGGTGGTGCTGGGAGAATTCCGGTTCCTTTTTGATGGCGTCCGCGGTGGGGGTCGACGTTTGGTTGTTGGAGGATAGAGGGCGCTCCGAGCTCGACGGTTGTTGCGGGGGTGGGGGCAGATAGCCGGGTACCTGAATAAATGTTCAATAATTATTAGTTTTTAAACATCATTTTAGAAGGAAGATGATTTTTAGTCAAGCATTTAAGAGTAATTCTTACAATGTTGTTGGAAGATTAAAAATCTAGAAGCTTTTTAGATTATTTTGAAAGGTAGAAAGTTTTATGAGAAGTTTTAATAAGCTTTCTAGATGATTTTTTAATTTATAGGCCTAAAAGCTTTTAGGATAATTTTTAAAGCTTGCATTGTAAACAAAAGTTAAAATAAGCTTTTAATATTATTTTAGATGGTTTCAAAGGTATAAGCTTTTAATAAAAAAACTTTGTATATAACGTTTTAAAGATTTTGTAATGATTATTT
Organism: Brassicogethes aeneus; assembly: GCA_921294245.1. NCBI lineage: Eukaryota > Metazoa > Arthropoda > Insecta > Coleoptera > Nitidulidae > Brassicogethes > Brassicogethes aeneus. The sequence goes on along the minus strand of OV121141.1, from coordinate 7,908,316 downwards.
CCCTCATTATAATATGAACCAATCAAAAGTCTTGAATTTTCGAATAAATTTCGTTTATGCACGATGACATTATAATATGACAATTATAACAAAAATTCTTTGACGTAAACGTCTTTTTATAGCCCGCGGGCGTTATTATGACCCAGCAGGCTATAATAAAACGTCAAAAATTAAAAACAACAATGTTACACCATTTGATATATTCGAAGTAAGTTTTTTCGTATAAAGATTTTGATTTTTCCGGCAGCAGGCCGCAGTTTTTCGCCTTTTCAGCTGCTTCCTCAATTTCATTCATCTTTAAACTTTAAAACTGACTGATGTCAGTTGACATTATAATATGACAATTATAACAAAAATTCTTTGACGTAAACGTCTTTAAAAACAATAATTTATTAAAAATAATAATATATTAATCGTGCATAAAGTTTTGTATGCATTGCTGGCATAACTGGTTTTTATGGTCCTACGACGCTTTTCTAGCCCTCGCGCTAACGCGCTCGGGCTCGAAATAGCCTGGGACCATAAAAACCTTATTATGCCCTTGATACATAAATAACTATTAAATAAGCGATTAAATCACTACAACTATTTAACAGCGATTTAATTTTAGCCTCCATATTGGATTTTTGTTTACGATTTTGTGGTGTTTTTTACAAGTTTTAACAAACATTTTTTAAAAAACAATAAAAAATAAGTTATCTAGTTTACGAAATATCAATTATTACTTATTACATACCTTAAATTAATGGAATTTTCTTATAAAAAAATATTTATAAATTTTGACACATACGTCAGATTTTATGAATTGTCAAATAATTCGAGAAATAATCTAGACGTATATCACTTAACCTATAAATTTAATCTGTCAAACTATGCTCAGTAAGTTTTTTATTTGATTTTTCTTTTTGGAAAATAGTTTCATGCAAAATAATTAAAAATAAAGTCTCTCGACCGCTACGCGGTCTCGTGATTTTATTAAATTATTTTGCATTCAACATTTTCCAAGAAAAACCAAGACCGATCCAACCTCACTTTCTTCCAATTAAATTATTTTTCTATGGTATTTTTTGGAAATGTAGAAAAAGTATAGTCTGAAACACGTTTTAGACCGATCCAACCTCACTTTCTTCCAATTAAATTATTTTTCTATGGAATTTTTTGGAAACGTAAAAAAAGTATAGTCTGAAACACGTTTGGAATTGCATATTCCGCTCTCGTGAAACCGTCAAACTCGCCTTCAGCTCTTGTGACAAACTCTTCACTCGAGCGGAATATGCTGTATTCCAAACTTGTTACAGAATATACTATTAGATGCTTAAAAAGCATTTTAGAAATTCAAGAAGCTAGAAGCTTTTAAGATTATTTTAGAAGCTAGAAAAGCTTTCAACTGAATTCTGATGGCTAGAAGCTTTTAGAGTTTAGAAAAAGCTTTTTAAAAGCTTTTAAAATTTAAGATGATTCAGGTTTTAAAAGCTATTTTGAGATGATTTTGAAGCTAGAAGAAGATGGTAGAAGAAGTTTTTAGGATGATTTTAAAATCTAAATTAAAAAATTAAGTTTTTTAAGGTAATTTTAGAAGCTAGAAAAAGCTTATAGGATAATTGTAGGAAACAAGCTTTTAAAATAAAGAAAAAGCTTTAAAAATATTTTGGTTTTAGAAGCTAATTGCGCTGTTGATTTTAGAAGATTCAAGAAAGGTAGATGAAGTTTTCAGAATAATTTTAGAAGGTTAGAAGGCTTGTTAAAAATCTCTTTTAAAAGTAATTTTAAAAGCGAGAAAAAGTTTTGATTTGAAAGTTGAATCTGACGGTTTAACATATTTCTGGAATGATATTTTATTCTTACCTTGACATCCTTGAGACTCTGCAACGGATCGGCCGCCAGTGGCGGCGGTTGCAACGGATGCGCGCCCACCGAAGGCGGCTGAAAACCGCTCGGAGGCGGCGGCAAACCCATGGCGCCCGCTTGCTGCGCGGACGGCGGCATCTGCCCGCCCCCGTAGGGCGAAGACATGACGCCGAGGTGCGCGTCCCTCGCCGGCGGCGGCGCACCGAGGGGCGAGGAATCCCGCACCTCCTGCTTGATCTTCAGGTTTTGCGGTTCGTTTTGCTGCATAACTATCGGCGGCGGTTGCGCGCTCTGCTGGGGGTGGTGCGCGGGCGGTTGCTGCGCGTGCGGCGGTGTAGGTTGGCTGTGCGGAGGCGGCGGTTTCGCGTCGATGTTTTGGCGCGGCGACGGGGACTGCGGGTGGTACATGAAGCCGTAGTGACCCATCGGCGGGGGCGGCGGTTGCTGGCCGGAGCCGCCTATCGTCACCAGGTTGCTGGATTGCATCAGGCTTGGGAGCGGTGGTTGACCTTGAAATATAGGTTTTGGTTAGTTAAAATTAAAAATGTTACGACAAAATTACGAATTTTATTTAGGAATTCAGGAGGTTTTTTGGAGAATTTTAGGAGAAATAAGGTATGCAAATGAATTTCTGTAATTAAATAAAAACAACACTGTACAGTCGTATGCAAATAAAAAGCGTACACGTATTAAAATGAGAGGTACTTCATTTGAGGGGCATCTGTGCAAAACCGGCTATATCCACTTTAATAAAATGTTGGGAAAATGGCAAAAACTCTCGGTTTCCTGGCCTTTACAGATAAAAAAAAAGCAAACTTGAGTTTTGTGAGACATACTTTCGTTTTCAAAAACTTTATATTAAGGCCAAAATTTCAAAAAATGTTTTGTATATAGCCGGTTTTGCTCAAAAACCTACGAATAAAATGTGAAAAAACCTTTATTATTCAAAAATATATATACAAAATAAATTAAGTAAAAACATGAAAAACAGAACAAATTTTAGTAGTAGTATCGACATATCCAAGCCACATGCTCGTCATCATTATTATTTATTGGATATAGCCGGGTTTGCTATAAAAACGTGGATTTGGCCGGTTTTGCTCCTAAAGCTACCTTTTAAATGTGATTTTAACATGGATATAGTCGGATTTAAACATAATTATCTTCGTTGTCGATAGAAATTAACCCAAAGATGCGAAATAAAAACAAAACAAAAAACCGAATAAAACGGTTTTGCACGGATGCTCCTCATTTGTAATTTAGGTAACTGACGATTCATTATTCAATTAGCTGTCAAACTGACGGCTAGTTTACATCTACGGCAATGTATTTTTTTTGTAACCTAACTCGCCATATTTGACAAGTGCAGTACCTACGCTTTTTATTTTATTTTTATACTTAAAAAATAAGAAAAAAAATTATTTTTTTTAACAAAAATAGATAAATATCACTTATTTTGTACAAATAAGTTACATTGACTGATATTGATTTGAAATTTGTATAGCAATTATAAGGCAATGTAAACTTTTTTTATAAAATTATTTTCAATGCGTTATAACTTCCGGTTAAACCGGAACTTTGGTTTTTCAAATGGAACCATGTAAATTTTATTGCAATTTAAAGATCTACGTAAAATTCTAGAAATACTAAAGTTTGATTATTTTTTTTATTCCTAAAAATTTTGACAGATGTCGGTATTACCCATCTTAAGATAGGATGGTGCGCATGTTGGGCGGGGCTTAAATACGTCACTTGTTGAGTATTTTTAAATCTTTAACGTGCGTTTTAATTATCTGCTGCTAAAATTCTTGTTTTTGTGATGCTGTTTGGATGTTAACTTGCTCTATTTTTTTGTTCAACTTGTTGTTTTTGCGTTCGGTAAGGTTCGAATTACTTTTCAGTGTTCAAATTATTGTTATTGCTGTTCTGTTTGTTTATTATTGTTTTTGTGTTGCGTTATAACTTGTTTTGTTTGTGTTTTAGTTTGTGTCGTGCCATTTGCATTTATTAAAATGCGGTGTGGCATATTTGGATGCAATTCGGACAACCAGTCCAAGAAAAACCCTTTAAATAAAAACATTAAATTTCATCGATTCCCGAAAAACTTTGATTTGTGCAAACAGTGGTTAAATGTCACAAAAAGAATAGACAATATTAACCTCTAAACATTTTCTGGACAGTGGCTATTAGTTTAATTTAAAACACCAACTCTTAAACAACAGCCCTAAATGTTATCAAGGACTGAAAGCATCTATTATGCATATTATAACACTTTGTTCAATTCCAAGTTAAATAAAAACGCACTATGTCCAGATATTTCTCTATTTTCTTTAATAATATTACTATTTTTCGTGTATTCGCACGGCAACTACTCATCAAGTGACGTCATGCGCGGCACGAACCAAAACTCGTCCACGGGAGCATCGGAAATTTTCAGAAAAATTGAATTTGCATTTTTTCTAAAAATTTCCAAATTTTACGGATAATATAGGTTCACTGATATCAAAAAAATATTGAATTTCCTACGCTGATTATAATCATAATATTATGGTTATATTCAATGCTGTTAATACATAACTTTTGTTTTATTTGACAATTCAATTTATAAAATTATAATTTTGTATTTTAACTTTATAAATTAATCATTATTTTGAAATGGGATATTTTTAATGGACGTTTACGTTTATTTTCTTAAATCAATTTAATTTAATTCAATGTTTAGTTTTTTTTCTGTAATAAAGGATATTTTTTTAAATTAAAATAATGTTAAGTTGTTGGTTGCTACCCTTTTCAAATGTGTAGGTATATTTTCCAAAACAAAATTCAATTTTTACCAAAAAAGAAAAATTTTCCAATGCCTGGGATAAAAACTAAAAAAAAAAACAGTTTTCCCCTAATTTTTTCGACCCTTTAAAACCCTAAATTTAATAAACTAGAACCTAAAAATATATACTTTTTAAAAAAGAATACCTCTATTTTTAGGATATTGATGGAAATTATAGGAGTTTTTAAGATTTAAACCAAGTTTTAGGAACTTTAGGAGGTGTGGGAGCCCTGATCATATAAAATAGAAAAACAAACTTACCAATACTTGTAGCACCCGCCATCAAATCGTGCCTCTCAGGTCTATCCAACCTCTCAGGCCTGTCCAACCTCTCCAACCTCTTATCCTCCACTTCGTAACCTCCATCAGCGCCACCTCTAACGTTACCCCCACCACTGTTCACGACACTACCAGCCGACGACGCCATCTGCTGGCTCTGCGGCACGACCTGCGGTATATTCAAAGTGGGCTGCGGTTGCGGCGCTTGAATGAGCGGCGTTGCCACGTCGCCGCCTCTGTTACTGGTCAGTTCGATGGGTTCGTCGCGCGGCTCGATTTTGATTGGTTGCTGAGCGGATTCTTTGTTAAGGTTACTGGAAGGCGGCGGTTGATTGAAATTGTACGGTTCTTGCTTCAGACTATGATTAATGTTGATGATTTGCTCCATGTTTCGCTCTATTTGCGGTTCCTTTAGGCCCAACGGGTGTTTTTGCGCACCGTGGTTAATATCTTTGATGTTGAACATGTTTTGTTGATCTTTCAAAGGTCCATACACATTCTCTTTAAACATCGTGGAATCTTCTTTTGAGTTGACGCTGATGGCGTCATTGCTAGAATCTAACTCTTCTTTGATTATTACTTTTTCCATTGATATTACTTTAGGAATTATCAACTCAGTTTTGTATTTTTCACTCGACGATTCTTTGATGTCTTCTTTTAGAATCTCCTTTTCAATCTTGAGGAAAAACAGAAAAAATATTATATTAAGGGGTAACATTTTAGTGAATTATTGTGTATTTTTCTACTTAAAATTTTTCAATAAAATTTAGTAAAGGGTCGTTTGGAGGGGTGGTGCCAAGCTTAGATTTTGTTTTAAAAAAGTCGCTAATATGAATTATTAAAAATTTACTCTTAAAACCTGACATAGTAGGCCTTGTATTTTGTACAAATATGGCGTTTTTGCTCCAAAAATACAGTTTATCAAGATCTACACTTTAAAACAAATCCGGTTAAAATCGCACAATAAATAAAAGATTTTACAGGGGTAAGTCGCAGACAAATGGGTCATATACAGTGTGACCCATTTGTTTGCGACTCACTGACTGTTTAGGGGCCGTTCATTAATTACGTGAGACAATTTTGGCGATTTTTCGAGCCCCCCCCTCCCCTTGGTGAGTTGTCGTGAGATTTTGCTCGACCCCCTCTCCCCCCTTAATCTCACGTGAGATTTTTTTAAATGCATGGTTTTAATGTAAAAAGTTAATCTGTGCTTGATTTCATTAGATTTATTAAAAAAAAACAATTTGCTTATAATTGTTTACTTAATTTAACCCAGTTTTCTCGCAATTTTACATTCTTTCTTTCGGAAAAAAAAAATTACGTGATATTTGCCGAGAACCCCCCTCCCCCCCCACGTAAGATTTGGTGAGGTTTGGCTCGACCCCCTCCCCCCCTAAACACCTCACGTAATTAATGAACGGCCCCTTACTGAAATTTTACGAAAATTTTATGAGTCAAAGGCATTTTTTATCCGTTTTCCGATGCAATTATAGCAAAAGTAAAAGTTTAAATTAATCATGACTTTTAAAAAAATTTTAAAGTCTGATTTAATTTACAAATTAAATTGGTAACTGAATTTAATTATTTAAATTAATTTATGCATATAAGTAACAATAATTACTTATAGTGTATTCAAATCCAAGCCGAACTAAACAAAAACGCCCAGACGCTGGATAACTCGTTCTTATTGGTCGATTTGGAATCTGTTGTAAATTATTATTAAAGGTCCCAGGGGAGGCCGCATGTGAAATTTATGCGAAATTATCAGTAAATTGCGAAACTTTCAATGAAATTTCTGAAACTTTCACAGGCAATGTTGAAATTTTCGGATTGAAAATTTCATTTGAAATTTTTAAAAATTTCACTTTTCCAACTAAATGAAATATTTCAAGTTTGAAACTTTAAAAGTTGAAATTTTCATTTGAAAATTTCAACTGTCCCAACCCTATGTTCAACCCTCTTCGATTTCATCTTTTATTAGAAAATGAAGAATAACTATGACAATTTCTTCATATTTTTATTTTTAGTTTTTTTAATTTATTATTAATAAACCAATTTATACCATTATTAAATTTTATTCCTTATAGGTCTCGTTTAGGAAATGCCAAAAGAGAAAGGTAAATATTTTATGGTCACTAACCTTAGGTTGACTTTCAGACTTGATGATGGCAGGATTTTCTTTCTTGACTTCCATCTTTACGCTTTCTGGGTTGAATTTCAGATCTTTCAGGTCCAAAACCGGTTCTAAATTACGTTTTATTAAGTTCTTTCTATCGTTAATATCTTCAGGCAGACGAATCGAAACGTTCAATGGCGCAGTCGGTTCTGAAATGGGCTGAAAAACAAAAAAATTTTCAATAGCAGAAATAAACAAAACACAAAAATCTCACCTTGTTTATGGGTATAAGCGGCAACACCGCAGGCACCTGCGGCGTTGCCATTTTCTCGTCAGCGCCTCTCTCGATAGTCTCGCTAACTTCCACCTTCACTGCGTTTTGTTTATTTGTGGGCGTGTCTTGCGGCAGCGGATTGTTGTTATTGGCTGCGGCGACGACAGGCGGCGTTGTCAGGTTAGCACTCGCCGCGCCGTTGCCGAACGTAGGTGGCGAGCTCGCTTGCGGCGTTGCCGAGTTGTCCAGAGATTCGGAGTCCGGTTCTGGTGCGTCAGGTTCGTCATTAATAGTTTCTGCGATGAAAAAAATGTCATTACAAATAAAAAACGTACAGTATTTTGTAGAGATGGGAAAATTCCCATTTGACGAAAATTCCCGGAAACTTTCCTTTGAACATTCCCGAAATTTTCCGAAAGTTTAAAAAAAAAAATTTTTATTGCGAAAATATTTTTTTTATGCCAGGGATTTGCAAAAATATATAACACATTAACTTTTTGTCAAATTTTATTAAGAAAAAAAATAAAAAAAATGTTTATAAGAATGTAACTGCAATACTATTTTTAGTATCTTTTACTTTGGAATATTCCTATTGTATACTGAAACCTACAAAATAAAAATAAAATGTTTACTATTAGAAATTCACTGCTAGTAAATCCTAGATATTACTTAAAAAAATTAAAATGGACAAGGAATATTGAAAAGTAAAAGATACTAAAAATAGTATTGCAGTTCTGACTGATAAAATTTTTGTTTTTTTGCACTATTTTGTAATAATTCCAAACACTAGATTTTTCTCTTGGCATTGTGCTATGCCTATAAATAAACAACAAAAATGTAAGAATGATTTTAACTTTGTTTATTGTTTTTATTTTGTTTGCCTTTTTTTTTAAAAGTTTTTTGTGATGATGCTGAATAATCCGGCTTCATTGAGGTTATGTAACATAACTTACATTATTTATACTTCTTCTTCTGCTTTAAATTAACACACATTAAATTCTTATTCAAAGTTTCTTGGCCTTGTATCATGGCCTTAACGAAAATCAGCGGTTAAACAATTGAAATTTAAATGAAAAAAACAAGGAAAGTTTCCAAGGAATGTTTCCGGTAGCTTAAAAGAAACTTTCAAAATGAAAATAAATTCCCAATTGGAAACTTTCCAAAACGGAAAGTTTCCTTGAAATGGAAACTTTCCGATTCCCATCTCTAGTATTTTGTACGTACCTGAATCTGTAGTAAGGCTCGAAGGGCTTTCGGGCCTTTCCCTCTTCTTTTTGACCACCCCAAGATCTTTTTCCTCCTTTTCTTCGTCCTCGACCTTCTCTTGCTGCCTTTTTCTGTTCTTGCCGGGCGTTTCTTCGCCCTTCTTCTCCTTGGTCTTCTTCGTTTTCGCCGGCGTGCTCGAGCTGTTGTTGCCGGAACCTTTTTCACCGGAAGAAGAGTTGTTCGAACTGTTCGTGGATTGTTTGACGGGCGTTTTCGGTTCCGGGGTTTCGGTGCCTCCTCTTTTTGGCCGAGAAGGTTTAGTGGGCTGTTCTTTCGCCGCCTTGTTCCGAGTGCGCATGCGCTGCGGGGACGCGTCTGGGCTCTCAGCTGAAAGACATTTTTTTTTAAATTAATTTTTATCGAGAACTTTTAAGATCGTTTTTGAAACTTTAAAGAAGTTTTTAAAGGTATTTAGATGATTTTAGAGCCAGTGGTAGCATTTAAAATGTTTTTAGATTGTAAAGGTCTGGTTAAGTACTGTATAACACTTTAAATACACATTGACAAGTTGTGGCTTGTTGGGCTAAAGTTAGTTGAAGTTAAAATGACAAACAATCGTTAAAATAAAGTGCCTTTTTTGTAAAATAATATATATAGAAAAGATTATATGAACGTTTGTACCTTTTGATTTCGCTGTAGTAGTGCAGTTAACTAGATTTAACTGATAAAGCTTTAAAAATTTTGCGTACAGTGCCCATCAAACATTCTCTTCTCTTTTACTGTAAAAAACTGCTTTTATTTCGATTTTCGATTGATAGTCTATTTTCAAGGGATAAATTGTGATTTACACAGACACATTTGAGATTTTAACGCCGGTAGATTCCCAAGTTAGAAATTCTAACGTGAATTCCAATCAATACAACTGTCACTTTTTGTCCCTTTAACATTTCCTGTGTAAGAATTTTTAATAATAATAATAATAGTTTATTTACGAAAATATTGAGATACAGTAGGAGAGAAAAGAAATACTTTGTGATAATATTTTATTTTATAAACACAGATTATAAAGGTTATAAATCGAAATGTTTTTCTTGAATATTGACAGTTTTTCACAGTGAAAGTAAAGAAAATGTTTTATGAGCACTTTACAGTGGAGTCCGTCCCCGAATTTAAGTTATAGTTTACTGCCCGCGAAATTAAAAGGTCAGTACAATGTTCATATAAACTTTTTAAATATTGGCGTTGAGAAACTATTTAATACTTTTGTATTTTTGTATTGAGATAATAAAATAATTTTCACATTTAGTATTATTTTACAAGAAAGGCACTTTATTTTAACGATTGTATGACATTTGACAACTGTCAACTAACTTCAGCCCGTGACTAAAAACCTGTTGCTAACTTCAACCCGTGACTAAAGCGCCGTAAAGCCACAACTTGTCAATGTGTATTTAAAAGGTCACTTAGTGTCATGGAAACATGTACGATAAAGGGCGTTTTAAAGGTGGGAGTAGAAAAAAGTTATTTTAATATTTAATATTTTTAAGTATCAATAATTGTTAAGTTTAATTAAAATAATTACGGGCAATGTTAATGGTAAAAATAACGCCAAATACCTATGTTTTCCGCAAATCGGTAGGAAATTTTGACATTCCTGACAAAATTTCTTAAAGAAAAAGTCTAGATTTCCCAACTGTTAGGAAATATTCATTTCCTTACTGTTAGGAAATGATATTCGTACTTTTCTCTTGATTTCCTTGGCAATAATTCTAATGAAGCAGTATCCAATGCCTCAACCAGCTCTGGAGGAGTCCCAGGAATGGAAAATTCATCATCACTTATCATTTTACACTGTTTTGCTTTTGAAAACGCCAGCAATTAAATTTATATGCGTCAAGTTTGACAATTCAACATTAATACGTTTCCATAGTAACGCAACCAATTTTATTAAGAATTTCAAAATTATTCGCGATTTTTTCAAAATGGAAATAAAAAAATAATTTTATTTTATACATGTTGGTTATATATAGGGGGTTGCCAAAAAAAATAATAGGACTATAAAGTACTTAACCAGACCTTTACAAGGATTTTACCATTATTGTGGGTTGATCTAAATTATTCGCCAACCATTGAAAAAGATTTGACCCTTGCTAATAAAAAGCATATTTTTTATTTGGCATTTAAGCTGAGATATTAAGGGTGGTACGTTTTAAAATTGACATCCTGTATATATGAAAAGCTTTTAAAATTAAGGTGATTTTGGAAGCTGTAAAAATCTTAAGATTTTGACACGACTTTAGAAACCAGAATAAACTTTTAATGTAATATAAGAAACTAGAAAATTATAAATATGAAAAATAAACCTTTTAATATGTATATTACAAATAATTTTAGAGGTAAAAAAAGAAACTTTTATTATCTAAGAGGTTCTTCAAAGTTAAATTAGAATAGGGTGAGAATAGCTTTTAAAATGGACATCTGTAAAAGAATAACCCTAAACAAAGCTAAAAATCAAGTTTTTAAAGGCAAGAAGCTTTTACGATAATTTTAGAAGCTAAAATATGCTTTTAAGAGAATTTTAAAAACTACAAAAATAACATTTACGATAAATTTATAATCTAGAAATAACATACTAAAATTTGTAATCAAAGAATTGAAAAAAAATATTTTCTTACCTGGTGCGGTATTTCCATTAGTCCCTCCAGAGGGCGCAACCACAGGCGGTAATTCATTTGTCTTCTTGTAATGCGATCTACAGTCCCAACACAAAAGTTGTCCATTCTTACCTCCAGGTTGCCAATCTTTAGAATCTAAAAGGCACCAATTTAAACACTTTTCCAACATTATAAACAAAAAAATCACTTACTAGTAGTAAAGCAGTGAGAACACCTGTACTGTGCCTCTCTACTGTCACTGTCATCTTCGGAATTGTCATCCTCGGTAACGGAACTTGTCTCCCCTGGCTCTTTCCCCCCAGGTTGGGGGGAAGGGGCTTCTGGTTGGGGCGCACCTCCACTTGTCCTACCTAGATTCACAAACATAAGTGAAAATTGTGTTAAATGTGCAAATAATTACAATAAAAGCATTGTCTTCAGTTGAAACGATGTCGTTAGTGAATGAAATAAATATAAGTGGGCTCAGGCAAAAGCCTTGTGGCACACCAAAAATAAAACTATTTTATTGTAAAAATCTGCATAGGTTTCAGAAAAATAAATAAAATTTTGATTTAAATAAATAAAATAATCAAATTTTGTAATGTTAATAAAAAACTAAATAATACTCCAAAACTAAACAAAATATAACCAAACAGAACACTAAAATCTAAAATGTCTAGGACTTTTTTAATAATATTTATTAAATTTTTCGAAAATATCTCGCGAAATCCTAAACATTGTTTAAATGGTGACCCAGAGATACGATTTTTTATATTCTCCTCCCAAATTTGTGGTTCCGAAATGTTTTTCTCTTTTACAAGATTTTGTGTTGTTTGTGTGAATATGTGGCTGAAAAAAAGTGTATAGTGTGAAATAAACATAAAGTAAATACATGCACAATGTTTAAAAGAGAAATTAGGAATGTAAAGTCCAAATAACCAATAATTGAATATCATGCAAAAAATAAAAAGTGTTAGTAGGTAAGAACTACATAATATTTAAACTAAAAATGCTTCGTGTGTAATGAATAATAATAAAAGAGAAACTAAACAAAACAAATAACAATCTACACCCTAAATTTTCCCGCAAATTTTACCTGTGCTTTGAAAATTTTGTGCTTCAATATCAAAAAATTTCGCCGTATTTCCAAAATGTATCTCTCGGGTCACCCTATATACTACCCTCTAAGATCTTACCTGAATTGTTTGAATTACCTCCTCTGCTATTTCTAGTGTTACGTATTCTTCTCAACGAGCCCTGTCTTCTTCTTCTGTGAGGTCTGTTGTTATTCGCTCCCGGTGTTTTTTTCCAAAGATAGTAGAATTCCACCAATTCCGGCTTAAAAAAATAGAATTCTATATAAAATGTTTAATCTAGAGGAGATAACCTTTTAAATAACGTTTTATTTTTGAAAATCGCTTGAGAAATAACAAAGTTACGGTAGGTTTCTTCAAAAAAGCACTGAAGATGCCCAAAAACGTTTTCTGAGCAAAAAAATGATATTTTCTAGTTCTGGTTAAGTAAGAAGATTATCTCTCAACAACGTTTTATTTTTTTTAATCGGACAAAAAATAACCGGTTTCTTCAAAAATGCTTAAGATGGAAAAATATTTTTTTTTAAATCTACATAACAAATAATTCCACAAACTATAAAAACTCACCGTATCTCTATGTGGTAAAAGATCCTTTCTGATTCTGAAGAAATTCTTCCCAAATTGCCTTAAACCTTTAACAAATCTCTTGGTTTCTTCCTCCGACCATTTTTTTATCGATTCCCTTAGGAGCAGGACATTTTACTAGAGCTTGTAAGGCTTTCCTTGGGTTTGTACCCTGAATCATGTAGCTAAAAAAAAGAAGAAAGTACTATAACTCTGAAACTATTAAATATATTTTTTTTTAATTTTGAGGCACTTTATGTAGTGTTTATACTGAACCACATTTCATGCACAATTGGGGAATGTCTATAAATACCCGAGAAATTAAAAAAGAAGAAAGTAAAAATAACTCAAAAACTATTGAAGATAAAATGATGAAATTTGCACACATTATAGTAAATATAATGGTCAACATTTTTACCAAAATTGAATAATTTAACTCTATAAACTTCAGAGTTACAGACTCTTAAACTTGGCAACTTAAAAAAGAAGAAAGTTAAAATATTTCAAAAACTATTTAAGCTAGAATAATAAAATTTGGTGCCATTATAGTGGATATATTGGGCTACATTTTGTGCAAAATTAATGAGTACAACTCCATAAACACCGGAGTTATAGGCAGTTAACTCACCACATCCAAAGCATTGATTGTAGTATCGTCCCTTGAAGCAGCGTTGGCGCCATCTTCCGGGCATCCGCCGTCGCACATACCAGCGAAGGCGGCCATGCTTCTTGCGGCTCTTAAATACATTATTAAGTCACTGTCCATCGTCATTGCCGGTACCCATCTTAATTCCTCTCTTGTTTTAGAGTTTTCCGGGTCTGGAGATAACTGCTCCGGTGGTACTCCGGGTCTGTACTCCGGTAATCGAGCCTATGTTTTTTTCGAAGAAAATTTGCGTTATTTTTTTTATCTTTTTTTTATCGAGGTCACTTACATAATTTTATTTTATTAGTTTGTTTGTGATTTTAAATTATTGTTTTAGGTTATTATATTAAATCATTAAGATTTATTAAAATTTTAAAAATATTATCACAAAAAAAAATTTATATAATAACCCGCAGAAGTATGGAACAAATTCATTAAAAAAGTCGATTTTACTTTTAATTCCACATTTTGATGTAAAATTTTCATATTTGCAGCCATTTTTGTAGAAGCTATGGACTACCAATATTATTACGAATATTGGGCCAATATCTTTGTGCTACTGGGGTAGGTATAAAACATTAAAACATTATTAAAAACTATACATTTTCCACTTTTAATAATTAATATTTCCAAAACTATCAGCCCAAAAGGTATAAATGTGCATATTGCTGAAATCAAAATTTCATAATCTATTTGAATCTTCAAAAAAAAAGATTAAAAAAAAATGACCGATTACTACAAAAATGGCCGAAAATATGAAAATTGTACATTAAAATGTGCGTAATTGAAAAAAAAATCGACAGGTCTATAGAATTTTTCAATAAATTTGTATCATACTTTTCCGGTCACAGTATGTGGTTAAACTTAACAAAAACAATTATTCATAATTAAGATAATAAGTATAAATAACTGAATAATTTACCATAATATAAATATAGGTATGTGGTTTTTAGATTAACTATATTACATTAGGAAACATTTTTGTTCATAATATACCACCATTTTCTCCTTTAAACAGTCATCATAAATTCACTAGCCGCAAGAAGACCACAAGGCACAAACTTTATTTAAAATAAACTATGGTCTGATAAAATTTTGATGAAAATTTATAAACTGTATATAATATTTAACTTGAAACTTTGAAATATCTCAGTAAATATGCATTTTACGAAAAAATATTTAAAATAAAAATTAAATGATTAGAGGGGGGAAATCAATAAAAAAAAAACTTTAGGGTTAGGTTTTTATACCAATTGATGCAATTTTTCGATTACTCAGTTCGGCTACTATTAAAAAGGTGTACCTTTTAAATTTCGATAAAATAAACCGTTTCCGAGATATTCAAGATTACAATAATTGTTATATTGCATTAAAGGACTAAAAGGTATATAATAACAATTTTTTTAATTGAAAACACTACAATTTTTTTAATGTGACGGTCAGGGCAAAAAGTCTCGAGGCTCATGGAATGCCCTTTTTAGTTTTTTCAATTAAAAAATTTCTTATCATATACCTTTTAATCCTAATGCGATATAACAATTATTGTAATCTCGAATATCACGGAAACGGTTTATTTTATCGAAGTTTGAGAGGTACACCTTTTTAATGGTAGCCGAACTGTGTAATTGTATCAAATGTTATAAAAACCTAACCTCAAAGTTTGTATGGGACAATAACCTTAAAGCAACCCCCGTTTCTACGACACTGTGTTCACTCAAACAATTGTAATTATGTGTGAATATTTGTTTTGGTAGTAAGTGACTGTTCGCAAAATATCACGTTTCCAAGACTACCATAGTAGAAGTTATATTACAAAAACTGATATGATAGGTAACACTTTATCACCCTGTATCTTGAAAACATAAGTAATTAGGAAAAATATTTATTTAGGTTTTCGTCTTCTTTTGACTTGCTCAATCTTTTCCTAAATTTATGCCAATAAGTTTAGGGACACCTTGTATATTGTATGTTATGGCTAATGTGCAAACTTGGATAGTTTATAAACTAGCTGGATAGTTTATAAACTAGCCAAACTGTCAGCTATTTTAATTGAAAATGTATTTTCAACTAAATTAGCGGCTAGTTTACAAAATAACCACGGATCTTGGCTAATTTACTTGAAATTATTAGGAAAACTAAAATAGCTGGATAGTTTGTATACTATCCAATTCAGTTTGGCTAATATGAAAACCAAAATTTCTAGTAACACAAAATAGCCAAGCTTTAGCTAGTTTGTAAACTAACCAACCAATTCTCTGGCTAATTTATTAAAAAAGTGAGGTTACGTCATTGTTTTTCGTTTTGCCGGCTTAACCGGATTTGTTTTGTGCATTTTAACTTTTTTAAATGAATCATAGGCAAAATTTTAACGCTTCCTTGTTAGAAAACTCAACAACACAACCCTACCGACCCCGCCCCATTGCCCCCCCATTGGTCAAATGGTCAAAAATGAGAGAAAAAAACCCAAACCAACCCAAACTCAACAACACAACCCAACCGACCCCGCCCCATTGCCCTCCCATTGAGCAAAAAACCCAACTAAAATGGGCAATAGCCAGAGAATTAGTTGGTTAGTTTACAAACTAGCTAAAGCTTGGCTATTTTGTATTACTAGAAATTTTGGTTTTCATATTAGCCAAATTGAATTGGATAGTATACAAACTATCCAGCTATTTTAGTTTCCCTAATAATTTCAAGTAAATTAGCCAAGATCCTTGGTTATTTTGTAAACTAGCCGCTAATTTAGTTGAAAATACATTTTCAATTAAAATAGCTGACAGTTTGGTTAGTTTATAAACTATTCAGCTAGTTTATAAACTATCCAAGTTTGCACATTAGCCGTGACATATATAATCTCTATGATCGAAACCCATTTACAAATACACATTTTTTACTATTATACAGGGTGTCTAAAAAATGTCTGACCTATTATTGCAACGTTTCCATAATCTCGATTATTTATTAAATAAGTTAATTAAATATACAAAATTCTTAGACACCCTGCTGAGTAAAGATCAAAGCTGTTATTGTTAATTTTTAATATTGTACATAATATTTACTACTAAATAATACATTTATTGTAAATTAGACAGCATATCTCAAAACTAATAATATTAAAACTATAAGTAACGTAAATATGGACGAATAAAATTGACATTGGGGTTATCTCTTGAAATTTGCGAATTTTATTTTATAGAAATGATTTCTATAGAGCCAGCACCAACCTGTTATTTTTAATAATTTTTTTCTTTGCTAACAAATTAGTAATAAATTGCCTTCTATAGAGATAGTTTTGTATAGGAAAAAAAGTCACAAATTTCAAGAAACACTTCCAGTAGACAATTAAATACACTGTTAAACATAAAAAATACATATACATACAAAAATACATTAAGTCCGGATGTAGGTATTAGATACGTCTGTAGTATTTTTAACCCCCGGAGGTAGGTACTAAGCATGCTCTAGAAGCATTTGTATGATTGACTTTTTTTAACAAAAAATAACCAAAGTCATCGTCAGAATTAAATTGGTATTTTTTTGTTGCTATCATGTCCAACAAAAAATTACAGATTTAGTTCAGGCGAAGATGTAGTTTTTAAGATAATTATGTCAAAATAAATAAAAAATGCGTTTAGTATTTTTTTGACATTTGATTTTGGGTACCCAAAGATTTACCAATTAGTTTATTTACGACATGCCAATATAAGTTAAACAAATACCCTAGACTGCAAGTAATGCCAACTAAAAAAAAATCCAAATAGGGTAAACCACATAGTTATTGGACACAGGAATATTATTTATTTAAAATTTATATAGATTTTAGGTTTTTTCTTATAAATATATAAAACGGATAGTTTGTTTGTTTAAACTTTATTTGCGTTTACTTAAAAATAAGAATATTTGAATTTTTAATAATAGTTTTATAAAAACATGCAAAAAAGAATAGTAATTGGACACATGGACCATAGTTATTGGACATACAATTTTTATATAAACATCAAATAACATAAATTGTTAAATATTTTTTAAAGATAAATTGCTGTTTTGGGTAATTTTTTTTATTTCGTTTTTGTAAATATCATATAATTAATATATTTCTTTTTCGGATTCCTCATCCCTTTTCTGGATTTTGAAGGTAACTACTAATTCCTTGGACTGACTTCTGAAATAGCTTGTTGCAAATATCATTAAGTGTGGTATCTCTAGTTTGTGAAGCATTTATAATGTTTAGGCCGGAACAGGACGACTTATATATCTAATATTTTTTCGGGTGGTATGTTAATAGTTATTTGTTTTACAAGTGTTGAAAAGCGACTTTTTCATGCTAGTTTTTAAGTTGCCCACGAGGCCGTTAGGCCGAGTGTGCATAAACACGAGCTTGAAGAAAGCTTTTCTCACAAGTATAACACAATGTTTTTTATGCGACCCTTTTATTTTTTATTATTTTTAAATACAAAACAAAATAACCTAAAAACTTTTTTAACAGCTGAATGTCAAACGATGCTGTCAATTTCTTTTCACACAGACCTGTCACTTTTCACACAGAAATGTCACTTTACATTCGTGTTTTGCCTTGCCAATAAAAAGATTCATTTTCTAAGCAACGATGCCATCATGAAAAGTGACTTTTACATAGTGGTCGTAGAAAAAAGTATTTTCCGAATTTATTAATTTTGTTGCCATTACTTTTTATGTTCTCTATCATGCATTGTATTTAAATCACTGTGACGAAGAAATCACTATATTACTTACTCTCTAAAAATGAATTAGTCAAATATGTCATAGCGAAAAAGCAGCCACTAATAATTCTCGTCAACACCAATTTGTATCCAGGACATTTAGTGCTCAGTCAATTCCTATGAAATATTATTCGCTGAATCAGAAAATGTCGTAAAAAGTTATAAAAGTAGAACAGTTTTAATCAATTTTACATACAGTGTGACCCATTTGTTTGCGACTCACCCCTGTAAAAACTTTATTTATTGTGCGATTTTAACTGGATTTGTTTTAAACTGTAGATCTTGATAAACTGTATTTTTGAAGCAAAATACGCAATATTTTTACAAAATACAAGGCCTATTATGTCAGTTTTTAATAGTAAATTTTTAAGAATTCATATTAGCGATTTTTTTAAACAAAATCTAAGCACGGCACTGGATTCACCACCCCTCAAAACTACCCTAAACAAAATTTTATTAAAAAATTTTAAGAAAAAAAATGCAGAATAATAACTACAAAAATTTATTTTGTCAAGTTATCCATGAAAAGACATTGAAATAAACTTAAACTTATAGTAATAGTACCATGTTAATATTAGTTTAATTTTATTTCAATGTTTTTTTCATGGATAACTTGACAAAATAAATTTTTGTAGTTATTTTTGTGCATTTTTTTTCTTAAATTTTTTCAATAAAATTCAGTATAGGATAGTTTTGAGGGGTGGTGAATCCAGTGCCGTGCTTATATTTTGTTTAAAAAAATCGCCTATATGAATTCTTAAAAATTTACTCTTAAAAACTGACATAGTAGGTCTTGTATTAATATGGCGTCTTTTGCTCCAAAAATACAATTTATCAAGATCCACACTTTAAAACAAATCCGGTTAAAATCGCACAATAAATAAAGATTTTACAGGGGTGAGTCGAAAACAAATGGGTCACACTGTATAATATGATATTGATAATATTGACTATGTCTCAAAAACTGCTTAACTTTTATAGTTTTTGTCCTATATTGGACCCAAAATAAAGTAGTTATATATTATTACAGACTGAGATATTTATAATTGGATACAGCGTCATCTTATGATTTGACTTTAAGGTAACTATTTATAGAACTCTTGTTTTTACAGTATTAATGTTAATTGTCCAATAACTATAGTGTCTAATGTCTACTTTACCCTATAGGTTGCTTTTAATTTTATAACCAACGATAGTGATGTTTGAATGCGTCAAATCATTGTTAAAAACAATTGTCAAATTTCCCTAAGGAGCACACATATTTTACATTTGGCAACATTGCACTTTATAAATGATAATTAAAAACCATATAAAATATACATTAAAAATGTGTCACAAATATTTTATAAAACCCGGGTGATGTTTTTGACGACTATCTAACTTGCGATAAGTACGTTTTTCACGTTGTTTTTCTTTTGTAAGCCGCAACCTCAAGCGGCCTTTTCCCTCTTACTTTTCTCTCCATTATTATGTCTCACATCTCTCTTTGCCCCCGTTTCAAATGTGCAAAAAGAGGGAAGTTTATACGACTATTTCCAACAATCTGTGCTCGGGAATATAAAGATTATCGATTGTGCGACGTTGTCATGTTGTGCAGTTTATAAGAAAATCCACCTACAGTTCATTTTTTTATCTGGACTCGTGTTTTTTTGTTAGGTTGGTGGCTTATGCCAGTTTGACTTAGTATTTTTAGTATTTATTAATTTAATTAAATACTTTGACACTGTCAAATTGACAATAATATTTATTATTGATAATTTACTTGTCAATTGGACGGCTTTCTGCAAAATGGGACCAACCCACACCATGATGAAACTGAGAAAAAAGCTATCAAAGATTTTAATAATTTTAAAATTACCTGTTAATTTTATGCCGATTTTGGACTTACGGAGGTTTAAGGGATATAATTTAATAATTTCATCAGGTGGATTTTGTGATGTTATGTATGTGTAAGGGTGACGAAAAAAATGGGCTTTTGTTGGTTGGTTCCTTTCTGCAATTTATGAAAACTACTATCTGATGTATGTATGTATTTAAAGAAAAGCGACAATTATTTATTTCCAAACAAAATACAATTGATATTACTATTATAATGGTACAGGGTTCCCACCAAGAAAATGAAACAAAATTCCCTGACTTTTCCAGGTTTTCCAGACCAATTTTCATCAATTTCCAGCAATAATTATAGGTACTATGCTCCACACCTCAAAGTCCCACCACGTGACCAAGTACGGAACGCAGTCTTTTGAAAATTTGGCATTTAAGGCTTTTCAGGTTATGTATCTGTCAAAGTATAGTCAATGAAAGAAATCATATTTATAGTGATACCGCTTATGTTTAAGCGTTAAAAGTTAATAAATCTTTATAGTATCACAATAACATGGTTGGTTTAAGAATTTACGAATATAAATACTGCATTTAATGAAATTTAAAAGTGTAAGGTGCAATATAAGTGATATTTTTGTGCATTGGGTCTACATTTCTCCATAAAATAGTTTTAACTAAACATAATTTATTAAAAAAAATCTAACTTCTCTATTATGAAATAAGAATATCTGTATTTGATATATCAAAGGTTAATGTATTAGAACAAAAAATTTCATCTAATTTTGTATTTTAAGGTTAGAAAAATCTATTTTGACCAAAATAAATTAGTGGATTATTTGGTCATAAATAAATATAGGTATACTAAATAATTGTTGAATATGGTTCGGATTAAAATGAAGATCTTATACAGTCCGTTCAGGCTAAGTTGAGCGCTTTGGTGGGGGATCATGTGGCCGTTAATTAAATTAAACATCGAATCATCGCGAGATTTCGGTAACAAAAAGATGATTTACCAGTGCCGCGGCTTGCCGTTTGTTCGTACAGAGCGGCTATCGAAATACATGTATTGAATTGTGCCTGAACATAGAGATGATGGACGAGGTGACATTCCTTAGACCGCTCAACTTAGCCTGAACGGACTTTTTTAGTACTTCTAATGACAAAACTTGTGCATACCTCTCGGCATACCTACTTTAAGTTATGTAGATTATAAGAAAACAAACAATTTTTAGAGAAACTTGCAATGTGAAAATATTTAATACTCCCATGACATGTGATTTATTAAAATTTTTAAAGTTATAATGATTTTTTGATGTAGATCAAATTCAGTCGAAGCTTTTTAACTATTTGTATTGACAAAACTTTATGTAGGTACACTTTAAGCTGGATAAGAAAAACTACCACATTTTTAAATACCATATTATACAGTCTTTTAAATAATCCAAAATACTTATTTATTTTGGTCAAAATAAATTTTTCTAACCTTAAAATTACAAAATTAGATGATATTTTTGTTATAATATATTAACCTACCTTTAATACAGATATTCACTTGCGTCTATATCCCAAACCTATTCCCTGTCAAATGCGTTCCGTAGTTTGTCACTGTCAAGTGTTTCTTTAACAAATTTCAAAGTAAAAAGTTATGCAGGTACACTGCAGTGTGCCATACCAATCCAACCCAAACTTAACAACCCAACCCAACCGACCGCGCCCCATTGGGCCCCTCCCGCCCCATTGAGCAATAGAGGTATAATATATCTAAGGGCAGGCTGGATTGTGACAATGGGGCGGGAGGGGCCCAATGGGGCGGGGGTCGGTTGGGTTGGGTTTTTAAGTTTGGGTTAGTTTGGTATGGCAGAATGCAGTGTACCTGCATAACCAAAATGACAGGGAATAGGTTTGGGATATAGACGCAAGTCAGATATTCTTATTCCATAATAGAGAAGCTAGATTTTTTTAAATAAATGCTGTTTAGTTAAAATTATTTCATGGAGAAAACCAGATATTTCGACCAAATGCACAAAAATATTACTTATTTGGCACCATACACTTTGGAATTTCATTAAATGCAGTATTTATATTCTTAAATTCTTAATCTAATGTTATAAAGATTTATATAACGCCTAAACATAATATTATTTCTTTCGTTGACTATACTTTGACAGATACATAACCTGAAAAGCCTTAAATGCCAAATTTTCAAAAGACTGCGTTCCGTACGTGGTCACGTGGTGGGAATTTGAGGTGTGGAGCATAGTACATGTAAAGTAAAAATATATTTTATTTTTCTTTTTACAATTTTTTTTAACATTTCTTAAAATATAATAAAAAAAATTAAACAGAACATTCATAAAAAATTTGAAAGGAAACAAACTTAGTTTATAATTATACCTTAAGGTCATACATTTTATATTATAGTATTTGCGCAAATGATTTATTTTAGTTTCAATGCCCGGCTATATTATTTGTAAAAAATAATCTTCGGCCGGTAATAAAAATAGAAACAATTTTCGGAAAAATCAAGAAAAATTAGTTAAATTCCCTGACTTTTCGTAAAAATTAGTTAAATTCCCTGACTTTTCGTAAAATTCAGCAAATTCCCTGACTTTTCCCTGACTTTTTTACTAATATTTAATTTCCCTGACATTTCCAGGTTTTCCCTGTTTTCCAGGTGAGTGGGTACCCTGTGGTAATATGAATTAATTTTGATTCTATTTGAAATTCGACCACATCATCTTCCAACCACATCTCATCTTGTAAGCTACCAAAAAAATGCATCAAGACTTTATATTTTGCAGAAGCAGGAAATCTTGAAAGACTTTGGTAGTGGGTCTACCAGCCTGCTTTTTTACAAAAAAGATCCAACCCACTTGCAAATATTCTACAGATTCTAATTCTGGATTAGTAATCCACACTATTATTGAATGTTGGTTGGTTCAATGATTAATAGATTTCACTACACTTGCATTTTGGCTATGACCTATTTTGCAGATAAATTATACATACTTAATTAGTTCATAGGCTAAATATCTTGATTTTTTTGGTTTTGTGGGTTGGTTCCTTTCTGCAGAAAGGCGTCCAATTATAAATAAAAAATAATTATGCCAAAAATATTAGCACGAATTCGAATGTAAAAGCCCTTATGAGGGAAAATCTTCATTTTGATGAAATTATGCCAAATGCCACAATGGAAGAAAAAGTACATCGCCTTATGGACATTTTTGGAGTAAAAAAGTAACGAATTTGGTTTTATAAATATTGCATTACACATTATTTTCACATTATTCACCATTGGACAACATTTACGTTCACATACGTTCTTTTTAAATTCTTTTCAAAGCGAAGATTGTTATCCGCTAGGAATACTTTCTCTTCTGGGCCGTAAAGCAACCTATATTTAACCACTTTTTTATACGATTTTACTCATCCTAGCACCACCAAAGCCAAATAATTGCATTTTTAACTACGAATTTCGACAACTCAACTTGACAACTGCACAATGTAACCTACAATAATTTATACATAACCACAATTAGATTTATAACTAGCTTAGTTTGTTTTAATCAATGCGATCAACTTGACAACTGTATTTACCAACCAAAACCCTAAATTTGCAACGTTGCCGCAGTCCAGATAAAAAAATGAATTTTACGTTTTTATTTTAAGTATAATATTTAAAAAATCGTAGTGTATGTATTATAATAATCTGGTGTTTTTTTTACTGTGGGATGCAAATCTAAAATCTAAAATCCCAGGTGTTTTTTTAATTAAGCTTTTTTTAGGTTTAGATATTTAGTCAAAAAGCAATTTTGTAATATTAACAGTTAAAAAGTTATACCTAAAGTTCATTTTTTTTTATCTGGACTGCGGCAACGTTGCAAATTTAGGGTTTTGGTTCGTAAATACGAAACCAAAATTGGTTGCATTGATTAAAAAAACCTAAATATTATTATAATGTAATCGTGGTTATGTTTAAATTTTTGTAGGTTACATTGAACGGTTGTCAAGTTGAGTCACAATTCGTAGTTAAAAATGAATAGTAAAATCCTATAAAAAAAGTAGTTAAATATAGGTGACTACGGCCCAGGAGAGACAAAGTATTCCTAGCGGATAATAATCTTCGCTTTGAAAAGAATTTATATAAAATAAATTAAAATTTTATGTGAACACATGTGAATGTTGTCCAATAATTGGACTCCAATGGTGAATGGGTATTTTGTTAAAATTGAAATTAACAGCTAGGATTTTGATAGAATTGTTTCCATGACACTAAGAGATCTTTTAAATACCCATTGACAAGTTGTGACTTTATGGCCTTTTAGTCACGTACTAAAGTTACCTTCAAGTTAGTTGACAGTTGTCAAATGTCATATAGATACCTAATCGTCAAAATAAAGTGCCCGTTTTGTAAAATAATTATAAAATGTGGAATGGTATATTAAAGAACTAATGTCATAAGACGTCATTTTGGCGCACGCGGACAATTTATAATGGACGAGTGCGACAAAAGGTCTTGTGACATGAGTTCTTTATGCTATTTTATCTATTTTGCAAAAATTCTATAAAAAAATTAATTTTATACCTTAAATTTAATTTGGTCGAATTTTACTTTAGATAGTTGGTATCACAGTCATTGGTTTGACAGTTAATGTCAAAATCGATTCGCCATACCGTCCTTAATTTACTTATTTAAAATAAACGGCTGTTAATGTTAAAGAAAAAAAAAGGATTTTCTTTGGTGTTAAACAAAATTTATTGCCAGAAAAGTCTCGTAAGTACTAGAAAAATTATAAAAATATTACCACCAATATGCAAAATATTATGCTGTTTAAAGTATAGTCAACCTATAAAATCAAAATTTTGGGTGGGATAAAGTATCTCATTACAGCACCGAAATCGATGTTGTAATGAAGTCATTATGAACGCAAAATAGATTTTTACAGGAAAATTTAACCAACTGACACTGACATTGTGAAAGCCGGTATAAAAGATTCCTAGCACTAATTACGGTTAATCTATTTTTCTATAGAATCTACAAATATTTGACGTCCATTTTATTAAACACTCGCTCGCAAGCCTAGATAGTGACTAAAACTGCGATTATAAAAATTAATACATAATATACTTCTATTGTTAAAGCGAAAAAAAAACTGTGGTGTAGATGTAGAAAGTTGATGTGACAACACTGTTTTATTATTACATCATGTCTATGACAAAGATGGGATTACGAATAGAAAGAGAAAATGTTAACACGGAGAATTTGGGGTGGAAAATTGCCTTAAAGCAAAATAAAAGAAAATCTGTTTATACCTAAACAGATTTGCAGAGAAGGTTGTAAAAATATCAGACACGTTTATATGGGTAAGAATATAATAAAAAATCGATGAAATGTTATGACTTTTTTTTAGCCAAATTACTTTTGTTGTTCCTAAAAAACACTAGGTAGGTAAAAATGATTACCACCTGGATAAAATAATTTAAAAAAATTAAACAAAATTTGACCTGCACTGTGTCAGTTTTTGACTCATTCGCGGTGTATCGCACCGACAAATGTTTTTCTATAGTAAAGCAACACAAAAGGACGGCTACGCCCCTTTTTTCCGACGATACCATATTATTAGGGGAAACATAATATAATGGATTTTGGCACGTGACTTATGAGATGCTCAAGGTATATAAATTTGTCAACAGAACAAAATGGCATGAGGCCCATTTAATGCGATATGAGGGGAAAACTGGCCATTAATTTTGTAGTGTGTTTCTTGTTCATTAAGTTTGTCAGACTTTGTTTAATTAACTCACTTTTTATCATTTATTACCTATTATTTACCAAATACAAAGTCAAAAATTTATTTTTATTTGATTACAATACAGGTGGCCAAAAATGGCACACCAACGCCATACCACGCCATAGGTTATATTTAATAAGTATAAAAAATTAAAAACATTTTTTTTGAAGGCGTGTAACTACGCAATAAACCGATATACCACACATTCAAAAATGGTTGCTATGGAAACAATTTAAACAACTGAAGTTGGCAATGGTTGTCAGGTGTATTTTTTGACATTTTGTGTCAAAAAGTCAACACCATAATTAAATGGATAAAGCAGTCAAGTAGCAATAAATTGTTAAATATGTATTTGACATCTGCCAAATTTAACCTTACTTTTTCGTAATTTATAATAAAGCTAACTTCAGCATGTGACTAAAACCCTATAAAGTGGCAGCTTGTCAATGTGGAAGTAGCAGGGTTCCCAGCATTGTTTGCTACTTTTTTTTAATGATTTTATGACAAATTTTTCAAATTTTATGACACTTTTTATGACAAGAATTTATTATTTCTTAAGTTATTTTAATAAAAAATAAAACGGTTTATTATATAAAAATAAATATTTTTTCTCGCATCAAAATAAATATTTCTATTATATTTTTAATATATGTTACTTTAGTATCTTACTATAATAGGTATTATAATCTCAAAATAAATAAAAAAACCGCATACTATTTTTTTTTTGCTTTTTTGAGACCCATGTTAATCATTGTTTGAGCCTCCAATATTTTAGATTTTTTAAGAGTAATCTTATTGTTAAGGTACTTAGATAATTTCTTATTTCCTTTAGAAATAAAATTTCTTGCTATTTTTAACTCTGGTTCCTAACTTGCTAAACTACTATCAATTTCTTCAAGTCCTTCTTTGCGTTTGCGCTTTCTGCCTTCCTTTTATAAAGTAATATAGTATAAAAATAACTTTACCATTCTCATTATTTATTTCAAATTTTGAAATTCCCATAGATTAAACAAAGTTTTCCTTCATAGTATGAAGTTTATACGTCAACAACCAAGGCCGTTTTTAAAACATTATTGCGTTTTATTTTTAACAAAATTTCCATTCTATAAAAAAGATCAAAGGTGAGAAAATTGTTCAAAAATAATGAAATTTTATGATTTCTATGACAAAATGTAGTTTTTATGACATTTTAGGACAATTTAACCTATTTTATGATATTTAAAAATTTTATGACAAACGGGAACCCTGAAGTAGATAATAATAGATTACAGGGTGTTTTCCTATAAACGTATAAAATTTGTATTTAAAAAAATATTAAAAAATTAAAAAATCCAGCTTGCATGGTTTAAAAAAGTTATTTCTTAACAAAAATTAAAAAGCATCGGTAAAATGAATATAAAATTGTTTTTTTCAATGAAACATTTTTAAATATTTAGATCGATTTTTTTATTCTAATTTCAAAAATATATAATTTGTGTAATTTTAATAATAACACAAATATATACAGTGTTTATTATAAACACACTAGACTGGGCCAAAAAATCAACTATTTTTTTTTTGAAAAGTATTGCGAAAATATGGTTTGGGGCGACAAAAAAAATTATTGTGAAAGTTTGAGTCCTTAATATTATTATTAAGAGATCTATCATCGCAATTTTTTTTCCCTCATCAAGTTCTTGTCTCAGAACTCCCAAACCATTGAGTTTAACAAAATTTACTTACAAAATATTTTTTAAGAAAATTAAATGCTCTACAAAAAAGGTTAAATAAAATTTTTCGTCAGATGAACCGTTTCCTTAAAATCATGCCCTAAACATTGGTATAGTTTTACACTTTGATCTTTTAACTTTGGAATTTTGAAATTCACGTAAAAATCAGTACCCATAAAAAAGTCAAAACGAAATTCTTGCCAAATTTAACCTTGAATAACTTTTGATGGAGTGAATTTAGCCAAAAATGTTAAGAGGCTTGTTTTGTAAAGCATTTGATTTCACATAAGAATATTTATCGGTTTTTTATGGGTACTGATTTTTACGTGAATTTCAAAATTCCAAATTTAAAAGATCAAAATGTAAAACTATACCAATGTTTAGGGCATGATTTTAAGGAAACGGTTCATCTGACGAAAAATTTTATTTAACCTTTTTTGTAGAGCATTTAATTTTCTTAAAAAAAATATTTTTAAGTAAATTTTGTTAAACTCAATGGTTTGGGAGTTCTGAGACAAAAACTTGATGAGGGAAAAAAATTAAAATTGCGATGATAGACCTCTTAATAATAATATTATGGACTCAAACTTTCACAATAATTTTTTTTGTCGCCCCAAACCATATTTTCGATACTTTTCAAAAAAAAAAATAGTTGATTTTTTTGGCACAGTCTAGTGCACACTATATAGGTATTTTTTAAACCTGAAAAACAACTATTGAAATATTGATTTTCTGACTTAAATAATATATATGTTTTTTAATATTAAATCGACATTTTTCCATCACAGGAAAAAAAAGTGCATTATACATCAGTGGGTAAAAATATTAAATATAAACTCTCATTGTTTTGCACACAACACAACCTCGAGCTAAATTCTAATACTTTTTTCCTTTGTATAATAAAAAATATGAAAATTACTTGTAAAAATCATTATTTTTTCTATTCAGCATTCTTCACTATTATAGTGGGCAAAAATTGTTATAAAAATAATTTATTACTAATTAATTAATATTTGTATGGAGCGACATCTATACAGGGTGATTCACCTAACTTATTCATTAGAAGTTTATGGAGAACGGAAAAAGATATTAATTTGAAATTTGTATAGGCAATGTAAACTATCCCTATACCTAAAATAATTATTTACAGAGTTATTACAAAAAAATGTGAAAAAACTGCCTACAGTTCATTTATTTTTATTTGGTTGGTAGCTTATGACAGTTTGATTTGGTATTTTTAGTAATTAAAAAATGGTACTTCTGCTGAAGACCTTAATTAAATACTCTGACACTGTCAAAATGACAGTAATATGGATATAAAAAGATAACTAAGCCAGATTCTTAAGTAAAAGAACTTTTAAGGTTAAAACTTCATATCAATGAAGTTATGTCAAATGCCTCAATGGCAGAAAAACTACATTGCGTTATGGACATTTTTGGAGTAAAAAAGTAACGGTTTTGGTTTTACAAATATTACACAATTTCTTTTATATAAATTCTTTTCAAAGCGAAGATTATTATCCGATAGGAATACTTTCTCTCCTGGGCCGTAGTCACCTATATTTAACTACTTTTTATATGATTTTACTCATCTACGCAAGAAATTTTGAGAACAACTTTTGAAGGTGTCTTGCGACGTATCAATATGTGTCGCGAACAATTGAACAATTACCTTAGATTTGTTTTATTTGTTTATTTTTTTAATATATTTTTTAAACTTTAAATTAATAATTCTTTTAACGTTGTTTAATACGAAATAAAAACAATCCAACGCACAATACTAATATTACCAATCTATGTTTCAATTGTTCTTTCTAAAACTTTTCCGCACTCGCCATATGTATAAAACATGTTTAGAATATATTGATTAGTGTAATTATTATCACCCATTGTAACCACATGATTGTAACATAATTGTCAGAGATGTTGACATTACTTCATAAATACAAAATAAAAGACAATCCAAGCACACCATCCATCTGTCAAAACTTAAAAAAAAATTAAATATTTCAAAACTATTAAAAATAAAAAAAATCAAATTTTAGTATTACTAGAATTTTACTTAGAATTTGAAAATGCAATATTTATATGGTTTCATTTGAAAAACCAAAGTCGATATCACCGGAAGTGATAACGCTTTGAAAATATTTTTTAAAAATAGTTTACATTGCCTTATAATTGCTATACAAATTTCAATTCGATCTGTTCTCCATAAACTTCTAATAAAAAAGTTAGGTGAATCACCCTGTATAATTGTCGAATTTTCCTGTAAAAATCAAAATTTCTCATTTAAAGACTGAAACCGTTTAAATCCGAAGTAGTTTTTTACAGCATCTAATATAGAAACTATTTAATAATTTTGTATTTTTGTATTGAAATAATAAAATAATTTCCACATTTTAGTATTATTTCACAAAAAGGGCACTTTATTTTGACGATTATATGTAGAGATGCGACTTTAAAAAAAACCGTCCGTTTTTTTTCAGGTTTTTTTTTTCAAATGGTTTTTCAAGCACTTTTTTTCATGATTTTTCAAATTCATTTAGAGTATGGAAAAAAACAATAGCAAATTTTTGTAGAATATTTATTCATTGGTGGTTAAGTCCGAGGTTAAGTCAGAACATTCCGTGGACCAAAAAAGAAAGCCAAGCAATTTTTTTTTTATTACGGTATTCCTTAGGATTAAGCGTTGCACGTTTTTCATCTAAAAATCTAAAAACTAGAAACTTCAAGCTTCAAATTGCTTTTTTTACGGCTCCAATACGACCATTTTTAACGAAGATACAGCTATCCGAAAAATCGCAAAAAAATTGGAATTTTTTTAATCCTTTAATTTTTTCTATTAGTGTAGAAGTTTTACATTGCTATTGGTTTCTTATGTGGAAACTACCAAATAATAAGAAATCAGATTTTTTAGTCTCAGTCAAAATTTTCTATTCATTGTAGGTAATGAAAAATGTAATATATTCTACATTTCACTTTATTATTAATATAAATTTTACTCAAAATTTCATTTTGAAAAATTACTCCGTTTTTAAGATTGATGTTATTTATTGACAGAATATGCTTTATTGTAGGGGATTTGAAAAAAAACCGTTTTTTTCATATTTGAAAAAAAAACCGTTTTTTTATATCTTCAGCCTTTGACTAAAAAAACTGAAAGTCGCTGCTGCTAACTTCAGCTTGTGACTAAAACGCCATAAAGTCACAGCTTGTCAATGTGTATGTAAAAGATCACTTGATGTCATGGAAACATTTTAAAGATGTGTTACAGGTAAACACTTTACATTAAAAATAAACACATACTTATTTGTATAATATATGTCTGATATAAATCAAGATTTTTAACGGAAGCGTTAAATTTAATGGTTTTTAAAACGTGATTATTTTTTATTAGCATTATAAACATTTAATGTTAATGTTAAATAAACATGATTATTTTGTAAGTCTCTACATACTAACTTCAACAAATAATGGTATTATTTATTAGTCAAATATTAAATATTTACTTTACACTTAGGTATGGTACTTAAATAGGCATTGATTTCACTAAAGATAGTAAGTCTCAGTATGGACCCTTGAGGCACCTCAAACTAAGCAACCTGGTTATTTTGTGTTGGTTGGCAAACTTGCAGTACCAGAGGCAATTCTACTCCAAAAAAATTACGAAAAAATTGCAGCAAATTTTGAAACGTATAGAAAATAATTTTGTTACCGTTCTCGTTTGGAATTACACGTACATAAATGTCTTTTACCTGACTCGCAGGACCAACCCTTATTTCTCCTGTTGTGGTAGTCGTCGCCATGTTCTAAGATTAGGTACGGGACTTAAAAATTTCGAAAAAGATTTTTTCGAAAAATTTTGTTTGATGATTTTCTTGTTTTATTTGGAGTGTTGATCACATTTTCTGTAAAAAAATACAAAATTAACTCTTACAGTTGACCAAAATTTAATTTAATTTAAACTTAATAGCCTAATTAATTAAATTTGACAGATTAAAAAACAGGTTTTTCGCTCTGTTTTTTGTTCACATTAAAGTTAATTATCCGTAAACGTCATATTAATTTTTTAATTAATTATCAACATATAAAGATAATATATAACATTCCCAACAATAAACATTTTACAAAAATTTGGCAAAAAATAGCCAGAAAACGAGATATTTAACAAAATGTCAAAGTTAAAAAATCGTCTTTTATTTCGCGACTAATAAACCTCCAAAGTACTTAACAAAATATAAATAAACAGCATATCAAATCAATTACAAAGTTAATTGGCAATCTACCAATAAACGTACATAAAACTTTAATGAAAAACTTGCAGTCGATAAAATAGCGTAAAAAACCCATAAACTCGAATTTATAGCCTTTAATTATATTTAACGTCACTTCAATTTACAAGAACAATAAAACTGCTTTCGAAAATCGCGAAATAATAATTTTACAACTCACACCTAAGTGCCTAGGTGAAAACAAATGACTACACAACTGTCAGAATGCAATAAAACAAGTTATTTTGCCAAAATAATAAATTGTAACCCTTGTGTTATAAAGGCCATCAAATATTTAAAATATTGCACAAAAACATCTGTATACACGATAAATACTCACAAATACACGATAGTTATTTAATTATCCGCAGTTGAGCACATTTACGTGCAAGTTTAAACCAACATTTAAGATCAAAACCGCTTTGAATACAGAAACAAAACAATACGTACCTCAGCTAAGATTTCCGTGTTATACACAAGACTTTTTAAAGTCAAATTACGCGCAAGATCGTCACAAAAAACGCACGCACTTTTCTCTAAACACACCCGCACTATTTACAATCACTTTAACAGCAATTTCGAGCATTAAAAACTCATTTTTATTTACAAAATCCAAGAAAAACACAACTTTACAAATTATCGATCTCAGGCGGCCATTTTAGTAGCAGCTTCCTCCATCGTGAGCGGTACCAACCGAAGTGGTAAGTATATGAGCGGTACCAACCGAAACGACATCTAGCGTGAAAACACCAAGTTCTTAATGCGATAAAATTGCGTTAAATTGATTATTTATCGATGTTTTAGTAATTATAAGTCTATAAAATTTTATGTCAATTTATTTATGAGCTATTTCTTGATTGTTAATTATGGGTTTTGAAGGTGTGACGTCATTTTTAATACCAACTTAAATAGTTTGAATTGTTGTCATTTTTTGACATAAGAACTGTCAAATATTAAACATAAATTGAAAATATGTTTTTATGATTGTTTTGTTTATAGGAGCGTAAAATACGGGGGAAAATGGATGAATTTAAGCAAAAAATACTTGGTTTGCTTAATAAACAGGTATTTATAGGGTTATATCATAGATTTTTGAAATATTTTAATAAATTTTATGTTTAAGCCTGCGAAAATTCCTTCCATGGGATTTGATGATGCAAACTATCATTTTCCACAAGTTTGTACCTTATCTATTAATAGTAAAACAGTGCAGGATATTGATAGACCAGCCGATCAGGATATTTTAGAAAGTATCGAAGCTGCCTACTTTTCAATGAACGAAAGCTATGATATTTGCAGATTTGAATTGAGCGTAAGTTTCTTTTACGGTTAAAGTGTTTTTGTTTTGATTTAATTGTTTTAGAAACTCCCTGAGGTGTTGGAATGTGACCAAATTCAACGGGACTTCAAAAATCTTAAAGTTCAACATTCAGTGGTTTCAAAAAAAGTCCTGCAATTAATATTAGAACAGCAAAGCGGTTGCAAAAGTGAGTTTGAGAAAGTCGTGGAAATTTTAGAGCTAGTTCGTGAAACTTTGGAGTTATGTAAAAACTCCAGAAAAGAGTTGAATATAGCTAATAGACAGTTCAATGCTAGTTTGAGTATATTAGCAAATCATAGGAAGAGGAAATTGGCACAAAATTTACTGGGAAATCTCACAATGATCAAAAATTTGGTAAGAAAATTTGTTCATTTCAGTTAATTTTACCTTAATTTTATTTTTTTTATGTCAAAAGTTAAATATTTTCATTGACTTTCAGGAAATGTTAACATTTTATTTGTATTACTATTTTTTGAGATAATTATTAATTGGCAAACATTAAGGGTTATTTTCTACTGTCTTAAAAATTAACACTATTTAATAGGTTGGAACTTGGTTTATTTAAAACATATTTAAAAATTTAAATGTTAAATTAAAGATTATTTTATTAACTTTAAGATTATCTTCCACTGGTATTTTTAAGATAATTGAGTCCATAGATATGTATCTAGGATTGAGTCCTTTAAATTTGAAATGTTTTGATAGACTGTAACTTGGTTAATACAGATTTTAATGTATCAATTTATCAAAATAATAGTAAAAATATTGATTGGAACATTTTTTTGTTTTTCTTAATAAACTAGGTAGGTACCTATTAAATTTAAAAGGTGATAACTCAGTTAATTTTTAACAAATTTTATGTTTTCTTATGTTAAAAGTTGGGTAATTTTAAAATGTTAATTTTTCCCTGTTTATTTTTTGAGATAATTAAAAAAATATAAAGACGCGTTATTTTCATGTCATTTTAAAAATTTGACAAACTGACAGGTTGTAACTTGCTTAATTTTTAAGTTATTTTTATATTTATATATCAAATTAAAGAAAATTTTATTGACCTTAACATAAAGTAAATATCTTAGTATGCCCTAGTACATTTTCTTAGAGATACAGAACAAAACACAACTCAATTTTAATTTGTATAGTGTAAAATTTATAATAAAATTATTTTAGCATAATTTTGATAAAAAATGTCAACAATTGCTACAAAATGAAGACTATGGTTTGGCCATTATGGAATTGAAAAAATGTCAAAAAACAGCTATAAAATATAGGCATTTTACTTGTGTAGCGGCTTTGACTTATAAGTTACAGGAAACATTAGAAAATACAGATACACATTTGGATAAAGTCCTATCACAGGTATTTATAATCTAAAATACATTAAAAATATTTAAAATAGTTAATTTGGTTATAAAACATGAGACAAATATATAACAAGATAATAATAATATTTGACATTTTAAAGTTAAAATTTTGACAGATTACAACTTTTTTAATTTTTGACAGAAATTAAAAACGTTAATGTCAAATTGTATATGGTTTTATTGACTTTAAAGTAATGTCAAAATATAATGCTGTCTAGTTTTGATTGTTTGAGAAAATTGACAAAGTATGATGAGATGTCAATTTCAATACCCTAAAGAAGTATCGCTAGTAGCGCCACCACTTGGCAGTTATCATCGTAACAAAAGTTATTATTAATAATCAGCTGTCAAACGCTTTTGTTACAAACGAGTGTTTTTGAGAATAAAGCCGGAGAATATTAAAAAACATCGAAAAAAACGTGGCTCGATTTGTTGTGTTGTTGGGTGTATTTCGAGAGGAAATCCTGGGTTGAGTTTTTGCCGGTTTTCCAATAAACAGTGTTAATCTGAATGAAGAAATAAATTGCATACAGTCTCTGTAAATATAAATTAGATACAATAATAAACATTTTAGTAGTGATTAACGTGAAAAGTGTAAACATTTCAATTCAGTAAAAATCGTCAAACAAATAAGTCGTCTAAATTTAAACAGCATTTAGCATTATTAAAAGCGTTGATTAAGAATTCTTTAAAGTCTCCTCTCAACGGTAAAATATCATTATATCATATATTAATATAATATTATGTTGCCATGAATTTGTAGGTATATTTTGTTGTTTAAAATGCGTTTTTTAGAGAACTCAAATATAAAAATCGTTGATTTTAAGGTTATGTTTGTGCAAAAATTATTTTTTACTAATTTCTTAAAAATGTCCAAACTTAAATATAAATTTTACCTATTAGGTAAAGTTATCATTAGTTAATTCTGCACCAACAAATGTATTTACCGAATTGGATCCTTTGGAAAAGCATGAAAATGCAACGATTTAGTTCTTGAATTTTATTTACAATTAAAAACAAAGTAATTCACCATGATCCCTTTGATAAAATACACACACTAACGTAACTATATAAGCATTTAAGCGTTTAGTTTCTTAACCAATGATATAAGGAATAATCAATCAAAATCTAGTGCTAAAAAAGTTTTTTAAGTTTTTCTATATCATACAAATTTTACATATTTTGACAGACTGTGTTTTGGTTATTTTTTCAGCGATTTTAACTTTTTATATGTGAAAATAAACAGATTATTTTTTTGTCTTTAAGAGAATATTAAATATTTATATGTTTTATAAAATTTTTGTTGAGATATTTGAGAGAGAAAAATCAATTTTTTAGATGTGTTTTGATTTTGAATCCGACCGTTATAGTAAGCTAAAAACGGCTTTTAATTTGCTGGATAAATCCGATATTATCATGATCGATAATTTACATGTACATTTTATAACTGCTATTTATAACACATCTTTTAACGTGGTACATTCCTATGTAACTTCTGGGGATATTTTGGATTCCAACGAAAATACTGGAAAAAATCCCTATAAAGTTTTATGTCAGGTTTGTTTTATAATATATATACTGAGTGTTTTTACATACAATTATTACATTTTAGTCTGTTGGACAACATGTTTTTATTCCTTGTTTAATTCACCTATGTAAAGTATTGTTTAGAATAGTGTTAAGCTATCACAAATTGGTAAAATATTACAATAACAATGAAAATGAATTTAACCCAAATTTGGACGTGAAAAATAACTTAATAAAGGAAAAATTGGACCATTATTTAATTAAAATTTGGGATGACGTTCAACGCAAAGTTTCCAGCTTATTGTTAAACTTTGACATGGCTACTTACAAATTTGATCAATTTTTACAAGTTCTGCGGGTAGTACACAGGTAAAAATATTAATATTGTTGAAATAACAAAAATATATGGTTATTCCTTTATACAAGGTGTCCCTAAACTTAGTGGCATAAATTTAGGAGCAGATTAAGCAAGCCAAAATAAGACGAAAATCTAAATAAATATTTTTCCTAATTACGTATGTTTAAAAGATACAGGGTGATAAAGCTTATTGTCCCATACAAACTTTGAGGTTAGGTTTTTATACCATTTGATGCAATTTTTCGATTACTCAGTTCGGCTACTATTAAAAAGGTGTACCTCTCAAACTTCGATAAAATAAACCGTTTCCGAGATATTCGAGATTACAATAATTGTTATTTCACATTAAAGGACAAAAAGGTATATGATAACAAATTTTTTAATTGAAAAAACTACAATTTTTTTTAATGTGACGGTCAGAGCAAAAAGTCCCGAGGCTCATGGAATGCCCTTTTTAGTTTTTACAATTAAAAAATAAAATTTGTTATCATATACCTACCTTTTAATCCTTTTAAATAATGCGATATAACAATTATTGTAATCTCGAATATCTCGGAAACGGTTTATTTTATCGAAGTTTGAGAGGTACACCTTTTTAATGGTAGCCGAAAATATTTATTTGGGTTTTTTGAGCTCAATATTTTCCTAAATTTATGCCAATAAGTTTAGGGACACCTTGTTTATTGCCAATAAATTATTGGGTACAAACATACCAAATTTCATAATTCCAACTATAGTATTTTTAAAGATATTAACCAAAATGTCTTGCAACGGCACTTCCACTATTAAAATATAGGTGGCGCTACATCTCGGTGTTCTTTTGTTTTAAACAGGTTAATGCAGGTTGGCGAAGAATTTTGCTCAAGCAAGTCGGAAGACTTGCAGGAATCCATTAGAAAACAGAGTATTAATTATTTTAAATCATATCATTGTCAAAGATTAGAAGAATTGAAAATATTTATGGAAAACGAAATGTGGGAAATTTGCCCAGTGAAACCGTCTTTCGATATACTGCAATTACAGGTGAGAAATAATGTTTAAACAGGTTTTTTTTGTCAATTTTTGACAACCTGCAACTTTCTTTTGTTGGGACATGATGTAAAAAATTAGTGTGATTTTATGAAAATTAGTCACCAACAAAAAACGATTCTTGCTAACGATGTTAATAACATCATGTTATCCTTCTTTGTATGAATATTTTTTTTATTTAAGTCTATTAAAATGGCATTTATAAATTGAGAAAAAATTTGCAGTTCTTAAATAATTTAAAAAAAAAAACTAAAAACCTGTCAAAACCAAAAATGGTTATAAATTCGTTACTCATGGAAATTAAAAAAAAAAGATTTGTGATTTTTTTCACCTACTAGATTTTTGATTTTGAAAAATTTTAAGTTTATTTCAAACATTTTAAGTATTGCTTGCTTTTTCCAATTTATAATAGAATATTAGGGATCAAGTTTAGCTTCTCTAATAAAAAAAATAGCAATACAAAAAGGTGCACCCTGTTTTGGTAGGTATAATAGGCTTGTTAAGATTAACGAATGAAGTATATGCAAAAATACCTTAGAAGAAAAATACAAATTCCAAACCAATAACCAAATTTTTTGACAGTTATAATTTTTTATTATGGGTGAATATATGCCATTCCATAGATAAAAGTGAAATTAGAACGGTCAAATTCCTTAATGGAAGTAGAAAAAATTATTTAAATTACGATCGCACACATTATTTGCCCAGCGCAGATATTTGACTAAACATAACTTGGTGCATTTTTTTTCGTAGGAATTTAAATCTGTCAGGTCGTCATTAAAAACCTACAAACTCAATCCTCACGTGACAAACACCAATGGAGTGTACTCGGCCAATTCTACGGAGTGTTCGTCGACGCACTCGCTAGATGGCAGCAGCATAGTCGGCAATTATTTTATCAGGTTCGCCGACAGAGGGACTCCATTCGAAAACAGTTTGAACGAAACCATCGTCGACGAAGATATTTTGGCCGACGACAACGGCGGCTCCGGTTACTTTAGCGATGATTCCGAAGACGAGCCCGAAGAGCTGAAGAAAGAGTTTGTCGACGAATTTGAAGATAATAAGTGAGTGATTGAAATCCATACTTTGATCATTTTCCATACTTTGTGATCATTATCCATACTCTTGATCATGTTTCATACTTTTGATCATTGTCCATACTTTGCGATCATTATCCATACTTTTGTGATCAAAATCCATACTTTTGATCATTTTCCATACTTTGCGATCATTATCCATACTTTTGATCATTTTCCATACTTTGCGATCATTATCCATACTTTGTGATCATTATCCATATTGTGTGATCATTATCCATACTTTTGATCATTTTCCATACTTTGCGATCATTATCCATACCCTTGTGATCAAAATCCATAATTTGTTGTAGGCCACCTAACGCATCACCAAGTAAAGATAAAAAAGATAAAAATCACAATAAAGCGCCAATTTTGACTAATGAGCCATTCCACGCGTAACGGATAGGAAAGTTGCCGTGTTTTTATTTACAAAATAATATTTTTCTATTATATTACCAATGTCAAATTTTTATAAATAGTTCTAAACTAAAGCTGTTTAACAAGGTTTTTATTTGGCAAAATTAGGTATCGTGATTGACTGTTTAATTCCTTAAAAATTAATAATTTAAAGCGTAACGGACGGGACTATTACGAAGTCCCGTCCGTTACGCGTTAAATTATTAATTTTTAAGGAATTAAACAGTCAATCACGATACCTAATTTTGCCAAATAAAAACCTTGTTAAACAGCTTTAGTTTAGAACTATTTATAAAAATTTGACATTGGTAATATAATAGAAAAATATTATTTTGTAAATAAAAACACGGCAACTTTCCTATCCGTTACGCGTGGAATGGCTCTAATACAACCTTGACTGTGTTAAGGCATATGGGAAAATTTTCCATACTTTGCGATCATTATCCATACTTTTGTGATCAAAATCCATACTTTTGATCATTTTCCATACTTTTGATCATTTTCCATACTTTGCGATCATTTTCCATACTCTGCGATTATTATCCATACTTTTGTGATCAAAATCCATACTGTGTGATCATTATCCATACTTTTGATCATTTTCCATACTTTGCGATCATTATCCATACTTTTGTGATCAAAATCCATACTGTGTGATCATTATCCATACTTTTGATCATTTTCCATACTTTGCGATCATTATCCATACCCTTGTGATCAAAATCCATAATTTGTTGTAGGCCACCTAACGCATCACCAAGTAAAGATAAAAAAGATAAAAATCACAATAAAGCGCCAATTTTGACTAATACAACCTTGACTGTGTTAAGGCATATGGGGAAATATATTCAAATGGCGAAATTGCTTAAACCCATAGCCTATCAAATAATAACGTGCATGAATCAACTTTTCGATTATTATTTGTACTCTACACACTTATTTTTTGCCTCTGATTTGGTGAGATTGAAATTTTGAGTGAATAATTAGTTTGACGTTAATATTTTTAGCCTGTTTCTACCAACAGTTTGTACACTCACGAGTTGACGATAACTTTGAAAAAAATATCGGATAACCTAGTTATAGATCATTTTTCCCAAGAAGGCGAAAATGTGGAAGGAAAAATTTTAAAACCGACAATTTTTTCCATGGTTGAACTGAATAACCCGGAAAAACTTCACGGGCTGGCAGAACGGATTGTTGCTGTAGAAAGCCTGATATTTTTATCTAAACAATACGAATTTCTGCAGGAATATTTGGAACATTTAGTACCACAAACTAATAAAATTATGTTGCAGCAATTTTTTTCACAGGTAAGACAAAATACGTTTTTAAAAAGCGAAAAATTAAATTTTCCTACAAAAATATTACTTGAAATAAATGTAAGTGGGCGTAGGGGAATACCCAATATTACAGTACAGTTTTCTTTAGCTTAAATCTAATTTTGTCTTATTTTCTAAGAATAATACAATATATGTAATTTGTCTTTTAAATAAGGACCTTAATAAACAAAAAATAAACATTGCATTATTTTCAGAAAGACGAGTGTTTTTTAATAACAAAAAAATATTTAAAAAAATGATATGTTGATTTTTAATAATAAAACATTTTTTTTATAAAACAAATTTATTCAAAATACCAAAAATTAACTTATTAATAAGGTAGCACTTAAAATATAACCCCCTGTATTCATATTAACATGTGGGTGAGTTCTTTCAGGCAAAACTTGGTAATTTCTCATAAAACTATTCGATAATTTTATCCCAACAATATCCAGTCTATTTTTAAGGTATATAAACAAATCTTGCAGCGGTTCCTTCATGACATTAAAAACAACAATATTTCTACCAGCCTTAAGAAACGGCAGAAGTTCTTTTATTATAGATACAGGGTGTTCTTTTGAGACTAGAATAAGAGAGTCAGCTTTGTTTTTTAGAATTTCACAGGCTTTTTCATTCTCATATTGCCATTGCGGTTTTTTTGGTTCTTCCTCAGTGTCTAATTTTTGTTTTTTGGCGCTGGGTTCTTCGTTTTTTTCCATGTTTTGATAGTAATGCCTTAAAACAGAGTACAAGTTCACATTAATGCATCTATCGTGTTGTTCTTTGGGATATTGCATTGCTATAAAGGCGTTTTTTTGACATTCGTTGCCTGGGTGCATGTGTATAAGTTTTCCTGTAGTTTTAGAACCAATGGCGTTCATTATAGCAGCAGGTAATAGCCCTGAAGTACCGCTATCGTAAACTAGGTGATTTCCATCTTGGTGTATATTAGTGTAGGTTATAATTTGGGATAAATCATCAATCCTTATACCGAGAGTTTTGGAGGGGTCTTGCCTATAGAACATTTGCACTAAAATTCTTATACTAGGCCTTTTTATTTGAATATATTCGAAATATTTCTTCTCTTTTTTCTTTATGTACTTTTCTTGGCTATATTCTGTTTTCATCTCAAATGTGTTGGAGTTTTTTATCAATTCACTGACTATAGTATTAGAACTAAACTCCTCACCCTTTAATTTGTCTATATTTTCCTTTGTCAAGCTCTGAGACTGACCATCGCTCATGATGTTACGATTGTCACTACCACTTTTTTCCACATTCAATATATTAGCAGAACCAACTTCCCCCACTTTCTCCAACACATACAACTTTCTTTTACCGGGACAATTTTTCATTTGGAACGTTGTAAAATATTTTTCCCCAACAATTTTATCCATTTCCACGGTAAAATTACCCAGGTTCAAATTACCGTGTTCTTTTAGTTTGTGGAGTTTTGTGTAGCCTTGCCGTTGCACTATTATGTGGTCCCCAACTTTTATCGTATCTTCCGTCATTTTATTCGCTTTATTTATCGTTTTTATGAGAAAATACTAACATGTTATTTTGTGAGGTTATGTTAAAATGTGTGGTTATGTTCGATGTCGTTGACATATACGGCGGTGCCACTTTTACCGATTTAATTTGTACTATTTAAATATTGTTTGTAACATTATTTGTTTGTATGATTGCGTTTTAATTGTAATATTAAATCAAATGTGTCAATTTGGCTTGTTTTTGTTTGTATATAGTAGATTTTAATT
Source organism: Brassicogethes aeneus (assembly GCA_921294245.1). Lineage (NCBI taxonomy): Eukaryota > Metazoa > Arthropoda > Insecta > Coleoptera > Nitidulidae > Brassicogethes > Brassicogethes aeneus. The sequence continues at coordinate 7,866,296 of OV121141.1, read as the reverse complement.
GTGTTTTATACTACAATTTAGATTAATCTGACAACAGTGTATATATAAATTGCCTAAGCTACCAGAGACCGCGTTTGTATGCATTTTTGGGTCGGATTTGTATGCATTTTTGGGTCGGATTTGTATGCATTTTTATTTTCAGAACATTTTCGCCGCAAAAGATATTCGTTGTCCAGTTTACATGAGCGTGGTGGCGCAGGCTTTCGATTTGAGGCAAATATTGGTAGCGATGTCGAAAATCAACTGGGAAGTGCGCGATGTGATGTCGCAACATAACAGCTACATCGACACTATTTTAAGGACAGTGCAAATTTTTACTTTGCATCTGGAGGAGGTGTCGGTCAAGGTGCCTGTGAATAACGACGTCGCAAAATCGCTGTGGAGTAACATTGCGCACATAATAACGCACACTTTGGTCCAAGGGTAAGATTTACCAGGGTGGCCATTTTATGTAAAACCGGAATGTCGGCAATATTTAGGTTAGGAAAAAAGTGGCCACCCTGTTTATTATTTTGTATGTTATGTAGAGTTTATTTGTGTTTATTAGTAAGGTTTAAAGTTTGTTTTTCTATTATCTCCGAATTTCTTGTATTTAGGTTTTCTGAAGCAAAAAAGTGCACAAATGGCGGAAGGGCTTTGATGCAATTGGATTTTACCCAGTTTTTAACAAAATTCGAAAAAATATCATCTTTAAGGCCTGTTCCCCATAAAGAATACGTTGAAAATTATGTTAAAGCGTTTTACTTGCCTGATGTGGAATTGGAAAAATGGATACAAGAACATAAGGTTTGTATTTTATTTATTTTTTTTTGTTGTTAATTAGTTCCTTAAACTTTGTGTACATGATTTATAGGCTAGGATAAGCACAAATCTAAAATTTGATAAACAACCACCAAGAAATTAATTATTGTAATTTTTAAATTTTTCGCACGTTTTTTTAATAATTTCTTAACTAACTTCTTAACCTGTATTAAAGTAGAATTTTGTTTATAGAGGTTACTTTTTTAGCTAATGAAATCAAAATCTTCTATTGTTTTTGCATGAACATTGATTGCATTTGCTTAAGGATTTTTTTGGAATATCGTGGCTTTCTGCGTAGAAGCTCAGAAAAAAATGATTCTTGACGGATGTCTAGAATGAGAATGTTATAAATAGTTCTTAATTATTGTTAAACCTTCAAAATTGAGATTAGTCTATAAATAATCTACACAAAAATTGCGAAAAATCTGAGTCGGTGTGGTATTTGATGTGACGTAAAATGACCCAGATTTTAGTCCAGTTAAATTACGCTCATAAATGGTCCAGATTTTCCTTCGGATTTTGTTTTATTTGAGCAATCTAAAGTCCCTATTAAAATAGTGCAAATCCTTGTCAAATATCGATTATTATCAATTATTTATTACACGTAAATTTTGGTTATTATGCAATTTTTCCTTACAAATGTAAATCTGCATAAAAGTGCGCCTTGCTCTAACTTTATTAGCATCATAAGTTTCCAGAAATCAAACAGGGTTGCCACTCATCTGGAAAACCTGGAAATGTCAGGGAATTTAATTTTTTTAGAAATGTCAGGGAATTGGCAAAAAAATCTAGAAAGTCAGGTCAACAAAATTTTCATTCAAAAAAAAATTATGTTAACGAGTGTAATTTAAATTTAATTTATTCAAAATATGGCGCTATATGTCAAACTTATTACTATAACCTTAGAAGTCTATATCACGACTTATCACTATAACCTTCTAAGACTCTAACCAACTATTTTTATCTTTAGGGTGATTATTTTTTTTTGGAAATGGAAGCATAATTAATAAACTAATTAATTAATCAGTAAAAGCCTAATTAATTAATTAATTAATCAGTAAAAGACTTTGAAAAATCATAACTATAGTCCTGTTGATAAAAAACCGTCTCAAGCCAAATGTTTGATTTGCAAGCAGTCATAGGCCACATAAAAAGTGCGGGCCATTAAAAAAAGATTTCGGCAATAAAGAACACAAATATGTCAAATTTTCTTAAAAAAAAAGAACCAGATGGAAAATACTACTCTCTAAAAATGAATTAGTTAAAAATGACTAATTGTCATAGCGAAAAAGCAGCCACTAATAATTCTAGCCAACAGCAATTTGTATCCCGGATATTTAGCAGTCAATTCCTATGTAAAATTGTCTGCTGAATCCGAATATGTCGTCAAAAGTTACAAAAGTAGGACAGTTTTTAAGATTTATTGAATTTTCCATATATTATGTAATTGACTATATCTCAAAAACTGCTATGACGGTCTTTTCGGGTTCAGGCGACAATTTTACATGAGAATTGGCTGTTAAATGTCCTGGATACATGTTGTTGTGGACTTCAGTTATTAGTGACTGCAGTGAGTCAAAAATTAGATATTTGAAAGTGAAAAAGCATGCAGTTTTACAGGATAATAATATTAATAAAAATATTGCTTTAGAAAATAACCAGAATAAATCAATTTTTTCAATAAAAACTCCTGCAAAAAATGATAAAACAAATAATTTTTTTTTGTACTATCAAATATTTACTGTTAAGAACTCATCAACTTTATCAACAAGACCTGCCGCAGACAAAATTTCAGAGGCATTTTTAAAAATTTCATTATTTCTGAAACAAAAACCTAAATTAAAACTTATCCCAAAAAAATTAGCTACAGAATTTTTTTTTTAATAAGAGGTATTGATTTTTTGTTAATGTTTTTAAATTTTATAAACTTTAATAAAAGTTTAGTTTTTTAATTAATCGTTATAATTCTTCACCAAGAGAAAAATAAATTCAAGTATTACATAAGCACCATATTTTTAATGATAAGCTTTACTTACTTTGCTGACAAAGGGAAGGGGGGGTTAAAAGTTACAAAATTACTGCTTACGTAATACTTGAATGGCCCCATACTTAAAATTTTAAAAACCAACTCATTGAGGGTCAGGAAACCAAAAAGAAAACACATTTTGTCTGGAAAATAATCAGGGAAGGTCAGGGAATTCCTGGAAAAGTCAGGGAATTTGGTTTAGACAAATCGGTGGCAACCCTGTGAAAATGCCGTAAACAGAATCAATAAAAAGAAAATATAACAGTATAAAAAATACAGTGTGACCCATTTGTTTGCGACTTACCCCTGTAAAATCCTTATTTATTGTGCGATTTGTTTTAAAGTGTAGATCCTGATAAATTGTATTTTTGGAGCAAATGACGCCATATTAATACAAAATACAATTTTTAAGAGTAAATTTTTAAGAATTTTTTTTTTGTAATAGTACCAAATTTAGAAGTGGATTTAGCACCCTTAAAAACAGAAAAAAGTCACTTGTTGAAAAATATATTAAAAGAAAATTTTTTTTCGTAAATTTACCTCTCAGAACACTGGGCGCCGGCAAGGTTTCAATTTTCGCTATTTCAAGTGCCCAAATTAACAAAATTCCTAAAAAAATCTTAACTATATTTTAAACATTTTTTAGGAATATTCTTCAAAACATCTTTTTGGTTTAGTAAGCTGTGCCTGTCAAAATAATAAAAAAACTAGGCAACGTTTATTACAAGTCATAGAAGAAATGGAAAAATCGTCAAATATTAGATAACATTTATTTTTAACAGATTAGTCAATTAAGTAATTATTTTAAAAAATTTAGTACATAATTTGTTGTTATGTGATATTGTTGAACAGAAATCTCATGTAGGTATACGTATTTTTCTATACAATTACAATTATCTATTTATTTATTAATTTTAAACTAGGTTTTAACTTGAATAGTATTGATGACTTTTTTCTTTAAATTATACTATATTACCACTTTATTTGGATGTTAATAAAAAATGTTATTACATATTGGTTTTATTTTTTACACTAAAATATTAATTTGGAGTTTGCACTTTTTTAAAAATAGACTTAATGGCAAAGTTTTAAAATTGAAAACCTACAATTACACTATTATCTCAAAATGTAAATTTTTTGTTAATATTTTGATTATTTATTAAATTATTTTGCCTTAAATCTATTTTGGATGTTTAGTATATTTTTGACTCCATACAAAGTCATCGGTAGATGTAAATGTCAAATAGAAATTTTGTTTGTTCCATTGTAGCCATATACTATAGTAGTATTTTATAAGGGATATTTAATAAAGCACGTTTCTGCAGAGAAGTGCTTTATTAAATACCAAAACTAAAATTATAATGTTTTTTTGGTAAAAAGTATCATTTTTTTAAATTTTTGTGTTGTTTTTTTAATTACTAATTAAATTGAAAAGGCAACAAAGTAAATGGGTTTCGGTATAAGCATTACTCTTCGACTATTATTAATTAGGTTTTTATTCACATCATGCCTAAAGTACCCAAAAATTTAATCTCGAATCTTATTTATTAAGTCTTATCAAAATTTAATATCGAATTGAAGTAGGTATAAAGGCGCCTTTATCTACTTTATCGTTCAAGCACACTAAAGTGCATGTATTATTTATTGACATTTAAAATTTAAACTTTAAATTGTATTTTTACTTGAAAGTGATTTTAAGAACCAAAAATGAAAAAAGAGCAGGAAATGGAAGTGGTAATGGAAGTGGCAGAGAAAGAGAAAGGAGACGAACATTTATGTCGTCGTTGTAAATTTGTTTTGTTTTTGTTGCGGTACCTTTACGCCCAAGAAAAACCAACGCAATATTTCATTACAAAATTTTATGAGATATACCTACTACTTTAATTTTGCAGGAATATTAAATGGACCTGATATACCAAGTTTAATGAAAGATCAAGCATTCAAAAATGCTCCCAAAGTTAACGAGCTTGTCGCGTATGGCAGTGTGAAATCTGTCATTGAAAATGTTCTTGCTTCATATCGGGCCTAAAATTGGCGCCAATTCATTGAAAAAATGCATTTTCTTTTTTTTTCATCCTGATAAATTTGCCGAACTGATGAACATGGAGAACGATTTCACCAAGTTACTGCAAATCTAGAGCATTGGTAGATATCTATGGGTATAGCGGAAAGAAGTTGGATTCATTGCTAGGAGACATTTGCTGGAATTTGCAGCAAAATATGTACGACGATGATGAGGATTAAGCACAATAATACTATAATCCAATTTGATATTTGATACGATTTAATAAATTTAAGGTAGAAAAAAGCAAAATTATGCAATGCATTAAATTTTGGATAAAAAATACTAAAACTTGTTAACTTTGTTGCCCTTTCAATTTAATAATTAAAATAAACGAAAAAAATGTCAAATAATGGTTGTTTTTTACATAAAATCCATTAAAATTTTAGTTTTAGTATTTAAAATGTCATATTTTTAAGATAAATATGATCTATTTGGCGTATACATACCAATTACTTTAGTAGATAAATTTAAGCCAAAATAATTTAATTAATAATTAAAATACCAACAAAAAACTTACATTTTGAGGTGATTGAGCAGAGCATTTTATTACGAAATTATTTTAAACTAATGACATTTTTGAAATCAGCGGCCCAAAATTAGTTAAACTAAGCTGGAGTACTTAATGGAGTAATGGAAAAAAAGTTTTCTTACTACCTCGACTGAAAATACGTTGTTTCGTCCTCAATTCCACGGCAGAAAGTTTACGTTTGATGCATTGGTCAAGCTATACGCGCACCCTCTATAATAGCGAGAGTAAAATTTTTTTAGTCGTGTGCACTAGTACTCAACATATGCAACTCTGATTACGACACTAATATAACCTCAAAATTTGTTTTCAATTAGTTAATTAACTAATTGTTAATATTGATTATTTCCCTCAAACCAATCAAAAGCCTTGAATTTTTGAATAAATTTCGTTTAAATAAGCGATTAAATCACTAGACCTTTTTAACAGCGATTAAATTTTAGCCTCCATATTGGATTTTTGTTTACGATTTTATGGTGTTATTTACAAGTTTTAACAAACATTTTTTAAAAAACAAAAAATAAGTTATCTAGTTTACGAAATATCAATTATTACTTATTACATACCTTAAATTAATGGAATTTCCTTTAAAAAAATATTTATAAACTTTGACACATACGTCAGATTTTATGAATGGTCAAATAGTTTCCTTTAATTCGAGAAATAATCTAGACGTATATCACTCAACCTATAAATTTAATCTGTCAAACTATGCTCAGTAAGTTTTTTATTTGATTTTTCTTTTTGGAAAATAGTTTCATGCAAAATAATTAAAAATAAAACCCCTCGACCGCTACGCGGTCTCGTGATTTTATTAAATTATTTTGCATTCAACATTTTCCAACAAAAACCAAACAAAAAACTACTGAGCCTAGTTTACCCGATTAAATTCATAGTTCTCGTGATATAATATATGAATATTATTTAAGACTAATAGTGAATAGTGAATTTTCAGTCGAGGTAGTAAGAAAAATAGTATACACTACACTGCCCTTGTAGTGTAATATACTATTGTAAAACTATCATAGTGTTATTTAACTGACAAACTCATCGACTATATCGGCCATCCTTTGCCTGTATCTCGAGTGCGGTAATGCGTAGCGCAGCTTGTTTCCGAACCTGGGGTCGTCCCATCTAAGGTAAGTGTTGGTGTTGATGTAGGCCTTCAGATCTTCGTCCAGCAAGTCTTCGTCGATCTCGCCGTAAATGAGGACGATGACTCTCGTCATGCCGTCGCTTAGTGACTGCGCGTGCGCCAAACGGAACTCCAGCTTGCCCCAGAAGCTGCGCAGGAATTCGTCGCTGAGCACAATCAAAGTTCTGCGCGATTTCTTGACCGAGTTCAATATGTTGTTGACGATGAGTTCGCCCGGGACGAAATGTCTTTGATGAAAGGTGACCGCGTATCTATGGGCGCCTTGTTCCAACAGCGGCAACAGGGTGTTGATTAAGTAATCCTCGTCCTTGTCCGCGTAACTGATGAAGACATCGTATATTTTGTCGCTATCCATCTCTTCTTCGTTCACGAACCAAAGACACAGGTTGTGGGCGAACAGCCATATTTTTATTTCGAGTTTGTACTTCAAATAAATTATTATGGATACTGATAATATAATTATTAAACAAATTGAGAGTATAATATAAGTCAATTTAGTGGGACATCCATGCTTATTTTCTATGACTGGAGTTTTATCCGATTCACACAATACTGTTGATGAGTTGATCTAAAAAATAATGTTTGGTAGCAAATTATCATAAATGGTATTTTAATAGAAACGACACATTTTGGTTTGTTTTGTCGTGATGCTGATGCAATTGCATGATTTTGACAACTTAAAAAATATCGTTAACTTGTTTAAAGTTTGTTATATATAATATATTATGCTATAGCTATAGCATAATATATTATATATAACAAACTTTAAACAAGTTAACGATATTTTTTAAGTTGTCAAAATCAAGCTAGCATCATGCTAGCAAGTACATTTATTCTGTTATCCCATGGGATAACAGAATAAATGTATGCGCTTAAGCAATTGGGATTAGTTTAACTAATAAATAAATGCATTACTTAATTTTGGAATTTAAGAAAAAAAGACAAAACTCTACCACAAAAGGTGCTTGGGCAACACAATAACTAATAATAAAAAAAAAATTGTTAGAAAAAAAAAACACCAAAAGCTACAAGTTACATCCAGCTACTGAACTATCTATTGATGGTTTTTGGCATCAAGACTGAGGACACGGTCAATGACAATAACGAACAAAACGAAGACCTCGACTAGGAAACTTTACCCCTGCAGCGAAATAACAACTCCCCAACTCCAAATAGTAATCCCAAATGTTTGGAGTAATACTAATCGAATGGTCTAGGGTGATTCCGCGTCCTACTTAGTTTTAAGTCGGCGTAATTGTCCCTCAAAAACCAACACCCTCCCGTCCCTCCTCCTTACCCCACTGAGCGTATAGCATAGGCTCGGCGAACCCGGGAATGGCTATTATAACTATTCGCCTCTCGCTCTCGAGCCCCAAATAGGGGACAGTACGGAACGCAATGGACATTCGCACCCAGCAAACACGGGTGAAGTTGCTGGGGAAGAACAAAAATCGGCGTAACTAAACATAGGCCTGTACGGGGTTCGAGAGTCAAGAGGAAATGGGGCTGGTTATACGTCTCTTATACTCATACTCAAAAGTGACAGGTCTGCATGAAAAGAAATTGACAGCATCGTGACATTCGTTTCAAAATTTATATTGTATTTGTAAATGTATGTTTAAATATCATTTAGAACACAATTAATTGTGTTTGTATAATAAATTCACTGTAAAAAAGGATTTCTTCAGCCAAGTTAAATTAACTTCATTCAAGATACTAAATGATTCCTATCTCTTCGAAACAATATTTTCTTGCCAGCAGTAAAAATTATTCTTGTGTTACATGTTTTCCTCGGAGAATATAGTTTCTCCTTTTTAAGAACATAAGCAGTCTTAAACGAATGATAAAAACTCTTGTTATTAAAATTGTCACATTTTGGGTCGAGAATAAATATTCTTGAATAAAAAATAAAATTACTTGAGGAAAAAATAACAAAAATAATTGAGTTTTAGTGGAGTAGTAATTATTCTTCATTCAAGACATTATTCTTCGCATTAATCAAAGGAATTCTTCAATGAAACCGTTCTTTTCTTTATAGAAATATTTTGTGTCTTGCGTTAATAAAATGTATTCTTGGTTAAAGATAATATTTATTTCATTTAAGACGAGTACTTCTTCAAACAAGTATTTGAAATTTTCTTCAGTATAGTTAATATTTAAGCTACATTCGGGATTTTTAAGAAGCAGAGGGGGGGTAAACAATTTTGAACTTTTTTGACACAAAGATTTATTTACAAATAAATAAAAATGTACATGGTGTCAAAAAAAGTTAAAAAATGGTTAACCCCTACGTTCTGGAGTATTCCATTCAGTCAATAATGTCCTAATGTCTACGGCACTGTAATCGTTCGAATAATCACTCATTTTTAAACATTTAAGTAAACACAAGCAGTGCTTGTCAAGCACGGTTACTTTTCAAATGAGGGTGTAGGACGTATGAAACAAGTTTATTCTCTCCCCAACGGACAGCTCGTAAATACAAGAAATTATCTAATAATTATTCTTGAAACGAAGTCAAACGATCAGATTTTCTTAATACAAGAACAATAAATTTTAATATTCTTCAAGTAAAATTTACAAGCCCTGATTCTCTTGTCCCAAGAAAAGGGTAATTTTTAGAAAATAAGAAATATTTTACTTGAATTAACGCAATGCGTTTCTTCAATGAAGAAAAATTCTTGAACCAAGAGTTTTTTTCAAGAAATATATTTACTATTTAAAAGAAATTGAACATTCTTGTAACAAAACATTCGTCTTAAATCAAATCAAATTAACTCTATTCAAATAAATATTTTTAAGAAAAATAAAATTCTATATCTAAGAAATCCTTTTTATCCGTGTTCTAATTTTTAGTGCCTTAATTTAAATTGAAAAGGTAAGTTTATTGATTTTAAGTAACTTATACAATAAAAATAAAAAGAATAAATTGAAAGTAATTTTAACAGCTGTCAAACACGTTTTTGGGTTATTTTGTTTTGTATTTGAATATAATAAAAAATAAAAGGGTTGTAAAAAAAACATTGTGTTTTAATTGTAAGAAAAGCTTTCTTAAAGCCTGACGGCCTTGTGAGCAACTTAAACACTCGCATGAAAAAGTCGCTTTTCAACACTTTTAAAACAAATAACTATTAAACGTTATAAAATCGTCTTACTAATCTTTAGATGATAACAGTAATGAATCGATTTATTGGACATGTCCAAATAGGTATAAGATTTATTATAGCCATTATTAAAAAAAATATATATATATTTTTTATAATATTTTTCTCTCAGTGTAAATTCAACTGTTTCTGAAATATTTCAATTATTTTTAAAATAATAAGTTAAAATAGTTTGTATTTCTCTGTCTGAGTACAGCATTTTTATTCACTTTACAATTAATATTGACATAATGTCACTATAGTTATTTATTCTCAATAAACATTTTGTTATCCTGACTCTTCTTGATTTGTAACAGTTAAAAAAATATTTGTTGATAACGTTTCAAATGCGCATATTTCAGAAACGGTTGAATTTATATAGTATGTTATATGAATTATGCTTAGAATTTTACAAGGAATATAAAAATTAATTCATATATGGGGTGATCCATTGAAAAAAAATAAACTTTTTGTTTTTCCCTGTGTACTGATCAATTTTCAATTTTTTTTTATACGTAGAAAAAAAGTATTTTTAGTACCTACATAACCATAGTTATTTTTAATTTTTTGGGATACCCTGTATATCGGAAGAAATATAAAGATATATATATGTTGGATAAATAAATTGGTTCACGTACGGCCATGGTACGTTATTTATTGTTAATGGATATAGCTAGCTTATGGGACATCTTAGTTTGGATGTAAGGGTGGAACTAAAAGAGCACTTTAAAACTTTAAAAGCTGAGATGTTATGTTTAGTTAATATCCCCGATTCATCAAAAAGTCGAGTAGTACGGAATAAACTGTAAAAACGAGGGCAGTATAAAAGCTTGCGTTGAGATACTCGTATATGGTTTATAGATAGAGCACTAGTGCTTATCGATATATGGTTAATGTAATTAGCTCGGTGGGAGCCCTATAGGATTTTTTGAGGTAGTGGTATAATGGACTATTTTAAGCACTTTTTTGATTCAAGGCTTAATTTTTTTTGAAAATTGTAGGTTCCAATAAAAAAATTTAAGTCAACCAACCAAAATTATATAATTTATAAAAAATATATATATATATAGTATAGTGTTTACCTCGCGTGGAATCGCAATTACTCCCTCAATAAATTCCTTCACTTGCCTATCGGCTCGCTCAGGAACTTCCACGCTCGGTAAACAATATACTATTTAAGGTTGATATTTTACAGAAAAAAATATTTCTATTAAAGTTTTCAATCAACGGTCAATGGTGCACGTTTAATTATAATATTGTACGAACGGATTTTCGCGAATGTTTACATTAATATGGTTTTAAAGTTTATTGTTATAATTTATTCAAAAAATGCATCGCTCATAGTGAAATAGTTATTTTTTTACTGCACTTACAATGTTATTTTTTGTATCCATTTTTAATAAAAAATTCTGAAATTCCCATTTTTCACATATGCATTCCCATGGATTGTTATCTAGAGTTAAACCAGTCAATATGGTTGAATTCAATAATGCGTTGGAAATACTTTCATTTAAACTTCTTAGATTGTTGTGATCAAGATGTAATACCTTAAATATAAATATTAAAATTAATATAAAACAATAAAAATTATAAAACTTACTTCAACTGTTGGTGGAATCCATGAAACAAATTTTATTTTATTATTAGATAAAAACAAATGCGTGATTTGGTTGGCATCAATCTTGCCCAGGTGGGTCAGTGAATTGTTGGTCATATTAATTTTTAATTTTTGAAACAGACTGTAAATATAATGTAGTTGCAGATTTTGAAATGATGGAATATTTTGAAGTTGTTGATTTTTACAGTCCACCAAAAAATCCTCGCCTTTCCAAGTGCACTCGCATTTAGTTAGACATTGATGAGCTTCGTTTTTAATCGGACATTTGTAATCAATTTTAAATGATTTATAAGAAATTCTTCTATTTTGCAATGGACTGGTACATTCGTTGTCCACTTGTATTAAATTTTTATATTTATTAATAACATTTAAATTAGCACAATTACAACCAATTGGATTTCTCAAAAAAATACTAATTATTTTGGTATATTTTTTCTCCCAATATTCAATGAATTCAATGTTATTATCTGATAAGTCAAAAGTTAATGATATGTCAAATATGCCACCAAACGGATTTACTGTAAAATTATATGGAATATCCTAAAAATCTTAAAATAAAATTGTTGTAAATTACCACCTTACAAGATAAATTTCTCTATTATCGATACCACATACCTATAATACATTTTTCATGAAATGTAAAGAGTAATGTGATGTAATTAGTTCAACAATTTTATACAGGGTGTTAAAAATAGTGTAAACTATTTAAGGGCGTATAGCATAGCCAAGAAGAAGACGAAAAGTACTTTGGAATTTTTAGCCCATCACAGGCGTATACGCCTGAATACTTTGGCAGAATGAGTCATAGTGAAGGTGCGACAAACTAGTGACAGACACAAGGAAGAGAGATACAAGAGACAAACTGGTGACAACCAAAGATAAAACTCCCCATAGATTGGAAACTGCACTAGCGCCAGCATAATTAACAAACAGTATTTTTACTCTTCTCTCTTAAAATGAATTAGTCAAAAATAACTAATTATAAGTCATATTTGACTAATTGTCATAGCGAAAAAGCAGTCTCTAATAATTAGTCAAATTCCACTGAATGAAATAGTCAAATTAGTAAATTTAAATTTAAAAAAAGTTTTGACCCAGCCTGGGATTGAACTCAGGTCTGTCACTTGACAAGTTTGTCAAGCTAACCTTATAAAGACAAAGACAAAGAGATTTTATTTACATATTTACATACATCTTATATAGCTAGAAAAGAACAGTACAGCGCCTTGTGGTAAACGCGAGACTCTGCGACCACATGCGGTCCGTCTACGCGTAGGCGCACCCTATAAATAACACCTAAAATCCTGTTTACAATGTTAATATATAGAGCAATCGGTGTTCGAAATATACCAATAATTATCCTGCTACTTTTTAGTAATAATTTAGTTAACAAACCACTCGCAGAGCGAATCTAGGCTGTATTTATGTATTTTTTTTTGACAAAATGTTGAAAATAGTTTATTTAAGATGAATTATATATATTTAGGAGTATTTAACAGGGAAAAACAAAAGAAAAAAAACCCTTAAAAAAGCTAACCTTATAACGCATTCGGCTGTCAGCCGCCCTTATAAAAATCAATTTTATTTGTCAATAAATATTGTTCATCATATTTTAAAGTTTAATATATTATTTGTGTTGCTGTTTTGAGCTAAACTTTTTGCATCTTTATTTGTTTTATGGGTCATTTAACCATGGAGAGGTATATACATTTAATTCAAATAATACTTTGTTGTTGGCCGTAAACGATTAAAAAAATTAGTTACTTTTAACTGTCAGAAATAGTCAAATATGCTGACTAATCTTAAATTAGTCAAACTTTAACTATTTACATAGTAAAAAATAACTATTTAAAAGTGAAAACGACTATTTTATTAGTAAGAAATGCTGGTACTAAATCAAATAGTAGAATTTTGACTATTTCATTTTTAGAGAGTAGAGCGATACTGCCGTGCTAAGCCAAAAAGACTGTAACTCCACATTTTTAGCGCTTTATTGTATTTTTTCATAAGATACCTTTAATTTAATTAGCAATTTTTAAGAGCTATTTAGTACTTAAAATGTATGTATAGTTAAAATGTGTTTTTTTTTTGCTAAGAGAATAATTTAATAATAATAATAATGAGATGCGTCTCTTTGGCTTAGGACGGCAGGATAGTCAATACTTACGAATTGGTAACATTTCCGCATCCAACAACGATACATTTCATAGCCATTAACACGTTTTATCACTAAAACCCAAAAATGTATTTAATAATTTAATAATTATGATTGACATTGACATTTGCAAATAGCGTTTCTACAGATGTCTGCAATTTACAAATAGATATTGTTAAGGTATTATCTTTGGTGACAACTATACAATTAACTCCAATTCACACTACGATAGTATATAGCTATCGGATTTCTAGAAAATATGTTTTTTATGTTTTTTTTATTTATTTTTTTATTTCAGAATTTCAAAATGCAATGTGTTTCTCAATTAACAACAATGCAGCAATAATAAAAACAACAAATATTTAGCACCTAATTTAAATAAAACAAAAGTTTTTTAATAATCAATTTGTAGATTTTTAAATAATAAAATTAAAAATTAAATAACAATTTAAAAGAAATACATTTTTGTAGAAATTCGACAGTAGGTAGTGTGAATTGAACTTAATTTTTGTTTTTAGGTTAAGCTAATGCAAGTCTGTGATTGGCGACTTAATTTAATTAATAACTAATTAAAGGTAAGTCAGATCGAAAAACGCCAAAGGACTTTTTGACTTCTTCTTGGGTCTACTATACCTACTAGAAATATTTAACACCCTGTATAAATAATATATGAGTTATTCTACGTATCGACAGAAATCATTTTCTCATTTTATTCGCATTCCTTGTCTCTGTGTTCTATCTTTAAAAATATGGACTGCACGTGGCAGTGACGGAACATTACAAAAAAGGTGATTAGGTATTTCATTTTAATATAATATTCAGTCTATTGTGAGATAATTTTTATTACTTAAATCAATGCGACATGCACGCTTTAGGTTTGTGACCATTATTTCTTTAGTTTTTGTAGAAACTCAGTTGTTAAAAAATGCAAAGGTCAATAAGTACCTACTCTAAAAGAAACCAAACATGCTTTTTAGGATACCTAAGAGCTGAATATAATTAAAGGATGATCTAATTCACAGTTGAGCCCTGTTCCAATATCTTACATAAACCAAACTCACAAATAGAGCTAAATAATTTAAGTTCTTTGTTTCTTTGGTTGTTAATGTAAACAGATTCCGGAAGAGGTATATCTTTAAAACACTAGTCGACAAGTCTGTCAACAAAAGTGACAATGTTACATAGGAGTGACGCTTTGATTTTTCACAAAACTTTAAGCGATGATCTTTAAAATTTATTGCAGGGGGAGAACAGAAAGCATGCTTAATTCACTTCGGAACTTATAAAATGAGTACTTGTTTATGATGTGAATCATTATGACCACAAAAATGACCTTAACCAAGGAACCCCTGGGGCTGTAGCCACCCCAACTAATTTTTTTAGAAGGCAACCCCTCTTTGTGATACCTCATTGGAAAGCTCTTGAAAATTGCACATTATAATGTGCAATTTTCAAGAGCTTATTATAATTCTAACATAAGTATAATAAACCAAAAAAGCATAAATAAACAAACTGTTCAACAATAATCACTTTAAGTTTTAGCTTTTTAAATTAAATGCAGAACTCCCATGAGTCTATTTTTATTATTTTGAAATTTTTGTCGCGATATATTTTGGCATTATTGAACAATTTAAATCCTCAGATTTAAAAAAAACTGCTATTCATGCTGATAAGATTTAATATTTCAAATATTTGTTTTCCAAAATGGTTTACACAACGGCTGAACGTGTTTTTTTATAGCACATTGTTTGTACAGTTTTAGCGATCACTAAACAGTTTAAGCACATTTTAAATATATCTCGCTTGAGTTGGGGTACAACATTTATTTAAAAGGTGAGGTAGATTCCATCTTATGTATCGCTTCTCGGCCTATTGCTAAGATCAAAGCAATCCCCTTCGTGGAGTTGACAGTGCAGGTATTTTTCTTAATAAAATACAGTATGTAGGACGTACATACATTGTGGGTATTTTTTTTTAATTTTTTTGAAAACATATTTATTTGATTAAAATTATTATAAGGATATTTATATTTCAATTATGTGTAAATTTAAAAGAATCTGTTTTTATAATAGGCACACAGGTGGCAAGAAACAGTGTGCAAACAATGTGAAAAATCATTGTCCAGTGATTACTCACACTTTTAAATTTTTAGTTTTGCACATTGTTTCATGTTCCATTTCCCACCCTCCGCACATCATTTTTTTAAAAGATTGCACATTGTTGGCACATTGTTCTCAAGTAATTTTGCACACTTTTTGCACATTTCAATTTCGCCAGGGTATTTTGTGTTCTCCGGTTTTATTTACGACAACAAAATGGTTTGGTTTGATATTTAATGGTTTAATTTAATTTAATAAGTGTAACTTCGATTCTAAAGATGCCAACATCGTTGGCGAAAAGTACTTTAAGCACTTTGTGTTTTGTTTTGGCGTTGGGGAATATTTTTATTATTTGTTTATCAAATCACCAAAGTTGTCCTTTTTCAAGTATCAGCATGTTTAATTTAATATTTATAACAAGAAATTAGAATAAATTAAATTTGTTTTCTTTGCGAAAAAAGGATCAAAAGGCTAAAACTATGCTTAATTGGATTAATAAGAAAAAAAAACATTTTAAAAACAGTAAAAAAAACTGAAAAAAACAAGAACACAGAAATTTTTTCACGGTACATCTCTATATAGGTATGTAAGTAAATTAAAGACATTTTCGAGGACATTTCAAAATTGTTATCATGTTAAAAATCAGACGTCTGCGATGGCATACTATTGTCATTTGATTTTTTTAAAAAGGTATTTTTCTACTCCCACCTTTAAAACGCCCTTTATCGTACATGTTTCCATGACACTAAGTGACTTTTAAAATACACATTGACAAGTTGTGGCTTTATGGCGCTTTAGTCACGGGCTGAAGTTAGCAACAGGTTTTTAGACACGGACTGAAGTTGGTTTTAAGTTAGTTGAGAGTTGTCAAATGTCATACAATCCTTAAAATAAAGTGCCTTTCTTGTAAAATAATACTAAATGTGAAAATTATTTTACTATCTGAATACAAAAATACAAAATTTTTGTTAAATGAAATCAAATAATTTAAATTATTGATTTATAAGGTAATAATGATTATAAAAACGTCCAATGTGGATAATTATCAAGATGGGGATGTAGATTTTGGATATGGATATTGATTAAGAAAGATTTGGGATTTAATTAAATACAATGTGTATAAAACTTATTCCTGTAATTGGGTCCCTGTGCCTGTTGGATATAAACAAATAAATAAATAAATAAATAGTTTTTCAACGTCAATATTTGAAAAGTTTATATGAACATTGTACTGACCTTTTAATTTCGCCTGCAGTAAACTATAACTTAAATTCGGGCACGGACTCCACTGTACAGTGCTCATAAAACATTTTCTTTACTTTTACTGTAAAAAACTGTCCATTTTCAAGAAATACATTTCGATTTATAACCTTCATAATCTGGGTTTAGTTTAAACAAAACAGTGCTAGTTTATAAATATTTTAGTATAATTTAATATAGATTTTGTCCCCCTTTTGGCCTTTATTAAAGCTTTAACTCGTTTTGGCATAGACTTAATCAATTTTTTGCAATTTTCCTTTATTTTGTCATCTCGAAACCATACCTGAATGACAGCAACCTGGTCTTGAATATAGCCCACAAATTCTCAATAGGATTAATGTCCGATGAGTTTACAGGCCTGTCAGGAGGGTTACCTTTTTGTCCTAGTGTAAATTAGTCGCAATAACCGACAAAATGACTGACATTAGCAATAGGTTATGATAGGTTAATGATAGGTTATGGGATATGTCAAGAAACACCTGTCAGAATTGTCACAACAGTGTTCAAAGTTAAAATAATAAAACAGCCTACTTAGAGCCTAAAGAATAATCCGGACTGACGGTGATGGTATCGATAGTAGAGATATTTACCTTCAGTATAAGTATACTTATACTGAAGGTAAATATATATATATATATACTTACATGCGCGTTTGTTTTTCCAATTGCATTATTTGAATAATTTAGCACCACGTTCATTACACCTTTAACAACATTTGAGTTATATAATTTTGGAACTTCAATCAAATTATTGTTGCTCAAATCTAAACTTATTAATTGCCTGGATATAAACTCCAATTGAATCGCACCCGAAATAGAGTTATTTGCTATTTGCACTGTTTTTAACGAAATACACTTAAAAAATGCTTTGGGGTCAATCAATTTTATATGATTATTATTTAAATTAATATACTCTAATGACTCTAATTTACGAAATATGTGCATATTTAATTTTTCGAGTTTATTATTTTGGAGATTAAGTGTTTCTAATGAAATTAAATTATAAAAAAAAATATCGTCAACAAATTTAATACAATTTTGTGAAAAATCTAAATCCTTTAAAAAAGGAGCTATAAAAATTGAAGTCAAATTTACAATTTTAGTTTTGCTCAAATGAAATTGTTCGATATATCCTGTTATTTTTAAATCATTTTGAATGATGAATTCATCAAAATTAAACGTTGTTTTGTTTTTTAAATTGTCTTGCAACACTGCACCACTAACTGGATCCACAATTTCTGTCGGGCCTTTTAACTGTTGATACGGATTATAATCCGTA
The DNA here is from genome assembly GCA_921294245.1 of Brassicogethes aeneus. NCBI lineage: Eukaryota > Metazoa > Arthropoda > Insecta > Coleoptera > Nitidulidae > Brassicogethes > Brassicogethes aeneus. The sequence continues at coordinate 7,848,172 of OV121141.1, read as the reverse complement.
TGCTTGATTTTATAATAAACTTCAAATTCTACATGACAAAATTTTAATTTATTTTTTGCTAGGCAATAAGAGAAATGTGATCTATACAATTCCTTACTACATTCAAAACTCATAGAACACTGTTTTAAATAAACGCTAACAAAACTACACAAAAACACCATGAAAATCTTTAACCAAAGCATTTTTACAATCTTTCAAATCATAGAAACATGTAATTGTAAAATAAATTTGACAAATCAAAAATGTGTCCTATCGCGTTTCACAGGGAATATCCGGCCTGAAATGATAACATATTTAAATTTGAAAAAATTATTTAACGGTTTTAACTGCTATATCTAATAATTAAAATTGAAATAATAGTATAGTTATAATGTTATTTATATATGCAATATCGACCTTATGTTGTTTTATACTTTTCATAAACCTTTTAATATATAAAAAACGTAAATTTTTTAAATTTGACAGTGTCAATTTGTATGTCATAATCAAATTTAAAAAACGTCAAGCTAGCAAATCCAATGCTTTTATCAAGAAAACTGGGCTTTGATAGCTATTGGCCTGGACCAAACCAATAGATAAATATCTTATGTCGGATGTCGGGACAGTATTATAATATTTAGCCAAGCCAAGAGAGGGCGCGGATTTTATAATTTTTTGACGTTTCCACGTTTTTGACATTTTGACGTTCAATTATATCCGTAGTTATCGCATTTTTGAGAGAGTTCGATTTTGTCTTTCGTGTGTGGTGCATCGTACTTTCATCTCTGGGTCATTGCTCGATGAAAAGTCTGAAACATAGCTGACTTTGACCCAGGAGGGACAAAATGGAATTCCGGGTATAGAAATATACCTGTATTTTTGGACAATATCGCAAGCTTTGACCTTCTAACGAGGTATTTTGTGAATTGTACAACACATGGAGTGGATGATCCAAGATTTGGAAAAATCACGTGTCTATGGGTGGATGGCTTCGTGAAGCGCATGGACATTAAAACTTGTTGCTGGTCAAAGTGGTTCATTGAAACCGAGACCATTAAGGCCTTAGGCCACCAAGGAAGAAGAAGAAGAAGAATCGCATTTTTGTAAGATTTTGTGTATTTGTGTGTTTGTATTGTGTATTGTTTCTAATAGACCATGGTCTGCAGTGCAGAAGCCTTTAAAAATGGTAAAAAGAGAAAAAAAATAACAGTAGGATGAAACCCATTGGAAAAGGAGGGGAATATAATAAAAATTAAAGGAAAAATAAATTACGGGCGATCTGAGTTCGGGAAGTGGAAGGGGGGGGTTTGAAGGGTAAAAAATGGTTTATCTCGATTTCCGGCAAAACTACAAGTCCTATGGAAAAAAGTTAAATGTCAAAGTTCTAGGTAATAAAAAGATCTACAACTTTTGTATTTACAACTTTTTCACATAACCTCAAAATTTATGTGCCTCGCGGCTTTGTCTTTCTAAATTATTAATTAGTTGAAGCTTATATAAGCTAAGTAAAACTAGTGTCAATAAATAGGAATTAATTTTTTTTAATATGGAAAAGAAAGCTAGACCGGGCCGAGTTCTAGTAAAATGCTCATTATGTGGATCTGTGTTTAACAAGGACTAAAAAAAAATGCACGAGAAAAATATTCACGGTGGAAATTTGGTTAAAATTAAAATTGTTACTGTTCCGGATAATCCACTTACATTGGTAGCAAATAAAAAAAATAGATACTTCAAAAGAGCATGCTAATGGTAGGTAAAGACATTCTTTATCTACACTTTACAACACTTTACATTCATGATAAAACTACTGAAAATTAAGTATCGATAAAAAAATAGGTTGGTTTTTTTATCGTCTTCACCCCCCCCAAAAAGTGTGCCCGGTACGCCCCTGTAAACAGCATAACCACAGAAGTACCTTAAATACATGGTAGAAAACAAAGTTATTGTTTTCGTTACTAATTACATTTAAAATCAAGTTGATTTTCCACCAATTAAAAGCTATGTTGGCAAAAGTTGCCTGTAAATATGTACCGTAAAACGGGGTTACTTTGCACTTTGATGGGTAACTTTGCACCAGTTTTATTAAATTAAAACCAATATTAAAAGGGGTTTATTTTAAAAAAAGATTCCAAAAACAAAACCTTAAAATGAATAAAATTTACAAATTATTATTATATATATTATTATATTTATATATACTTTTACAGCAGTGGTGCAAAGTTACCCATCAAAGTGCAAAGTAACCCCGTTTTACGGTAATTTAATTTTTAACCAAGTTCAGAGAGGGCGCTTTATTTGGCTCCAAACTATATACTCTTTAAGATAGTCATCTATTGGTTTGGTTTAGGGCTATTGGTAACGGTTGTTTATTTGTAAAATTCGTTAAAAAACGTGATGGACATTCAAGAAGATACCAAAAAAATATTCGTGCTGAAGCGGCCGCCTTAAGATCAAATTTATTGCCAGAAAATATCAAGGATCGCTACGAAAAAGGATATTTGGCTCAGCAGAAAAAATGGGGAAACAATAACCGAAGATGTTTTACTCTGCTATGTGTCAGCTTTCGAAAAGTTAGACTTTATGGACAAAACTTTTGATGATAAAAACGTGTCTAAACTACAGAAAAATATAGACATTTTTAATTACTATTAACTTGTTGTTGATAAACATATTTTTAACGATTTTTCAGACCTGGACACCAAATAGAGCTATAATATTGTCATCAGAGCAAATAACGCATTTTCTTGTGGAATCTTCGGACAGTCAATTTTTATTAGAGAAAATCGTAGTATTTTTTGAAATTTTTGGAGCTTGCCGCCGAACAGTGTGGGCGAAATATCAAGGAGTACTCAGATTGACTTGAAAATCTGTACACAGAGAAAAAGCTTTTATATTGTGAATCGGTTAACCATTGAACCAATGGTGTGCTGTATTTGCAATACCTGAATTACAGCTATGATCAAATAAATGATTTTCTTACTTTTACTTGTGCAAACCTGCTTAAAATTAGTTCATTGTCATTGAATTAAATTGTTATTTAATTGAAGCCACAATTAATCTTAATGAAAAACTATCATTGGTAGGTATAAATAAAGATATGGTTATGGTTATAAATTTCAACATTAAATGCAATCAATTCTTGTGCAAATATAAGTTGTATAATACATTAATATGAACTTTAAATAAAATTAATTCTGGAAACTGCTTCTGGTAGTCTTATGTACACAGGTTCTTCGATCCATAAAAAGAAATTGTTCTGTTTTTTGTAGGAACTACTATTAGGAATCCACTAGAAGTGTTGGTGATATTAGGCTCTAAGAAATTTGCTGACCCATCACTAGCAACAGTTTCTGTACTGGATATGCAGGATCTGTCTGCCATGGCACATGATATTCTAAAACGAAATAGGAATTTCATCTTATGTATTTAGAGGCGAATCCTAAAGATTGCTGAAAGTCCTAAAGCAATATATACTTTCAGGACGCCATGCCAGGATATCATGATGGTACTGAAAGACTATAGTCATATATGAGACGTTTTTTTATAAATAAATAAAAACTTCGTCCATTTAAGCAAAATAGCTATTTTAAGGCATGACACCGAATATCAAGATACTGTGTCCATGGTATATATCTATATGAGTACACATTTACCTTTTTGTTATTATTTAGATATAATTGAGTAATTAAATTACTGGATAATGCATGGCGGACATAAAATTAAAAAACATGTACAACTTACCTTAAGGTACAATTGTAAATTCGGGATCCCAATGGACGTATGCTCGTGGACGTCTGTATGTACATAGGATGTCCATTTTTTTTCTATGGACGTCCCATGGACATCCGTTTGGAGTCCAGATGTCACAACTTTGGACATCCATAAGTCGTCCACCGATGGACGTCTATAAGGTGTTTGAACCATTCCTCCACCATCCAGGACCTGCTTTTTTGCTTACTTTAATTGTTTTTTGCGACTGTATTTTCATTGCAATGTTGCAGAAAATTTTCTACAACATGACTGAAATGCCTTTTGTCTGGCTCAGTAACAATCCCACTAGGAATATAAATATTCTAAAAGTTGTTAAAAGTTACAACATTCAATGTTGAACATTGCAGGAAATCCTTGTATTCGACTCAGGAACATTACATTTGCAATACTACAAGTGTTTAACATTTCATTGATAGCTTAGGTCCTTTATAGCACGCGCTTGCTTGAATGTCAGTGAGATTGATCATAACTGTTGTTATGCAGCCAACAATACGTTTTAACTTGAATTTCTGTAATAATAATTATGGACGTAAAATGGACACTATATGGACGTCCATTAAAATCGTACAAAGGATGTAAATATATGGACGTACATAGTACATCCATTTTTAGTCCGTAGACCAATGTACTTAAAATGGATCTTAAACGGACGTCCATTGGACGAATGGTGCTATCTGGGATTAGGAAGTACAACCCCTCATAAATTAGCAAATATACCAAACAACCGAACACTACCCCATCCAGAGATAACCCATACACTTATATGAGTTGACGTAACCAGAAATAAATTAATTAATTAGTTCACATTTAACTATAATAGGCACGTACGCTATTGCAGGTTGCCGATGTGTAGTGTGGCAGGGGATGCCCTGCGTTTGTCTGAATTTTAGCAATCATTAAATTGAACAAAGACCGCATTTAAAAGTGGGAATGATAATTGGGCAAATAACAAGTATTTTTCAAGACAGTGAAAACATTGGTATTCACTGTAAGACAGTAATAACTTACTTTACCTTAGTTTCCATTGGAATAAAAATCATGAACATTAAAAGAAACAAAGACTATTCTTATTTCATTTGTTTTTAATTTTAGGTTAAAGCATTATAACTTTTAATATAAATAAATTTTATATTTAATTAAATATTGTTAATTTTACCTTGATCAGATAAACTTTGAATACATCATTTCTTAAATTTTCAAGGAAGTACACACTTCCATTAGGTTTAAATATAAAGAGCCATTCACACTATAACAAGTAATTTTAACTTGATAATATTTTTTATGGGCTGAATATAATATTTGTAATAACATAAATCCCTTACCCTCAATTTCTCCAAACATATTTGATTAAATAAACAATTACTTTTATTGGAGAAATGAAAAAACAATCAATTTTAGCATTGTTATTGACTATATCAAAGCGTTTTTTCTGTGAGTTTTGCCTATTTCGTCCGTATGTTAAATTTTACCTGGACCTCCCCCAGTTTGTCTGATACTCTTCCTATTTGCCATAATTTTGGCTTTCAATGTTTTTTTTGAGATTTTTAAACTTAATTATTAGGCCATTTTTATTTATAGATGGCTTCCCAATTTTAAATAGAATCCATAGAATAATAATAGAATCAAAATTACTAAGGGGCCGTCCATAAATGATGTCACACGTTTTTTTTTATATTTTTGACCCCCCTCCCGCACTTGTCACAAAGTGTCACAAATTATGGGACCCCCCCTCCCCATTGGCGTCACGTCACACTGATTTAATTTTTATGTAAGGTCTACCCCACGAAATTTTTGCTTAAAATAAAATCTTAATATCCAGTTTATAACCATTATTAATTATTCCAAAATATTTTTATAATTTTGTGACATCACAACCTCCCAAACCCGGCTGTCACAAACTGTCAAAAACCCATAAAAACGTAACTTTAAGTTAATCCTAGGTTTACTAACACGAAAGTTTACTCGCATTGGAAATAACGGGCCTAAGGAAATTAATAAAAACGATTTGTTTATTTGCAGGTATGTATTAAGTATTTTTTAGACACTGTATAAATAAAAATACAGAGTGTTCCGAAAATGGCTCACTAATTAGTGTTAACACCATACCAGGTGGTTCTTTTAAATATAAAAAAATTCTTAAAAGTAGTTTTTACGTTATTTAGGACATAAAGCTAGGAGAAAAGTCATATAAAAACAGACCATAAGTGGTATTAAAATACGAAATTTAGTTTTATTTTTAATTTAACAATTAAACACTTTACATTAAAGACATTATGTTCATAAGGCTAGGATTAAAATAACTATTTAACTTCTTCCATCGACTCATCGACTATATTGGCCATCCTTTGCCTGTATCTCGAGTGCGGTAATGCGTAGCGCAGCTTGTTTCCGAACCTGGCGTCGTCCCATCTAAGGTAAGTGTTGGTGTTGATGTAGGCCTTCAGATCTTCGTCCAGCAAATCTTCGTCGATCTCGCCGTAAATGACGACGATGACTCTCGTCATGCCGTCGCTTAGTGACTGCGCGTGCGCCAAACGGAACTCCAGCTTGCCCCAGAAGCTGCGCAGGAATTCGTCGCTGAGCACAATCAAAGTTCTGCGCGATCTCTTGACCGAGTTTAATATGTTGTTGACGATGAGTTCGCCCGGGACGAAATCTCTTTGATGAAAGGTGACCGCGTATCTATGGGCGCCTTGTTCCAACAGCGGCAACAGGGTGTTGATTAAGTAATCCTCGTCATTGTCCGCGTAACTGATGAAGACATCGTATGTTTTGTCGCTATCCATCTCTTCTTCGTTCACGAACCAAAGACAAAGGTTGTGGGCGAACAGCCATATTTTTATTTCGAGTTTGTACTTCAAATAAATTATTATGGATACTAATAATATAATTATTGAACAAATAGAGAGTATAATATAAGTCAATTTAGTGGGACATCCATGCTTATTTTTTATGACTGGAGTTTTATCCGATTCGCACAATACTGTTGATGAGTTGATCTAAAAAATTATGTTTGGTAGCAAATTATTATGAATGGTTTTTTAATACAAACGACGCATTTTTTTGGTTTTGTCGTGTCGCTGGTGTTGCAAACATGGTTTTTATAACTCTAGACTAAAGTGCAAAAACATCAAGTTTTAAACATTTTGTAATAAAAAAAAAATTATATCTATTATATCATTTAATAGATTATTTTGTCGTCATTAATTCTTTATTTTAAAACTTTTTCTTAAAGAGCTCAGTTTTTTAAAAATTCGTAAAAAATCTTAAATAAGTCGCTAAATTACAGTTGGTATTTGAATTAACTTCCAAAATTAAAAAAAAAAATGATCAACTACAATAATTATTTTGAAAAACATGTTTTTAAACTCTAGAGAGGGTTTTTTATTCCGATAACGAATTCAGTCTTTAGCGTCATTTTTATGGAGGACCCCTGCAGGGGTCACATGTGAACAGCAACTGTACCAAAATTCATCAAAATCGAAGATGATGCCCTTACCCATAATTGTAATAAACCATACCACCCGATATTCAAAAAATGCGTCGCTCATAATAAAATAGTTATAAATGTTTATTACTGCACTCACAATGCCATTTTTTGTATCCATTTTTAATAAAAAATTCTGTAAATCCCATTTTTCACATATGCATTCCCATGGATTGTTATCTAGAGTTAATTTAGTCAAATTAGAAATCCATAGTTGGTCCATAATACTATTATTTAAATTGGCAAGGTGGTTATGGTCTAGATGTAATACCTAAAATATGGTGAGCAGAAAATTACTACATAAAAATTATACATTTTCAATTAACTAACTTTAATGGTTGAGGGAATCCAGAAAACAGATGTAATTTTGTTGTAAGACAATAACAAATCGGTGATTTTTTCGGCGTCAAATTTTTTCAATTGCTGCAATGAATTATTTCTGAAGTCTATTTTTAATTCGTTGAAAACTCTGTAAATGTTACATTTGGTTAATTCTTTAAATGCTGGAGTTTCCACGAGTTGTTGATTTCCACAATCAACCTGTAATACATCGTCTATCCATGTACAAATGCAACTCTTTAGACATGGAAAAGTTTTATTGGAAATCGGACATTGGGTGTTTAATTCATCATTAGAAATTTCCTTATATTGGAATGAATACATTTGTCTTTTTCTATATATATTTATAAAAAAATAGTAAGAATCCCATGTTTGACATTCGCATTCCCATGGATTATTATTTAGGGTTAATTCGGTCAATATGGTTGAATTCAATAATGCGTTGGAAATACTTTCATTTAAACTTCTTAGATTGTTGTGATCAAGATGTAATACCTTAAATATAAATATTAAAATTAATATAAAACTATACTAATTATATAACTTACTTCAACTGTTGGTGGAATCCATGAAACACATTTTATTTTATTATTAGATAAAAACAAATGCGTGATTTGGTTGGCATCAATCTTGCCCAGATGGGTCAATAAATTATTGGTCATATTAATTTTCAATTTTTCAAAAATACTGTAAATATAATTTAGTTTCAGATTTTGAAATGATGGAATATTTCGAAGTTTTTGATTTTTACAGTCCACCAAAAAATCCTCGCCTTTCCAAGTACACTCGCATTTATTTAGACATTGATAAGCTTCATTTTTAATCGGACATTTGAAATCAATTTTAAATGATTTAAAAGGAATTTTTCTATTTAGCAATCGACTAGTACATTCGTTGTTAAATGTTATTGTAACATTAGCATTATTTAAATTTTGATATTTATTAATAACATTTAAATTTGCACAGTTACAACCAAGTGGATTTCCCAAAAAAATAATTGTAGTAAAATTGTTCTCCCAATATTCCATGATGTCAATGTTATTGTTTGATAAATCGAAAGTTAATGATGTAAACTCTTTATAATCTGTATTATGATACAAGGCTTGATAATACTCTTCATAATCTATATCTACATCTTTACTTAACACATTGACTGTCAAATTATATGGAATATGCTAAAAATCAAATTAAATTATTGTAAATTACCAACTTACATGGTAAATTTCTCTATTATCGACACCACATACCTAGGTACCTATGATACATTTTTAAGAGAAATAATCAAATTTAAAGACTTATAATATGTAAATATAATAATATAATAATTATTATAGTATGTTGTAACACTGTTCTACAGGGTGGTCCAGAAGTAATGGGACACAGAGCAGCAGCAGATCCAAGCCTTTATTTAAACTTGCAATAATAGAGATAATCCAAAAGTTTATAATAACCAAGGTTTCAAAGTTTTAATTTTGTTTTCGATTTTTTTCAATAATTTCTCAACGAAACTATACAGCAATGGGGGTAGTGAGGACCCCCTAAGCAGTTTTGCACATATTTTGTTTATTCCCTTGTGGACATTTTTCTCTGAGAAAGTTTTAATAAGAGTTTTGAGTCCCACTTTCTCTTAAAAAGTCTGAATATATTCTTATAAGACTTATTAAGTCGGAAAAAGTCAGAATAAGACTTAATAACTATTAAGTCGGAAAAAGTCTAAATAAGTCTTAGTAAGTCAGACTAATAGCAAGATTTGGGAGTCTTCTGGAAGAGTTAATAAGACTTTTTAAGATTTTTAGCAGAGAAATATTTCTCTGCTAAAAGTCTTATTAAGTCTTAAAAAGTCTTATTAACTCTTCCATATGGTAGGTACCTATAGGTACCTATAGGTACCTACCATATGGAAGAGTTAATAAGACTTTTTAAGACTTAATAAGACTTTTAGCAGAGAAATATTTCTCTGCTAAAAATCTATATATAGCGATTAAAATAAATATTATTAAAATAAATATTATTATTATAATTATTCAGAGATGTTGTATTTGGTTATTACAAAAGAAAGGACAAAAGAAAAGTATTTATAAACACTGTTTTTGTGTTGTTATAAGGCTTATAAAACACTGAAGCAATGTTTACATCTGTATCATACCCGAGTCAAAATTTAAATCGTAATTTAAACCTACTTTGACATACGAAAACTGATTTAAAACCTGTTCAGCCTGTTTACTCCAAATTAGCACTACCCAAGCAACACACTCATTTGCATAATCGTTTAATAAACGTATAATAAACCATTTAATCGTATATTTTTGGTTTTGGTATAATTATTTAACATATATTAAGCGTTTTTTATAAACGTACATATTTCAGTCGTATATTCTACGTACTTGATATACTATTTTAAAATCATAAAATTATCAATTTAATATATAAATTTATATTAATCACCCAATCTATATATATATTATAAAAACAACTATAAAGCATGTTTATGAAATTGGAATTATTTACCCTTATCAAATTTGTTTACATGCAAGTGTTTTGTAAACGTTTTTTTTATATATATATTTTTATGTAAGCTCAACGTCTAAAAATACGAGAAATCTACGTCTATAAATTTTGTTGTTGTTGTAAGCCAAGTAATATTTAAATGTATTTATCACCGCTAACAAATTTGTTAGCGATAGAAACAATGTTTATGTCATATATTAGCTGGATATTTGATTTTGTACCTAAATAAAAATAAAGTTGTCTATCGTTTTCCTAAAAATAAACGTTACTTATAGGTACCAATAATTTTCTACGTGGTTCAGTAACTGAACTTCAGTTTTCATAATACTTGTATACATATGTTCATGGTTCGCACTGTTTCGGTATTACTCGTAACTAAGACGATTGTTTAAACCAATAGGCGCGTGTCACGTGATCATTCCTTCTAGACGCTTCGTTTTGCCGTTACCGGTCACATGTGTCCTGTGTTGATAATGGCTGCCGTATAAGTTATGTTTACTGTTTACTGTGAGTGGATAGCGATTAATTTATTGTATTGTTTGGTGGGAATACAGCTAATAAAGTAAGTATATACCTACTTTAATTGAAATTTCAGATTACTTAATTTGCACCAAATAACTAATAGGTAATTGGTGTTTTTATTTGACGAAGCCGGCAAAAATCCGTAACCTTTGCAGAAGTTTTAACCATGCGACATATTCGTTTTGCATTAAATTAGATGGTTTATTTTTGGATTAGGTTAACATCACTTTAGAATTTTTAAAATAATCAATATTTTTTATTTTTTTAAAGATCTATTATTGGTTTATGGTATACTATTTATAAACGTACATTATAACCACTTATTTATTATATTTTTATTTTACCACAGAATAAAAAGTTAAAAGTTATTTAAAATATATGTAAACAGTCGTACTTTTTAGTAACATTGTTTTTTACTGTTTTACAGAGGCAGTGAAACTGTCCTTTCAAGGAAAAGATCAAGTCCAGGGAAATAACTGACAAAGCCATAGGACAAGCCTGTCAAGATTGGCTCAAATTATCAAAGCAATGATTCAATGATGTTAAAACTTAACATTTGTTTAATTAGTTATTTTAAAATAATAAATAATTACCTATTTATGAAAATATATTCGTTTGTCATCTGCTCAGTTTCTTTTTAAACTTTTTTTTTACCTTGGAGTTACTACTACACTTAGGTAAGTTTTTGCAAATCTGGAAAGAATATGCCTCACTTAAATTAAATGCAAAGAATAAATATAGTAAATTTTACTGTAATTTTAATTATCAATGCATTGATAACCGTAAAACCATGCATGGTTTTACGATTTTAATTTAATGAAAATGGAATTATTAGAGCTAAAAATATTAAAAAATCATTCAAATGTAAAAACTTTTGTTTTTATTTTCTTTTTCCAGATTAGCAGAGCCGCGGCCTAAACAATAATGTTATGTAAAAAATTTCACCTTAAAATAATATTCAATATTAACGTATATCGTTTATGGCTTTTAGAAGTTTTTGATAAACGTTTAATTTTGGTATATTATATATTAAAATGTAACCTTTATAAAAAACAGATATTTAATTGTCAAGTTTGTATTATAAATAAACGTATAGTGTAGACGTTTAAAATATGGATATTGCTATAATATGCATCAACCTATATTAGGCGGACATTTTAACCTATATTAGAGGTAGACAATAAACCAATGATATACCATTGGTATAGACAAATATTAAACGTCTATTAGACGATTTTGTGTTGCTTGGGTAGAATAACCGAATTAATCTTCATTTGAACCGATTTAAACCTCTAATAAAATTTTTGATTCAAATTTAAACGTAATTAGAACCGAAAAATCGGGAAAATGGACATATCTGCCATGTTTTAGGTCATAAGTTGGTTATCTTTAGGCGAATATAAAACCGTTTTAGACGGAAATTGTCACTTATTAGGTTTAAATTACGATCTTAAATTTGACTCGGGTAACGTTGGCCCTCCTAGATGCAGGAGCATCCTCGTTCACATTTGAAGCTGCATCGGCTACAGCTTCTTTAGGCTCTTGTATAGTTTCAAGAGGAAAAAAGCTAAAGCTATAGCTATATATTGATGGAGTAAGGACCCCCAAATTATGTGTAAAAAAAGTTTTATAAATGATGATTTTGATAAGAAAAAGTAGGTGGGTCATTTTCAAGAAACACCCGCTTTCAGGAAAATGAAGATCAAAATTTTTTTTGCTTAAATTGACTTTTGGTTGGATTTTTATAAGTGTTTAGAGTTTTCTTTACTTACATTTAAGACAGGCAGTGCACTTTTTAATTTTTTTTTACGTTTTTTTCAGAAAAATGTGTTTAGCTAGCTTTATATGTCTCCAATTTGAAATCCAAAATTTAATTCAATAAAAAAAGTTGTTATAAAAATAATTTGAAATAAAATGTACTTAGTTCACAAACTTTTGACTCCAATTTTTTATTAGACACCCTTTTTCTTTGACTATAAGCTGGTGTCTTTTAGTACTTGTATATTGCGTGGAATTTTCCCTTGGATGTAATCTATATCATGAGTTGTAATCACAAATAATTTTAAATTGGTTTATCATAAACTACTTTTAATAAAAGCGATGGTAAATATCCACTTTGTTGTCGAAAAATTCTATTGCCCCTAAATTCCATGTCGTTACCATAAGGTAACGTAATGGACTTGGTAACGCAGTGGACAAAGTTTTGTGAAACCATGGTTTCACAAAACTTTGTCCACTGCGTTACCAAGTCCATTACGTTATATGCATATTTAAAAAGTAATAATAAAACATTACAGTCATTAATTACTCTCAGCTTTAGCTTTAGTGCCCTAAAATAAACATAAACATGAAAAATAGTATTTTTTCTTACCTTATTTTTATTATTTTTTTGAGTAACTTAGCGGACAAACAATTACTACATTCAATTATTACATTCGCGTTACCCGCACCTGTTTCAACCGATATCTTCTTCCTGATTGAATAAATAAATTCAGCTGGGTAATGTGTACGTCCGAACATCATTTGTTAATCACGTGAGTGCCAAAAAAGTTGCCATATATATGTTTTTTTTTTTTAATTTTCTATCGGTAACGCGACGGACGTAACGCAACGGAAAAAATGTCTGGGACATGAGTCAAATTTAAAAAAAGTAGATTAAAATTAATTAATTTATATATAAATTGTTTACTTTATTAACTAAGGATGTTATGGATTGCTATAAAGCAACACAAAGTTCTGGTTATTCAATATTAAAAAAAAAACATATAAACGTAAGTTTTATAAAACGCTAATGGGACATGCGAAAATGTGTGTTTCACAAGTTTCAAAATTAAAAAAAAATTATTCTGAAATAACTAAACAAAAATTTTCTGAAAGATTTTACTAAGGGCTTGTTAAGCTTTCACTTGGTTTTTAAATCAATAAGATCCGATAATTTTTAACAAAGTTATTGAAATTCAAACTTACTAAATATTGATTTGAAAGCAAAAGATAAAATAAAATTGTATATTTGGATTAATTATACCCTGTATAAATATAACTGTTTAATATATTCTTATAAGATCAAAACGCCATAAATAATAAAAGAAGACGTACAACTTTAACTATCGATAAAACAGACTTTAAATAATCTACATAGACTAAAGACACTAGGGTTCGCAATCTCGAAGAGAAAATATAATCCCGGGATTATGATATCGATATTTAACAATACCGGGAATACCGGGATTTCGAGATTGATATTAAAAACTAAACGAATACAAAGCAGTTATTAATTTTATTAATAAAAGAAAATTTAAACCAAAAAATATTTCTAGGTGTTCAGCGGCTAAACCAATACCGCAGAAAAATGAGTTCATTAAGGGTATTATCCCCAAGTCGGGATCTAATTTTTGTACATAGGGTTTCTGCTGCCGAAAACGCCCTTTCCGACTCCGCACTAGTGGGGACATTAAGAAATCATATTTCAGCTTGAGGAATGCATCCCTGCTTCCGCCATTTTCAAAAAGCTACATTTTTTTTTTAGAGTTGATGTTACCGAATCGGTTTGAGGGTGCATTTTTATTCGGTTCATTGCGTTTTTTTGTCAATGATTTAAAAAATGTTTTTCAAGCATTTCTCAAATATTTTTTTTGTTTAGAATATCGAACAGAGCATCTGATTCTTTATAATTGGGATTGTGCAAATAGCGGATAATACCTGAGCAATAAGTTCTGCGCTGAGTTAAGATCGTAATTTAAACCTTAAGTCTGACAATTTTCGTCTTAAACGGTTTTATATTCGCCTAAAGCTAACCAACTTATGACCTAAAACATGGCAGATAAGTCCATTTTCCCGATTTTTCGGTTCTAATTACGTTTAAATTTAAACCAAAAATTTTATTAGAGGTTTAAATTGGTTTAAATCGGTTCAAATGAAGATTAATTCGGTTGTTCTAGTGCTAAATTGGAGTAAACAGACTGGACAGGTTTTAAATCAGTTTTGGTAGGTCAAAGTAGGTTTAAATTACGATTTAAATTTTGACTCGGGTACCCTTACATAAATTTAAATACTAAAAATACCGGGATCATGATTTGTGATCCCGGTATTTTCGGTATTGAAAAATAGACGAGATCCCGGTATTTTAGGTTTTGGGATTTCGGGATTGCGAACCCTAAAAGACCCCATTCTTTAGATGGCTTCACTGAAAACATACGAGGGTTGCCTTTTATATTTCGGGAATGGCCGAACCTGCTGATGCTATCGGACAACAGATGTCTGTATCGTTAAGTTCGACCTTTTAGACGGTGTTCTTACTTAAAACGTTTTGACGTGCGGGCGCAATTAGTATTATTAACAGTCACTTGAAAAATTAATGTCGGCCAAAAAAATGGAATTGACCCGTGAACATTTTCGTGCTATAATTTTTACAACTTTAACGTGGATTATCACAACAATAATGCATCGATGAACTTAATTTGACTTTTGGCGACAAAGTGCCATAAAAAACAAGTAAATATTGGTGGTGTTCCGAATTTAATCGTGGCCGTGGTTCGCTCACCGACGAATTTCGTGAAAGTCGTCCAAAATCACTCGTTCTTGCAAAAAACATTGATGCTGTGCGTGAACTGGTAATGCAAGATCTTCATGTGACATATCGTGAGATTGGGTCATCCTTGGGCATTAGTGGGACCAGCATACATTCAATATTAAATGAACATTTGGCCTTCAGAAAAAATTGTTACCGTTGGATCCCACATAATTTGACAATCGATCAAAAAAGGGCTCAGGTCTAGTGGTCAAAAGAAATGCTTAAAAAATACGATGGCGGTGCTTCAAAACATGTTCATGACATTGTAACAGGTGACGAATCATGGATCTATGCGTATGAACCTGAAAGTAAACAGCAGTCAAATGTGTGGGTCTTTAGAAGCGGTTGATGCATTCAAAATGCATGTTTTGGAGGTGCCTCAATCGAAGTGAAAAAAATGCTTCGAAAATTGGTTCAAGTGTATGCAAAAGTGTGTCAATCTTCATGGAGAATATTTTGAAAAACAATAAAGCCATGTACGATGATTAATTGTTGTTTGTTTTCTCTATTCCCGAAATATAAAAGGCAACCCTCGTATCTCTAAAACAGCCATAAGAATACAGTGTCCGGTGGGCCCGATTACCCAACTCTCCCCTACCAGTAGAGGGTGCCATGGTATGACATAACTTTTTTCAAGCTATCTTCAAAATGGTTACTCCTATAGTGACTTTAAGAAGGCATACTTTTTTGACGTAAAAGAAGTAGACTATTCGATTTGTTTATAGTCAAGCTTAAGGTTGTCCTGGTATGGAGTGAGTGTCGAATGATCAGAATTTGACAAAAATTTACAAATAAATTCTTTATGATGCTTCACATCTCCTGTTTAATTTAATAAAATACACGGGTTCTTATGGCAGCACGTGGATTGTTATTCTTTTCTCGTCCGAAATAATTATTGGTAATGATAGGATTGCAATAAAAAATGAGTATATCGTGGAGCGTAATTTCAAAACATGTTACGCGAAGTTTCATAATGATCATGTCGGTAGGAAAAAAGTTCTATTGGATTAAATCGGCGAATTCACGAAAGTTGCACTGGAGATTCGTGGCAACGTCGCTGACGTCAGCAAGCGTAGGGGTGAAAGAGACAGCGAATACGACGTTGCCAAGCATTGCGAAATTTTTATTTATTCACATACACTATAACAAGGCCTCATGAACCAATGTGCATAGCTCATGTCAAAAATCAAAATCAAAAACACAATTCAAACTTTGACGCCCGCACGGCAGGGCTTAAGTAATTTAAATGCAAGTTGAAAGCAACTCTAAATTTTCTTCCGAAATATGTTTTATTGTGTTGTTAGAAGTCAAAATATCGAAAAATTAAAATCGCAAATCAGCCCGTTTCTTTTTTTTTAACCAAATTACGATTTTTTTTTAAATGACATTTTGGCCATTTCAAGCGCGCGAAAAGCATGAATAACAAAACTGTTTTTATAAAAAAATATTCTTCTTTTATTATTGAAATTATCTAGAGATAATTTCATCTACTTTTATAAAATATTTCTTGCGATTTTTTTTATTTAATATATATATATATATATATAGCCTAATAAGAGATGAATATATTTGACAATTTTGTTGCAAAAATAATATATAATAAATTACCTACAATTATTTTTATAAAAACAGTTTTGTGATTTGTCTCGTCCTTACGCTTGAAATGGCCGATTTAAATGTAAATAAAAAATAATTTAAATAAATAACTGTGTATATACACACACCCCATATGTATGTTTTTTGGACTGCAATATAAATATTACTGTTTTTTGAATGCCGCGAAATAGCTAATAGATAGATAACTACAAAGTATACTAATTTTCGTTCAAGAAAGAGATTCTACCTAAAATATGTCTTTCGTATTTACGCAATACAATCGTTCTCAACTAGATGTAAACAAACAGTAAATGGAGCCAATACACATAAAATGGCGTTATATGACCTGTAAGATGTAATATAAAAAATTATAGAGAATGGGAAGATAGTGGACGCGATAAGAAAAATTCTAAAGAATTTAAATGCTGCGTTAAAATACCAATAATCAAAGAAAACCCTGATACATTAATCATCGATGTAGTTCCACCGCCAGAATTGCACCTTGTGCTAGGGGTGGTTAACACAATTTTCAAAAAAATAGAATCTTTATGCTCTAAAATGGGCGGTAGAATGCGGTGTATCGAGAGTGATAACCAACGGAGGACGAGGTTTTGACGGAAATGGTTGCGCTAAGTTGTTAAAAATGTTGACATTTTGAGAAACTCAAATAGCTATAATATTGGCTGTTTACCATTCGCAAATTGTTTATCTAAATTGGGAAAGGTAGTTGATTCCTGTTTTGGTGAAACGTTAAAACCACATTATAAGAAAAATATTACTGATTTTCGAATTCATAAAAATAATAAAAAAAGTGCTCTTTTAGTTCCACCCTTACTTTCTAAGAAGTCCCAGAAGCCAACTGAATGGCTTGTGCGGGTTAGGGGTAGGAACGGACCGCGGGCTTAAAGTCCCCTCCGAAGGACTATTACACAATAGGACAAACACAAATAAACAGCCATACCCCTGGTGGGATTCGAACCCACGACCTCCGGCTTGTAGTCAGCAGCTCTAACCACTAGTCCACCGTCGGCGGTGGCATTGGGTTATTGATTTTATATTACATTTATGTATAAAATATATATATGTATAAAATATAAATGCATACACACATTTTTTAATTATTTTGTATATACATTTAAATGTCATTAAAAAAAATCATAATTTGGTTAAAAAAAAAGAAACGGGCTGATTTGCGATTTTGGTTTTTCGATATTTTGACTTCTAATTAAAAAATAAAACATACCACAAAAGAAAATTTAGAGTTGCTTTCAACTTGCATTTAAATTACTTAAGCCCTACCGTGGCCCGTATCTTGGTTAATATAAAATTTTTGATAAGGCAAGTTTAAATAAATCGGAATGTTTCGACTTAAATAGTGCAATCTGCATAGAAAAAAAACACCAATTTGTTTAAACATGTATCGAAAAATATCTCCTGACATACTAAAATTATTAAAATGTTAGAAAACAACTTGCAAATAATAACTAGAATTAAAATAATCCGAATAACACGAATACAATTTTACTGTAAAACAAAGGGGTCATAGCTCGAAATATAAGCACGCCCCGTTAAAATATGTGCTAATGAAAATAGTTATTTTACATTTTTCCGCACGCTACTGCATTTGCACGAACGACGCGAAGCGGAGTTCGGGCAAGCAGTAAGTATTTACTAGTATATTTTTACTATCGTGCGCAAAGTTAGATAACAATGATTTTTTCCCTCATTATAATATGAACCAATCAAAAGCCTTGAATTTTCGATTCAATTTCGTTTAAATAAGCGATTAAATCACTAGAACTATTTAACAGCGATTAAATTTTAGCCTCCATATTGGATTTTTGTTTACGATTTTATGGTGTTATTTACAAGTTTTAACAAACATTTTTTAAAAAACAATAAAAAATAAGTTATCTAGTTTACGAAATATCAATTATTACTCATTACATACCTTAAATTAATGGAATTTTCTTTAAAAAAATATTTATAAATTTTGACAAATACGTCAGATTTTATGAATTGTCAAATAGTTTCCTTTAATTCGAGAAATAATCTAGACGTATATCACTCAACCTATAAATTTAATCTGTCAAACTATGCTCAGTCGTTTTTTATTTGATTTTTCTTTTTGGAAAATAGTTTCATGCAAAATAATTAAAAATAAAACCCCTCGACCGCTACGCGTTCTCGTGATTTTATTAAATTATTTTGCATTCAACATTTTCCAAGAAAAACAAAACAAAAAACTACTGAGCCTAGTTTAATCGATTAAATTCATAGTTCTCGTGATATAATATATGATTATAACTTTTAAAATAGTATACCTTACGGTAAATTCAGTGAGGAAACTTAGTTTCCTTAGCTTCCTCTGAGGAGCCGCCACTGATGGCGACTATTTGTAAACATGTCTGCTTTTGAAGAAGGGCAGTTTAAAGTAAAAACGTGGCAATTATATAATCAAGTTTTGCCACATTCAAGGTGTACCACGATACAGTTGAAATATCTTCATATTATATTAGCATACATATATGCTATAGTTGTAATCATGTGATTTGCACCAGCAGAATATACTTCATAGTTTTATAACTTTTTGGTGTATAGTCTGGTATCTGAAATGTTAATAACATTATGTTATGACCAGTTTTGACCAGTTTTGACACCAAAAGTAGTCATAACACCAAACACCAAAAAGTTATAAAACTATGAAGTATATTCTGCTGGTGCAAATCACATGATTACAACTATGCTAATATAATATGAAGATATTTCAACTGTATCGTGGTAGATTTAGTTATTTTTATGTAATTGCCACTCCTTTAAAGTTGCGATATCAGTTTTCGTCACTAGCTATTTGGATTTGGAAATTTTGATATGCTGAAATTTAATCATAGACGTACAATTTGGGGTGGCTAGAGGTTCAAAAACAACCTCAAATGGTGCATCTAAGCGATGCAAATCAAGAAGTAGAAGAAGTCTATATTTTCATTTTTGCAGGGAAAAATTATTCTAGAACAAATTTGGGGCTGTTTTGCCCTTTTACCCCTATAGGGGTATGTATGATTTAATTTTACAGTTTTGATTTTAGATCTAGATTAAGCATTTCAATTAATTTTTTTTTAAGTTGAACTCTTAAGGAATGCTTTGAAAAATATCATTCTTTAATACCCCTCTTCAAGGGCCTGTAACTACGTCAGGTGTAAGTTTTCTATTATTTTCTACTATAGTGTTTTTCTTCTATGCAGTTGGACTGTTTAATTTTGTCCCCGTTATCCCGGGGCACTCTGTTTACATAATATACAGGGTGTCTCTGAATTGAATAAAAAAATTTTAATGGGTGATTCCTTAACTCAAAATATGGAAAAAATGTTTCTATGAACATACGGTCAAAATGCTAGGCTAAGGCTTAACTCGATATTGATATATTATCATGTGGGACCATAACAGGGGTCATGGGGCATCGCCCAGTTTCGTTATTGGATATTTTGGTTTTTATTTAATTTTACTCAAAAAGGTCTAAAACCAACCGTTTTGAATAAAAATAGCTTTGCAAATTTTTGGTTTTGCAGTATGAAGTTTAGTGCCATCTTCAAATATAAAGCATTTTTTTAAGTTAAGGTCTTAAGGTATCGATAGTAGAGATAGAGTAAACCCGGGTGTCCGTTATTTACCAACTTGGTTTTTTGTTCGCAGCGCCCCCAAAATTTTTAGTTTATTACTTAAAAAAAATTATAAAAAAAATAATAAAAAAAATTCATATCAAACCGTGCCACAAAGACGATACATTTTCCATTTAAATAACATGGGGTTTCGGCAAGCTTTACATTTTTGTTTTCTCCCGAGCAAGTTAATATACAGCAATAATTGATGCATATTTTTATAGAAAATTGAACGCTGTACTAAAAAGCTCTCCTATGATTTTTCGATAAATTCACTGTTTTAAAAATTATTTAAGGTTAAAATTGAATAGAATTGGATTGAATTTTTTCGATTTTTTTACTTTGACTGCAAAATTATCATTATTTTTATGAAAATAAATTGTTAATTTTTGAAAATATGTAATTTTATTGTATTAGGTATTAAAAAAGTAAAAATTATTGAAAAGAGATAAGTGAAAATTATTGACAAGAGATTCCGATAAATTAAAATATTACACTAAAAGGATCTGGTACTGATTTTACTCAAATTTAGTACGATTTTTTTACATAATCTTTTTATTTCTGTGAAATTTTACAAAATGTTATACGATTTTATAATAGTTATTTATGTCATTAGGTTAAGAAGTAAGGCTTTTTGTGCTAAGGCATACAACATTTTATCTTTATATAGGTCAATTTAATTCAACATTAATTTAATTTAATTCAACATCAAAGCGGCCTAACCTCACTTTTTTAGAATCTCATTTATTTATTAGCTAAAGATTATATTAAATGTACAATAATTATTATTGCTTTTAGAAGCAGTAATAGTTTGACAATACCTAGCAACATGATTTAAGTAGAAATGGATTTTTGCTATTACATTGAATTCAATTAATTGTTTAATAAATAGGTAGGTATTTATTTCAATTTGTTTGGATTTTTATTTAAAAAATAGGTAGTTTGGAATGTTTAAGCTGTGTTTAACATTTAATTTCACTGAAAACTTAAAGCAAATTAAAACTTAAAGATAATTTAAATCGTAGAAAAAGAATCGTGCGTTTTCTTGGTTGCCTAACCTCACTTTTTGTTTTATTATTCATATTTAATTTTACAATAATTTAATGAAAAATATTAAACATTAACAGTAAAACAAACAAATTAGTGCTTATAATAATATAAATAAATTAAACCAGTTTAGTACGTTAATTTCTTAGAAAAGGATTATTTTGTCAAAACAATACCCCTAGCGAGAAAAAATCGAACTAATTACTTGCCTCGTAAAATTTTTTATCGGCCTAGGCCATAACAAGGTATTTCTTTATCGAATGTTGAAAACAATAAAGTTTAAATTATAGATCGCGTGGAGATAAAATATTATACAATGAAAAATTTCAGCTGTAGCTAATGACGTAAAAATTCTTTTAACAATTATTTTTACGAAAAAATTAAATTTGTAGTTACGCATGCGCACTAAAGTATGATTTAGTACTTTGACCATAGAAGGCAGAACTTCTGCCTTATATAAGTAGAAGTCGCACTTCAAAG
Organism: Brassicogethes aeneus; assembly: GCA_921294245.1. Lineage (NCBI taxonomy): Eukaryota > Metazoa > Arthropoda > Insecta > Coleoptera > Nitidulidae > Brassicogethes > Brassicogethes aeneus. The sequence goes on along the minus strand of OV121141.1, from coordinate 7,826,217 downwards.
ATTTCGTGTCGCAAAGTCTGTGGCATTTTTTATATAATAGTATAGGTATTATGTATCAAGTTTTATAAACGCCATTTTAGTTACGAGTTTTACTAGGCACGAGTGAAGCTTATTAAAAACGAGTTGACATTTGACATCTGTCAAATGTCAACGGAATTAACCTCACTTTTCTCTAATACATAGGTAATAAAGCTAATTTCAGCCCGACTAAAATGCCCAAAAGCCACTACTTATTGCCAACTTCAGCCCGTGACTAAAGCGCCATAAGGTCAAAGCTCGTCAATGTAGAAGTTTTGTTTAAAGACAATTTTGCAAAGCTTCAGTCTATCTTACGCATGTCACATTTTATACATACTGTAAGCACGCTTTATTATTTCTCATTTATCACGCTTATATAAGTTATATTACACTTTTTTATAGCACATTGTTTGTACAGTTTTAGCGATCACTCAACAGTTTAAGCACATTTTAGATATACTTATATATATATATATATATATATATATATATATATATATATACGCTTGTGTTGGGGTAAAACATTTATTTAAAAGATGAGGTAGATTAGATATTATGTATCGCTTCTCGGCCTATGGCTAAGATCAAAGCAATTCCCGTCGTGGAGTTGACAGTGCAGTTATTTTTCATATTAAAATCAGCACCTACATTAAGGTTATTTTTTTTTTAATTAAAAAAAATGTATTAGGTAAATACTAATATTATTATTAGGATATTTATTAAGTGCAAATTTAAAAGACTTTATAAAGTCTATAGACTATAGACTCTAAAGTTTAGAGGTCAACAAAAAGAGTCTTTTTGTAGTAGGCCCACAGAAGGTGGCAAGAAACAGTGTGCAAACAATGTGAAAAATCAAAAGGAGTTACCTTTAGAACATTGTCCAGTGATTATTCACACTTTTAAATTTTTGGTTTTGCACATTGTTTCATGTTCCATTTCCCACCCTCCGCACATCATTCTTTTAAAAGATTGCACATTGTTCTTAAATAGTTTTGCACACTTTTTGCACATTTCATTTTTGCCAGGGATTGGCGTTGAGAAACTATTTAATACTTTTGTATTGAGATAATAAAATAATTTCCACATTTAGTATTATTTTACAAGAAAGGCAATTTATTTTAACGATTGTATGACATTTGACAACTGTTAACTAACTTCAGCCCGTGACTAAAAACCTGTTGCTAACTTCAGCCCGTGACTAAAGCGCCGTAATTACGGCGCTTTAGTCACGGGCTGAAGTTAGTGGCTTTAAAGCCACAACTTAACAATGTGTATTTAAAAGGTCACTGGTCAATTTAATACCTGTTAATATTATAGTTAAGTAGTATTATTTTTTATGATCAATTGATTAATTGTATACCTATTTATTTTATAGTCCTAGGATGACATTATAATGTTACAAATAATGTCCATCCTTGATTGGCTGTCAACCCTAATGGCGGGCATAACTGTTTGCCTATACGGCGCAACAGCCACTTGATTTAAGGGAGTATAACTTTTACTTCTTTCACATATTTTAAGAGTCAACATTAAGCAGTCGTAAGATTAACATGTTTGCTCTAGGATCAGCAGATCTTTGGGCAACAATTTGTAATGTACATAGTTAATAAAGTTGTGTTATTTTAATTACGTGAGTGTTTCAATCAAATTGCACAATCATCAATAATTATAATTTGTGATCCGTCGAGGATTCAATTTACAACATCATTTATGGTTCATCAAGCCAGTTTAATTCACAACAATTAACGTCACAACAATTTACAACAGTCACTAAGTGTCATGGAAACATGTACGATAATGGTCGTTTTAAAGGTGGGAGTAGAAACATACATTTAACTTATTTGAAAAGGATAATTGGTGTAGCGGAAATGTCTTATACTCGTTAGTCGTAAAAATAATTGTTAAAAGAATTTCTACGTCATTAGCTGTACTGAAGGAAAACTTTTTATTGTATAATATTTTATAAAATCGTATAAAATTTTGTAAAATTTCACAGAAATAAAAAGATTATGTAAAAAAGTAATCGTACTAAAATTGAATAAAACTAGTACCAGCTTCGTTTAATGTAATAAAAAAAATTGAATTTATCGGAATCTCTTCTCAATAATTTTTGCTTATAATTTTTATTTTTTCAATAATACAATAAAATCACATATTTTTAAAAATAAACAATTCATTTTCATAAAAATAATTATAATTTTGCTGTCAAAGTAAAAAAATCGAATATATTACTATAAGTTTATCTTTAACTTTAAATAACTTTTATGCACGATGACATTATAATATGACAATTATAACAAAAATTCTTTGACGTAAACGTCTTTTTATAGCCCGCGGGCGTTATTATGGCCCAGCGGGCTATAATGAAACGTCAAAAATTAAAAACAACAATGTTACACCATTTGATATATTCGAAGTAAGTTTTTTCGTATAAAGATTTTGATTTTTTCGGCAGCAGGCCGCAATTTTTCGCCTTTTCAGCTGCTTCCTCAATTTCATTCATCTTTAAACTTTAAAACTGACTGATGTCAGTTGACATTATAATACCTATGACAATTATTACAAAAATTCTTTGACGTAAACGTCTTTAAAAAACAATAATATATTAAAAATAATAATATATTAATCGTGCATAAAGTTTTGTATGCATTGCTGGCATAACTGGTTTTTATGGTCCTACGACGCTTTTCTAGCCCTCGCGCTAACGCGCTCGGGCTCGAAATAGCGCCTCGGACCATAAAAACTTTGTTATGCCCTTAATACATAAATAACTATTAAATCAGTGAATTTATGAAAAAATCATAGGAAAGCTTTTTTGTTCAATTTCCTATAAAAATATGTTTCTCTTATTGCTGTATATTAACTTGCTCGGAAGAAAAAAATTAAATGTAAAACTTGCCGAAACCCCATGTTATTTAAATGGAAAATGAATCGTCTTTGTGGCACGGTTTAATATGAATATTTTTTAGGTCATAAACCAAAAAAAAAACAAGTTGGTAAATAACGGACACCCTAATGTACATGTACGTCATCGACATCTAAATCGCCGGATGAGTCCATTATTTAAAAATTTTGGAGCGGCCATTAGTCACTATAGCGTTTAATCTATTATTAGACTATATTGCTATAGCAGTATTTTGTTCGCGCAGTCAAGTTATGACGTACATGTATTTCTTTAATCGTATTTACCTTAAGTATACTTACACGCATTTTTGCTGTTCTTATTGCATTATTTGAAAAATTCAACACCACTTTATTGAATTTAAATGAATGCACATCATATGAGTTATATAATTTTGGGACTTCAATCAAATTATTTTTGCTCAAATCTAAATTTATTAATTCCTGGGATGAAAACTCCAATTGAATCGCACCCGAAATTGAGTTATTTGCTATTTGCACTATTTTCAACGTTTTACACTTAAAAAATGCTATGGGGTCAATAAATTTTATATGATTATTATTTAAATTAATAAATTCTAATAACCTTAAATTACGAAATATATCCATATTTAATTTTTCGAGTTTATTATTTTGAAGATGAAGTGTTTTTAAGGAACGAGTATGATAAAAAAAATCATCTTCCAGAAATTGAACAAAATTTTTTGATAAATCTAAATGCTCTAATGCATACTCATTATAAATACTATAATTATTATTAACGAGCATGCCAGTATACAATGAAGTACAATTTACAATTTTAGTTTTGCTCAAATAAAAATTTTGGAAAGAAAAAATTATTATTTTAAATTTTAAATCGTTAAATATATTTTTAAAACTGAACGTTGTTTTGTCTTTTAAATAGTCTTGCAACGCTGCCCCACCTACTGGACCAATAAGTTCTTTCTGGAGGTCTTTAAACTGTTGACAATCCGTATACTTGATTATATAACCAATTTTAAATTCTACATCACAAAGTTCTAATTTATAGGTCGCTAGACAAAGGAAATTTTTATCATTTGAATAATTTGCAACCTCATACACAGCTTCCTCAACAATACAGTCAAAACGCAAAGAACACTCTTGTAAATGAACGACAACAAAGCACAAAAACACCATAAAAATCTTGAACCAAAGCATTTTTACAACCTCACAAATCGAAAAAACATGTATTATTAAAATAAATTTATCAAAGCAAAAATGTGATCAAAATCCGGCCAAACCATGGTTTGTTACGATAAGTGATTTTATCAAATTTAAATAATCATTTCAGGCCGGATTTTGAACACATTTTTGCTTTGATAAATTTATTTTGTGCACAAAAACTAATAATTTAAAATATTTATCATTCAAACACCTTAAGGAAGTTTGGCACTATACTAAAGAACTGATGTCATAAGATATTAAAGAAATAATGTCATAAGACGTAATTTTGTCGCACGAGGACAATTTATAAAACGAGCGACGAAGGAGCGAGTTTTGTAATGGACGAGTGCGACAGAAGGTCCTATGACATGAGTTCCTTATGCTATTTTATCTAAACTGCGCACCACTCAATGTGTCGCGACTAAAAAGTTTGTTCTTTTTTAAAACGACATAGCCTTTTTGTTTCATCCTCTGGTAATTCATGCTATAGATATGAAGCTCACGGTTCTTCAAGTAAATTTCCTACAGGGTGATATGTAAAACGGTGAAAAATTTCAATAACCTTCATCCAACCCCCGTTTAAAAAAAAATATTTTTTTTAGTTTTTACTTTAAAATAATAAAGTATTATGTCTTACCTTGAAACATTTTTCAAATTTTTCGAATTGGAATCTTAGCAACAAAAATATGACTTTTTTTTCAAAAGAGTACATTTGAAGATTTTTGGTAGGCAATACACTCGTCTTTTTAAGAACAAGAAGATAATATGGTGAAAGATTGTTCCTTGAATAATTCTGAGCAAGCAACAAACTTCTATTATTTTCAGAGGAACCTAAGCAAACACCAATTTTTCAAAATGACATTTTGTTGAAAATTTGCGAAAACTAAACCTGAACCGATATTTACGTTCGTGACATGTTTTCTGCATAATTTTGACCTGATTGTGATTCAGTTGTCAAATTTAAGTTTCAGATAAAACCAAAATCACGAAGAATCAAAATTCTAAAACAATTCCCGGCTGTTAAATGTCTCAATAAAATCCGATTGCTGTTTTTTACTGTGTTTCGCATCTTTAGTTCCTTTAATTGATTGAAATGCCAATGCCAGACTGCTGCAGATATCCAAATCAACGGTTAGCAGAAGATTGCACAAAACGGGAGGCAAGGGTGGCGTTTGGAGGTGGGGGAGTGACTGTTTGTGGTGGAATGGCGATGAATGAAAAGAGTGAAATGGAAATGAATGCTGAGAGATATAGAGATTTGTGTGTTTGTGATATCGTGGTCCCTTATGCTCAAAACGTTGCCAATAATTTGGAGTTGGTGGACAACAATGCTCTCCACACCGCGCTAATATCGTAAATGATATTGAGAAAATGAATTGAGCATGTGTGGAGCAGGATGAAACTGAAGACGAAAGAGAGGGAAGGACCCATGAACCCAATTTGGATGAATTGGTAAATGCTATTCAGGAAGAATGAGAAGCCATACCCCAGGAATTTCTAAGGAACTAGGTCGAGGGAATGCCCAGAAGGGTTAACGAATTATTATGGGTTAGAGGAGGGCCATTTTGATTATGATTATGTATAAAATTTTCAAAAATAAACAAAAATATTTTTATTCAACTTTATTACCAATTAGGTAGGTACTTATCAGTAATAAGTTATCACTAAGGCCCGGATTTTAGGTAAAACACCTTTTGTTGGTTTTTTAGGTTTTAAAGATATTTTTTTGTATTTGCCCGTTTTATAAAAAATGGAGTCATCTGACTAAGTTTTATTTGACCTAAAATACCTTTTTTATATTTTTTTCACCTATTTTCCTTTTTTGCACCTAAATTGTATTTTTAATACCTAAAATGAACTTTTTTTACCCGTCCTGTGACGTTGAACGATCATTCTCTTGGTTTAAAAATGTTTTGACTGATAAACGCACTAGCTTTACTTCTGAAAACTTGGAGAAATATTCTGTCATGCATATAATCGTTAAATAAATTAATAATTTTTTTTTTTGATTTTAGAGTTCCTATTATGTTTTTTTGCTATTTTACATTATTTGTGATATGATATATTTACTTTTTTAAAGAATCTTTTATTTTATTTGTTATTTTTCCAACCAAACATTTTTGTTCAGTTAATGTTAATAATAAATATTATTTTAATAACTATATAGGTATAAAAATATATTTCATTTTTAATTTAAATCCTTTATTGCCGGACATTAACAGAGCAACTATAATGTAACTAAAACTACATAAGACCTATGTATGGTTTTACAACGATATCGACATTATAATGAAAACATTTTATTTCAATAAATCAGCTTATTTCATTTTTTTATTTAAGTACCTAAAATGTAGGCACCTAAAATAATAACCTAATTTTATAACTATGTGACCTATTTTTTGCATTTTGTTTTACTTTTTTATAACCTAAAAATACGGGCCAACCAATATTAACTTTTTAATTAAGTACCTAAAATATAGGTACCTAAAATAATAACCTTTTTTATTAAAAATATCACCTAATTTAGGAACCTTTTATCACTTTTTTATGACCTAAAAATCCGGGCCTTAGTTATCACTAGTGCGCAATGATTTACATTTAGTAAGTTAATCACTCAAACAAATTGCATTGGCAATGGCATGTTATAGAGACATTTAACAGCCGCGGGAATTGTTTTAGAATTTTGATTCTTGGTGATTTTGGTTTTATCTGAAACTTAAATTTGACAACTGAATCACAATCAGGAGGTCAAAATTATAAAGAAAACATGCCACGAACGTAAATATCGGTCCAGGTTTAGTTATCGCAAATTTTCACCAAAATGTCATTTTGAAAAAGTGGTCTTTGCTTAGGCCCCTCTGAAAATAATGTAAGTTTATTGCTTGTCACTTGTCCAGAATTATTCAAGGAACAATCTTTCACCATCTTATCTTCTTGTTCTTAAAAAGACGAGTGTATTGCCTATCAAAAATCCTCACATATGTACATATGTACTCTAAATCAAATTTTCGTTGCTAAGATTCCAATTCGAAAAATTTTAAAACCTTTTCAAGGTAAGACATAATACTTCAATATTTTAAAGTAAAAACGAAAAAAAATATTTTTTTTAACAAACGGGGGTTGGATGAAGTTATTGAAATTTATTTGAATAACCTTGAGCTTCATATCTTTAGCATGAATTGCCAGAGGATGGGGCTAGCAGACATCACAGACCAAAATAAAAAAGGTTCAAGAATAAAACAGTTATGTCGTTTTGAAAAAGGGTGGGTGGTGCTCAGTTTATTTTGCAAAAATTCTATAAAAAAAAATAATTTTATCTATTTTGCGTTCATAATGACTTCATTATAACACCGCTTTCGGTGCTGTAATGAGATACTTTACCCCACCCAAAATTTTGATTTTATAGGTTGGCTATACTTTAAACAGCATAATATTTTGCATATTCGTTATGATATTTTTATGATTTTTCCAGTACTTACGAGACTTTTCTGGCAATAAATTATGTTTATGCACGATGACATTATAATATGACAATTATAACAAAAATTATTTGACGTAAACGTCTTTTTATAGCCCGCGGGCGTTATTATGACCCAGCGGGCTATAATGAAACGTCAAAAATTAAAAACAACAATGTTACACCATTTGATATATTCGAAGTATTTTTTTTCGTATAAAGATTTTGATTTTTCCGGCAGCAGGCCGCAATTTTTTGCCTTTTCAGCTGCTTCCTCAATTTTATTCATCTAAAAACTTTAAAACTGACTGATGTCAGTTGACATTATAATATGACAATCATAAAAAAAATTCTTTAACGTAAACGTCTATAAAAACAATAATATATTAAAAATAATAATATATTAATCGTGCATAAAGTTTTGTATGCATTGCTGGCATAACTGGTTTTTATGGTCCTACGACGCTTTTCTAGCCCTCGGACCATAAAAACCTTATTATGCCCTCTCTCTAAAAATGAATTAGTCAAAAATAATAATACATAATAATTGGCTGTTAAATTTTGGGATACCATGGTATTTCATGGTTAAATATGGTACAAGTGAAAAAGCAGCCACTAATAACTATTAAATTAGTCATTTTTGACTAATTCATTTTTAGAGTACTTAAATAACTATTAACACCAAACAAAATCCTTTTTTCTTCTTTAACATTTACAGCCGCTTATTGTAAATAAGTAAATTAAGAACGGCATGGTAAATCGATTTTCACATTAACTGTCAAACCAATGACTTGGATACCAACTATCTAAAGTAAAATTCGACCAAATTAAACATTTATATTTATTTTAAAAAATTGGCCACTTTGCTCTCCTGAGGTAAGAACTCAATATTTTCGTAACTAAAATGAAATGTGAAGAATAGATCTGATAAAACAATTCTTAGGCTCTTAAAATTATGTACAAAAGGTATTTAAAATGTATTAAAATTACCTTGACATATAGTAAATGTCCAATACGTGACTGTCCCCAGCAAAGACTTATGAACTTTACTGACTGCTGGAAAAAAATTGTTTCCGCAGTCATACGTATCACGTTTTTGTGACAAGCATTTTAGTTGATGTCCAATTTTAGTTGATGTCCAATCCGTGACGCCATTTTCACACAATATAATATTTACAATTCGGCAACGCTTTCTCAACAAGGTAAAATATCTATTGTATACAAGGTAAAATATCTATTGTATACAACTATAGTTTTGTAGTACATGTCAAAGTTAAACAAGGTAAATAAATTATTTTTTCGCCCAGCACATATAAAAATTAATCATATCAAACCTAAAAATATGACCGAAAATAATATTTAGGGTCGGTTAACTTGATTTTTGTAGTTTTTCACAATCTAGACACCTTTGACTGACCTTTATGTATTTTGGCATTGGACATTTTGACATTTGAGATTATCAGACGTTTGTGTAAATCAAAATAAAAACGGACAACAAAAGTATAAAATAACAATAAAACCTGATTTAAATTTTGTAATAAATTAAAAATGAATGGTAACTCGGACAGTGACGAAGAATTTAAATTCTTCTTCGTAATTACCAATACTTCACCAGATTTAAAAAAAGAGGAAGCTAGCAATGTTTCTATGAATTTGTTACCTACAATGTTAAGACAACGCGTTGCAATTGTACGAAAAGTTCTATGAATTATTTAAAAACTGGAAAAAGGATCAAAAAGTCAAAAACTTAACAGAAAATGTATTACACAGAGAAAAGTAATCTATTGATTTTACTATATTTGGCTTGGCTCAAATAAATTATTTATTTCGATATCTACAAAAAGATATTTATTTAGTGGAAAACTTTATAGATGACTGCTTAGCTAATAAGATTAACATTTCACAAAAAATCCTGACAAACCAAGAAAACCAGCCTAGTACTGGCTGAAATATTTCTAATCAACTGAATAAAATCCTAGTTTGTATACACGGAAAAAAATACATTTCTATATCCAAAAATAGTTCTATGTAGAACGATTTTTAAGGTTTTTCCAAAATTTTAATCGGTAATGTTTGTTATTTTGAACTTAATTTTTTACAGGGGATTTTGGCATCCTTCCGGTATAAGTTTACTCTCTAAAAATGAATTAGTCAGAAATGACTAATTTAAGAGTTATTAGTGGCTGCTTTTTCATTTGTATCATGGTTAACCATGAAATACCATGGTATCCCAAAATTTAACATGTAAAATTGTCCCCTGAATCCGAAAATACCGTCAAAAATTATGAAAGTTGGTCAGTTCTACTTTTTGACTTTTGACGACATTTTCGGATTCAGGGGACAATTTTACTTAATAATTGGCTGTTAAATTTTGGGATACCATCAGGGGCGTAGCTACCGAGGTATCAGCCGTATCAATGATTCGGGGCCCCCGGCTAGGGGGGGCCCGATTGGCTTCGACATGCGTAAGCAAAAAACATATTAAACACATGTTAAAAAAATTGAGGCATGGAATTAAATAAATAAATAATTTTATTATTTAATTGTTTATACTTCGATTTATTAAATTAAAATTTTCCTGAACCCTCCTGTTCCAACGAATGCTTAATTGTTTTAGTTATTTATTTTTCTCTAATCACCCGACTGTAGGAAAAATGTAATTACATAAAATTATACTTATAAACAATTGAAAATAATCATTTATAAAAAGTTTGGTACAAAAATCCTGAAAAATTTCATAAAATGTCAATGTAAACGCTTTATATATCAACAAATATCAATCTTAGAGATTCAACTGATAAGACTTTTTTAAAGAAAATTAAATTTTCTACAAGTTTGTCCTTAACATTTTTTCGATGAATCCAGTCACTTTTGAAATATCTTCAAAAATATGCGAATTTTTCACTAAAATCAGATTTAGTGACCCGTACCATCCTACAGGTGCAGATTACAGCTATAGCACATAAAGCATTTTTGATTACGGTTAGTCAACAAATATCAATCTTAGCGATTCAACTGATAAGACCTTTTTTAAAGAAAATTAAATTTCCTATAAGTTTGTTTTTTAAATTTTTTCGTTAAATCCAGTCACTTTTGCAATATCTTCAAAAATATAAGAATTTTTCACTAAAATCAGATTTATTGACCTGTACCATCCTACAGGTACAGATTACAGCTAAGGCACATAAAGCATTTTTGTAGAACTTTTGATTACGAGTAAATCCCTTTTTGGAACAATCCAATAGCAGAAAATGCGGCTGAGATATAGATATTTAAAAAAAAATCAAAGTTTACTTGCATTTTAATTGGGAAATCTTTATACGCTTTGTGAAAGTACTTAGAGTTAATATTAAGGGCTCAAATTTTCAGGGATTTTTTTTAAATATTTTTAACAAGTTTTTGAGTGGGGAGCGAAAATAAAAATAGTCGTGAAAAAAAACACCATAAAGTATCCTACATATATTATTTATTAAATTATAAAAAATTGGTAAATGCAAAAAAATGATACCCTAAATACCCAAATAGACTGTGGGCGTGACACCCAGAAATTTTTTTTCCAGCAGCTTTTCCTGTATAAGGGCCCCTACCAGATTTTTGATACGGGGCCCCCTCGAGGCTAGCTACGCCACTGACCTTTATTATTCAAAAATATTAACAAAATAAATTTAGTGCAAACATAAAAAAACAGAACAAATTTTAGTAGTAGTATCGACATATCCAAGCCACATGCTCTCATCATTTTTATTTATTGGATATAGCCGGGTTTGCTATAAAAACGTGGATTTGGCCGGTTTTGCTCCTAAGCTGTAAGCTACCTTTTAACTTTGATTTTAACATGGATATAGTCGGATTTAAACAGAATTATCTTGGTTGTCGATAGAAATGAACCCAAAGATGCGAAATAAAAAAAACAAAAACTGAATAAAATGGATTTAGTCGGTTTTGCACGGATGCTCCTCATATATACACGGAGAGAAAAGTATAATGCTGATTACCATAATTATAATACCATTTACCATTTATATTACTATTTGGTACAACTATCTTGTATATTGCCAGCTACTATGCATATTTAGTAATTTTTAAATATCCATGTATGTTAAACCTTAAGGTAAAATATTCTCAACCAATTTTGTTTTTAATTCTTATTATAGGTAATTAGATTTTTTCCATTACTAATAAGTATAGTAAATTTTAAAATATTATGTTGCCATTTTAAATATAAAATATTTTAAAATCCAATATTTTTATATGTTTACCATTAAAAATTGTAACATATTTATTGTACTTTTTAATAAACAAAAATGTTATGATGGTTGGTAAGCCAACAGAGGCGAGATGTAAGAACATCACGTGATCCACGCCGTCTAACGACGCGTCGCGGCGTGGCCTTTAATCGGTACATACTATGCAACCAAGTAGGTTCAATTCTTTCTTATAATTATTACCAGTAATGGGTCAAGAAAGTTTATTAAAGAAACTAAGAAAATTGAATGTTTAACATGTCATGAGTTATTATTTAAATATATTATTTATTTACCTTAAACATAAAAGTATCTTTATTTTTACTATATTTTTTATTAATGCGTAATTTATTATATTAGATGTTCACCTTACATTTGATTAAATCATATAGTAAATATTACTATTTGTAGATAGTACAATCAATTTACTATACGAACATATTAAAAATTAAAATATATATTATACATTTATGATTTAGTAATTTTGGTGTTGTAATCTTTACTAAAATTGTATAATAAAAAATAGTATTTTGTATTACAATCTTAATATTGTATTGACGAATATATAATATTGTTACCTTAAAAAAGTAAATTTTACTATATTTTTTTTACTATCTAAAATTTACTATAAATTTCTCTCCGTGTATATATATTTTATAATAATAATAATATATTACCCATTTTTGTTTTTTTAACGTTGAGTGGAGACTTTCTTAATCAACGCTTTTAATATTGCTGTTTGAATTTGATTTGTTTTATGATTTTTACTGAATGGAAATGTACAATTTTTACGTAAATCAATAATAAAATGTGTTTATATTGTATCTAATATGTACAATTTATATTTATTGTGAAACTGGTAAAAACTCAACACAGGATTTCCTTCACGTTTTTTTCTTTCGATATTTTTAACATTTCCCGGCATTTTCCTCAAAAACACTCGTTTGTAACATACAGTTTTTTATTATAATATTAACTTATAAGGAAATTAATTAAGTATTTTTATTGACACTGTATACATAAAAATACAGGGTGTTCCGAAAATGGCGCCCTAATTAGTGTTAACACTTTAAACTTCCTAAAAGTAGTTTTTCAGTTATTTAAGACAAAAAAACTAGTCAAACAGTTGAATAATATGGATTATAAAAACAGACCATAAGTGGTATTAAGATACGAAATTTAGTTTTATTTTTAATTTAAAAAAAAAACTAATTAAACATTAAAGTTAATAAGTGCATGCTAGGTATTAAAATAACTATTTAACTAATTCCATTGACTCATCGACTACATCGGCCATCCTTTGCAGGTATCTCGAGTGCGGTAATGCGTAGCGCAGCTTGTTTCCGAACCTGGCGTCGTCCCATCTAAGGTAAGTGTTGGTGTTGATGTAGGCCTTTAGATCTTCGTCCAGCAAGTCTTCGTCGATCTCGCCGTAAATGACGACGATGACTCTCGTCATGCCGTCGCTTAGGGCCTGAGCATGCGCCAAACGGAACTCCAGCTTGCCCCAGAAGCTGCGTAGGAATTCGGTGCTGAGCACAATCAAAGTTCTGCGCGATTTCTTGACAGAGTTCAATATGTTGTTGACGATGAGTTCGCCCGGGACGAAATGTCTCTGATGAAAGGTGACCGCGTATCTATGGGCGCCTTGTTCCAACAGCGGCAACAGGGTGTTGATTAAGTAATCCTCGTCCTTGTCCGCGTAACTGATGAAGACATCGTATGTTTTGTCGCTATCCATCTCTTCTTCATTCACGAACCAAAGACACAGGTTGTGGGCGAACAGCCATATTTTTATTTCGAGTTTGTACTTCAAATAAATTATTATGGATACTAATAATATAATTATTAAACAAATTGAGAGTATAATATAAGTCAATTTAGTGGGACATCCATGCTTATTTTCTATGACTGGAGTTTTATCCGATTCACACAATACTGTTGATGAGTTGATCTAAAAAATAATGTTTGGTAGCAAATTATCATAAATGGTATTTTAATACAAACGACGCATTTTTTTTTGTTTTGTCGTGATGCTGGTGCGATTGCATGATTTTGACAACTTCAAAAATATCGTTAACTTGTTTAAAGTTTGTTATATAATAGTTATTTATGTATTAAGGGCATAATAAGGTTTTTATGGTCCGAGGCGCTATTTCGAGCCCGAGCGCGTTAGCGCGAGGGCTAGAAAAGCGTCGTAGGACCATAAAAACCAGTTATGCCAGCAATGCATACAAAACTTTATGCACGATTAATATATTATTATTTTTAATATATTATTGTTTTTGAAGACGTTTACGTCAAAGAATTTTTGTTATAATTGTCATATTATAATGTCAACTGACATCAGTCAGTTTTAAAGTTTAAAGATAAATGAAATTGAGGAAGCAGCTGAAAAGGCGAAAAATTGCGGCCTGCTGCCGGTAAAATCAAAATCTTTATACGAAAAAACTTACTTCGAATATATCAAATGGTGTAACATTGTTGTTTTTAATTTTTGACGTTTCATTATAGCCCGCTGGGCCATAATAACGCCCGCGGGCTATAAAAAGACGTTTACGTCAAAGAATTTTTGTTATAATTGTCATATTATAATGTCATCGTGCATAAAACATATTATGCTATAGCAAGTACATTTATCCCAATATCACGCTGTAACTTTGTCAATTGTAGTTTTGATTTTTTTGACACAACAATGTATTGAACATCTCGGCGCTACAAGCTATACGTACAGTACCGGTAGTGTGCGTTGTAGGATTCCGTGTTGTGATTGGTTTATTTTCTAGAAAGTTAAATTGAATATTTCAAGATAAATTTTTTGAATAAATATTAATAATTAAAAATTGTGTTCAATGGAAGCGCTTTCGTGGAGGGCATTTGATTGATGTTTTATTTCTAATAATCGACTGATTTTTCCATTGTGAATAAGGTTCTACCAGTAAAGTATCAATCATAATATAATCAAATTAAATAGTCATCTTTTAAATGTATTACTTAATAATGCTTGCCCAATATCTTAGCAGTCACGTTTGAACTCTTGACAAAGTAGGTCGTATCGTACCGTAACGTAAAATCGCTTAAAACATACAAGCTAAAACCCACAAATAATTACTCATAAAGTGCAAATAAACTATGGTGTAACTACAGTGACCACCCAACGGTCAAGGAAGATAAAATGAGAAGTGACAGCTTACCGGACTGGATGCTCTTCACGAGACAAACAAAAGAGGCTAACCAAGGGAGGAAAGGACCATCTGCAAAATCTACTAAGTAACCACATCAACCACGACAGGTACCTTTAAAACCCTAAGTGAGGCACTTTTCGCTTAAACACTAGTAAAAAAAATAAAAAAATTGCAACAGTGTGCATTAGTAAGAAAATTGTAAAAAAACAATAAAAACAACAAAGCCGCCCCAATTCGTAACGCGGTCATTCACAGGAAAGCTGTGTAGGACAATAAATGTATCAAAACAAGCGAGTAAGTCATTAAACCCATTAATTTAAGAGAACGGCCCCAACAAAATAAAGAGACCAAAAATAAACATTTGACACTTCTAAAATCTAAACGAAGCATACAATAAATTAGGAAACCCTAAACACAAAAAACACACAAACCGAATTCAAACGGATTTGGTAAACGCAATAGAAGTAAAAAAAAACCTCCCACCGCTAACTGCCTAATCGCAACAATGGCACACCATCTGTTCAACCGTACGGAGATACGATCGCAATGCGAAATAGAAACAACAGCGAGGCAAGACAAAAAATTAAACAATCGCTTACGCATTAACCTATAGGTACGTCAAAAACGCAATAAACGAATTAAACAGTCTTACGAAAACATAACTGACAAATCGGACAAGTCTATGCGTACTATGGCATAGTCTATGGCAAAAACAAGTCTATGCGTACCTAAACGACCATGGCAAAGACGGCTTTTGGGTAGGAGTGGAAACAATACTATGTGGCTATAGCCACATCAGACGTATCCAACGTCGCAACCGAAATACCACTAACAGGGCGGGAAAGACAAGATCTCCGCCAGACAGAACGACAATTTCCCTACAATAGCTATATGCTACAGACTTGGTACATTAGGTACCCATAACCACTATGACAGCATCTTAAAGGTATGGCTAAAACAGCAAGAGGCACCCAGGAACCCAGACTGCAATGAAGGTTCGAAAATATTCCAGGAATATGCCCTATCATCTAGGAATAATCCGCTTCATTCTAGGAATATTCCTAGAATCATCCTCTTAACCTTTAACGGCTACGGTCCAAAAAAATCCTTTAACCGCTACAGCGTGGTCTCACAGACTCCCCATTAGAATTCGTATTAAAATTTAAATTAACTTCAAATAATACTTAGAATTTGGTTTAAATAAAACAAAAAACTTTAGAAAACCTGTTTCAAACAAAAAAACTTGGCTTTATTTCCAAAATCATCAAGAATACAAAATAATAAAATATTTTTTATTCATTTTTGTTTTCATTACATTTTAAACAAATTTTTCGGGAACATTGTAAACAAATTGGTTTTTTACAAATAAAACATAAATACTGAGTCTTTCTTTTCAATTTTGGACAAATATGGCATAACCGTCGAGTTTCCAGACGCTCTTCTTCAGCTGCTATTTCCATATTTGCAGTTGTCTTGTTTAGAATTCGTTTCAAAGTAAGTTTTAGTTCTCTGAGTATATTTTTATTTTGCAATCGTCTTTCCATGAGTAAGCAGCGTCTTCTAAGCCGTCTTTCGTGTTCACTTTCCAAGTAAGCAGCGTCTTCTAAGCCGTCTTCGCTATCCAAATCAAGTTCATCAAAATCTGATGGCTCAACCAAAAGATTTTGTGCCCATTCTTGAAATTGGGTCATCTGGATGCATTCTTGAAGGTCCCGGAACACCAGCCACGATAAAATATAAATAATTTTATAGAAAAGTCGAATAATAAAAATATAATCAGAAATAAAAACACTTACGTAATCGCTACGCTGTAGTCTAGCAGACCACTGTCTATCTTTGGGGTATAATAATAAATCACAGCACACGCCACTGACGTTCTCACTTTACTGATGTGTGTAAAGGTCGTCGACTGAAAGGTACATGGACCCCCATCCCTCAATATACAAGCGTTTTCAAAATAATAGTAAAAGATTTTCGCGAGGTGTCTGGCAGACCACCGTGTAGCCCAATCTAAGAACATTCCCAGTGAATATTCTTTGGGAATATTTCATAGAATAATCCTCTACAACTTCCAAGCAACATCTTGGAACATTGTGTGTAAAGGTCGTCGACTGAAAGGTACATGGACCCCCATCCCTCAATATACAAGCGTTTTCAAAATAATAGTAAAAGATTTTCGCGAGGTGTCTGGCAGACCACCGTGTAGCACAATCTAAGAACATTCCCAGTGAATATTCTTTGGGAATATTTCATAGAATAATCCTCTACAACTTCCAAGCAACATCTTGGAACATTCCCAGTGAATGTTCTTTATATTTAAAAAACAATAAATAATTTTCTCTTTCTACAAATTGGTTATATTCCAGGAATATGCCCTATCATCTAGGAATAATCCGCTTTATTCTAGGAATATTTATTGGGAATAATCCTCTAAAACTTCGAAGGAATATTTCATAGTTTAGTTGCAATATACCTCTCACCGTTGCTTACGCACGATTTAAACTATATAAACCCATAGGTTAAAATTATCAGTTGGAGATGTGCATCTGTGATGGCACAGCTTAACAATGATTAGAGTAGGACTGATCTACTAATACTAATACTAATAATGACTAGTTAAGTTAGGTTCCTGGGTATAAGTGCACTTATATGGCCATGACCATAAGAGCCAGAAGTAATCCTCAAATTATATTAAGGATAACAATAACAATACTCAAGTCTTATGCATGCCGCTACATGGAATATTCTTTTTATGATGACTGAGTTAATAGTTTTGGAGCATTGTGCTTCCCGTGGGATTTTTTGTGAAGGGAAGATGAAACTATCTGAAATCAGTTTTTTATACACAAGGCAGTAGTGTATTATCGGGTGTTTTGTTTAAAAATGTGTCAATTTTTTATGACGTCATTAATCCGATACCTAACTGTTATTTCAGGCATGCGTTTATAAAATGTCGCATAATTTCGTAATTAATTGTCCTATTAAAAAAAAATTATAGAATCTCTTAAAATAACCATAAAAAGGAAAAAAATAATATAAAACATTTTTTTTTATCTCAAATGGTTAAGAAAATATTGGCTTTTAAAACTGAGATATTGTTATATTTAACAATTATTCGCATTAAATGAGTCAATAAAAAAAGATTAATTTATTTATACAAGCATTGGGTTAAGCCTAATTTTCATGTATCCGTTTGTCCGTTTTTCAATAAAATCGTCCGATAATAAATGTTCTAATTTTCATGCATTCGTTTTTTATTGAGGTTTAACGGATTGATTTGGCGACAAATAGAAATTAAGGGTCAGTATATTCACTTTACTAAATTTACCTAATGCTTAATTGTCATAGTGTCTTAGTTGTCACAATTATGTCAACAATTGCAACAAACGGATACATGAAAATTAAGCTTTACACTTGAAAATTGCTACTGATGAAAAAAAAAACGAAAAACAGTCATTTTGACAAATATAAATACAGTGTAGGTAATAGTGATTAAATGTTACTTTTTTATAGTTCGTCATCAGAATCTTCTGCTATTTCTTCACTCATAATTAGTTCTTCATGATTAGTTTATGGTATATTTTACTATTATATAGGTAACTGAACTAAATATGCTTAACAGGAATATTCCTAAATAAACTTTCTATAGCAATTACTTTCTTAACATTCTAAGCATATGTTTATAGTATACTATAGACTAATTTTTACCACAAAAACTTTGCACCTTCTAAGAACCTGCCTATAGGCCAGTAAGAATATTCGTAGGATCATGCTATATTTCTTTTAAGCATATTCTTTAAAAGAAATATAGCATGATCCTAAGAATATTCTCACTGGAAGGTTTAAAAAACATTCTCAGAATAAAGTGTGCTATCAGGGCCCACCTCCATTTGTTTCTTTTAAGCGTATACCAATGGTTATACGTCTCTTACACTCAAACTAACTCAAACTCGTACTGATACTTAATAATGCTTGCCCAATATCTTAAGTAAAGCAGAAAAAGGCTGCCAAAAATAATTGGTCTCAACAAAGCAAATAAAATGAATTGGAGCAAGACGCGGTTCAGATATTAAACAAAAAGTGGTGATCTGAGTAGGGTAATGAGTTTTGGGCGTCCAAGAAAGACACTTCGGTTAACCACAATGAGTTCTTGAATATTTAAGGAAAAACCCATTTTCTAACTAAATTCAAGCCAAAGAGGAAATCAACTTCCCAGCATTCGTTAGGACGGCAACTGCGTGTGTGCTAAAAAGCCTCGACTAAAGAATTCAATATTGGGAGCGAGTGGTCTTTTCCGATGAAAAAATATTTCAGTTCTTCTACAATGGGCAACTGCAAGTTTATCGTCTCAGGAATCATAAGTTGAAGTTGATGAAGAATACCTGCACAAAACTAACAACAGCGAAAGGTATTCTGTCCCCCAGTGGGCGTGGATATATCTTCAGGAAATGCATATCGTAGAAGGCCGATGTAATGCTTCTATCCGTGCAAGAAGGATTTAATAAAGATTTTATGTTTCAACATGACCAGCCAGATCATACAAAAAATATTTTTTATTTCAATGATATCTCGCCACTTCACACTGCTCATGTGGTTCGTAATTTGTTTGAAGAAAATCACGTAACAACGCTTTCTTGGCCGTCGGCGATCCCCGATTTAAACCCAATCGAAAATATTCGGGGATATCTATTTTAAATAAAAATAAAAATGTAGAGCAAGAAACTAAATGGTGTCCCAATCGAAATGTTTGCAAATAACTAATTTTGCGTTCCAGGAGTCCTAAGTCTGAAATTCAGACTCTGAATGAGTTTTTTATTTGAGGACATTTGACAAACCAGCCACGATAATTAAAATAAAATGTTTAGGAAGAAATGGCTGTTATCATATTCAACATTTAAGGTCCAGTTCTTCCAATGGAAAGGATGGCAGATTAAAATTATTTTTTTGAAATATCGTATCGAATGATACATCAAAAAGCTAAAATTAATATTAAAATACAGAGTGTATCAAGTATCCTTTGGTATTTTTTTTATTATATGTGCTACAAGGTCGGTCGAATAAGGGAAAAGTTGCGTAATAACAAGCCTATTCAAATTAAATATATAAATTGAAACAAAAAACAGAGGTATTTTAAGTACTTTTTTGATTCAAGGCTTATTTTGAAAATTGCAGGTTCCAATAAAAAAATTTAATTCAACCAACCAAAATTATATCATTTATAATAAATATATATAGTATAATATGTACCTCGGGTGGAATCGTAATTACTTATTTAAGGTTGATATTTATTTTAATATGATTTTAAAGTTTATTGTTATAATTTATTTAAAACCGCTCATTATTGTAAAAAACCATACCACCCAATATTTAAAAAATGCGTTGCTCATAATAAAATAGTTATAATTGCACTGCACTTACAATGCTATTTTTTGTATCCATTTTAAATAAAAAATTCTGAAATTCCCATCTTTCACATATGCATTCCCATGGATTGTTATCTAGAGTTAAATCAGTCAATATGGTTGAATTAAACAATGCATTTAAAATATTTTCATTTAAACTTCGCAGATTATTGTGATCAAGATGTAATACCTTAAATAAATATATTAAAATTAATATAAAACAATACAAATTATATAACTTACTTCAACTGTTGGTGGAATCCATAAAACAAATTTTATTTTATTATTAGATAAAAACAAATGCGTGATTTGGTTGGCATCAATCTTGCCCAGGTGGGTCAGTGAATTGTTGGTCATATCAATTTTTAATTTTTGAAACAGACTGGAAATATAATGTACTTGCAGATTTTGAAATGATGGAATATTTTGAAGTTGTTGATTTTTACAGTCCACCAAAAAATCCTCGCCTTTCCAAATACACTCGCATTTAGTTAGACATTGATAAGCTTCGTTTTTAATCGGACATTTGAAATCAATTTTAAATGATTTAAAAGGAATTCTTCTATTTTGCAATGGACTGGTACATTCTTTTTCCACTTTTATTAAATTTGTATATTTATTAAAAACATTTAAATTTGCACAGTTACAACCAATTGGATTTCCCCAAAAAATACCAATTATTGTGGTATCATTTTTCTTCCAATATTCAATGATGTCAATGTTATTGTTTGATAAGTCCAAAGTTAATGATACTGGGAAGTCCATAGACACTTCTACTGTAAAATTATATGGAATATCCTAAAAATCTTAAAATATAATTGTTGTAAATTGCATTACAAGGTAAATTTCTCTATTATCGACACCACATACCTAGGTACCTATGTTACATTTTTAAAAGAAATAATAAAATGTAAAGAGTAATGTAATTAGTTCAACAATTTTGTACAGGGTGTTAAAAAAAGAGTGTAAACTATTTCTAGGGCGTATACTGCCCTACTATGGAGAAAGGCAGTAACTACAAAAAAATCCAAATTCGTTTTCTTGTGCTATGATAAAGCTACGGACATTTTGTATTGAATTCAACAAAGAAATGCAGTAAACTATCTCATAAGTTAAATTAAAATACCCACTGCTTTTCATAAAAATGTAGTTTATGCTAATTTCCTACAAATTCTTCGTTTAGCAGTTACTGCCTTTCTCCATAGTTGGGCAGTATAGTAGAGCCAAGAAGAAGACGAAAAGTCCTTTGGCATTTTTCTATCTATAAAATTAAGGTCAATTCACACTACGATAGTTCATAGCTATCGGATTTCTACAAAAATATGTTTTTTTATAATTTTTATTTATTTTTTATTTCAGTATTCCAAAATGCAACGTGTTTCTTAATTAACAACAATGCCTCAATAATAGAAACAACAAATTTTCATCACCTAATTTAAATAAAAATAAAATAAAAATTTTTAATAATCAATTTGTAGATTATTGAATACTAAAATTGAAAATTAAATAACAATAAAAAACAACACATTTTTGTAGAAATTCGATAGTAGGTAGCATAAATTGACCTTAACTGTATGTTGTCAATATTAGTGTTTATTTTTAGGTTAAGTTTTCTGACATTCTTTTTATTCTGCTAAAGCAAGCCTGTGATTGGCAACTTTATTTAATTAATAAGTAATTAAAGGTAAGTCAGATCGAAAAACCCCAAATGGCTTTTCGACTTCTTCTTGGCTCTAGTATACGCCCTAGAAATATGAGTTACTCTACGTATCCACAGAATTCATGTTTGCTAATTTTTTTTAGAAGGCAACACCCTCTTTGTGATACCTCATTGGAAAGCTATTATAAATTGCTATTTAACAGTACTGAAAAATTACTTTTTAATAGTTTAATGTTTGAAAAATACACAAAATTATTTATTTATTAATTAAACCATTTTGTTGTTGTTAAAATATTAGTAAAAAAAACTGAAGAACACAAAATAATTCTAACAAAAGTATTATAAACTAAAAAATCATAAATAAACAAATTGTTCAACAATAATCAAAAAACTTTAATTTATAGCTTTTTGAATTAAATTCTCAAATTTTTTTAAGCAAAAGTACATTCTATTCTCAAATTCCCTTCAAACATTTTAAAATGTTTGTTGTGGAAGATTTTTAATAGAATGAGGCTGAGTTTTGTAGGCCACAGATTTTAAGTGACCCCATAAAAAGCCCTAACACCTACTACCTACATAATGAGGTGGTGCCCTATCTTGATAATTTTCATTGATTTTCTAGTTCATTTATTATTAGTGGCTGTATTGTTTCATCTTTACATTTTAAAATACATTCGACAATTTAATTTTTGGTCAATAAATTAGGGACCAATAATACAATTTTCAAAAATTGGGTATAATTTTTTCTAATGAGATAAGGATTTGTTATGCTCCAATAAAGACAATTTTGTTTGTTAACATTTTCATCGCTGAAGCAAATGTTTTTTAGTATTTGGATGTGATTTTTTATTTTATTGGTCATGATTTCACAAAACTCTAAACGCCTGTCTCATCATCGCCAATTTCTGAATGCATTTTGAATGGGTGGAATTTGTGATGTTTCAACACCTTCCTAACAAACTTAGAACAAAGCCCGGTTAATCTAGATGCCGAACGGAGTGATTTTGAGGGATCTACTCCAAACTGACCAAGAACCTTAATATGGGTGGCTTCATTGAGTATCCTATAGGATACTCAATGAAGCCACCCATATTAAGGTTGGTTTCTTTTTCGATTGCAAACAGATCTTCTTTGTCCAAACCATTTGTGTAAACCATTTTGGAAAACAAATATTTGAAATATTAAATCTTATCAGCATAAATAGCAGTTTTTTTAAATCTGAGGATTTAAATTGTTCAATAATGCCAATATAAATCGGGACAAAAATTTTAAAATAATAAAAATTGACTCACGGGAGTTCTGCATTTAATTTATTTAATGATTATTGCTGAGTTATTTGTTTATTTATGCTTTTTTAGTTTATTATACTTTTGTATTCTCCAGTTTTTCTTACGACAACAAATTGGTTTAGTTTGATATTTAATGGTTTGATTTAATTTAATATATTATACTTATAAGTGTAACTTCGCTTCTGAGGATGTCAACATCGTTGGCGAAAAGTACTTTAAGCACTTTGTGTTTTGTTTTGGTGCTATGGGGAATATTTCTTATATTTATTTGATTGTTTCGACCTTTACTTGATGAAACTCCAAATTATTATTATTATGTAGATATAAAAACTAGTACGGTTTTTAAGTTTCACGTAATTTATTTATTTTTTGACAATTGTTTCGTCACACTGAAACATTTTATTTAAAAATTTTTACTACTACGTAATTGTAGTATAGGTTCAGTAGAAAATAAAAAGGCAAAATGTTTAATATACATTTACGATGTATAAAGAAAAACTAAGCATTTATCTAGTAATACTGCAACAAAAATGTTGCCTAAATTAGTATGAAATAATACATGCTTTAGTATTAATGGCGACCTAAAACCCTTAATATATAACAACAGGAAAAATGTCAAATATGTAACAGTAGTTATAGTAGGCTTAACTAAAACAGATCCTATTTAAAAGTATTAAAAAATGCTGCCAAACTAATACCACATCGTTAATTTATAAACAACTCAGACATATATTATAAGTAAATCAAGTAACAAGTAACTCTTCCAAATATGAATTCTTTCATCGGCACTAAACATTTGTGGTAAGTATTACTACAACGTTCTATTATATCTTACAAATTTTAAAGTTTGGTAATACTAAAACAAAGCTTATCTATACCTTGTCTCTACTGTTCATCGCGCACAATCGCCATTGTTGTTAGTAAGCTTGCTTAAAGACGCCTCAATGGACGATTTGCTAATAAATTGGAAGTTACAAGATTCAATTTCTGTTTTTAAGGGTAAGTAAATACTTAATTATTTATGTATTATTAAGAATATCTACTTAACATAACTTTGATTTACTTCATTCTAATATTACGCTTTTTGCTTTTGCTTGTAAAGGGGTACTTACTTCATTCTATTTAATAGTTTGATCAGTATCACCTTTAGGTTTATATTCGCTTGCAGCATTGAGTAAAGACCTTACTCAATGCTTGCAGCCTTTGCGTGGTGACGAGATAAACATTTTTGCCTTAAACCATAAAAAACTATTATTTTCTATGCTTTTAGGTAAAAAACCTATT
This sequence comes from Brassicogethes aeneus, assembly GCA_921294245.1. Classification (NCBI taxonomy): domain Eukaryota; kingdom Metazoa; phylum Arthropoda; class Insecta; order Coleoptera; family Nitidulidae; genus Brassicogethes; species Brassicogethes aeneus. The sequence continues at coordinate 7,801,592 of OV121141.1, read as the reverse complement.
TGGGAATTTCTTACTTACAGCATGTAAGTTACAGGTATTATTATAATAAGATTCAATGTTTAATATTTGTTTTGAAGAGTTTTGACGTTATTTTTTAATTTATTAGTAATATCCACAGAACAAGTGTTCTGTGGTAATATCTATACAATGAGGCTATGAGTTTGAAAACTTATAGCTAACCCTTTTGGGAATGACAAACACTTGTTTAATATTAAGTAAAATTTAACAAATAAGCAAATTATTTATTATATTTTTATTAAATGTTTTATTGTTACACCTTCTCATATTTAGTATATATATATATATTGTATTATTGTTGGTTTAGGTTTTTTTGTTTATCATAAAAGTTAAGGAGGCGATATCATTTATTTTATTCTAAGAATTTTATATATATTTTTTTAATAAAAATTTGTTAAAAAACATGTTTTTTTTATCCTATAACCTTTACTGCATACTTTTACATAACACCAAAAACGATAATCAATAACTTTTTAATTCAGTATTTATTCCGTTTGGATAAAGTGACCAGATTCTGTCTAAAAATAGGGGGACATTTTGTATGAATTTACCTTAATTACAAAATTAACAAAATGATACAATGCAAATTGAAAATTTTACCTTACTTTATTATTGTTAATTGTATCATTTTTGTAATTAAGGTTAATTTACACAAAATGTCCCCCTATTTTTTGACAGAATCTGGTCACTTTACGTTTGGAAGTAGTACTGCTTACCAGATAAGAAAATTATTGGTTTAATACCGTAACATTAGTACATACTGGTTATACAAGTACATATTACACTGATAAGTTAATAAATAATAAATATTACTTTTTTTTATTGGCATTTCGTTGTTATTAAATATATCTCACTTATAAAGCATATTTCAAACGACTAAAGAATGTTCAGACTTACTATAATGCAGTAGTTATTATCAGAATTCGGTAATTCTATTTGATACCACAACGTTGTAGTACTGCTTAAGAAGCTATTAATGGTTAATATGTAACACGACATTTCATTTAACATTACTAAGACTTAAAAACATTTTTGTTGTGGTAATAAATACCACAAACATTTGCTGTCACCTATTTTAACCGTAACAATCTATACTTATTTAACAATTTTTCGGTAACGACTAAGGATACATTTTTGTGTGCACACAGTGACTTCTTTAGAACACATACTAGTTTTTATATCTATAGATATCACACACACACTCACACCTTTTGTGATACATGTATTGTACTGTTTTTCACAATAAAGTTATTATTATTATTATTATTATTATTATTATTATTATTATTACTATAATAATAATAATAATAATAACTTTATTGTGAAAAACAGTACAATACATGTATCACAAAAGGTGTGAGTTCAGCTTCACTGATCTTCCACTCACCCAGCAAACAAATATAATTTTAAATTGTAAATAAACAATAAGTATATAAAAACTAACAAATATCAACAACATATTAAAATTACAAGATTACAAAATTTCTTTGGCTTGGATCTCTAATAAAATTTTTAAGATATTAATTTTAAAAGTCCCAAGGGATATATCACTACTCCACAAAATAAAATTTTTATTCACAATGCTGGCAGCCAAATATTCTCAAACTCTCAAATTTTTTTGTTTTATGGTATGAAATTGACAACAAACAATTACTTCTAACATTTACCTCATGACTATTATATCTATATTCCAAGAGTGAAAATAAATATAAGGGTAATTTAGTTTTATTGAACAACATAGTCGCAAATTGCTTGTAATAGACATATACACATATGGGGTTATAAGACTATTTAAATTTGGAATTTAATGGTGAGCTTAAAAAATTAAATTTCGTGTTTGCCTTGGTTGATACCTGAGTACGGGCGAAATTGCTGCTACAGTACCCCCCTACCAGTAATTGCCGGAAATTAATTGATTCCTGCTTGGAGGCGTTTCGGGAATCGGACACGTCTTCCGTAACGTGTGGTGTTCCCCGGGGTAGAAGGTCCAGGTGTCTGGTTGGGCAGTGGGCTGATAGTGTCTTCTGGCACCTCGTCTGCCGGCACCCCGTCTCCTGGTGTCTCGTCCCTGGGTGCGCTTTCGGACGCGCTCTGAGGCTGTTCAGGGAGCTCGTCTTTGGTGATGTATGTAGGTTTTAATCGATCTATTGAGACCGTGACTTCTCTGCCATTGATGGCGATGACGAACGTCTTGAGTCCGCGGCGTATGACTCGGTACGGACCATCATAGGGCATTTGTAGTGGTCCTCCGGGTGCCTTGTGCTGCACAAAGACTTGTTTGGTGGTGGCCAGGTCTTTGAAAACGAACGTCTTGCGTTCGCCGTGTCGAGAGCCGCTGGTTGGTCGCACATTCTGCAACTGCTCTCGTAATTCCTTGACGAAATCGGCGGCGTCGGTCGTGTGGCTGTTAGTACGGGGCACCAGGAACTCTCCAGGGAGTCTCATTGCTGTCCCGTATACCATTTCCGCAGCTGAGGCTTGGATATCTTCCTTCCAAGCGGCGCGGATGCCCAAAAGTACTGTTGGCAAGACTCGCGTCCACTGGTTGTTTTCGTGACACTTAATTGCTGCTTTCAGTTGCCGGTGGAGACGTTCGACCATGCCGTTGGCTGCTGGGTGGTAAGCGGTGGTTCTTTGGCGAGTCATGCCTGTCAAACAACTTAACTGTTTAAAGAGGTTCGACTCGAATTGACGCCCTTGGTCCGTAGTGATGCGAAGTGGTGCTCCGAATCGGCAGATCCAACCCTCGTAGAATGCTCTGGCTACCGTTGGGGCTTCTTGGTTTTGCAGTGGAAATGCTTCAGGCCAGCGTGTGAACCTGTCGATACACGTGAGGCAGTATCGATAACCCTCCGATGATGGCAGGATAATAAGGTCGAGGTGCACGTGCTCGAACCTGGCTGTTGGGTTAGGGAATTCTCCGATAGCTGATGCTACGTGTCGTGTCACCTTGGACTGTTGACATGGTATACATGCACGGGCCCATTCTCGGCAATCCTTCTTCACCGACGGCCATACGTAGCGTTGGGTTAAGAGCCTGACCGTGGTTTTAATTCCAGGGTGTGATAGTTGGTGTACCGTATTAAAAGCTGCTCGTCTGAATGCTTTTGGTAGGATGGGACGAGCAGTGGGGGTGGAGACGTCGCACAGGATGGTTAAGTCGGCTCCGGGCACTGGTATTCTTTGGATTTGTAGGGCCGATTCTTGTTGCAGGAACTCGTCTAGCTCAGGGTCGTTTTTCTGGGCTACAGCCAGCGCTGGGAAGTCTACTGGAGTGCCAATTACCTCGACACGTGAGAGAGCGTCGGCCACGATGTTGTCCTTACCCGCGATATGTTGGATGTTTGTGGAGAACTGGCTGATAAAGTCTAGGTGTCGAGCCTGTCGCGGAGAACTTTTGTCAGCCTTCTGTAACCGGAATGCGAAAGTGATCGGTTTGTGGTCGGTGTATATGGTGAACTGCCTGGCTTCCACCATGTGTCTAAAATGTTTTATGGCTAGGTAGATAGCTAGCAGCTCGCGGTCGAACGCGCTGTATTTTGTTTCGGCCGGGCTAAGTTTTTTTGAGAAAAAAGCTAGTGGTTGCCAGTCTTCTCCTATTCTTTGCTGCAGCGTTGCGCCGACGCCGGTGTCTGATGCGTCGCAAATAAGTGCCAGCAGTGCGTCAGGTTTAGGGTGAGCAAGCAGTGTGGCAGTGGAAAGAGCGTCCTTACAAGCCGCGAAAGCCTGCTGCGCTGCCGGTGTCCATTGCAATGGTTCCTTCCCTTTTATGTTGCCTTGCAAGAGGTCGTGTAGAGGTGCTTGGGTTTCGGCGGCCTTGGGTATGAATCTCCGGTAGAAATTAACCGTACCCAAGAAGCGGCGGAGCTGCTCGGCTGTGGTTGGAGCGGTGTATTCGGTGATCGCTTGAACTCGGTCGGGCAGTGGTCGGGTGCCTTTACTTGAAACTAAGTAACGTAGTCGCTCAAAAAGGATACGAAGGTGTTCGCGATGTTCCTCCTCTGATGCTGAAGCCACTAGTATGTCGTCTATGTAGGCGTAGCAGAAGTCCAGTCCTTGGAGCACTTCGTCGATGAAGCGCTGGAAGGTCTGACCGGCGTTGCGTAGACCAAACGCCATGTATGAAAATTCGAAGAGGCCAAAGGGAGTGGTGATGGCGGTCTTGGCAATGTCCCCTGGTTCCATAGGGATCTGGTTGTAGGCCCGGACGAGGTCGAGGACGGAAAAAACCGATTTCCCCCAGAGTGTCTGCGTGAAGTCTTGGATGTGCCGTATGGGATAGCGATCTGGGATGGTCCGGGCGTTCAACGCGCGGTAATCACCCGTCAATCGCACGGCGTTGCCCTTTTTGGGAACAATGTGCAGTGGTGATGCCCAACAACTCTCGGATGGTCGTGCTATACCCAATTCGACCATGGCAGCGAATTCGCGCTTCGCTATGGCTAATCGATCCGGTGCGAGCCGACGAGGCCTGCTGAAGACCGGCGGTCCCGGCGTGGTCCGGATGTGATGTTGGGTTGCGTGCTTTGGTGCGGTGACTCGTCCGTCGGGCCTCGTGATGTCCGGGAATTGGAGTAGCAGGTCCTGATATTTGCTGTCAGGCAATGGTGTTGTCTTGATGCTGCTGATGTTGCTGTCGGTTATATGTCCGCGTGTCTCGAGGTTTGTGAGCTGGTCGGAGAGGCGTCGGCTCCGTAAGTCGACGAGCAAGCCGTAGTGCGAGAGGAAATCTGCGCCAATGATAGGCTTCTCGACGTCGGCTAACACGAACTTCCAGGGGAACGCGCGTCGTAAACCAAAATTTAAATTTAGCGTTATGATGCCGTATGTTGCTATGGTGGTTCCATTCGCCGCTGATAGTGCGTACGTTGATCGCCTGCATGGGCCGGAACCATTGTTCTGGGGTACACACAGAGATCGGCTCCGGTGTCGATTAGGAAACGAGTTTTGGTGTGGCGATCGGTAACGAAGAGACGGCGTGTTGACGTTGTTGGGCGAGGGTCGCTTGCCGCCTCTAGCACCTGCCCTGGTCGTTTCCCATCTTCGCACATGGCGGTTCGCATTTTTTTGCATCGGCGCCGAATCGCCAATGGTACCAGCAGATCCCGGATTGGGCTGGTGTTCGCTCCCGAGAGACAGAACGCGGACGAGGGCGCGAGCGCGCGCGCGCTCGTTCGCGCCCGGCACGAACGTCGCGTAGTGCTGGGTGCTTTAGCGCCGCGATCTCCTGCTGGATGGACAGGATATCTTCTCGCAGGTTGGCAGATAGTTGGGCCATTTTTTGGTTAATTAGTGCCTCCTGGGGCTGTGCGGTCGTCTCGGCTCCCTGGAGCGGATGGCGTGAGCGTGCGTCGGCGGAAGCTGCATGGACGGCGAAGGGCGGAGGAGATGGTGATACTTCTACGATTTTGTCCGCCAACTCCGCCAGTTTGTCAAGCGCCAGCTCCGCTTGCGCAGTTAAAATGGCCTGAACGTTGGACGGTAAACGCCGGAGCCATAGCTGGCGAAGCAGGTTGTCCTGGGGTGCGCTTGCACCGGCAAGCGAACGTAGGTGACGCAGGAACTGTGAGGGCTTGCGGTCGCCGAGCTCCTCTTCGCTAACGAGCTGCCGGACTCGTTGCTCCTCGGAGGTAGAGAGCCGCTCTATGAGCTTAATACGTAAAAATTGGTACTGGTTTTCCCCCGGAGGGTTGTCTATGATGTCCTCCACTTCGGCCGCGTAGCGTGTGTCCAGTTGAGCGACCACGTAGTGGAATTTTGTAGTGTCGCTAACAATCCCAGAAATTGCAAACTGGGAGTCCGCCTGGGCAAACCAAAGCTTTGGCCTGTCCGCCCAAAATGGCGGCAGCTTGACGGCCACCCGGTTAATGGACGGTGAGTTACCGGCGGATGTGTTACCGGCAGTCGGCTGCTCCTGTTGTTGCTGCGCTGTTTGCTGGGTTAGTCGAGCATTTTCTTCTTGCAGAGCGGCGAGTTGAATTCTTAGTTCCTCTGCAGACATCCTTGGCTATGTTACAAATACACTTACACGAATACCAGATCACGTCGGGGTCACCAATTTATGGGGTTATAAGACTATTTAAATTTGGAATTTAATGGTGAGCTTAAAAAATTAAATTTCGTGTTTGCCTTGGTTGATACCTGAGTACGGGCGAAATTGCCGCTACACACATTTCAAAATATTTAACCTAATATTATGGCATGCCGTTTTACTTTTTAATAGCAAGATTGTAAAATAATAATTTTAAATAAATATTTTAACTTAAAATATAAATAAAACTTTAAAGTTTAATTTATATTATGTTTAATCATAAAATAAATTTATTAAAATTATGTAGAATGATAATTTTAATACAAAATACATGTATAATATATGCTATAAGAAGCATATAATATTATGATTCATCATAATAATAATGTATTTTTATTATGCCATAACATAAAAATATATCAGTTTTATTAAAAAAACTAAGTAATGCGCGCAATTTTTGTTTAACAATTTAAAATAGGACTGATTAAAAATTAAAACAATAGAAATAAATTCTCTTTTTACCATTTTATTTTTTGTTTCAACTAAAATGTCCAAATTAATTTTTATTCTTATTTATTCAATAAAATATTTGCTATTTGCCTTTTAATATACTTATACAAAAATGTAGAATTAAAATTATGTACATAATAAAAATTCAACTGGGTGAAATTAAGATAAAACAAAATTTTAGTGGTAGTAATTTTTTCCGTACTTCAAAGTAAATATAACAATATATATCGCATTTAATAATAATCCAGCGAAATAAAATTATATTAAATCCTTTAAAAGTTATTTAGACCAATATTTTGTAATTCCCATTTAATATTTTGAATTAAAATTATGTACATAATATTAAATCACAGAATTTCTCCAATGGATAACCATTTTTGTTAATTTGAATTTTTATTATGCACATAATTTTAATTATTGAATTAAAATTATGTACATAATAAAAAATCAATAAGTTTAATTTAGTTTATTTTTATTATGTACATAATATTAATTTAAAAAATAATTGTAGATTTTTATTTATTACCTTATTTTTAGTGTATACATTTATATTTAAAATATTAAATTGAATTATTATTATGTATCAACATAATTTTAATTCAATAATTAAAATTATGTTAAAATGATAATTTTAATTGTTAAATTAAAATTATGATGATACATAATAAAAATTCACTGAATTAAAATTATGTCTTTACTTAATTTTATTTCTAGAATTAAAATTATGCTGATACATAATGAAAATTCAGTGAATAAAAATTATGTAAAGACATAATTTTAATTCAAGTTTAATGCTAGGACCCTAGATGTCACTGTTAATACTTCCACACGAGAGTTGTTATAGCGGCCACAAAAGAAGAAGAAGAAGAACACAAAAATGTCAAAACAAAAGATCAAAATAACGACAAAAATTTGACAGAAGCAGTGTTGCCAGTCGTACCATTATAATGGTATTTATACCATTTTTTTGTACTTCGTACCATCGTCAATTTATGTACCATTTTTAACGATTTTGTACTATTATATACCATTATTTTAGACAGAATTGTTTTTGTACAATTTAATTCTTCTTTATTAGTATATTTGGTAAAAAATGTAATTTTCTTGCCTACCTATTGGTAAACAAATTACATTTTTCTGCGCCATCTATTAAATGTTTGTGATATCAAAACAGGGATGCGCACAAGCTGCGCGGCGCAACCAATAAATGTTGTTCTGTAATTCCCTAAATTTCTGAGAAATGTCAAATGCCAAAACCAAAAAGTTTTAAATTGTTTAGAATTCAACTGTTGAATTTTTGTTGATTGCCAAGTTGTTTAAAAATGGATAGTGATGAGCAGACAACTGCAGAGTTCTCTTTGCTTTTTCAGGTTTATTTTTCTCATCTTCAGTGTTATAATCTTCATCAGTTGAAGCATGCTTCAACTGATGAAGATTATAACACTGAAGATGAGAAAAATAAACCTGAAAAAGCAAAGAGAACTCATAAACGGGTTCAAAATTACAGGAAAGCATGGGAAAATAACGCAGATTTTAAAGGTAAGATTAAAAAATCATTGGTCGATAAAATGACAACGAATATCCTTTATTCAAAACCAGATGCATCTGTAATTGAAAAGAGTGAACAAGACTGTTTTTCAGTTATCTTGGGTAGTGAGAGTGAGTGATAAATAATTTATATGTTTTTATATTTTCTTAGTTTTATTTTACAGAAGATTTTTTTTATGTTTTTGAGATGTTTTTATTTTTATATGTAATATTTTTTAGGATTCTTAATATTTTGTTTTTTAATAAATAAATTTAACTAATTAGTTAAATATGTGTCTTATTCTTGTTTATGGTTACCATACGATATTGTTTGACTTGTAGCAAAATTAATTAAAATCACAAACTTTGATAAATAGTTTATTTATAATAACCACATTTTACCTTTAAATAAATGTAAAATTTGGACTTTTAAAAACAATGTACCATTAAATACCATTAAATGGAGAACTTATGTGTACCATTAAATACCATTAAATCAAGAAGTTGGTACCACTTTTTGTTTTGCTTTGTTGTTCTATAGCGATATCCCTATATATCCTTCATTGAGTTATTTGCTATCGGTCTCAATAGGGAAAATGTAAAAGTTATGGTGTACCTAAGTATATGTAATTTTCTATAAATTTTCTATCGGGCCGTATCCGGAAAAAAACATGGACAAATGCACATATTGAATCCAGTAGGGCCCGATAGATTATTTTATATAGGTCTCTATGGGGTATTTTAAGCAGGGAAGCACGATATCGTTAGAAAAAGATTAAATTATTTAATTCATGAATTAAAATTATGATGAAACATAATAATAATTCAATCAATTTAAATTAAGTTATTACATAATTTTTATTAATTTTATTTTTATTATGTATCATCATAATTTTAATTCAATAATTAAAATTATTTACTTGCTTTCAATGACCAAAATATTTAAAGAAAATTATTATATCCATCTAGAGATATTTTATATTATAACAAAATATATGTCGATGGCATTGAATAAGTGGATTTAAACAATATAAAATATTTAATTCTGTTGAATTTTTTTTATGGACATAATTTTAATACAGGAATTAATAATGGAAATTCAGCAAATAGATTTTCTTCTTAAAAAACATTTATATTTTAAATTAAAGTTTTATTCAATAAAAACAATTTTTAAAAATACAATTAGATAACATTGTAATTTATTAGTTTATAATTGAGGAGTTGAATTTCAAAAGGGTATCTTTTGATAAATTTTCGATTTTTTTTTTTAAGACTTTGGTGGAAAATCCTAAATTCTATTGATATTTTTCATCAAATTATATGAATTCAAATTTTTTTCAGTTTAAAAAAAATTATTAAATTTACATTTCGGATCAAAAGGAGATCTTTTCGAAAAATTTAATAAATAATTAAGTATTTGTCATTTATTAGTGAATTATATATATATATATATATATATATATATATATATATATATATATAGATATATATTATATAATAATATATATATATATATATATATATATATATTGTAACCTATGTTTGTAAAAAAAATACAATAAAATAGGACACTTACCTCGGCAGCTCTTATTTGTCGACGCTAGGTCGAGGTTCAAGTTTTAAGATCGAAAATCTGAAGTCAAGGGCGCCAGTTGCGACAAACTCAACAGGAAGTCAGGGTGAGGAAGTTTCTTTCACAATAACAAATTAACCAATACTTTAATAAAATGACACTTTATTCTAATAAAATAATATTTATCCCACCGTGCGAGCGTAGCTCCAAATAAAATTGTTATCCCACTGGTTTTATAAAATATGTTATTATTTATAGAAATAAATAATTTCTTGAAAAATATTTGTTTGTTTTAGAATAGAAAAATTTTGATTGATGATTATTTTAATCTAATAAGCCAGAAACATCTTTAGTTATTTTAGATGGAGACAAGACTTTTTTTAATTCATCCGAATCAAGAAGATACATTAGAGTGTCAAATAATTATTTAATAACTTTTAAATCAAAAGTGTACATTTTTTGTCACTTTAAATCAAAAGGGTACTTTATTTTATCACCTTGAATCAAAAGGGTATTTTTTTTTTATAACTTTGGATCAAAAGGGTATCTTTTTATAAATTTGGATCAAAAGGGCACTTTTTCTAATTTCGAATATTAATTACACTAGGAGTTATAAAATTTTGTCAACAAAAATTGACTCACGGCTTCTTTCACTACAGGCACTAATGCATGTGAATCAAAAAAATTAATCAAAAAAATTATAGCTTAAAGTAATTAATTTTTTATTAAAAAATAAAAAGATATCCTTTTGAAATTATTATTAAGATGTCTAAAAATATTCTTATTCTTTCTATTTAAAACAGGAATTTTATTTTAATCCACTATTGTTGTGTTATTAACACAGAATCAAATTTCTTGTCATTAAAAATTCTCTTTAACGTAAAATAAATGTTTTATAAGTCATTTAATTTTGTAAAATATTAATTAAAAATGTGGTTTTAGGTTGAGTATAAATTTTAATTCATTAATAGTATATTAAAGTACAAGTTGCAGAAGGCCACATATTCTCGCACGAATTCGAAATTTGGCCTCGAGCGACGAAGGAGCGAGTGGACGAACGAATGAGTGCGAGAATAGCCTTCTGCAACGTGTGATTTATACTATTTTCTCGATTTTAACTTTTATTTAGGTTTTTTTAATTGTTTTGTGGTCGTTGTTAGTTAGGGGATTTTTCTCGCAAAATGTCAGTTGGCAACACAAAATGACAATATTTGTTATCCTGCACAAGTACAACCTGAACTGCACTTTTACACATTAAACTTAAAATTTTGCATTAAAATGCATTGTTGGAGCAAACTTTATATTACAAAACAATAATAAAGGCTTCATTTTCAATAAAAGTAATGAATTTGAGGTTATTAATCAGTTTGACATTTTGGGGGTACCAATACTTAAAAACTAATTGTTACCAAAAATCGTTTAAGAATGAGCTTCATTCTTCAACGATTTTGCGTGCGAGAATATGACATTCTTACATAAAAATCGAGAAAATATTATTATCTTGCATCTTAATTTTAATACATTTTTCTATAACAAATTTTATTTGTAACTAATTATTTTTGACTTATTATTATTTGATTTATTTTTATTTTGACATTAAAAAGTAAAACGGCATGCCATATAATATAGTGTGGACCTACATGGTCTCTGAAGCTAACATTATAAGAATATCTTAAGCAGCAGTTTTGTACTTTTTGAAGTAAATTTTGAATTTTTTTATTTGCATAGTTAAAGTAGACAGCACCACAATAATTAAAATTACTCAAAATAACAGCCTGACATAAATTCCATTTTACATCACTACTTAATACCCTTTTAAACTTATACATTGATTTAAATTTCACAAAAGCACCGGAACAGAGTTTGGTAACATGCCTCTCAAAGTTCAAATTGCAGTCCATTATTACACCTAAGTTTTTAGCATAGTCTTGTAGTATTATCACAAAATCATTAATTAATATATCACAGTTTATTATTCTAGCAGTTTTTGCACATAAAATAGTTAAACCCAGATAGCCACGGATTTGTTAGGATTTAATAGTAGCCCATTGTTAGTAGACCACTCACTCACACCTTTAAGATCTTTGTTTATATTACATATTGTTTCGTTTACATTGCATGGAAAACATGACATATACAGTTGGGTATCATCCGCATAAAGTTGAACAGAACAATAATTTAGAATATCTGGCATATCTGAAGTGAAAATTGTGATATCTACATAATAATTTCTAATATTTGTTTAACATATCGCCAAAGTTGTCCTTTTTCAAGTATACTTAAATTAAACATGCTGATATATCAGCATGTTTAATTTAATATTTATAACGAGAAATTAGAATAAATTAAATTTGTTTTCTTTGCAAAAAGGGGTCAAAAGGCCAAAACGTGAACGTGAACTCTATATATATATAGGTATGTAGGTAAATTAAAGACATTTCAAAATTGTCATCATCATGTTAAAAATCAGACGGCTGCGATGACATACTATTGTCATTTAAATTTTTAAAATAGTAGATTATGTCATAAGGAGTAGAAGTGACTCTTTTTGTGGTGAGTACAGAAATTGACGGCCGAAGCGTAGCTGAGGCAGGCAACTGTACGAAGCAAAAAAAGAGCTTCTACTCCAAATAACATATACAATTTTTTTTTCAAGGGCGTAATATAAATAGGATATGCAATAGAATTATTTTATTTCCTCATATAAAATTTTGGCTAAAAGCATTAGAAATTATTGATAAAAACTAAAAAAAACGTATAACCCTTACTTACAATGCCGATAAATATCCTAAACTAAAAATAAACACTGCTCTGTCAAAATGCTGCGCTTGAATTAATTTTGACGTATACGTATACTGACATTTGTTTGGAGTTCCGACATTGGCGACTCGTCTATCATCATAATATTATACTAATTAACTAGTTGTTCTTTATTTCGTTAAATTAAAATTTAATAAATAATCACTTAATATTCCGTGCGATTATAATTAATATAATTAATACATCGTGATTGCTTTGTATGAAATGCTAAATTAATTTTATTATTTGACGTCTATTGAGTCACCTATGGATTTACTTCTATCCCTAGGCTTTTTTGAGTTTTTTGTCTGCCGCTAATGAAAAAGACGCACTTTAACTATCTCTATACATGCATATAAGGTTGTATATCATGGCCGCTTGAAAAAAAAAGATATTTCTCTACGACTACTTAAGAATAGTAACATTCTAGTGTAATTTTTGATCATAGAAAGGATGTTTTTCTGCAATACTGTGCGAGAATATTCCTACTCTTGTTTAAGAATGGTCACAAGTAACGACATCTCCTGGCTGTTTACTAAACGTAAAAAATTTAAAAATATTTAAATATTACTGTATTATTTATTAATTAAAAAATATTGGCAGTTGTATAATTAAGGTTTAGGCACAAAAAATTAGTTTTATTTATTGTTTTTCAAATACAAATTAAAATTATAATAAATTTGATATTAAAATGATAAAACAGTTACCTACTATACCGGCTTTAAAGTTTTGACAGATTCAAAAAGTTTAAAAAAAGACCTTTAAAATGTAGAAAAAGAATAGATGTTGACATGTTACAATGTTAATTTTTTTTATTAGTTAGTGTAAATAACAATTTTTAATTATAATAAAGATTTAGGCATACCATTTGTTTAAATTTATTATAATTTACATTATAAAATTGTGACGGCACAAAATGGTTTGACAATACAAAAAATTTAAATGTCAAAAACTGCTTGGTTTCTTTTCTCTGTTTAAAAAGCGTTACTATTCTTACGTAGTCGTAGAGAAAATAATGTCTGAAACACGTTTGGAATAGCATATTCCACTCTCGTAAAACCGTCACACTCGCCTTCGGCTCGTGTGTCAAATTTTTCCTCGAGCGGAATATGCTGTATTCCAAACTTGTTACAGAATGTACTATTATTTTTTAAACATTTTCTATGGCTTTTATGTAAATTTCGGTTTTGCACCACTTAAGTTGCTACTCATTTTAACAATACACTTTTCACTGACACAACTATAAACAATAGTATATCTATTTATAAACTTATATGCTTGTTTGCAAAAGAAAAATTGGGGTAGAAAGAAAATCCCCCAGAGCGCTGAATTTAAAAATTAAATTATAAAAATTGCATTTAACAACCGTTATAATAATGAGTGAAAAAAATTAAATTCTTTTGTTCAGGTATTTGCCTTAACAAAAAAGCCTACTTAGCCTAAAGGATAATCCGGCCCTGACGGTGATGGGTCTTAAGGTATCGATAGTAGGGATATTTACCTTTAGTATACTTACATGCATTTTTGTTGTTCCAATTGCATTATTTGAATAATTTAGCACCACGTTTGTTAAATATTCAACAACATTTAAGTTATATAATTTTGGAACTTCAATCAAATTATTGTTGCTCAAATCTAAATTTATTAATTCCCTGGATAAAAACTCCAATTGAATCGCACCCGAAATATAGTTATTTGCTATTTGCACTGTTTTCAACGAACTACACTGTAAAAATGCTTTGGGGTCAATCAATTTTATATGATTATTATTTAAATTAATAGACTCTAATTTATCTAATTTACGAAATAGGTGCATATTTAATTTTTCGAGTTTATTATTTTGGAGATGAAGGGTTTTTATCAAACGAACATTATAAAACAAATTATCGTCTAGAAATTTAATACAATTTTGTGATAAATCTAAATCCTCTAACGTATACGTATATATACGTATATTTTTTAAAAGCATGCCTATAGGCATGCTTTTAAAAAATGAAGTAGAACAATTTACAATTTTAGTTTTGCTCAAATTAAATTGCTTCATATAACCTCTTCTTATTATATTAAATTTTGAATCGTTGTTAAAAATTTTTGGAAAGTAATAAAAATAAACCGTTGTTTTGTTTTTTAAATAGTCTTGCAACACTGCACCACTAACTGGATCCATAATTTCTGTCTGGTATTTTAACTGTTGAAAATCCGTATACTTGATTTTATAATGAACTTCAAATTTTACATCACAAAATTTTAATTTATAGATTGCTAGGCAAAAAGACCAGTCTACATTTAACACTTCCTTACAAACACATTCAAAACTCATAGAACACTGTTTTAAATAAACGCTAACAAAACTACACAAAAACACCATGAATATCTTGGACCAAAGCATTTTTACAATCTTACAAATCGAAGAAACATGTATTTGTAAAATAAATTTTTCAAATCAAAAATGTGTCTCCTATCGCGTTTCCGGCCAAAATGATAACATATTTAAATTTGAAAAAAATATTTAACGGTACTAACTGCTATAACTAATAATTAAAATTGAAATTATAGTATAGTTATAATGTTATAAAGGGTGGGCCATCTTTAAGTTGAATTTTAAACTACGTGCCATTAATGAAGCTTTCAACTTAAGCGCAATGAATTGTTGACAGTGGTTTAGTTTTAACCTTCCGATTACAAAATATGCACCGAATAAATTTGGATCAACGTTTCGAAATACTCAAAACTTACTTTGAATGTGACTGTGATCGCAGAGACGGCAAGAAAATTGCGTTGGGAAGAAATGAGGCGCCGTCAAACCAAAGTATTACAAATTTGATCAAAAAATTGCGCAGAAATGGAATGCTGGTGGACATAAAACATGTTTCGCAAGCTCGTCCTATACGTACACCTGAAGCAATCGCTGCTGTGGCCGAAAATGTACGCATGAACTCGTCAACATCAACTCGGCGCAGATGTCAACAACTCGGCCTTTCTCGTACCACTCTGAGGATGATTCTGCACAAAGACCTCGGTATGTTTGCGTACAAAGTCCATCTTGTTCAAAAGTTAAAGCAAGTTGACCATCCACAACGTTTTCGCTTTGCTGAGTGGGCTTTAAACCAGTTGAACGATGACCCTAATTTTGCAAGAAAAATCATCTTTTCGGATGAGGCGCATTTTTACCTCGGAGTTTATGTCAACAAGCAAAACTGTAGGATTTGGGCCACGGAAAATCCACACGTCGCCGTACAAAGCCTATTCACCATTTAAAACAAAACATTCAAGCTCAAATTGCCTAAATAGAGCATTAAACTTTTGACAAAGTGCTCAAAAATTGGTGTTCCAGGATGGGCTACTGCCGAGCCAGCTGAGGTGGCCACTTAAATAAAATCATTGTCCATACTTAATCGGAAGAAACATTGTATGATACAATTTGTATCAAATAAAGCAAAATTCGTTCTCATTGCTATTTTATAATTCAACATAAACATGGCCCACCCTTTATATGCAATATCGGCCGTATGTTGTTTTATACTTTATCTACTCCCATTGCATAATTTTGGTGTTTTTCCTTGAATATTGTTAAGCATTATAAATTTCCCGCCTAACAACGTGAATAATAAACTCAGTAAATTGGAAGAAGGCGACTAAAATATCATTTAAAATTGGTAAAAAGTAAGGTTAACCATTTGACAGATGTCAGATTTTATTTATTTAATTTTGAAAATCATTTATTTATCTACTTATTGGAGTAGATAAAGTATAGTATTACACTCGAGATTATGTGCAATATTCACTCGGATGATTTAGGCATTGAGTACTCAATGATTTAGGTATCTCGTCTAGCGACTCGAGACGTAAACCTCAACCTCGTGAATATTAGCCTGCATTATCTCTCGTATAATAATATACTATTTCATAATACCTTTTCATACCTAAAAAACCGTAGATTTGAAATTTGACAGTGTCAATTTGTATGTCATGATCAAATTTAAAAAACGTCAAGCTAACAAAACCAATGCTTTTATCAAGAAAACTGGGCTTTGATAGCTATTGGTAACGGTTGTTTATTTGTAAAATTCGTTAAAAAAAACGTGATGGACATTCAAGAAGATACCAAAAACATATTCGTGCTAAAGCGGCCGCCTTAAGTTCAAATTTATTGCCAGAAAATATCAAGGATCGCTACGAAAAAGGATATTTGGCTCAGCAGAAAAAATGTGGAAACAATAACCGAAGATGTTTTACTCTGCTATGTGTCAGCTTTCGAAAAGTTAGACTTTATGAAAAAAACTTTTGATGATAAAAACCTGTCTCAAACTACAGAAAAATGTAGACATTTTTAAGTAAGTATTACGATTAACTTCTTGTTGATAAACATATTTTTAACGATTTTTCAGAAAAAGCTATAATATTGTCATCAAAAAAATAAATGATTTTCTTACTTTTATTTGTGCAAACCTGCTTAAAATAAGTTCATTGTCATTGAATTAAATTGTGATTCTATTAAATCCGTATTAAAACTTATTTAGTTAAAACATCAGAAATTATTGAATTAAATTGTTATTTAATTGAAGTCACAATTAATCTTAATGAAAAACTATCATTGGTATAAATAAAGTTATGGTTATGGTTATAAACAAGGACCGGATTTTAGACAAAATGCCTTTTCGTTTCTATTTCAGGCATTTGTTTGGGACCTTGAAATTAATGCTAAACTTAAAAAAATAAAGCGTTTGACACCCCTTTGTTTTTGCCTAAAAGCCTAAAATGGCGAAATTTTGATTTAGGGTCCTAAAAGGAAATTTTTATGAGCCTAAAATAGGCTCTTTTAATTTTTCAGAAAAAATATATTTTTCAATGCGAAAAATTAAATTATTTTTAATTAGGCCCTGCTTTCTAGACGGCCTTGGCGAGTACGAGGACTACAAATTACAAAACTAGTGAAAATCTAATGAAAAACGTAATTGTGTTTTTGTTATATCTAAATATTTATTATAAATAATTATGGATAATATTAAGTTTGTAAAATAATGGTTAAACATTATTATTTGCTTTGTTTTCATATAGGTTTTATTGTTATATCTAAATATTTATTATAAATAATTATGGATAATATTAAGTTTGTAAAATAATGGTTGTTTTCATATAGGTTTTATTGTAATTTCCATATATGTATTACGTTGTGTTAACCTGTTCTGTTTGTTTATTAATGTTTTTGTGTTGCGTTAATTTGTTTTGTTTGTGTTTTAGTTTGTGTCGTGCCATTTGCATTTATTAAAATGCGGTGTAGCATATTTGGATGCAAGAAAAACCCTTTAAATAAAATACTCGGGCTGGATGCTCCCGTGGACGAGTTTTGGTTCGTGCCGCGCATGACGTCACTTGATGAGTAGTTGCCCTGCGAATACACGAATAATAGTAATATTATCAAAGAAAATAGAGAAATATCTGGACATAGTGGGTTTTTATTAAACTTAATATTAAAAAAAGTGTTATAATATGGATAATATATTCTTTCAGTCCTTGATAACATTTGGGAGTGTAATTTAAGAGTTCGTGTTTTAAATTAAACTTTCCAGAAAATGTTTAGAGGAAACAGAAGCGGTCTTAACGTTAATATTGTCTATTCTTTTTATGGCATTTAACCACTGTTGGCAAAAATCAAAGTTTTTCGGGAATCGATGAAATTTGTTTTTATTTAAAGGGTTTTTCTTGGACTGGTTGTCCAAATTGCATACAAATATGCCACACCGCATTTTAATAAATGCAAATGGCACGACACAAACAAAACAAGTTTCAACGCAACAAAAAACAATAATAAACAAACAGAACAGGTTAATACAACGCAATAACAATAATTTGAACACTGAAAAGTAATTCGAACCTCACTAAACGCAAAAACAACAAGTTAAAAAAAATATAGAGCAAGTTAACATCTAACAGCATTGCAAAAACAAGAATTTTAGCAGCAGATAATTAAAGATTTAAAAATACTCAACAAGTGACGTATTTAAGCCCCGCCCAACATGCGCACATACACTTAAGGTGTATGTAGCAATTGTACTATGCTCCACACTTCAAAGTCCCACCACGTGACCACGTACGGAACGCAGTCTTTTGATAATTTGTCATTTAAGGCTTTTCAGGTTATGTATCTGTCAAAGTATAGTCAATAAAAGAAATAATATTTATACTGTTACCGTTTATGTTTAAGCCTTAAAAGTTTATAAATCTTTATAGTATCACAGTAACAATGGTTGGTTTAAGAGTTTAGGAGTATAAATACTGCATTTAATGAAATTCTAAAGTGTATAGTGCCAAATAAGTAAAATTTTTGTGCATTTGGTCTACATAATATGTTAATATATTATATCTGGTTTTATCCATAAAATAGTTTTAACTAAACGGCATTTATTAAAAAAATCCAGCTTCTCTATTATGGAATAAGAATATCTGTATCAAAGGTAGGTTAATATATTATACCAAAAAATATCATCTAATTTTGAAATTTTAAGGTTAGAAAAATCTATTTTGATCAAAATAAATAAGTATTTTGGATTATTTGGAAGAGTGTGTTAATATGGTCATATAAATATAGATATACTAAATAATTTTTGAATATGGTTCAAATTAAATTAAAGCTTTTATACTCCTAACAACAAAACTTGTGCATACCTCTCGGGATCCCTACTTTAAGTTAGATTATAAGGAAACAAACAATTTTTAGAGATACATGCAATGTAAAAATATTTAATACTCTGGATGTTAAATAAATAAATAAATAAATAACATGTGATTTTTGAAATATTTAAAAGTGTAATGAAGCAGTAGTAATTCACCACAGTTTTCTGTTACCTGCAAGAGCCCAATGGAGCAGAACGACATGATATGGTTTTTAGACGATTTCTTTGTGCAAGTTTTAGCTATAAAAGGCGGATTTGGACATTAATAAAATCAGTCTATTGGTGGCTCAAATTCCGACTGGTCTTAATACTGGATGGAAGAACCGATACCGAGACTTGAATGCACAAGGACTATAGTTTCTAGTGATCTAAAACAGTAGGTTAACCTGGGGCTTTTATGCTGGGCTTTTATGCTTAGCTTATATGCTGTCTTTAACCTACTTGCTATCCTGCCACCCGTCCTGTAATTAATAATTGATCCACATTTAACATCCATGTGAACATAACCTCTCTTATATATTTTGCAAATAATATTTCTTCTTTATAGCCCCAGTTGCAAGTGAACCTGCCTGTCTGTGGAGGAAAACGGAGCCTGTACCTGCCTGTTGCCTTTTGGGGTATCAAGAACGAAATATTGACCTGTTTGCACACATAGCCTTGTATAATACCTGTCTACGATAGACTTTTATTTTATGTATATATCCTTTACGTATGATTTTGTATATATTGTATATATTTCTATGATAGAATAAACAAGTTTAAGTTACTTTGGCATTTAAATTAAACCACAAAACCTGAACTGATTCTCAAACCCTATTTCTCCACTGTAAAGTTACTCGAGGTAGGTATTCTCTCTGTCGAAGAACTAGAGAGACCCTATAGTGCGTATTTAAGGCCATTACCAGCCAAGGTACGACACAAAAGTTATAATGATTTTTCGATGAAGATAAAATTCAGTTGAAGCTTTATACGTAATTGTATTGACAAAACTTTATGTAGGTATACTTTAAGCTGGATAAGAAAGACTACTACAAGTAAAAATATTAGATAGAGTATACTGTGGTTTTATTTAAATTTTAGAATTTATAAGGTTATTTATACCTAATGATTGTTCGATGTAGATAAAATTTTGTCGAAGCTTTTATAGGTACTTGTATTGAAACTATGGGTATATCAGCTGACAGTGTAAGGAACTTTAAGAAGGTTAGCTATTGAATTTTTAAAAAGAATTTACAGTTTTTTAAAATTAAGTAAGTACTTATCTAATGGTTTTATATTTGAAATTTGCAAATTTTAATAATTTTAAGGTGTTGTTTTTAGATTCCTTCTTTAAAATAAACCCCTTTTAATATTTAATTAATTTTAAAAATCTTAAAATAGTTAAGTTTTACAGTTGAAAATATTTATGCCGGAGTAAAACAAAATAGACATCATAATTGAACAACTGGCTCTTGGAAATAAGCAATATTAAACATTTCAAATATAAAACCATTAGATACTTAATTTTAAAAAATTGTAAATTCTTTTTAAAAATTAAATAGCTAACCTTCTTAAAGTTCCTTACACTGTCAGCTAATATACCCATAGTGTCAATACAAGTACCTATAAAAGCTTCGACAAAATTTTATCTACATCGAACAATCATTAGGTATAAATAATCTTATAAATTCTAAAATTTAAATAAAACCACAGTATACTCTATCTAATATTTTTACTTTAGTCTTTCTTATCCAGCTTAAAGTATACCTACATAAAGTTTTGTCAATACAATTACGTATAAAGCTTCAACTGAATTTTATCTTCATCGAAAAGTCATTATAATTTTTAAAAATTTTAAAAATCACATGTTATTTATTTATTTATTTATTTAACATCCAGAGTATTAAATATTTTTACATTGCATGTATCTCTAAAAATTGTTTGTTTCCTTATAATCTAACTTAAAGTAGGGATCCCGAGAGGTATGCACAAGTTTTGTTGTTAGGAGTATAAAAGCTTTCATTTAATTTGAACCATATTCAAAAATTATTTAGTATATCTATATTTATATGACCTTATTATTAACACACTCTTCCAAATAATCCAAAATACTTATTTATTTTGATCAAAATAGATTTTTCTAACCTTAAAATTTCAAAATTAGATGATATTTTTTGGTATAATATATTAACCTACCTTTGATACAGATATTCTTATTCCATAATAGAGAAGCTAGATTTTTTTAATAAATGCCGTTTAGTTCAAACTATTTTATGGATAAAACCATAATATATTAACAAATTTTGTAGACCAAATGCACACAAATTTTACTTATTTGGCACTATACACTTTAGAATTTCATTAAATGCAGTATTTATACTCCTAAACTCTTAAACCAACCATTGTTACTGTGATACTATCAAAGATTTATTAACTTTTAACGCTTAAACATTAGCGGTAACACTATAAATATTATTTATTTCATTGACTATACTTTGACAGATACATAACCTGAAAAGCCTTAAATGACAAATTATCAAAAGACTGCGTTCCGTACGTGGTCACGTGGTGGGACTTTGAAGTGTGGAGCATAGTACCTTTTCATAACAACAAACGGTCATGCGCGGTACAAACGGTCATCAATTATATTTGGACACGTACTCAAGATCACATTGTAGTACTTACTTCCTTTTTTATTTGCCATAACTTTGGCTTTCGATGTTTGTTTTTTTTTGAGATTTTTAAACTTAATTATTAGGCCATTTTTATTTATAGATGGCTTCCCAATTCTAAATAGAATTCATAGAATAATAATAGAATCACAATTTCTAACATAAGGATAAACTTCCTAACTTAGAGTTTCTAAACTCGGGTAGCAAAATCTTTGGAAAAACCCATAAAAACGTAACTTTAAGTTAACTTCGAATTTAAGTTAATCCTAGGTTTACTAACACGAAAGTTTACTCGCATTGGAAATAACGGGCCTAAGGAAATTAATAAAAACGATTTGTTTATTTGCAGGTATGTATTAAGTATTTTTAGACACTGTATAAATAAAAATACAGGGTGTTCCGAAAATGGCTCACCAATTAGTGTTAACACCATACCAGGTGGTTCTTTTAAATATAAAAAAAATTCTTAAAAGTACTTTTTCGGTTATTCAAGACATAAAGCTAGTAGAAAAGTCATATAAAAACAGATCATAAGTGGTATTAAAATACGAAATTTAGTTTTATTTTTAATTTAACAATTAAACACTTTTCATTAAAGGCATTAAGTGTATAAGGCTAGGATTAAAACAACTATTTAACTACTTCCATCTACTCATCGATTATATCGGCCATCCTTTGCCTGTATCTCGAGTGCGGTAATGCGTAGCGCAGCTTGTTTCCGAACCTGGCGTCGTCCCATCTAAGGTAAGTGTTGGTGTTGATGTAGGCCTTCAGATCTTCGTCCAGCAAGTCTTCGTCGATCTCGCCGTAAATGACGACGATGACTCTCGTCATGCCGTCGCTTAGGGCCTGCGCGTGCGCCAAACGGAACTCCAGCTTGCCCCAGAAGCTGCGCAGGAATTCGGTGCTGAGCACAATCAAAGTTCTGCGCGATCTCTTGACCGAGTTCAATATGTTGTTGACGATGAGTTCGCCCGGGACGAAATGTCTCTGATGAAAGGTGACCGCGTATCTATGGGCGCCTTGTTCCAACAGCGGCAACAGGGTGTTGATTAAGTAATCCTCGTCCTTGTCCGCGTAACTGATGAAGACATCGTATGTTTTGTCGCTATCCAGCTCTTCTTCGTTCACGAACCAAAGACACAGATTGTGGGCGAACAGCCATATTTTTATTTCGAGTTTGTACTTTAAATAAATTATTATGGATACTAATAATATAATTATTAAACAAATTGGGAGTATAATATAAGTCAATTTAGTGGGACATCCATGCTTATTTTCTATGACTGGAGTTTTATCCGATTCACACAATACTGTTGATGAGTTGATCTAAAAAATAATGTTTGGTAGCAAATTATCATAAATGGTATTTTAATACAAACGACGCATTTTTTTTGTTTTGTCGTGATGCTGGTGCGATTGCATGATTTTGACAACTTAAAAAATATCGTTAACTTGTTTAAAGTTTGTTATATATAATATATTATGCTATAGCAAGTACATTTATTCTGTTATCCCAATATCACGCTGTAACTTTGTCAATTGTATACTATAGTATAAAATGTTCAATACATTGTTGTGTCGAAAAAATCAAAACTATATATAGTTTTGATTTTTTCGACACAACAATGTATTGAACATTTTATTTTATAGGACGACGCGGCGCTACAAGCTATACGTACAGTACACGTAGTGTGCGTTGTAGGATTCCGTGTTGTGATTGGTTTGTTTTCTATAGAGATCATTTTCTAGAAAGTTGAATCGAATATTTCAAGATAAATTTTTTGAATACATATTAATAATTAAAAATTGTGTTCAATGGAAGCGCTTTCGTGGAGGGCATTTGATTGATGTTTTATTTCTAATAATCGACTGATTTTTCCATTGTGAATAAGGTTTCACCAGTAAAGTATCAATCATAAAAAAAATTTAATTCAACCAACCAAAATTATATAATTTATGATAAATATATATAGTATAATGTTTATCTCGGGTGGAACCGTAATTACTTATTTAAGGTTGATATTAAAAAAAAAATATATTTCTATTAAAGTTATCAATCAACGTTTAATTATAATATTGTATGAAAGGATCATCGCGAATGATTCTTTAATATGATTTTAAAGTTTATTGCTATAATTTATTTAAAATCGCTCATCATTCAATGGTGAATGACATGAAAAATAGGAGAATGGACTTTATGTACAAAAATTAGTAGGTAAGTTTTTTGTGCCCTCTTTCAAAACCTACGAGCCGCCACTTACAATGATGATCATTGTAATAAACCATACCACCCCATATTCAAAAAATGCGTCGCTCATAATAAAATACTTAAGTATTAATTATAATTGCACTGCACTTACAATGCTATTTTTTGTATCCATTTTAAATAAAAAATTTTGAAATTCCCATCTTTCACATATGCATTCCCATGGATTGTTATCTAGAGTTAAATGAGTCAATATGGTTGAATTAAACAATGCGTTTAAAATATCTTCATTTAAACTTTGCAGATTATTGTGATCAAGATGTAATACCTTAAATATAAATATTAAAATTAATATAAAACAATACAAATTATATAACTTACTTCAACTGTTGGTGGAATCCATGAAACAAATTTTATTTTATTATTAGATAAAAACAAATGCGCGATTTGGTGGGCATCAATCTTTCCGAGGTGGGTCAGTGAATTGTTGGTCATATCAATTTTTAATTTTTGAAACAGACTGTCAATATAATGTAGTTTCAGATTTTGAAATGATGGAATATTTTGAAGTTGTTTATTTTTACAGTCCACCAAAAAATCCTCGCCTTTCCAAGTACACTCGCATTTAGTTAGACATTGATAAGCTTCGTTTTTAATCGGACATTTGAAATCAATTTTAAATGATTTATAAGAAATGCTTCTATTTTGCAATGGACTGGTACATTCGTTGTCCACTTTTATTAAATTTTTATATTTATTAAAAACATTTAAATTTGCACAGTTACAACCAATTGGATTTCCCCAAAAAATACCAATTATTGTGGTAGCATTTTTCTTCCAATATTCAATGATGTCAATTTTATTGTTTGATAAGTCCAAAGTTAATGATACTGGGAAGTCCTTATACGATCTTACTGTAAAATTATATGGAATATCCTAAAAATCTTAAAATAAAATTGTTGTAAATTGCATTACAAGGTAAATTTCTCTATTATCGACACCACATACCTAGGTACCTATGTTACATTTTTAAAAGAAATAATAAAATGTAAAGAGTAATGTTATTAGTTTAACAATTTTGTACAGGGTGTTAAAAACAATAGTGTAAAATATTTCTAGGGCGTATACTGCTCTACTATGGAGAAAGGCAGTAACAACAAAAAAATCCAAATGCGTTTTCTTGTGCTATGATAAAGCTACTGATATTTTGTATTGAATTCAATAAAGAAATGCAGTAAACTATCTCATAAGTTAAATTAAAATACCCACTGCTTTTCATAAAAATGTAGTTTATGCTAATTTCCTACAAATTCTTCGTTTAGCAGTTACTGCATGCATAGTTGGGCAGTATATATAGTAGAGCCAAGAAGAAGACGAAAAGTCCTTTGGCATTTTTCTATCTATAAAATTAAGGTCAATTCACACTACGATAGTTCATAGCTATCGGATTTCTACAAAAATATGTTTTTTTATAATTTTTATTTATTTTTTATTTCAGTATTGGGGCATTTTACGTCAAGTGGACAGCGAAAAAAAAGTGACGTTCTGAAATTTGTTCATATTCGGCTTAATTGTACTTCTAGTAGGCATGAATGTGGACAAACAATATTTTTTTTGTATGATGTTTATTTGTCAAGTTATTGGCTTCTAAAGAATTGTCGTTTTTGAAATTCGTATTTTTTTGGAAATAAACTTTTCAAATCATAATTTTATTAACTTCGACCAATTTTATTTTATTTTTTTTATTTCAAAATATAGCCTTAAGTACATTTATTAATGAGACAATATTGTAACAAAGGAGGAAAGTACCCATTTTATTTAAAAAAAAGTTACAATTTTATAATCTACGCTAGAACTGGTTCTTTTTACCAAAAGGCCTTCGGTTGTTGGAATAAAGGCGTGCAAATTTTTGTTCCAGGAATGGTGATTGCTGAATCGAACCGAAATTCTATGACGTTGAATATTGTCTTCGGAGCAGTAGTAAATGGCTGTCTGTTTTAAAGATGATTTTGCCCATTCGTATAATCGCATTGTAACGATTGCGTTACTTGCAGGCAACTGTAGGCTTGCACGCGTTGCTAAACGCTTGAGGTTTCCTCCAAGCCCATCGCACGGTCCTTTTCCGTGAGACGTTGCGTGAAAATGTATCTCTGCATCGGCATTGAAATCTTCTTTGTAATAAAATAGATTCACAAAGTTAAATCTATTTTTAAAATGTTGTGAGGCCCCGTCAGTTCCATATATAATTTTAGACACAGAATAAAAATAAGAATAAGTTTATTAACCTTCAAAATTTACAAGGTACGTCATACAAAAGGAAAATTTTAAGTATCTAATGATAATACGAACAAGACTTATTAAATATGAAATAGAAAATAATACAAACAGTATAAAATTTGAAAACATGATAAACAATGTAAAAAATTGTAAATATGAATAATATAAAAACACAGGTAATTTTAGAAACACAACATACATACATACATACATACCGACATTGGTTATAGAAAGTTTAACCATGACGCGATGCATGTTTTATAAAATGCTTAAGTTAACCCCAGAAACAAAAGAGCACCTACCTTGGTGTGATCGTAGTAGACTGGATACGTCGGATGTGGTGAAGATGCCCAATGCCCCAGGATGTTACTTGTGATTTTACTTAACATGCACTTTTGGAAAAGCTTGATTGATATAAACTGTCTTGTAAGAACGACCGTTAATCTTGAATTCAATCGCTAGACTACTTTATACGTTTTAACATAAAATTCCCCAAATTAAAATAGGCAGTGTTGCCAGATCATTTTACACTTGTGTGTACATACCGCTCACCTGAAATTATAAATTTCAAAGAAACAAAAAAAATGTGATTTTATATTACTTAAATTGAAAGAAAAAATTAATAATTCTAATTAAAAAAAAATAGATAGACTGGAATTAATTTTTCCAAATCTTTAATCGTTATGTGGAAGAACACATAACTTGACCCTGAGATGTACGTACAGTAGCAACTCGAGCGACGTTATCCGCACCAGGATGCAAAGCCAAAATTCGACCTAAAGGCCACTGATACGGAGGAATATTGTCGGTTTTAAGCACAACCAAGGAGCCAACCTCCAAATTTGTGGTCTTGTTAAACCATTTATGGCGTTGCTGCAAAGAATGCAAATATTCTATGTGCCAACGACGCCAGATAGACTGTTGAAACTGTTGAATCAGCTGCCAACGATTTAATCGGTTAATATTTAGATTCTCATAACTCTCATCAGGAGGAGCGGTCACAGGTTCAAGAGTTAAGAAATGATTGGGAGTTAACACGGATAAATCATTTGGATCTTTGCTAAGGGCATACAAGGGTCTAGAATTTAAAATTGATTCAATTTGAACTAAAAGAGTATTTAGTTCTTCATATGTAAGAATTTGCTGGCCTACTACTCGCAACAAATGTCCTTTCACAGACTTTACACCGCTTTCCCAGATGCCACCCATATGGGGACTGGAAGGAGGATTAAAATGCCAAGTAATTGAAAGAGTTTCTGAAACTCCTTCAGCAAAAGTACGTAGGATCTTGTTTGCGCCCACGAAATTTGTTCCACAATCGCTGAACATATGTGCGACTCTACCACGTCGAGCTACAAAGCGGCGAAAAGCAGCAATAAAGGCCTCTGAAGTTAAATCCGAGACTAATTCCAAATGAAGAGCTTTGGTAGCCATGCAAATGAACAAACATAGATAAGCTTTGTATGTTTTAGCCCCACGATGTTTACCTAATGTAATGGTGAAAGGTCCAGCGAAATCAACCCCACTGCAAGAAAATGGCTTGATTTGGGAGACACGAACACTCGGTAAATCACCCATAAAATGACTGGATGGTTTTGGATTTACTTTAAAGCACTTATAACATTTAGAAAGACAATGATTAATGGCTCGTCTAGCCGAAAGAATCCAAAACTGTTGGCTGATTAAGAATTTTAATGTAGAAGGGCCTGGATGAAGATTTTTCTGATGAAAGTGATTAATAATAAGCTTAGTAAGCTCATGGTTCCTAGGAAGTAAGATTGGATGTTTACTATCGAATTCCAACTGGGAATGACGCAAACGTCCGCCCACCCTGAGAACACCATCTGAATCAAAGAAAGGAGAGAGCTTACGCAATGGTTTGGAGCAAGGTTTATGTGATTTTAAGGAACAGATATCTTGTGAGAAAACCACAGATTGAACATATCTTGACAAGATAACTAGTGAATAATATAATTCTGCCTCACATAGAGGACCAAGTTGTCTATCAAGTTTGGGTTTGAGATTAGTTTTGAATCTGAGCATGTAAGCAATAATTCCTTGGATTTTACGCAGTGAAGAGAATTTAGAAAAAAGCTGCTCCATAAAATGGGGGCTTTCGACAGCAACATAACATTGAACTTTACGTTCAAGCTCAGTGTCAGATAGAGGTTCAGAAAGTAGATTTGTTGTCACACGATAACTGTAACCAAGGCGGTCCCGCCCACCATAAGGAATGTGACAGAAGTTCCTTAGGAAATAATCCACGTGATGCACAATCAGCGGGATTTTGAGAACCTGGAATGTGACGCCAGAATTGTGGAGAAATCTTTTCTTGAATTAGAGATACTCTATTACTTATGAACGTTTTCCAGAGATGAGGGGAAGATTTAATCCAAGCAAGAGCGACCGTAGAATCTGTCCAGGCAAATATTTTATTGGGTGTAAGGATGGCTTTGAATGTGCTTAGTACAAATTCCATTAGATTTGCCAACAAAAGCGCTGCACATAATTCTGCCCTGGGAATGGATATTTTACTTAAAGGAGTTACACGGGATTTTCCACATATCAAGGATGTTTTTACCTCCCCAGAAGAGTTGATACTGCGAAGATAAATAGCACATGCCATACCAATTTCACTGGCATCAGAGAATCCATGTAATTCACAATAAGTGCTATCAGAAAATAAAATGTGTCTGGGCAATTGCAGGTTACTAAGGCAGGGCAGTTCAACTTTATATCTAGACCAAATTGAACAAATACTATCAGGAGGAGTACTATCCCAATCGATACCAAGAAGCCAAAGTTGTTGCATTAGATGTTTAGCAAACAAAGTAACTGGACTGAGTAGACCAAGGGGATCAAAGATTCTCGCAATCTCACTTAAAATGGATCTTTTTGTATAAGAAGTCTTAATATCCTTAACAGTATATGTAAAATAATCATTTACAGAATTCCATTGTAAGCCAAGCACCTTAATAGTAGTATCGTTAGAGTCAAAACTTTTAGAAGAATTTTGACATAAAGACGCAGGAAGTTTGTCTAACAAGGCAGAACAATTAGAAGACCATTTCCTTAACTCAAATCCTCCAGAAATGAGAAGAGATAGAAGTTCCTTTTGTATCTTAAAGGCTTCTGAAAGTGAAGCACAACCAGACACTAAATCATCCACATAGATATCAGTGGAAAGAATTCTGGACCCTAATGGGTAATTTTCCCTTTCATCATTTGCAAGCTGTTGAAGGGTACGAATAGCTAAGAAAGGGGCAGAGGTAACTCCATAAGTTACAGTTTTTAGTCGAAAGATTTCGACGGGATCAGAAGTATTGAAACGCCACAGAATTTGCTGATAAGCTTGGTGATCTTCTTTTATTAAAATCTGCCTATACATTTGTTTAATATCGGCCGTAAAGACAATTGAATGAAGTCTAAAACGTAATAATATAGAAGATATATCTTGTTGGAGTTTGGGCCCAACTAAGAGTTTATCATTTAATGAATCCCCATTGGAAGTTTTGGCAGAAGCATTAAAGACAACTCGGATAGGAGTAGTAGAACTATCCAATTTTTTTACACAATGGTGAGGAATAAAATATGAATTTTGTAATTCCTTTTGAAATGGAAGACGGTACATATGACCAGTATCAAGATAATCTCGAAGAAAGGTACAATATTGTTCACGGAGACCAGGATTTTTCGAAAGACGACGTTCCAAAGCAAATAAACGCTGTAACGCAAATGTATAAGAATCACCTAAGGAAATAGGAAGCTCACGAAATGGTAGAGCTACAACATATCTGCCAGTAGGTAGACGCGATACAGTTTCTGAAAATATGTTTTCACACAAAATATCCTCAGGGGAGACATGAGATTTTTCTGGAACCTTTTCCAGTTCCCAGAATTTTTTCAAGGTATTAGTCAGTTCTAAAGTTGCATTTACAAAATACGAATGAACGGTAGAATTTGAATCAGAGCATTGAATCCTTCCACATAACATCCAACCAAAGATATTATTTATTGCACTGGGCTGTCCAGGAGGTCCAATTTTCTGCCCTTTACGAAGAATTAGTGGAAAAAGTTCAGTACCAAGTAACAAATCAACATCTCCAGGAACAGCGTAGTTAGGGTCAGCCAAGGAAAGATTTTTAAGATGGTTAAACCGTTTGGTCATTATTTGAGTAGATGGCAACTTATTACAAATAGAAGGTAGAACTGTAACTTCAGTGTGAAGAATGGGTTCTGAAGATAGAACAGGACAAAGGCAAATTTGAGCCGAACCAGCAGAAGTTGCAGAAGACATGTCATTAACACCCTGTATAGAAATGGATTTAAACGTCATCGGAAGATTAAGCTTTTGTAGACATTTATTCGTAATGAATGAAGACTGACTCGCACTATCGATTAAGGCCCTACAAGGAACAAATATATTCTCAGAATTGCAAACGGCAACTATGACAGTAGAAAGTAAGACTGTCGACGGAGTGTAAGATAAATTTGTAGTAAGAACCGTAGAGCTGGTAGTAGGTTGGTTAGGAATATTTTGAATGATGGAAGTAGTATTAGAATGAAGTAAAGTGTGATGTCGCTGTTGACATACACGACACGTTGACTTAGAAAGACAGTCGGTGAATTTATGATTTCCGAGACAGTTGGAACAAAGATTACTTACATTTACAAAATCTTGGCGATCAGAAATAGCCTTTCTATGAAAGCTCTCGCACTTATACAAAAAATGATCCTTTTTGCAACATAAACATTGAGGAACATGGATTTTAGTAGCAAAAGTTTTAAAATTTGTACTCTGAAGTTTGACAGATTTTTTAAAAGGGGTTACTTCAGGTTGTTTCTTTGAACTGGAAGAAATAACATTTGAAGAACTCAAGGAAACCGATTCCATAGCTTTACATTCTTTTACGAGGAAGTCTGTTAAAGATTCAAAATCAGGGATATCGAGATGAGTACATTCAGTCTCAAACCTTTTCTTTGTGTTAATGTCTAATTTTTGTAAGACCCAATTAACCAAAGTAAAGTCCCATAAGTCAATTGCAAGGTTTTTCAGAGCAGCCAAATTTTCAGAGAAACAATTTATTAAAGACCTTAGTGATTCAGGAGAATTAGTATTGATTTTTGGAGAGTCATAAAGATTTTGCCAATATGTAAATGCAAGGACCCTTTTATTTTCATAGCGAGTTTGCAAAGAATTGTAAGCAATGGCATAATTTGTGGAAATAAGGGGTAAGCTTTTGACAATTGATAGAGGTTCTTTTAATAAGGAAGATAAAAGATATTGAAATTTCTCAATGTCAGATAAACTACTATTATTATGAACCAAAACATTAAATAACTCTATGTAATTAGGCCATTCCAAAATATTACCAGAAAACGTTGGCAGCTGTATTCGTGGTAACTTGACGTTGACTTCAGAGAGTTTAGCTGTTGTTAAACTTGCAAGTTTTTTTAGTTCTGCATGTGCAGTTTTAATTCTAAAAAATAATTCATCTAATTGAATAACCAAAATCTCTAAAGCATCGTGTTCGTCGTCAGAATAATCATCCTTTAAATTGCCATAAGCTTCCTGAAACCCATCATAAATTTTTTGAGCTTCCTCAAACATGGCATCTAATGCTAAAAATTGAGATATGTCCTCTTTATGATCAAGAGCGAACTTCATAATAGGTTCCAGTCGCTTAGTAGCAGACTTAACAGATTTAGTGCACTTAAAAAGGGTGGTACTGTTTTGGCTTGGCATCCTAGTAATTTAATAAAGAAAAAACAATTTAATAAAGTTAATCTTTAGATCTGGGACATAAAAGAAACAAATATAATAGGTTTGGCAACGCAGCACTTCAACTGAACTGCCTTCAAATCGCTAAGTTTTTTGCGAGGTTTTTTATTTGGTACATTCAAAGAAATTACGTTTTAATAAAGCAAATTTAAATCTATTTAAATTAAATTAAAGGTAATTAATATAATCACTATTTATTTATAGAAAGACTAAATAAACTAATTATTATAACTTCAGGTGGACTGTATATTAGGTTGTTAAATTACAAAATTATAGAAAGAATATAATAAACTAATTAGACCGAATGAATCCAATTAACGAACTGTAATTTAAACAATTTTACACGTATTCGGCGAAAGAAGGATCAAAAAATGGTTATAGAAAGTTTAACCATGACGCGATGCATGTTTTATAAAATGCTTAAGTTAACCCCAGAAACAAAAGAGCACCTACCTTGGTGTGATCGTAGTAGACTGGATACGTCGGATGTGGTGAAGATGCCCAATGCCCCAGGATGTTACTTGTGATTTTACTTAACATGCACTTTTGGAAAAGCTTGATTGATATAAACTGTCTTGTAAGAACGACCGTTAATCTTGAATTCAATCGCTAGACTACTTTATACGTTTTAACATAAAATTCCCCAAATTAAAATAGGCAGTGTTGCCAGATCATTTTACACTTGTGTGTACAGACATGGTACATGCACTAAATACACTAAATACATAAAATTTGGCTAAAAGGATAAGTCTAAAAATTCTTGATAATCATATATGATGCTATCTATAAAAATATTATTAAGAGTAGTTTTAAACTGCTTAAACGGTTTGCTTTTTAAATCATTAGGTACACTCTTAGAAAAGACCTGGTATTTGTAACTAACTTATTATCGTTGGGGTAAAACTGTTGCAGAAAATAAATTTTTTTGTTTTTTGTAATCAGTACTTTTATATGTGTAACTGCTTGCATCATTACCTGAAAAGATTTAGTTTTGTTGTTGAGTATTATTTACTGCAAAAAGGCGATTAAGTTATTTTAACTGAAACTTTGTGTTGGCTAGAAGTATTGACAACATTATCTCAAAAAAATCATTTCGGCGGTAAAATGTTTTTGTTGGACCAAATATTTAAGTAACATTCTCAACTGACTGAAATTAGTCCGTGGAACTAACGGTTCGGTTGTATAAACTATGCGTCACTTTTCACACAGCTAAGACACAGCGGTGTGAAACAAAGTGTCATTTGGGGATGTTGTCTCTGTAGGTTAATGCTACTGCAAAATTTGTGCATTTCGCGCGCGATTTGTCCAGCCCGGCGCGTGCTTTACTTTTAACCTGTAAACAAACGGTGTTGCACGGCGTCCAGACTTCGGTGGTGTTTGTTCTTTTGTATTTGTGTATCAGCTCGTGTGTAGTGTATATTTTAGGTAAGAAACTAGTTTATTACAATTAGTCATTTGCCCCTGTAAATTCAGTGGCGACATACTTTTTAACTATTCATATATATAAGAATATATTCTTATGTGTTGGTTACTTATAGATATCTCGAACAAATAATATGGATGAGCGGACTGAAGTAGCAGATTTATTAGGAACATGGGGTTAACCTGAATTGGTTCCAGTTTTTAAAGGTTAGGTATTATTATTGCACTCCTTTAATTACACTATTGTAGTTTTGGGGTCCGAAAAAAAAATCCAAAAATGTGAAAATGCCATTCCGACTGAAAATGGCCTCCTGAATCCAATGGTGCCCACCAAAAGTCTCCATCACGTCGGAATTTCGAGAATTTTTTTGTTTTGTTTCAGCTCAAGTCGCATTTTTGGTATAGGGCCTATACTATAGGCACTCACACTCAAAATTTATCGAATGCTTACCCCTGTTATCATGCAAGTATGTTACGTTGTAAGTACCTAAGAATCATTGTTAAGTTGTTAAACAAAGGCTTGCACTTCACGTAAACATCACGGTTTACTGAAGAAGTATAGTCAACTTTCATCTTAATGTACCTATCTGTGTATATTTACCAAAGAATCGTTTTTGTTTTATTGTTAAAATATTTATAAATGTTTTCTTAGAGTAATTATTAATTTTTGTTATAATGTTTAAACCAAAATTTGGTGTTTTCAGTTATATTGTTATTTTTTAATTTATAATAAATATTTTTAAAATGAACGGGCATGAATTTCCTTTCTCTATTTTTTATAATATTTACACAAAAAGTGCTATATTTACTAAGCAGGTATGTACTGTGGAATAATTATACCAATTTGTTGTTGCTACTAATGCAAGCATTTAATATTAAATATAACTTAGTTACAGTACAAAACAAATTTATATTATATCAACTATTAAATTCTTTAAATGTACCTTTTTTCATGTAATTTCAATTAAAAAATAAATTCCTGCATGATACAATGTTTGTTGCGATAAATAGCAAGTGCAGTTGTTACAACTTAGACGCTGCTAAAATGACAGACTAATGTGATTGCATTAAATATCAATTATTTGTATGAAAAAAAAAACTAATTTCGATGCACTAAAACTTGTTGGTTGGAGCTACCAATATTGGCTGTTCCGACAACAAACTGTAAAAACAAATTTGTATTAGTTCCCACAACATATTTTTTTGTTGTGCCTATTTTCACTAATAAAATTGGTTCTGGGAACTAAATTTTCATTGCAAATACCAGGTCTTTTCTAAGAGTGTAGCAAGTTGAAAAATGATACTCCGAGGTAATCAAATGAATTTTGCGTTTTACTTATTCTATTTTTCGGAATTCTTAAAGCTGTTTTAAATCTCGTATTATATCCAGTGTTAGTGTGATCTTCATAGTTTTTAATATTTTTATAGACATACACGAGACAGGCGAGTATATAAATTGCTGGCATGGTAAGTATTTTGTACTTTTTAAAGAGAGGTCGACATGACGTTTGTCGACTTACTTTGGCAATAGCTCGTAGAGCTCTTTTTTGTTGTAGGAGTATTTTGTCTGCTTCAGGAGATCCGCCCCATAGTAGAATACCATAAGACATCTTGCTGTGGAAGTGGGCATATTAGGTAGTGATTGCTGCATGTTCGTTAACGATGTACACACAGTAGATTGCGGATGAGAGTTTTTTGGACAATTCATCAATGTGAATCGACCAGGTAAGTTTATTGTCTACGTTGACCCCTAAGATTTTAACATGTTCCTTTTCTGTTGGTTTAGTGGTACACACAATTTTTTGTGTCTTTTCAACATTCAGTTGGAGTCCATTTGCTTCGAACCAATGATGAGCTTCCTTTATGGATTGGTTTGTTTGGGCTAGGTTTATAAGCGTCGTGTCATCTGCGTAAATGCATATTTTGGATGATTTTACGTTCCAAGGTAAGTCGTTAATATAGAAGATAAACAACAAAGGCCCTAGAATGGACCCCTGAGGTACTCCAATTGTATTTATTCGTGTATCTGAAAAATTTCCGTTCCAAAATACTACTTGTTTTCTATTGGACAAGTACGAAGACAATATATTGTTTGCTACTCCTCTAACACCATAATAAGACAGTTTTTTAATTAAGACTCCTAAAAGATGCTCGTGCAGTATTTTTTGAAAAGCGTAGAAGGTGGCTGTATCATGCATTAAGTCGTCTGAAATCATAACAATGCTGCCTTGTTTTATTTTATTTCCATCTCTATAATAAAAGACCGCCTTCAACGATAGTCTTCTTAAGAGTTTTAAAATACAACGCCTGTTCCTCTGCGATATAGGTATGAGGTTTCAATGTATCTAAAGCGTCACACAAGCTATCCACAAAATCATCAGAAGACAGCAATTGAGTAGATATTGTGAAGCAATCTGTGCCAACCCATTTTTCAAACTGCACGTCCGTCACTTGATTGTTATCAAATATGATTTTCAAATTTTCACGAATTGCACTTAAACCATGACAAGATTTACAACATTCATTTGACGGTGTTTTTGTAGTCATCAAATGACATGTTGGTGTTGGATTGAGACACATCATCTTGCGAAGGCAATCTTTATAAGATGTAAGTGGCATGGCAGTTCCAGCAGTAAGATTGGCAATATCTCCTCCATTTAACATCAGTTTAACATTTTGATGGTAGGTACAAACACATACCATATGTGTTCCAGAGTCGCCAGCGAGGATACATTGCTTGGGTCTTAGAGTAAAAAACTTTGTTAAGCCTACCTGAATATTCGAATATTCGTCTTTGAACTTCTGATAAAGTTCATCAATGTTGCACATTAGAAGTTGTTTTTGTAGATGCGTTCTTTTGCCATTATCTAATTTAACAGATATAAAATCTTTTTTACCAGGCAATATTCGGCTAATATCTTCTCGGAGGTAAAAACATTTAACTAAGTTTTCGGTCTCAATTGGTAGTTTACGGCCACCACGTGGGTTTGGAGATGACAAGACATCGAATCGATCTACAAGTTGCTTTGCTTTTCTCGCTTGCCGTCTAGATGTGCCAAATTGTTCCGCAAGTTTATTTTCACTCCATGACTTAGGCGCAATAGTCAGTATCATAGTCTTCATAGAATTTGAAGTAGACGGATCATTAAATTTTTCTTTTAGTTGCTTTAAAATTTCTTGGTTTTCTAGAACTGTTTCAGTTTGAGTTGAATTATGTTTAAACTTATCTTCAGGAATGAACGGTTTATCTTGGGTGTTTTGCAAAGGTTCACTCGATGTACTGTAAAAGATCTTCATTAATTAGTACTGGAGGTGTTTCATTTAAGAGCCTTTTCCTACAAGATGCACATACATAAACATCGAGTGAAAATCTCCACTTTTGAGCCAAATGTTCAGATATTTTCCTTAAATTTTTAAACTTTCGATGAAGCGAAATGGATTAAAACATCGATCACCGTACGGAGCCATTATAAATCAATAAATTTCTTAAAATGTGCCCAATTCGCTGAGAGGTTAAAACAACAACTACTAACGAAAAATACGAAATGGCTTAGCTTCTATTTGTCATTTTAATACTTCTCGTATCTAAGAGATGGCGCTAGCAGTCGCTTTTTACCATATACTTACCACACTGTGGTAAGTATATGCTTTTTACACATACTTACTGGTAAGTATATGGCTTTGTATTACTTATCACAAAATTTGTTTTAGACTACTGCTTCCTACTAATATTTTTGTTTAATAAGTACTATTTTAATTTGAATAATAAATACCCCACTGTCTTATTTGTCACTGTTATTCAAATAATCTATTTGTAGTTTTATACATTTATTAATCTTCAAAACATTACACACAAAATTGAAGGTTTTTTATATTCTCTCGTTATGTATTATATTGCTAACAAACCTCTTTTATTCTAAATACCAACTTAACATATATCACTAAATATAACATCTCCCTTCTTAAAACTAGACATCCTATTCTTTTCAAAATTAATACAATTCATAATCCCTAAATCTAACAGGATTTCTAGTCGTTCTCCGGGGTCTATCACTATTTACATTGTTTTCAGTTTCCCTAACTAAAGGTATGTCTGCATTATGAACAATATCATAATCAGGTAAGTATTCGTCATTAAATTTGTTAAAGGACTTTCTTAGATGAGCGCTATTACGTCTTAACATTCCACCACTTTGATCCTTTACATAATATGATCGAGGAGTACCCGCTTTATTTACTATCTGTGCAGGCTCCCATAACTTCGTCTTAAAATCAAAGTTAGTTACATTCTCTCCAACAACAAAAGGCTGTCTATTTTTACAAGTTTTATCATAATAGCTCTTATCTAACATCCTTTTTTGTATTATTTGATTTTGTATTTCAACATTATTATAACTTTTCGGTAAAAGATCACTATCAACCATAGGCAATTTAGTCTTTAAATTTCTTCCCATTAACAACTGAGAAGGCGTCAATTTCAACTCTTGAATTGGGGTATTTCTATAATTAAGTAAAGCTAAACTTAAATCAGTAGATTTTCTTAAAATACTTAAGTATTTTAAGAAAATTTTAGCTATACCAACCGCCTTTTCTGCCAACCCGTTAGACTTTGGGTAATGCGGACCAAAGATAATTATCTTTGATGCGGACTACTGTTTTTATTTGAAAGTCCCAACTTTTTGCAAATTTACTACACTCATATGAATTGTAAGGCATATTATCTGCAATTAATTCCTCGGGAATACCATTATTTGAAAATATTATTTTTAATGCGTTTATTACGCTTTCAGACGTTTTGTCTTTTAGAGGAACTACCTCTAGCCACTTTGAATAGTAGTCCATTAGTATTAAATAACTTTTTCCCCCATACTCGCCTATGTCACTAGCTACTTTTTTAAAAGGTCGATTTGGAATTTCATGATGGATCATTGGCTCTTTTTTTAACCCTACGCTGAAACCTTTCACAAACCTGACATTTACTTATAAATTTTTTTATATCTTCATCCATGTTTACCCAGTACATAGATTGCTTGGCCCTTTGAATTGTTTTAGTAATTCCAAAGTGCGTTTCATGTAACAAGTTCAACATGTCACTAATTAATCTTTTAGGAACGATTATTCTATTATTTAAAAACAACAATTTATTTGAAACCGATATATTTTCTTTATAAGACCAATATGGTTTCAAACCTAAAGGTAACGAATTATAATATTTTGGCCAACCTAACTCAATATAGTTTAATATTGTTAATAAATCATCATCTTTTTGAGTTTCATTTTGAAATTTTAACTTTTTCTCCGCAGTAATTGAAAAATGCTTTTCAACAGAATGAATAATTTCCGTCATTTCAGGATCATCCTGAACTTCACTTTTTATATAAGACCTCGACAAAAGGTCAGCTATATACATGTATTTTCCTGGACAATATTCGAAATTTAATTTATACCTTAATAGTTTTAGCTTTAGTCTTTGCAACCTAGGTGACGGTATTTTTGACATTTCTTTCTTCATTATACCCAAAAGGGGTTTATTATCAGTTATTACTTTTACAGGTCTGCCATAAATAAATTGATGAAATTTTTGTGTCGCAAAAACTACCGCTAATAATTCTTTTTCACATTGCAAGTAATTTATTTCACTGGAAGTAAGGCTTCTTGATGCGTGATAAATTGGTTTTTCCTGTAAAAGGCAACACCCTAGACCGTCTTTGGACGCGTCACTTTGGATTATTATTTCTTGGTCACTCCTAAAATTTCCTAACACCGGTTCTTTTTTTAATATTTCTTTTAGACTTTCTAAAACTTTACTGTGGTTATTAGTCCACTCAAAATGTATATCCTTCCTAAGCAACTTCCGTAATGGACCCGTTATTGCCGCGAAATTAGGTATATAACGCCTTAAGTAATTTAATATACCTAGGAGCCTTTGCAGCTCTTTTAAATTTGTTGGGTTTTCTAAACTTTCTATTGCCTTTACTCTTTCTAAACTAGGTTTCATGCCATCTTTATTAAACACATGACCAACGTATGTCACTTCATTAACCCGGTATTGTAATTTTTTATCATTAAATGTGACATTTAAACTTTTAGCTCTTTCCATTACTTGTTGCATTATTTTATCATGCAACTCAGCACTGTCTGCTGCTACCAGCAGATCATCAAAATAAATTATGACGCCTGGTATGTCACCAAAATTTTGCTCATTTATTTTTTGAAAATATTCTGGTGCATTTTTAATACCAAAAGGCATTGTTAGAAATTT
Organism: Brassicogethes aeneus; assembly: GCA_921294245.1. Lineage (NCBI taxonomy): Eukaryota > Metazoa > Arthropoda > Insecta > Coleoptera > Nitidulidae > Brassicogethes > Brassicogethes aeneus. The sequence continues at coordinate 7,761,857 of OV121141.1, read as the reverse complement.
ATAGCAACCAAATACAGTACTAAATGTGCAAAAATCGCTAGATGGTTCATCAAGTTCAACTTGATAGAACCCATCTTTAAAATCAAGAACTGAAAACCAACTTTTATTATTCAATTTTGAGCTTATCTCTTCTATCGTCGGTATAGTATAAATAGCTGAATAGCTTTATTAAGACCGCAGGGATCTAGACATAACCTTAAGCTACCATTCCTTTTTTCAATTATTACCAAGTTACTGACCCATTCGCCGGGATTATCAACTCTTTTAATTATTTTACTAGCCTCTAATTCATTAAGTGGCTCTACGAGCTGGTCTTGCCACTGGTTCATAGTGATCTTTTAGTTTTATTGTACATTTTTGTTTAAACTTCCCAGTGCCCGTAAAAATGTTCTTATTAATTTTAACAAAATCTAATCTATTTTCACAGATAACATTTACTACTTTAATTAGTCCCAATAAACTGCTTGATTTAAGCCCCAATATGGGTTCAGAACCTACATCAGCTATAATTAAATCTATATTTCTATTAACTTGTTTGTGGGTACATACTACTGAAATTTGTCCCACAGGCTTTATTTTATGCCCCCCCGTATGCTTCCAGAACTATGTTACAAGGAGTTAACTTTTTCTCTATTAATAATTTTTTATATAAATTTAGAGGTAATATATCTACCTCACTACCAGTATCAATTTTAAATTTAATTGCATGTCCTTTAATTAAAAACTCCTTATAAATTGCTTTGGAATCATTTACATTTTTTACAGAGTGAATTAAACTACTACTTTCCTGTGTATCCTGCTTGTTTGTTATAACTTCTTTGACTTTTTTAAAGTTTGACTTCTGTCTTCTACAAGCCTTTGCAAAGTGATTCTGCCCACCACAATTGTAGCACTCCTGCCCATATGCAGTGCACTCCCTTGCTCCATGCTTTCTTTTACAGTTTCGACAGTTAAAAGTATATTGTTTTGTTCTGTTATTCTGTTTTGTACCATTCTGCTGCTTGATACCATTGTACTGCTTGGTACCATTGTTCTGATTTGTACCATTGTACTGCTTTATTCCATTATTCTTGTTTACCATGTGAATTTTCTTCTGCTGCACCTCTTCTATCTGATTTTTGGATACCTCTGCTGATCTGCATTCTTTAAGAGCACCATCTAAGTCAAGGTCCTCTCTTGTTAATAATCTTTCCTGTAATTTTAGATTATTTATTCCCAAAACTATTCGATCTCTTATGAGCGATTCTTTTTGACTCCCAAACTCACAGCTTTCAGCTAATTTCTTTAACTCTGTTACAAATCTGTCTATCAATTCACCTTCCTCTTGTTTTCGTGAAAAGAACACAAACCTCTCATAAATTATATTTTTTCTTGGATTACAGTATGTCTTGAATTCCTTTGTAACCTTATCAAAATCTTTCTTCTCCTCTTCGGTTAGGTTAAATGTGTTGTAAATATTTACAGATTCTTGCCCCATGCAGTTTAGCAAGATTGCTACTTTTATTTCCTTTGTTTTGTCTGCTTTTCCACTGGCCAACAAGTAGAATTCGAAATTTTGCAGAAAATTATTAAAATTCTGGCCAACATTACCTATATAAAGCTCATGGGCTCTGGTAATCTTACATCCATTTTACTTGTTTCTTTGCCTTTATAACCGGTAACCTCAACTTTTTGGCGTTTTATTTTATCTTCTTTTCTTTTATTTTTTAACTTCTGACACCATGTCTTATTTGTCACTGTTATTCAAATAATCTATTTGTGGTTTAATACATTTATTAATCTTCAAAACATTACACACAAAATTGAAGGTTTTTTTATATTCTCTCGTTATGTATTATATTGCTAACAAACCTCTTTTATTCTAAATACCAACTTAACATATATCACTAAATATAACACCCACAACATTGTTAAAGCTTTAAATACGCTTAAATAGGAAAGTAAATAAAAATATTGCAGCGGTTTAGTGTAATATCGCGCAAACCAGAAAGCTAGAGTACGACGCTCAGTGCGGCACGTAGTACTTTAATTCATTTATCTCCTAAACTATTGCAGATCCCATTTTGAAACTTATGGTGTATTATAAATGTACTTTGGGCTATATTTTGAAACAAAAAAAAATTAAAAAAATTGGTCGTTACTAAAATTCTGATTTGAAAAGTTCATTTCCGGTTTTGTATATTAAAAAAAAAAATAAAAAAGCCCGTCTTATGTTGTATTTAAAAAGAACAGTAAATTTTCTATTTAAGTCGCCATATTTAATATTTTAAAATAAATTTGTTTAATTCGAAAAACTATTTCCAAAAAATACGAATTTCAATAACGACAATTCTTTAGAAGCCAATAACTTTACAATTAAACATCATACAAAAAAAATATTGCGTGTCCACATTCATACCTACTAGAAGTACAATTAAGCTGAATATGAACAAATTTCAGAACGTCACTTTTTTTTCGCTGTCCACTTCACGTGAAATGCCCCTATTCCAAAATGCAACGTGTTTCTTAATTAACAACAATAATAGAAACAACAAATTTTTAGCACCTAATTTAAATAAAAATAAAACAAAAGTTTTTTAATAATCAATTTGTAGATTTTTGAATACTAAAATTGAAAATTAAATAACAATAAAAAACAACACATTTTTGTAGAAATTCGATAGTAGGTAGCATAAATTGACCTTAACTGTATGTGGTCAATATTAGTGTTTTTGTTTTTAGGTTAAGTTTTCTGACATTCTTTTTGTTCTGCTAAAGCAAGCATGTGATTGGCAACTTTATTTAATTAATAAGTAATTAAAGGTAAGACAGATCGAAAAACCCCAAATGGCTTTTCGACTTCTTCTTGGCTCTAGTATACGCCCTAGAAATATTAGTTACTCAGAGTAACTTACTCTACTTATCGACAGAATTCATGTTTGCTAATTTTTTTTAGAGGGCAACACCCTCTTTGTGATACCTCATTGGAAAGCTATTAAAAATTGCTATTTAACAGTACTGAAACATTACTTTTTAATAGTTGAATGTTTGAAAAACACGCAAAATTATTTATTTATTAATTAAACCATTTTGTTGTTAAAACATTAGTAAAAAAAACTAAAGAACACAAAATAATTCTAACAAAAGTATTGTTACACCGAAAATATAATTTAGAACCAAATACTACAACAAAAGAAAATACTAACCAATTCCGGTGTAAAATTTGCCTTCGACCAGCTTGAACAGGGGAGATGGGGATGGTTCAAGGAACAAGGAGTTACTTCGGGATTGGGCGCCAGGTAAATGAAATAGTTAGGCTAGACAATTAGTTACACCGCATACCAATTACCGGATATGCAGCAGTTAAAGGAAACGGCTGTATTTAAAAATTATTCAAATATATTTATCTTCGTCAGGGTTCTATGTACAAGGTTTTGAGTTTAATTGAGGTTATCCAAAGAAAAAAAATATTATTAATTAAATCTAAAATGTATGGTAAGTCAAATTCGGTGAGCCTATTAGCTCGACAAATAACAAAAGGTAAGTATAATAGCGCCAAGACAGGGAGCGTATTCGTATTATATCATTCGTATTATATATATGTTAAACAAAAAGTAATTTCTCTATTACGTACGACCGTAGTTATATCACCTGGTTTACAGATTTAATAATTAAATAAAATGAAAATTAAAAATTAAATCTAATAAAATGAAAATTAAATTAAATCTTATTATAGCTAGACTAGCCACCAAGCCACAATATTTCCGGCAGCCCTGCACTTCATTCATTCAGGTATTTGCCTTAACAAAACAGCCTACTTAGCCTAAAGGATAATCCGGCCCTGACGGTGATGGGTCTTAAGGTATCGATAGTAGGGATATTTACCTTCAGTATACTTACATGCATTTTTGTTGTTCCAATTGCATTATTTGAATAATTTAGCACCACGTTTGTTTCATCAAATAATTGAACAACATTTAAGTTATATAATTTTGGTACTTCAGTCAAATTATTGTTGCTCAAATCTAAATTTATTAATTTATTGGATAAAAACTCCAATTGAATCGCACCCGAAATAGAGTTATTTGCTATTTGCACTGTTTTCAACCAACTACACTGTAAAAATGCTTTGGGGTCGATCAATTTTATATGATTATTATTTAAATTAATGGACTCTAATCTACCTAATTTACGAAATATGTGCATATTTAATTTTTCGAGTTTATTATTTTGGAGATGAAGGGTTTCTATGAAACGAAAATTATAAAAAAAATTATCGTCTAGAAATTTAATACAATTTTGTGATAAATCGAAATCCTCTAACGTATCCATTTCTATAGGAAATGAAGTAAAATTTACAATTTTAGATTTGCTCAAATGAAATTGCCTGATATAACCTCTTGTTATTATTTTAAAATTTGAATCGTTAAAAATGTTTGTAAAGTCATCAACATTAAATGTTGTTATGTTTTTTAAATAGTCTTGCAACACTGCACCACTAACTGGATCCACAATTTTTGTCTGGCCTTTTAACTGTTGACAATTCGTATAATCGATATCATAACAAACTCGAAATTCTACATCACAAAATTTTAATTTATAGATTGCTAGGCAAAAAGACCAGTCTACATTTAACACTTCCTTACAAACACATTCAAAACTCATAGAACACTGTTTTAAATAAACGCTAACAAAACTACACAAAAACACCATGAATATCTTTGACCAAAGCATTTTTACAATCTTACAAATCGAAGAAACATGTATTTGTAAAATAAATTTATCAAATCAAAAATGTGTGTCCTATCGCGTTTCCTGCCAAAATGATAACATATTTAAATTTGAAAAAAATATTTAACGGTACTAACTGCTATAACTAATAATTAAAATTGAAATTATAGTATAGTTATAATGTTATATATGCAATAACGGCGGTATGTTGTTTTATACTTTTCATAATACCTTTAAATATCTAAAAAAAAAACGTAAATTTGAAATTTGGCAGTGTCAATTTGTATGTCATGATCAAATTTAAAAAACGTCAAGATATCAAAACCAATGCTTTTATCAAGAAAACTGGGCTTTGATAGCTATTGGTAACGGTTGTTTATTTGTAAAATTCGTTAAAAAAACGTGATGGACATTCAAGAAGATACCAAAAAATATTCGTGCAAATTTATTGCCAGAAAATATCAAGGATCGCTACGAAAAAGGATATCACTTTAAATTTGGCTCAGCAGAAAAAATGTGGAAACAATAACCAAAGATGTTTTACTCTGCTATGTGTCAGCTTTCGAAAAGTTAGACTTTATGGACAAAACTTTTGATGATAAAAACGTGTCTCAAACCACAGAAAAATATAGACATTTTTAAGTAAGTATTACGATTAACTTCTTGTTGATAAACATATTTTTAACGATTTTTCAGACCTGGACACCAAAAAAAGCTATAATAACGCGTTTTCTTGTGGAATCTTCGTACAGTCAATTTTTTCTAGAGAAAATCGTAGTATTTTTTGAAATTTTTGGAGCTTGCCGCCGAATAGTGTGGGTGAAATATCAAAGAGTACTCAGATTGACTTGAAAATCTGTACACAGAGAAAAGGCTTTTATATTGTGAATGGGTTAACCATTTGCAATACCTATGATTAAATGAATGATTTTCTTACTTTTATTTGTGCAAACCTGCTTAAAATTAGTTTATTGTCATTGAATTATATTGTGATTCTATTAAATCCGTATTAAAACTTGGTTGGTTAAAACATAAGAAATTATTGAATTAAATTGTTATTTAATTGAAGCCACAATTAATCTTAATGAAAAACTATCATTGGTATAAATAAAGTTATGGTTATGGTTATAAATTTCTACATTAAATGAAATCAAAGCTCTACTTCCTTTAAATATGTATATTATTGAGCAAATATTAGTTGTATAATACATTAATATGAACTTTAAATAAAATAAATTTTGGAAACTGCTTCTGGTAGTCTTGTGTACACACACTCTTAGAAAAGACCTGGTATTTGCAATGAAAATTTAGTTCCCAGAACCAATTTTATTAGTGAAAATAGGCACAACAAAAAAATATGTTGTGGGAACTAATACAAATTTGTTTTTACAGTTTGTTGTCGGAACAGCCAATATTGGTAGCTCCAACAAACAAGTTTAAGTGCATCGAAATTAGTTTTTTTTTCATACAAATAATTGATATTTAATGCAATCACATTAGTCTGTCATTTTAGCAGCGTCTAAGTTGTAACAACTGCACTTGCTATTTATCGCAACAAACATTGTATCATGCAGGAATTTATTTTTTAATTGAAATTACATGAAAAAAGGTACATTTAAAGAATTTAATAGTTGATATAATATAAATTTGTTTTGTATTGTAACTAAGTTATATTTAATATTAAATGCTTGCATTAGTAGCAACAACAAATTGGTATTATTCCACAGTACATACCTGCTTAGTAAATATAACACTTTTTGTGTAAATATTATAAAACATAGAGAAAGGAAATTCATGCCCGTTCGTTTTATAAATATTTATTATAAATTAAAAAATAACAATATAACTGAAAACACCAAATTTTGGTTTAAACATTATAAAAAAATTAATAATTACTATAAGAAAACATTTATAAATATTTTAACAATAAAACAAAAACGATTCTTTGGTAAATATACACAGATAGGTACATTAAGATGAAAGTTGACTATACTTCTTCAATAAACCGTGATGTTTGCGTGAAGTGCAAGCCTTTGTTTAACAACTTAACAATGATTCTTAGGTACAACGTAACATACTTGCATGATAACAGGGGTAAGAATTCGAAATTCCGACGTGATGGAGACTTTTGGTGGGCACCATTGGATTCAGGAGGCCATTTTCAGTAGGTATGGCATTTTCACATTTTTGAATTTTTTTTCGGACCCCAAAACTACAATAGTGTAATTAAAGGAGTGCAATAATAATACCTAACCTTTAAAAACTGGAACCAATTCAGGTAAACCCCATGTTCCTAATAAATCTGCTAGGTACTTCAGTCCGCTTATCCATATTATTTGTTCGAGATATCTATAAGTAACCAACACATAAGAATATATTCTTATATATATGAATAGTTAAAAATTATGTCGCCACTGAATTTACAGGGGCAAATGACCAATTGTAATAAACTAGTTTCTTACCTAAAATATACACAACACACGAGCTGATACACAAATACAAAAGAACAAACACCACCGTCTGGACGCCGTGCAACACCGTTTGTTTACAGGTTAAAAGTAAAGCACGCGCCGGGCTGGACAAATCGCGCGCGAAATGCACAAAGTTTGCAGTTGCATTAACCTATAGGTATACAGAGACAACATCCCCAACTGACACTTTGTTTCACACCGCTGGTGTCTTAGCTGTATGAAAAGTGACGCATAGTTTATACAACCGAACCGTTAGTTCCACGGACTAATTTCAGTCAGTTGAGAATGTTACTTAAATATTTGGTCCAACAAAAACATTTTACCGCCGAAATGATTTTTTTGAGATAATGTTGTCAATACTTCTAGCCAACACAAAGTTTCAGTTAAAATAACTTAATCGCCTTTTTGCAGTAAATAATACTCCACAACAAAACTAAATCTTTTCAGGTAATGATGCAAGCAGTTACACATATAAAGGTACTGATTACAAAAAACAAAAAATGTTATTTTCTGCAACAGTTTTACCCCCAACGATAATAAGTTAGTTACAAATACCAGGTCTTTTCTAAGAGTGCAGGTTTTTCGATCCATAAAATGAAATTGTTCTGTTTTCTGTAGGAACTACTATTAGGAACCCACTAGAAATGTTGGTGATATTAGGCTCTAAGAAAGTTGCTGACCCATCACTAGCAACAGTTACTGTACTGGATGTGCAGGATCTGTCTGCCATGGCACATGGTTATTCTAAAACGGAATAGGAATTTCATCTTACGTATTTAGAGGCGAATCCTAAAGATTGCTGAAAGTCCTAAAGCAATATATACTTTCAGGACGCCATGCAAGGATATCATGATGATACTAAAAGACTATGAGACGTTTTTTATATAAATAAATAAAAACTTCGTCCATTTAAGCAAAATAGCTATTTTAAGGCATGACACTGAATATCAAGATAAAGTGTGTCCATGGTATATACCTATATAAGTACACATTTACCTTTTTTGTTATAATTTAGATATAATTGAATAATTAAATTACTGGATAATGCATGGCGGACATAAAATTAAAAAACATGTACAACTTACCTTGTAAATTCGGGATTAGGAAGTACAACCCCCAAGAAATTAACAAATATAACAAAAAACCAAACACTACCTCATCCAGAGATAACCCATACACTTATATCAGTTGACGTCACCAGAAATACCGATTAATCAGTTGATCACATTTATTTATAGGCACGTACGCGATTGCAGGTTGCCGATGTGTGGTGTGGCAGGGGATGCCCTGGCGCGTTTGTCTGAATTTTAGCAATCATTAAATTGAATATAGGCCGCATTGAAAAAATGGGAATGATAATTGGGCAAATAACAAGTATTTTTTAAGACAGTGAAAACATTGGTATTCACTGTAAGACAGTAATATCTGACTTTACCTTAGTTTTCATTGGAATAAAAATGATAAACATTCAAAGAATAATTCATTTGTTTTTAATTTTTAGTTAAAACATTATAACTTTTAATATAAATCAATGTTATATTTAATTAAATATTGTTAATTTTACCTTGATCAGATAAACTTTGAATACATCATTTCTAAAATTTTCAAGGAAGTAGGTACACACTTCCATTAGGTTTAAATATAAAGAGCCATTCACACTATTACAAGTAATTTTAACTTGATAATATTTTGTTATGGGCTGAATATAATATTTGTAATAACATCAATCCCTTACCCTCAATTTCTCCAAACATATTTAATTAAATAAACATTAACTTTTATTGGACAAATAAAAAAACAATCAATTTTAGCATTGTTATTGACTATATCAAAGCGTTTTTTCTGTGTGTTTTGTCTATTTCGTCCGTATGTTAAATTTTACCTGGACCTCCTCCAGTTTGTCTAATACTCTTCCTATTTGCCATAATTTTGGCTTTCGATCTTTTTTTTGAGATTTTTAAACTTAATTATTAGGCCATTTTTATTTATAGATGGCTTCCCAATTTTAAATAGAATCCATAGTGTTTCGTCTTCGCGAAATATTTAATATTTGTTTAGTTTTTATTATATTTATTTTAATATTATATTCAGCTTATTGCCCCCCCAACGCGCATGTTTATCGCAACTATTTTTAATTACCTATTTGACCGCGTGAGGGCGTAAGTGTATTAAGAAATAAGAGTTCGAACCGCAAGCATCCCCGCGCAAGAGTGATCTACCACGCGACATTATATCCGCTTTATCCCGCTTGTGCATCTCAACCGCTTGAAACCAACGCTGACAGCCAGAAACCAGACCAGGGCCCTGAGTGTCGTCATCAGCACCATCCACAAGGTAGGACTTTATTAATATTCTTACTGCCCACGTTTTATCTAGTAAAAGAATTTAGTCAACTAACACCACCATCCCCTATTTCTCACATTTATACACATAGCCTACCACATAGAATAATAATAAAATCACAATTACTAACATAAGGATAAACTTCTTAACTTAGAGTTTCTAAACTCGGGTAGCAAAATCTTTGGAAAACCCCATAAAACCGTAACTTTAAGTTAACTTCGAATTTAAGTTAATCCTAGGTTAACACTCGCATTGTAAATAACGGGCCTAAGGAAATTAATAAAAACGATTTGTTTATTTGCAGGTATGTATTAAGTATTTTTTAGACACTGTATAAATAAAAATTCAGGGTGTTCCGAAAATGGCTCACTAATTAGTGTAAACACCATACCAGGTGGTTCTTTTAAATATAAAAAAATTCTTAAAAGTAGTTTTTCGGTTATTCAAGACATAAAGCTAGTAGAAAAGTAATATAAAAACAGACCATAAGTGGTATTAAAATACGAAATTTAATTGTATTCTTAACTTAACAATTAAACACTTTTCAATAAAGGCATGAAGTGCATAAGGCTAGGATTAAAATAACTATTCAACTACTTCCATCGACTCATCGACTATATCGGCCATCCTTTGCCTGTATCTCGAGTGCGGTAATGCGTAGCGCAGCTTGTTTCCAAACCTGGCGTCGTCCCATCTAAGGTAAGTGTTGGTGTTGATGTAGGCCTTCAGATCTTCGTCCAGCAAGTCTTCGTCGATCTCGCCGTAAATGACGACGATGACTCTCGTCATGCCGTCGCTTAGTGACTGCGCGTGCGCCAAACGGAACTCCAGCTTGCCCCAGAAGCTGCGCAGGAATTCGTCGCTGAGCACAATCAAAGTTCTGCGCGATCTATTGACCGAGTTCAATATGTTGTTGACGATGAGTTCGCCCGGGACGAAATGTCTCTGATGAAAGGTGACCGCGTATCTATGGGCGCCTTGTTCCAACAGCGGCAACAGGGTGTTGATTAAGTAATCCTCGTCCTCGTCCGCGTAACTGATGAAGACATCGTATTTTTTGTCGCTATCCATCTCTTCTTCGTTCACGAACCAAAGACACAGGTTGTGGGCGAACAGCCATATTTTTATTTCGAGTTTGTACTTTAAATAAATTATTATGGATACTAATAATATAATTATTAAACAAATTGAGAGTATAATATAAGTCAATTTAGTGGGACATCCATGCTTATTTTCTATGACTGGAGTTTTATCCGATTCACACAATACTGTTGATGAGTTGATCTAAAAAATTATGTTTGGTAGCAAATTATCATAAATGGTATTTTAATACAAACGACGCATTTTTTTGGTTTTGTCTGGTGTTGCAAACATGGTTTTTATAACTCTAGTCTAAAGTCAGGGGCGTAGCTACCGCGGTATCAGCCGTTTTTGTTTTTACTTTGATTTATTAAATTAAAGTTTTCCTGAATAACATCCTCTTCCAACGAGGCCTTGAACTCATACGAATTGTTTCTGCTCGCACCTTTCCGCTATGCGTTGTCTGCGGCGCAGTCTGCGCATATTGTTCTGTGCTCTGCGCCGCATACTGATATGAGTCTGCTTTGCGTGTTATTATTAGGTTATACACTGAAAGAAATTTGTTGCTAAAAGTAAATACAAATTTATACTAAAAATTTTATACTAGTGCTTTACACATTTATACTACTGTTTATTATGAATGTATGTTAAATTTTGTAATACATTTATTGTAAAGAAGATATGTTAGATCTAAATAAAAATAAACTTACCCTTACTATAAAATGTAAACTATAAGTGAATTACAGCAAAAAAATATTGCTAGAAACACATTTATATTGCTAGGGCAGCAATAGGCTGCTAACCAAACGAATATATTTGTTTTAGCAATGTATGTGGTAGTCCATATATGAAACATAAAATATATTTGCCCTAATTATTTTTTTATTTAACTTTAGTATATATTTCTTTCAGTGTATTAATAGCAAATTAGAAATAATTATTAGCGGTAAAATTATTTTAAAATAGAAACCTTTTAAAAGATGTTGAAGAACGGCAAATGTCTAAAACCATACCAAATTTAAAATTTGCCTGTACGTAAAAAGCTATGTATACATATATTATTTAGTAAATTATAAAAAATTAGTAAATGCAAAAAAATGATACCCTAATTTGGGCGTGACACCCAGAAATGTTTTTGCCAGCAGCTTTTCCCGTATAAGGGCCCCTACCAGATTTTTTATACGGGGCCCCCTCGAGGCTAGCTACGCCACTGTCTAAAGTCTAAAGACAACGTTTTTAAATATTTTAAGCTTAATATCAACGCGATTGCATAACTTAAAAAATGTGGTTTTGAGAAAAACATGTTTAAAACATTTGGAGGTTTGTTTTGCAACTTCAGCCTGGGGTAGGGGCCCTCGCAAAATTTCCACTTTTTCAGTTTTGAGTGTAATGTAAAAATTTAAAATTATTTATGGCCACTTGCACCGTAAGTTTAATTTTTTATTTATTTTATTTATTTATTTTTAACACAGGTTTATTTTTCATAACTGGCTTGCACCGTAAATTAATCCTTGTTTAAATACTACTGTTAAAATAAACCCCCAATTTCGGTGGTTTAAATTACTTTAATCCACCGTTAACGATTTATAACCTCAAAAGTACTTGTCATCGGTATTCAATTTTTGTTTCAAAGATATTATTTATTGACATCTTTAGCAAATCCAATAACTATAGTTATAGGTATAGAGTAGGGTGTGCCAAAAAAAACTTTTAATTTTTTTTTCTTTAGTTACCATGAAAATATCTTCCAAGATGACGAAAAAAAAATTCTGATAAAGTTTGAGCTCTTAATATTAATATTAAGAGGTGGCTCATCGCGATTTTTTATTTTCCATTTAAATAACACGGGAAAATAACATTTTTTTGTTTGTAATTTTATTGCGTTTTAACTAATCAGTGAGTTGTACAAATTAATACATATTCTTGTAGGGAATTGAACGATCTACAAATAAGATCTCATATGATTTTTTGCTTAGTCGACTCGTTTAAAAGTTATTTGAGGTTAAAGTTCAACCTCAAATATTAAATGATGACTTTTATAGTTTTTCATACTCTATTACGAAATATTGGCTCAAAAACATGAAATATAATATTTTTGATAGTTTATCGAGTGTTCTTCGGTAAAACAATACAATTTTTACGAAATATCAATAATCGTGAAAAAAAGGTTTTTTTCTATACCTACTTGATTTAAAAAAAAATTGAATTTTTTTCTTTACATAAGTAATGACAAAAAAAATTAATCATTTTCTCAAAAAATAATAAATATTCTATTTAAACTTAACTATTAGGTAATAAAAGCCATGTTTCAATAATTTATCAATTAAAATAAAAAATGTTATTCCATAACTTGTACTTTTTTAACTACCTATCTTAGAATCAAACTAAATTTATCTTGTTACAATTGGGATATTTTTGCCGGTGGTTTTTAACTACTTGCAATAAGTATTGCAAACATTTTTCATTTTTAGTGAGACATTTGTTGTACTCTTCTATTAATGCAACATCTGCTACATCATTGAGAACGCTAAGACGTTTGAAAAATACTAGATTATCTTGATAGCTTTCCTGTGTCCAAAATTCTACATTCTTATTGATAAAGTCAATGGGTAAATCAAATATATTAAGTACATTTAAGTATATTTGATACTTAGTTAAAAACCATCGGCAAAAATATCCCAATTTTAACAAGAAAAATTTACTTTGATTCTAAGATAGTGAAAAAGTACAAGTTATGGAATCGGTACCTTAAAATGACAAGGTTCTTAGTGCAGCTGCACTGTTAAGCGAAAATGACTTTATCTACAATATTAAATATTGCAGAAAAGGCATTTTTGCTTTGAAAATTGAAAAATTATTGAAACATGGCTTTTATTACTCTACATTATCTAATAGTCAAGGGTAAATAGAATATATCTTATTTAAAAAAAAATATTAATTTTTTTGTCATTACTCAGGTAAAGAAAAAATTTCGAAATTAAAAAAAAAATTAAATATAGGAAAAAAACGGTTTTTTCACGATTATTGATATTTCATAAAAATTGTATTGTTTTACCGAAGAACACTCGATAAACGAAAAATATGATATTTCATGTTTTTGAGACAATATTTCGTGATCCAGTAAGAAAAACTATAAAAGTTATCATTTACTATTTGAAGTTGAACTTTAACCTTAAATAACTTTTATATGAGTCGACTATGCAAAAAATCATATCAGATCTTTTTTGTAGATCGTTCAATTCCCTATAAGAACATGTATTGATTTCTACAACTCACTGATTCTTTAAAACGCAATAAAATTCCAAACAAAAAAATGTATTTTTCCAGTGTTATTTAAATGGAAAATAAAAAATCGCGATGAGCCACCTCTTAATATTGATATTAAGAGCTCAAACTTTATCAGAATTTTTTTCTCGTCATCTTGGACGATATTTTCATGGTGGCCACTCTCTAAAAATGAAATAGTCAAAATTCTACTATTTGAATTAGTAAAAGCATTTTTTACTAATAAAATAGTCGTTTTCACTTTTAAATAGTTATTTTTTACTATGTAAATAGTTAAAGTTTGACTAATTTAAGATTAGTCACCATATTTGACTATTTCTGACAGTTAAAAGTAACTAATTTCTTTAGTCGTTTACGGCCAACAACAAAGTATTATTTGAATTAAATGCATATACCTCTCCATGGTTAAATGACCCATAAAACAAATAAAGATGCAAAAAGTTTAGCTCAAAATAGCAAGACAAATAATATATTAAACTTTAAAATATTATGAACCATATTTATTGACAAATAAAATTAATTTTTATAAGAGCGGCTGACAGCCGAATGCGTTAAGACGTTAGCTTGACAAACTTGTCAAGTGACAGACCTGAGTTCAATCCCAGGCTGGGTCAAAACTTTTTTTAAATTTAAATTTACTAATTTGACTATTTCATTCAGTGGAATTTGACTAATTATTAGTGACCGCTTTTTCACTATGACAATTAGTCAAATATGACTTATAATTAGTTATTTTTGACTAATTCATTTTAAGAGAGCAAAGAAAAGAAAATTAAAAGTTTTTTTTGGCCCACCCTAGTATAGAGGTCAGCAACATTATAATGAGTCACTACTAAGAACCAGAAATATAATGGAAATAGTATTTGGAATTTGGAAAAGAAGGTTTCCAGTGTTGGCATATGGCTTAAGATTAAAACTAGGTACAGTTTTTTCCATTATTCCAGCTGCAGCTGTACTACATAATATTGCTAGAGACATGAATAAACCAGAGCCGCCATTGCCTGATGATATTAATACCCTGAACTGGAGTACCCTGTTGTTACTCATCCACAAGATCGCATTATGTTTCAAAATTAATTAATACAAGATTATTTTGCGAATTTACAAAATTTAATGTGATTAATATTTTTGATGTTTTATTTAATTTATACTTATTTAAAATTAAAATAAAATAGTCACTTCTTGTTTATTATTACAATACATATATTAAGTTTTTCTTTTTTATTCTAAAATTTTGAAATCCGAAAGAATTTCGTTTTCATCCTTTTTATTGTTAATTTCCTGCCATAATTGTTTTAGCCCTATCTGTCTCTTTGTTTTCAATGATACCCTTGTATCCACAAGATAAATTAAATGATTTTTTTCATTTTCTGAAAAATTTGAGGAGCGCCCCCTTTTTTGTCAGGTTCTGTATTCATATTATTCTCTCTTACCATCAACTGAATCGGTCGTACATGAAATAGAATCGAACCACAGATGATAAAGAGACGAACCACAGATTATAAAGAATGGAACTCTTAACGTCAAAATATATTTGCGTCACAAATAAGTGTGAAGTTAGTTATTATCACCAATCTTTTCAATTTTTTTGTCAAATTTTAAACCATAGTAAAAAAATCACGGTGCAAGATTTTGGACACTAATCTCCTGTTACCTTTTAACTTGTCAGTTTATTTAACTGATCAGTTAGAGAAAACGGTGCAAGTGGCCATTCAAAACATGTTTTTTTTTTGCTATAGGTAATTTAAATTATTCAAAATCACTCATCATTGTAACAAACCATACCACCCGATATTCAAAAAATGCGTATCTCATAATAAAACAGTTATAATTGTTTACTGAACTCACAATGCTATTTTTTGTATCCATTTTTAATAAAAAATTCTGTAAATCCCATTTTTCACATATGCATTCCCATGGATTGTTATCTAAAGTTAATTTAGTCAAATTAGAAATCCATAGTTGGTCCATAATACTATTATTTAAGTTGGCAAGGTGGTTATGGTCCAAATGTAATACCTAAAATATGGTGAGCAGAAAATTACTATAGTAATACATATATGTATACATATATAAATATATATGTATTCGCTCCCAACTTAAAATGTTCAAAAAAAATTCCCTGAAAATTTGAGCCCTTAATATTAACTCTATTTACTCTTCCAAAGCGTATAAAGATTTCCCATTTAAAATACACGTAAACTTTGATTATTTTTTTTTTAAATATCTATATCTCAGCCGCATTTTATGCTATTGGAATGGAAAAAATAACATGTTGTATGTAATACACCTCGTTATATCAATGTTTTAGGTTAGATATATCTTTTCTCTTTAAAGTTATGTTATTAATAATTATGCTTACCTAATTGTTTGAGTTTTTATTTATTTTTCTCTAATCACCCGACTGTAGAAAAAACGTAATTACATAAAATTGTAATGATAAACAATTGAAAATCATCATTTATAAAAAGTTTGGTATACCAAACTTTTTTTATATGAAAATCCTGAATATTTCATAAATTGTCAATGTAAACGCTTTATATCTCAACAAATATCAATCTTAGCAATTCAACTGATAATACCTTTTTTAAAGAAAATTAAATTTTCTACAAGTTTGTCCTACACATTTTTTTGATGAATCCAGTCACTTTTGAAGTATCTTAAAAAATATGAAAATTTTTCACTAAAATCAGATTTAGTGACCCGTACCATCCTACAGTTGCAGATTAGAGCTATGGCACATACAGCATTTTGTAGAACTTTTGATTACGAGTAAATCTCTTTTTGAAACAATCCCATAGCATAAAATGCGGCTGAGATATAGATATTTAAAAAAAAATAGTCGTGAAAAAAAGCACCTTAATATATTACACAATTTCATTTTTAAAGTTAAAACTAACTTTAATGGTTGAGGGTATCCAGAAAACAGATGTAATTTTGTTGTAAGACAATAGCAAATCGGTGATTTTTTCGGCGTCAATTTTTTTCAATTGCTGCAATGAATTATTTCTGAGGTCTATTTTTAATTCGTTGAAAACGCTGTAAATGTTACATTTCGTTAATTCTTTAAATGCTGGAGTTTCCACGAGTTGTTGATTTCTACAATCAACCTGTAATACATCGTCTATCCATGTACATATGCAACTCTTTAGACATGGAAAGGTTTTATTGGAAATTGGACATTTAGTGTTTAATTCATCATTGGAAATTTCCTTATATTGGAATGAATACGTTTGTCTTTTTCTATATATATTTATAAAAAAATAGTAAGAATCCCATGTTTGACATTCGCATTCCCATGGATTATTATTTAGGGTTAATTCGGTCAATATGGTTGAATTCAATAATGCGTTGGAAATACTTTCATTTAAACTTCTTAGATTGTTGTGATCAAGATGTAATACCTTAAATAAATGATTAATGCAAAAACAATACAAATTACACTAGTGCACAAAATCGAAAAAAAATTCTGCCCACCATATCCCATCATAATTTTTCCATGTATTTTGACCCACTAAACACGAAAATCATACTCAATTTTTTTTTAATGGAAGCGTTCTTAAAATATGAATTTTCAATTGTTTTTTTTTCAATTTTCGGAGGTGTTTTGACGTTTTTGGTCAAACAAGCCCTTAAATTGAAGGTATTTGAGTCCCCTAAAACTTTCTTTTACATACTTTTGATATCGGATAATAGACGCTAGCGATTTTAATAACTTAAAAAATTCGTTTTTATGGCAAAAATTGAGGTCGAAAATTTACATATCGTCCTGGGAAGGGTTTAAATCAAACAGATAACTTCAGTTTGATTTTTTTTCGTGAAGCTGACATTTTTACAAAAAAAAACAAGCTAATGTTGATAAAAATACATGGAAAAATGTCGAAGTTGTGAATTTTTAGTGGAAGACCAAAATTCAGCTTTTTGACGATTTTTATTTTATTTTGTTTTTTTCTTTGTAATATGTTTATTCTTTAATGAAAACCTAAGTAAAGTGCATGATTGGAATTTTTTGAGTTTTTTATGTACTTTTTTCACCGAAAACATTATTCAAAATTTCAATTTGACATGACTCCGCAAACGTGAATTTTTTTGTTTCTCGTGTTACTGCTATTTTTTTATATTTCAACAAAGTATTTTTATCATGGTTTTATTTAGTTAATAAAAAGTGTAAAATGAGTAAAAGAAGTAGAGTGTTCGAGTACGTAAATAACCCGGACAATCTGGGTGACGTAAGTGATGAGCACGGAGAACGTTTTCACTAGCAAATGAAGGCTATGGAGCAGCGGTATCACGGCTTCTGGGATGCAGCCATGATGGGTGATTATATATACAAAAAACAAAGAAGGAGCCAGATTTTTTTAAACCTATGCTTATTAAAACAAAATAAAACTTTCAGTATCTTCAATGTTCAATATTTATTGTTTAATACTCAATATATAATTTAATTTCAATATTTAATGTTTAAAATAAAATCCATGTTCAATAATAAATTTTATATAATTCAATAAAATGAAGAAAAAACGTAAAAATTCTGGAAAAACTGAATTTTGCTCCTCCACTGAAAAATTCATAACTTCGCCATTTATCCATGGATTTTTATCAACAGCAGCTTATTTTTTTCCTTTAAGTATAATCTATACGTAAAATAAATTAAACTGGACTTATCTTTTCGATTTCTATCTTTCCCAGAAAGATATGTAAATTTTCGACCTCGATTTTTGTAAAAAAAAGGACTTTTTCAACTTCATAAAATCGCCAGTATCGAACTACTGAGCCGATACCAAAACTATACGAGAGAAAGTTGTAGAGGGCTCAATTACCTTTGATTTAAGTGCTTGTTTGTTCAAATCGAAGAATACTCTAAAACGTCAAAACACCTCAGAAAATTAAAAAACAAACAATTGAAAATTCATATCTCGAAAACGCTTCCATGAAAAAAATTTTAAGTGTGATTTTCGCGTTTAGTGAGCCAAACTACACAAGAAAATCATAGTGGGACATGGTGGGCAAAATGGCTGTAAACTAGTGTTATATTATATAACTTACTTTAATTGTTGATGGAATCCATAAAACTGATTTTATTTTATTATTTGATAAAAACAAATGCGTGACTTGTTTGGCGTCAATCTTGCACAGGTGGGTCAGTGAATTGTTGGTCATATCAATTTTTAATTTTTTAAAAAGACTGTAAAGATTATATAGTTTTAGATTTTGAAATGATGGAATATTTTGAAGTTGTTGATTTTTACAGTCCACCAAAAAATCTTTGCCCTTCCAAGTACACTCGCATTTAGTTAGACATTGATAAGCTTCGTTTTTAATCGGACATTTGGAATCAATTTTGAATGATTTGTAAGGAATTTTTTTATATTGCAATGGACATTCGTCGTTTAATTTTATAACAACATTAGAATTATTTAAATTTTGATATTTATCAAGAAAATTTGAATTTGCGCAGTGACATCCAATGGGATTTCCTAATAAAATTAAAGTTGCATTATTGTAGTTCCAATATTCAATGATGTCGATGTTATTATTGGATAAGTCACAAGTAAATGGAATCTTAGCTACGTCAAAACGAGATATGGGTAGAATATCCTAAAAGTGTTAAAATAAAATTATTGTAAATTGTAGTTATCCCTTACAAGGTCCCTATTATCGACACTAGGTTTATGAAATTCCGGCACATACACAGTAAAAAAAAATCAACTCTAAGCAACACTAATTAGAGTTCACACTAAATAGTGTTGTTTTATAACACTACAATTAGAGTTAATTTGTAGTGTAATTTTCCTCAAGTAAGAAAGTATGATTTAATACTATAGCACTAAGGATAAAGTAATTTTACACTGTATTAAAAAGTGTTAAATTACCTAAAATCGTGTACTTCTACTCTTCCTGGGTAAAATCCCACTGTTCAGTGTATATTAACACTACTTTAAAAAGATTCCAATTTTAGAAAAGTACTTTTACTCTTTTAGTGCAAACTTCTAGTCTAAATTAACACTATTATTTGAGTAAAACCTATTGGTGGTAGTGAATAAAACGAAAAGATAAATAAAGAGAAACATTTATTTGGAACAAAAATCTATGACAATTATCAAAATCGGTGCCTTTTAAAATATAATTTTATATTTGAGTCGTATGGCTGGCTTAAGCAAAATGGTTCCTTAAAACGTAAAAGTTTTAGATCAATGCAATGTTTTACTGGCTGTCAACTTGTAAGCAATGAATTATCTTGAGAATTCATCAGTAATCCATTTTTCTGTTATACAAAATTATTGATATATAAATTATGTCCATATATGGACATCCTTTTAACATATTGGTTTTTATTGAGTATTAAGGCTTAAACAAAAGGAAGTATAATACTTACCAAAAAATAAGAATGTACCCGTATGGATTCACCGTAATTAAAATCTAACTCAACAAAAATGCCACACTTCCACAACGCGGTATCTCCGGATATGCACTGCGTAGGTAGATAGGTACCAACCAAACATTTTAAAACGCATTTCGGTTATTACCAGTTTTTTCAGTTTATTTTGCCACTCTGGGGTAATTTAACTTTAATTGTGAAACAATGTGCACTAGTAGTGTAAAGAAAAAAGAGCTCTTAGTAACATCAAAACTGACAAAGAAATTGGCATGCACTGTATAGTATATTTTGTCACTATTTAACACATTAAGGGGTAATAATCACTCGCTTTAAGTTTTTCTAAACTTTTGATTTATTTTATTAATAAATAGTGTGAATGTACCAATCACAGACCAATGAATAATGTTCATATTCTTTAAATGTGTTTAATAAAGTTAATAAGCACTAAATGCTACCTAGTGTATTTTGTAGTGTAACTTTTACACTTACAAATCAACTCTAATATTTTTACCCTTACACTAAAAAATTTACACGGGCAAAATTTTTTACTGTGTAGTTTTGGGTATTGATAATAGGGTTATTTAACTTTAAGTATACTTACATGCAATTTTACCATTGTAATTGCATTATTTGAATAATTCAGCACCATGTTATTACGCCACATATTTAGATTAACTAATTTTGGAACTTTGGTCAAACTATTATTGCTTATATCTAAATTTATTGATTTCATGGATGAAAACCACAATAGAATCTCACCATAAATAGGGTTATTTGCTATATGCACTATTTTCAACTGTTTACACTCCGAAAATGCGTTGGCTTCAATAAATTGTATAAGATTGTTATTTAAATTAATAAACTCTAACGACTTTAACTCATCAAGTATGTAATCTTTTAAACTTGCGAGTTTATTGTTTTGAAGATAAAGTGTTTTTAAGTTTTTAACACCACTAAAAAAATGTTCGTGCAGATCTTCAATACAATTTCGTGATAAATCCAAATCTTCTAATTGAAAATTACCGCGTAACATTTTTTCATTCAAATTATTTATTAAATTATTTGACATGTTTATGCTTTTAGCATCAAAAAAACTATAATCAATATGCTTAATTTTGGTTTTGCTCAAATTGATATAATCAATTATTGTTGAATTAAATCTTTCAATAAATGTTATGTTACTAAATGAACGAAAACCGAAATATGTTATGTTCTTTAAAACGTCTTGTACCACGTGTGGACCACCAAATGAACTCATAAGTTTTCCATAGTGCTCTTTTAACTGATGACAATCCTTATACTTGATTTTATAACCCATTTCAAAGTCCACATCGCAAAATTCCAATTTATGGGTCGCTAGACAATAAAAACTGTCCACATCCTCAACAGTACTAAAACTCACAGAACACTCTTGTAAATGAACGCCAACAAAACTACACAAAAACATTGTGAACATTTTTAAGCGAAGCATTTTCACAACCGTACAGGCCGAAAAAACATGTAATTATAAAATAAGTTTAGAAAATAAAAAATGCTTTTCCTGTTGCGGTAGAAAATCCGTCCTTAAATGATTAGGGGAGACCGGTATCAATTGTAATAAAATTAATAAAAAAATTTTCCCGCTGCAGTATCTATCTACTTATAAGGAAAACAATATAAAATTGTACACTCAGAGAAAAAATGTTACACAGTAAAAAATTTTGCCCGTGTAAATTTTTTAGTGTAGGGGTAAAAATATTAGAGTTGATTTGTAAGTGTAAAGTTACACTACAAAATACACTAGATAGCATTTAGTGCTTATTAACTTTATTAAACACATTTAAAGAATATGACCATTATTCATTGGTACATTCACACTCTTTATTATTAAAATAAATCAAAAGGGTAGAAAACTTAATGCGAGTGTTTATTACCCCTTAATGTGTTAAATAGTGACAAAATGTACACTACAGTGCATGCCAATTTCTTTGTCTGTTTTGATGTTACTAAGAGCACTTTTTTCTTTACACTACTAGTGCACATTGTATCACAATTAAAGTTAAATTACACCAATAGTGGCAAAATAGACTGAAAAAACTGGTAATAACCGAAATGCGTTTTAAAATGTTTGGTTGGTATCTATCTACCGGATATGCACTGCGTATACGCAGTGCATATCCGGAGATACCGCGTTGTGGTAGTGTGGCATTTTTGTTTAGTTAAATTTAGAATTATAATAATAACTATAAGTATTATACTTCCTTTTTCTTTAAGCCTTAATACTCAATAAATACCAATATGTTAAAATGTCCATACCCGACCTATATTATATATCAATAATTTACGGCAGTAGGTCGGGTACTTGTAACATTAATAATATAAATACATACACACTTGATTTACTTTTTATTTTCAAGTGTAATGGTTGTTATATTAACTTATACCTACATTTTTATTAATATTATGGAAAATTTGTACACGTGTGGTAAATCCCCGACATACAGCCGCCTGACGCCTCTCTACCAATGGGATCACCCATTTTGTATAACAGAAAAATGGATTACTGATGAATTCTCAAGATAATTCATTGCTTACAAGTTGACAGCCAGTAAAACATTGCATTGCTCTAAAACTTTTACGTTTTAAGGAACCATTTTGCTTAAGCCAGCCATACGACTCAAATATAAAATTATATTTTAAAAGGCACCGATTTTGATAATTGTCATAGATTTTTGTTCCAAATAAATGTTTCTCTTTATTTACCTTTTCGTTTTATTCACTGCCACCAATAGGTTTTACTTAAATAATAGTGTTAATTTACACTAGAAGTTTGCACTAAAAGAGTAAAAGTACCTTTCTAAAGTTAGAACTTTTCCAAAGTAGTGTTAATTTACACTGAACAAAAGTGGGATTTTACCCAGGAAGTGTAGAAGTACACGATTTTAGGTAAATTAACACTTTTTAATACAGTGTAAAATTATCCTCAGTGCTATATTGTTAAATCATACTTGCTTACTTGGGGAAAATTACACTACAAATTAACTCTAATTGTAGTGTTATATACACTGTTTAAAATATCTGTGGTGTAAAAAGTAATCTTAAAATGGTGTCAAAATCCAACACCAAGTAGTGTTAATATAACACCATGAATTATGGTTAAAAATGTGTACCGATCGCGGCAAAGGCGGTGTGGATCACGTGATGTTCTTAAATCTCGCCTCTGTTGACTTACATGAAGAATATATAAACTCAGGTAGTCCTTTGCTTTGGTGTGACACTACAAGTTGTTCGATACTAAAGAGACCTTAAATAGGTGGAAACAGCTGTCAATACTTGAAGTATTTTAAGTTAGTGGAACGCACTAAAAACATTATCTCTAGCGAGTTGAAGGTTCCATTTTCTGGAATAATACCACTGGTAATATACTAGTAATGCGTCAAGGAACTTCAATTCATTTAATTTGACCACAAACACATAATATTTAACACTGAAAAGGAGTTCAATTTACACCAGGTAATAGTATATTACACTACAAGGGCAGAAAGTGTGAGATTCCTGCACTGCGCGCCATAATGCCCGAGGCGAAGCCGAGGGCATCATGGCGCGCAGTTCAGGACTCTCACACTTTCTGCCCGTGTAGTGTATACTATTTTTCTTGCTACCCCGCAGAAAATACTGAAAAAAATTAAATGTATATAAAAAAACTTGTGTCAAAATTAAAATCTGACGTTTAATTTAATTCTGACGTTTACATTCAAAATCAATCAAACTGTAGCGTTGTCATGGTAATTCAGCGGTGCCAATACAGTAAAAATAAAAGGTTGTATTTTAATTAACAAATTACTACTTTATAACAAATAAAAGTACCATTTAACACTTAAAACAACATAAAAAGTAAAAAAGTAAAAACATAAATTGTTTATTTGTTGTTATAATTGCAAAATTATGGTTTAAAACTGTCATATTTTTGTGTTTCTCATGTTGGCAGTACGAAATTTGAATTGTGCTTAACGACTAAAAAATTTTTACTCCCGCTATTAGAGTGTGCGCGTATAGCTTGACCAATGCAAGAAACGTAAACTTTCTGCCGTGAAATCGGGGACGAAACAGCGTATTTTGAGTCGAGGTAGTAAGAAAAATTTATTTTAATACTGTGTGAAAGTTAAATTAACACCATTTTAGTATTTGAATTTACACCGGACCAACGAACCATATTTAACACCATTTTGGTTTGTATCGATATAGACCATGTATGGTGTTAATTTGGTGTTAAAATGGTCATGAAATTTTGAACAGTGTAACAACACTATTTAGTGAGTAGAGTTGATTTTTTTTTTACTGTGTACGAATTCTTTTTGTTATTAAAATATTTCATAAAATAAATTTTATATTTCATTGTAGTTTGTTGAGTAATTAAAAATAATAAAATCACTTTCACCGAAAGTGGCATTTTGAATAAAATAATTTAGAAAAATGAACTTATGGGTTATAAACGCTTTTAAAATTTCAAATCGATATCTTTTTTTTGTTCCCCAAAAACTTCTAATGAACCAGGAATTTGAAACACCCTGTATTAAAATATGTAATTATTCAATACACCCCCTATATTTTTTTATTTAATCAAACTTTTAAAGGCTGTTTTTCTCTTATTTTTGTGTTTTAATAAAATTGAATCTATTTGATTTATATACTCTGTTAAAATACTTAAAACTCACCCTGTATATGTTGGAATGAATACTTATGGGTAAAAATTAAAAAATACATATACAAAATATTTTATTTATATACAACAATATACAAACACGGGCATTATTTGCACTTTCTACATTTAAAAACAATTTCGAAAATATTTTATCCAATTAATTCAGACAAGTAAACATTTTAGATAAAGTAAATCAATACTGAGAATAATACTACCATTTATAATTTTTAAACTAAATCTATTCAAAAACAAAATATAAAATAGTAGTACTACAAAGCATTTAGAAATAAACAATTGATTTAATGACGGTTATAACAAACTACTATAAACTAATGCTTTTATAAACAAATCACCTTACAAAATATTAAAATTGTTTTTATACTATATGCAAAATTAGCCTAAAATATTACAGATATTTCGAAACCCATTTTTACAAAAGAATTGTAAAAATTACTTATAAATAGTATCACAAAAATGTATTTTAAGCTTATTTATTCTAGAGTCTAGAATCTAGACAAAAGGCCACAAAAAGTGCTGGCCATTTTGTATTTTAGGAGGTTTAATTTTAATAAATACTTAATCTAGAGGTCTATCTAAGGACTATCACAACGAATAAATTACCTATTAAAAATTAGTTTTTCACACAATTTCTTCCCTCATCTCCAAAAACTCCTGAAAAGATATTTCTTGATTTAAAGGAGTCACCAAACTAGTAATATACTGCTCCAACTCCTTCGCTGTCATGCTAGCTCGTTTTTCGGGAATATAGTTGGAGATTTTTTTGTCCATATTTATGACAAAATCGTCCTCCACCCAGGAAGAGTTAAAAATATTTCTGCTGCTGCTGGTCGTCACCAATTTTTTGATGGAATACAGGATCAAAAATACGCCCGATATGAAAAGGAGGTACATCCCACATTCTTCAACCATGGGCAGTACATTCAGATACATCCTGAATTTGACACTCAAAGATGTCGGCAATTGATATAACCTCTGAAACAAATAAAAAAAAGTGTTAAAATGATCCATGGTTATAGAAATCAAATTTATTAACGGGCAAGTATTTTGTAAAATTTTAACATAATTTTAGAAAACCAGGTTTCGTAATTATTTTAACAAAGGAACATATTTTTTCTACGACCACTATGTAAAAGTCACATTTCGTAATGGCATCGTTGCTTAGAAAATGAATCTTTTCATTGGCAAGGCAAAACACGAATGTAAAGTGACATTTCTGTGTGAAAAGTGAATTATTGTAATCTTGAATACCTCGAGAACGGTTAATTTTATCGAAGTTTGAGAGGTACACCTTTTTAATAGTAGCTGAACTGAGTAATCGAAAAATTGCATCAAATGGTATAAAAACCTAACCTCAAAGTTTGTATAAGACAATAAGCTTAAGCAACCCCTGTTTCTACGACACTGTGTTCACTCAAACAATTGAAATTATGTGTGAATATGTGTTTTAGTAGTAAGTGACTGTTCGCAAAATATCACCTTTCCAAGTCTACCATAGTAGAACTTATATTAAAAAAACTGATATGATAAGTAACACTTTATCACCCTGTATCTTTTAAACATACGTAATTAGGAAAAATATTTATTTAGATTTTCGTCTTATTTTGACTTGCTTAATCTGCTCCTAAATTTATGCAACTAAGTTTAGGGACACCTTGTATTGTACCAAATTTCTTTATAATTTAATGATTTGAAAATGGTGTATTATTTAATTGTGTGTAGGTTATTTTTGTGTTCATTTATGTAGGTACATAGGTATGTGTTAATTTTTTTGTTTTGGAAATTGATTAATAAAGCAACATTTCTTATCAAACTTCTTTCCATTTAAGTTCCCAATTTCCTAAAAATATTTTTGTTACTGGGTCTACAAAAAGGTTTGTAAAAAGAAGGTCCTTTTTGAAAATTACAAGAATTATACAGGATTTTGTTATTAAATCAACAAAATGTGTGTTATAATTACAAAGTACCTACTTATTCAATTAGTTAACAGATCTCAGTTGGTTGTAAACTAAACATAAAGTTATATGGACCTGGATTAACATAAAATCTGATTAATATTTGGTTAAAATAAACAAATATTTTTTTACTGTGTATTGAACGCAAATGTGAATTTGGTAAGTAAAAGTCCCCAATATGATTTTTAACACTGTCAATTTATATTAAAAAAAATACTTACGGATTCTGTCCAGAGGAGAGGTAGAATCATATTGTCAAAACGTTCGCTATTGGCAATTGTTTTTATATCCCCCAACGCCATGTTGATTTGATATCTTACAGCTACATCAAGGGGAAGGCCGGAATCCTGAAAATAAAAAAAATATTAATATATATTTTTTTTTAAGTCTAGAAAATAAATAAATAAAAATAATCAATTTTCAAAAAATGTGGAAACCTCCAATTATAATACTTACTGGTTGAATGACAAAGTACGATCTATGCTTATTCTCGTCTGGGTGGACACCTTCAATTCTGGAAGATAAAAATTCATTACCATCCAAATAATGCGGGTAACTTAGTGCAATAGGAAAACCATAGTAGCAACCATTAACATCTAAAAGACCCGGTGGCAGACATTTATTCTTGTTCTTGCAAAAACATTGATTCCGTTCGTCGTATTTTCCATTATCATCCGAATTTTCGAAGGTGTAAACGTAAGCCTTAAGGTTTGTATGAACCGTCTCGTTAACCCTAACCTGAAACGATAAAAATGTAATATTTTGATTTTTTGAATGCATATTTGTCCGTCCCAAAAATGCATACAAATCCGCCCACAAAACCCGTAAAAATTACTTACCAAATTTTTAGCTCTGCACATGCTTTTTCTGAAGAATTTTAACGTGTCATTTGGTTGAATCATACTGTTGAATTTAGTACCATCAGATGCGTATTTAATATCTCCACATGGACTGTCCCATTGGGGAATCTTGGTAGAACCACTGTATGTATCCAAAAGTCCTCCCAATTTTAAATCGTCCCTTCCAGTGTACACGGTTTCATAGTCACCGTCAAAATCATACATCTAGAAAAAAAATGCATAAAAATCCGTCCTAAAAATCCTTAATAAATATTTTATTTTATAAGATACAGTTTTATGACCTCTATCATTATTTTTCAAAATTTTAACAGATATTTGATGGTGGACACCAATTTGATGTTATTTGATCATTGCAAAGAAGAAAGAAATACAAATTTGGTTTACATTACGTTTTTCTACAATAAATTTTCTAAAATATTGTTTTTCATCTTAAATTCGTATTAAAAATATAAAAAATAAAAGACTCTTACTCTATCTATGAGGCCAAGTTTATCAAAATAGATCCAAGCAGGCATGAACTTGTTTCCCAAGGTCATCAAAGTACTGCTGTAACCAAACATGAACTCTTTAGCAGTCATTTGAACCAAAGGTTCAGAGTTTGTTTGACGAATAAGCATGTTTAGTCCTAGTTTGGTAAAATATGAGTCGTCTGAAACTACATGGGCAATACTCTGTAAAAAAAGAATAATATGTAAACAAATTATATGTCAAAAGAGAGATAATTTTATTATCTTTAAGATTATGTAAAAAAAATAATATTTTATGGGTTGATATTTGAAATAGTTTACAATATATGTATACAGCAATGTTAAATTAAGTCATCTTAAAAAAATTACAATCTTTGAGAGCCCATAACTCACTCAATTATAAAGCGTTTTTAAAAATTTTGATGTCAAATGATAGGCAATTTCATTCAATTTAACACAACATAAAAACATACATACATCTTACTATAATTTTTCCGAGATATGCCATATTTACTGTTGCAATGCTCTTGAATTGTTTTTTTTACAAACTTTGACAGGCTGTAAAATTATTTTTTTTGCATATTATGTAAAAAAATTATATGTCAAAAGAAAGATATCTTTTTATCTTTATGCTAATGTAAAAATTTAACTCTATCATATTAACAATTTTTGAGATAATCTACAATATACACTGAAAAAAATTATTACATTTAAATGTAAAGTTACAGGATTATTACCATATAAATTCCTAATTTTTACCACAAATTGTAAAATTACCTTTATTTTCGTCTAATTTTTATATATTTCAAGTAAATAAACATTTTTGTTCGTAAAATTACTAATGTTATGTATTAATTATTGATACAACAAGTAAATTTAACGAACTAAATGTAAAAAATACAATTATAACGTCTTACTGCATTATTTCAAATGTAAATATACTTTATTAGTCTTAATATTACAGGTTTAAATGTTTTTTTACATTCGGAGTGTAGTAAAAATTGCAAAATTACATTTCATATGTAACTGGAGAAGAAGCCTATTGGCTGGGAATTCGCGCTTGCCTGCCCACGCATCGGCATGTTAATGTTATCATGTATAAATACAATTCAAATAAAAAACATATTACATTAAAAATGATATTTTACATAAGAAATATAAATGAGTTACACGTCAATTATGCTATTACATTTTACATGTAAAATAATAATGAAATGGAGTATTTCAGTTATCAACAAGGCATCAAAATAACCAATCTCCATTACCGGAAATTTACATGATTTTTTTTTCAGTGTATAAAGCATTCAGTGATCATAAAAATGACAATCTTTGACAGATAATAACTCGCTTGATTTTAAACCGATTTAAACGATTTTAATGTAAAACGGTAGGCAATTTCATCCTCTATAAGTCAACATGAAACATTCATACAGTTTAATACAATTTTTTCGAGATATGCAATATTTACTGTTGCAATGTTCTCGAACATTCCGCATATAATTATATCCAATGTTGTTATTAACATGGCTTAATAAAAACCATCGAAAGTAAAAGCGCGCTGCCATAATCTGGTTAGCGTGGTGAACTTGAACTCAAAGTAGGCGGCATGGAAGTAATTTGGTTTGACAGGTATTAAGGGGTCTTCTTGTAGATAACATCTTTAGTGTTTTTGTTACAAAATTAAGGTTTTTGCAATTTTTTTAATAATTTATATTATTGTCTTGTGAAATGGGAGAAAATATGAAAAATTATTGCAAATAATTACAGAAAATCATATGGTTTTACACTGAGATTAAAAATGTTTGAAAGATACCTTAAATAACAATAATTAAATATAGGAAATAGGTACCTGATAATATTATGTTATTTAAAGATTGCATTTGTATAAAAGTGTTTTTTTTTTTTAATTTAATAGGACTAAAATATTAATATTTTCTAAAATTACTCTTAATAAATAAATGTAAGATAAATCAATAAAAAATTATGTAATTTAACAAATATAAACTTTCTTCATCTTAAATTTTCAAGGTTTCAAAGTAATTTTCTTTCATAGGTAGGTACTTTACTTTTCGTTTTAAAAATCATGATTTTAACGAACAAATATTTTGACATAAACATGGGCAAAATAAAATGAAATGTATATTTAGGGTGTTACTTAAGTATGTACAATCCGCAAATGTTTTCAAGATACATGGTGTTAAACTTTGATAAACCTTAACGAATATATTTTTATATATATTTTTTTTAACTAAAATTACAACTTTTTTGTCTCTTAATTTTTTTTATTTTTGCTTAGTTTTCGAGAAAAAAAAATAATAAATATCTTGTGTGGTTCAGGAATACGGGGTGTGTTCAGAAAATAACGGGAATTGTTAAATTACGCGGGTTCGGAGGGTCCGGATGTCATAAAATTTTCTTTATTATGTTGGTATACATGCCCCCGAAGTATGATAAAAACTTTAGCTGTTTTCATTGTTTACTTTGTCTGTGGCAGCCGCTAAGGTTAGACGTGTTTTATGAGCTCGGCGATTTTTCTTTCGTTAAAAGAAATGGATCAAAGATTTTGTATCCAATTTTGATTAAAAAATTAAATAAATTCTGTGAAATGTTAACAAAGGCCTATATAGTGAGTCTGCTATAAGTAAAACAAGAGTTTACAAGTGGTATAAGAGTTTCCAAGATGGCCGTGAAGACGTTGAAGATGACGAACGCCCCGAACGCACAAGTACATTAACAACCGATAAAAAGATGGAAAAAGTGGAAGAAATGGTTATAAACCATCAGAAAAGTCGCTGATGATGTTGGTATATCGATTGGCTCATCCAATGAAATTTTTTCGAATGTTTTGGGTATGAAACGCGTGGCAGAAAAATTTGTTCTAAAATTGTTAAATTTTGAACAAAATTCTTGGCCAAAAACAATACTGTAATGATGCCCCAGCCTCCATATTCGCCAGACATGCCTCTGTTTGACTTTTTCCTATTCCCAAAAATAAAGAGAACCTTAAAGGGCCGTCGTTTTGCAAGCATAGATGACAATAAAAGCGCATCGCTGAAAGAACTAAAGGCTATCCCAAAGATCGAGTTTTAGAAGTGTTTCGAGTATTGGAAGAAGAGCTGGCACATGTGCATAATATCCAATGGGGACTATTTTGAAGGCGACAACATTAATGTAGACGAATAAATAAATATTTGTTTCAAAAAACGATATTCCCGATATTTTCTGAACACACCTCGTATGTAATTTTTTTATCTAAAACAAAATTTAAGACGCTAAAAAGTTGTATTTTTAGCTGCTTAATCCGAAAAAAATACAAAAAGTCAGTGGCGTATATTTTTTTGTCAAAAAATTTGTTGATGTGGCCCTTGGAAAGACACTGGACTTAATAAATTTAAATCAAGTCAGAGCTAAATTATCACTACAAATAACACTGCCAAATTACAAAAAAAAGTTTAACACCCTGTATCTGAAGCATTTTGTCTTAAGAGTCGTCTATTAAATTTATTGTACATACTTAAGTAACACCCTGTATAGTATAAGCACCTCGAACAGGAGTTTACCAATATTTTACTGTTGTATAGAAAATAAAAAATTAAACAATATTATTGTGACATAATTTTTAAAAAAGTCAATATTCAATGTTATTTTTTAATGAT
The DNA here is from genome assembly GCA_921294245.1 of Brassicogethes aeneus. Classification (NCBI taxonomy): domain Eukaryota; kingdom Metazoa; phylum Arthropoda; class Insecta; order Coleoptera; family Nitidulidae; genus Brassicogethes; species Brassicogethes aeneus. Next base: position 7,729,952 of record OV121141.1, on the reverse strand, counting down.
GTAAATATTTCTTTTAATTACAAAATCTTTTAAGTATAAAGTCAATATCAAGTTCATCATCAAGTTTTTGCAATTTGTTATATAACAAGTTTATTACGACAAAACTATTTAGGATTTAAACGTAATATTTTTGCCTTTTTTGATTAAATAGTTAACCCCTTTTAATTTGGATTTGGCTTATTAAACATCTAGATCAAAATAATTATTAATTAATAAATTGTGTAACCTATTGTTTAGAACCATCCTGAATAATATTTGTGTAAAGAATGACACGTTTATTAACGAATCATTAAAATTTATATATTTTTGTGCAACCAAATTGCCTTACATAATTTTATTTTTTTATAGGCTAAAACTTCAAAAAAATATTTTTGTTAGATAACACACTCGTAAAGGGAAATCTAAGCATTTGATGGTCAATAAATTTGGTAATTGTTACTTAAGTTTCAACATTTTGTTTATTGCGTTAGAAACACATTTTCTTGATTTAAAAACAAAAATATTAAAACGTTAAATTTGACAGCTCGTAGCATGGTTAATTTTTGGCCAATTTTTAAAAATTTGACGTTAAAAGATAGATAATTTTATTGACTTTAAAAACACATAAATATCTCGTACGTTACACCGCAAAATTTCTAGATATTGGACAAAACACGTTGCAATTCTTGGATTAAAGATATATTGTGCAAAGGTATACTTTATTTTCCACTTGTTATTTACACTTTCTTGCTTGCAAAATAGCCGTAGTTTAAAATTACCATTTGGGTTCGATTTTTTGCAAGATATTGCCAATAATTTTCCCGCGAAAGAATCAGAATTAATGCTTTAAAGTAAAAGTAGACATGTTTTGAAACAAAATTCTACGGTAAAATTATTATTTTAGATCTTACATTAATTTGCCAACTTTTGTACTTTTTGCAGTGTTGCAAATTTATACCGGAAAAAGATGTTTTAAATAATTAATTATGTATAATTTAAAAACTATATGGTTATCTGGAATTTTTTTATTTTGAACATACTTATAAAAATTGCCCTTGAAAATTTAAATAATCTAGAATTTTTTTTATGAATAAATGGTTTTAGATATCTTATTTATTTACCTATTTTATAAAATAATGATGATTATAAAAAGTCAATTATTTCACAATATTACAAACAAAAAAACAGTATCAAAATTTTACTAAATATAATATTTATTAAAATATAATAATAATAAGTAGATATTACAGCTCAGGTTCCAGTTTTTTAACCAAAATTAATTATTTTTTACAATGTTCTAAAAGTCTAAAACCTATCCTCCGTGACTGTTACTCTTTCTAGGTTAACCTATACGTTTTCAAATATCTGAGGTAGTAAAAGCATACTAAAAATATCAGTTCACAAAGTAAATTAAACACATCCAAAGCAATCGAATCAAATATAAAATATTATTAAAAATTAAAAGAAATAATTTTTATAACCATTTATGTAGGCGTTACAAAAATTGATTATATCCTCCGTGAATCTGTTTTTGCTTTAAACTTTATGAAATCATTTTAAATAAGCAAAAACATATGTTTACGACATTATAGATGCATGTGATTCCTGAAGGTCAGTTAGAATTTATATACAGATGAGAGTGTTGCTGTTTTATAATTTAAAAGTTTAAGTTCATTAATTTGCTATTTAAAAACCTATTCAGCGTGAAGTGTAATATCTCATTTCTCTCTAAAACTGACATAGTAGGCCTTGTATTTTGTAAAAATATGGCGTTCTTTGCTCCAAAAATAATATTGATCAAGATCTACACTTTAAAACAAATGACATTTAATTTATTATTAAAATTATATCAAGAAAAAAATCAGTTACACATTTATAAATTTTATAGAATTTTATAATTATAAATAATTTTTTTTACGTAATTTACAAAATTCATTAGGAAATATGCAAAGAACGACCTTTACAGGTATTTTTAATTGTTTTTAATTATAAAATTTGTATTTTAAATATTTTTACAATATTTTAATGCATTTATGCTGTTTTTATTAAAGAAAACCATCAACACCATTAAATACAAAATTATTACATTTTATAATGTGAATTAAATTTGTTTTTAGTAATGATGGTTTTTTTAAATTATAATTTATAAATTGTACCTACTTATTTATTCATAAAACAGCATAAAACAATTTTATAAGGACGTATCACCTTAGCTAGCCGCAGATGCCTTGTTTATTTTGTTTTCATAAGATTTGTTTAATATTTAGAAAGTATACAGAGTTGCCAAGTTTATTTAAATTATATAAAAGCATTATTTTAGGTTAGGTATGCAATAATAATTTTTTGTTCCAAATTACTATGTAAAAAATATGAATATTTCGGAACCCCGACGTTCAATTGTTTTTTTTGTTTTCACCACTGTAATCAGGAGAAAAAATAACACCAATTTGCTAATTTAACCGACTTTGTAGCTCCAATAATAAGAAAGTTAGGGTGATGAGCAGATAACTTTGGACACCCTGTATTTATTAAAAAAATCTTGTTATTTATTTCTATCAAAATTGTACTGTAGTAGGTAAGTATTTTGTCGAAAAAATGTTTTTTTTTAAATTGGGTCGTTTGGTAAAGGGGCATTTTTTTGTTCCACCCTGTACAATCAAAAAAATAAGTTGTTACATATAACAAGCTTCAAAAGACCTTTCAAATGATATGTAACATGACTCACTTTGTTTTTTTTAATGTGACCTTCTGGGTTGGGTTGGAGGCCTTTTGTTTTTTTTATTCATACATGTCAAAATGTATTACCCAAAAAAGTAGGTTTAAAGTACTAGAATTCCAAATTACCAAAATAAAATTGTAAAATGCGATTTTTTTGTTATAATTTCCGACTCACCCTGTATAAAATCTAAAAAAAGTAGTAGTTGTTTATAATCAGCGATCACATTGAAAAAAATGTTACTTTGACAATATTTAATGTCTAGTAAAATACTAAAATTTCTGATTCCTAACCTGGTCTATTTACCGTCCGCACTGTATAGAATGAAAAATTGTATTTTGACAGATTTGAACAAAATCGGACTTGAATTAATATATATATTCGGTTGTAATAGTGCACTATTTTTGAGGCACCCTGTATAGAAAAAGCAAAATCTAACTTTTTCAATTTGCAAATGCGCCCATATAATCCACAAATTGGCGAATGCGCTGATAAGCCTGATAAATGAACCAACTGCCACATATCATTATTTTATTATTTAATTCGATTTTCTGAAAATTCTTAAACATTCGGCTTTCACATGGTTTATTAACCGGCATACATATTTAGCAATTAGTTATATAACGCGTAAAATCGAGTGCAAGGTTGTCCATACAAAATATTAACGCCAAAGTAACCAAAACAACTCGAAAAGTTAGCATAAGTAATTATTGTTTTTATTTGTTATGATAAATAGTGTTGCCTTTGACACGGGCACCGCGCATGCCCGGGGCGATTCTTTTTTGTCACTTTGTCAGCCATGATTGCAAAATGTTTGAGAAGTTGACGCGTATTTGGCGTCGTTTTGATAAAAATGCGGATATTAGTTTAAATTTGTGTGTTTCGGTGCGTTATTTTAGTGCGTGAGTGGCCCTATGTTTCTCTGAATGTAAAATAACGGCAATATAGCGACAGGGTTAGGGCTTTAAAGGTGAAAATAGTGTTTGTTTGGTTGCAAGTTGTTTTTGAATGTTTTTTTGTTGTTACAGGAAGGTCTAGAACGAGACTGATGAACAGGGCGATTGGCAACAAAGTAGTAAGTGTTTTTTGACTATTTTATAGTATTTTAGAAGGAATGGAAAAGTAGCTATTAATTAACAGGGTGCATACAAAATCAGACATGTAAACTTTCAGTTAAAATTGAGTGTGATTCATTAATATTAGAACAAATAAAATGCCAGTATTCCATAGTTACGCATTTTATCACCTTGTTTACACGTTACTAAGGATTTTGAAACTTTTCTTGATTTGACATTTAAATTGTGTGTTTGTTGTATGATTAAAATAATGAATTATAAACTCTAAAAGATCGATGGGTTGGTGTAAACGATAATGAAATTAAGGGAATTAATCAAACCACTTGTTATAAACTATATTATTATGGGTAAAAGTTTACATTTTAATAAAAATTTTATTTTTTATTTTTTTTTTAAATTGTGTGTTTTTCAACAAAATATATATACAGGGTGATTCACCTAACTTATTCATTAGAAGTTTATGAAGAACGAATAAAGATATCTATTTGAAATTTCTATAGCAATTATAAGGCAGTGTAAACAATTTTTTTAAATTATATTCCATGCGTTATCACTTCCGGTTAACCGGAAGTGATATCAACTTTGGTGTTTCAAATGGAACCATATAAATATTATTGCATTTTAAAATTATTCGTAAAATTCTGGAATTACTAAAATTTGATTATTTTTTTTATTTTTATCAGTTTTTGAGATATTTAATTTTTTTCAAAAATTTTGACAGATGAATTGTCTTATTAATACTATGTCTGTATTACCACTAACTGTAATGTTAAAAAGTTAATGTTTGGTGTACCTGTTAACTAAGGAGCACTCTATCGAAAACCATTAATAGTATTTAAAAATTTTATACAGGGTGTCTGGTATTTACGTTGACTTTTTTGTCACTTTAAATACCAATAACATTCTTATTTTCAACGAAACTACCATACAATTTTTACATCATTCGACACAAATCAATGTTTTTCATTGAAATGCTGCAGTATTCCCTATAAAATGAATATTTACAGAGATATTACAAAAAATGTAAAAAACGTTGGATTGTCTTTTATTTCGTATTTATAAAGTAATGTCAATGTCAACGTCTCTGACAATTGTGTTACGATGGATGATAATAATAACATACACTAATCAAGATATTCTAAACATGTTTTATACATATGGCGAGTGCGGAAAAGTTTCAGAAAGAACAATTGGAACTTTTAAAGTGTACAGGGTGTCCAAAATTGGTTGTCCCGAGGGTTGTCCGTATAGGCTATCTCAGTAAATATAAATGCTAGAAAAAATTCGACCACGCATCCCCGTCGTCTTTTTTAAAGATACATCGGATGATGTCTTTGAATTTTCTCGATTCGCATTTATTTAGGAGATATACCTATTTTTTCAATTTTTGCCAATTTTGACAAATGCTTGTTAATATTTGAGTTACGAATACAAGTTTAAAATGTTATGTAGACACTTTTTATCACAGAATTCATAGTGTCGACAGATTTTTTTTTAGCTCTTTTAGGTTAAGAGAAATGACCCTATACGGACCACCAATTTGGGACACCCTGTACTATCAGTATTGTTCGTTGGATTGTTTTTATTTCGTATTAAACAATAATATTTATATGGTTCCATTTGAAAAACCAAAGTTGATATCACTTCCGGGTTAACCTGATAATTTTTAAAAATAGTTTACATTGCCTTACTCTAAAAATGAATATAATTAACAGCCAATTCTTATGTAAAATTTTCCCCTGAATCCGAAAATACCGTCAAAAATTATGAAAGTGTAGTTTTTGAGATATAGTTAATTCCATATTAATTGGAAAATTGACTACCTATATCTCAAAAACTGTTCTACTTTTTAAATTTTGACAGTATTTTCGGATTCAGGGACAATTAAATTAAATTTTGGGATACCATGGTAAAAGTAGCCACTTATAACTATTAAATTAGTCATTTTTGACTTGTGTATTTTTTTAAAAAAATTTCATTGCGTTATCACCGGATGTGACATCAACTTTGGTTTTTCAAATGGAACCACTATTAAATAAGTCATTTTTGACTAATTCATTTTTGGAGAGTAGGTATATCTAGTTGCTTAACAAATCGATTTTTTTCCGTTCTCCATAAACTTCTAATGAATAAGTTTAGTGAATCACAATGTATATAATAATAATAATATCAACAATATTTTCACAACCCCCTTGATATGGGTATTAAATGAAAGGGTTCGACAAGTAGAAAGAGATTAGGAGGGTGAACATTTTAAAAAAATTTAATATTTCCAAAAAATTTAAATTTTTAAAATTCCTAAAATCTTGAAATTTCCAAAATTTTTAAAATATCCAAAAATTTTCAAAATCTTTTAAATTTCAAACAGTAACAAGTCAGTAACTAATCAGCAACTAGTCAGTAACCCCTCAGTAACTATCTAGTAATTAGTTACATAGTAACTATAGGACCTATATTCATTTTACCAATTCACTAAAATAAACATTAGGCGCGTGATAGCCACTTTTGCTTACCAATAAGGCGATGTTTGGCATTATTACTAGATCGTCCTCCCTTCTTCCTTCTGATAGTTCTTCGACCCAAACTAATTTATGTCTAGGGTTTGCGAACAGGGTGCCATTTTCGAAAAATGTGACATTTTCATGCGACATTAATTCTCTAAAAAAAAAAACGAAAAAAAAAAGTTAAAATGTGAAATAACCAACTCTTCACTGAAGAGTCTTCAGGGTTAATACATGGTTAATCATGGCAACGCTGTATCCTATAAAGTGCAATTAACTTTTGACAATATAAGTGGGCTGTATCATTATAATATCCAGCGAGCAAGTGTTTAAAAACTTGTTGCTAACTTCAACCCGTGACTAAAGCTCCATAAAACCACAACTTGTCAATGTGTATTTAAAAGGTCACTTAGTGTCATGGAAGCATGTACAGGATGATCCATTATAAATGTCCACCCCCAAGTAGGTTTTATAGTTTTATTAATAATTATTGTTATTGTTTATATGGTAAATATTAAATATTAAACAGTTCAACAAATGTGTTTCTGGATATAAAATATAGGTCATTCCATAGGAAAAAAAGATGTTTTTATCTGTTATTTTTTTTGGATCCCCCTGTATACGTAAACATAACACGAAAAAAAACTTTTAGTTGAACCCTACAACTTTTATATAAAACTTTTTTTTCTAAAATCTAAACAAAAAAAGTTAGGGGGGGTGGACATATATAATGGATCACCCTGTACAATAATGGGCGTTTTAAAGGTGGACGTAGACAAACAAGTTTTTAATATTGAAGATTGGATTTCTATTTTAAAATGCAATTAGTTACACATTTCAAGACAATGGTATACAGAAGATTAATGTCGAATATATTGGTATAGAAACCAAAATCTTTATTAGGACTACTTTACCCATTAGTGCATTAAACAATAAACGCAATTATTGTGTTATATTCGTTATATAAAGACCACAAATAGTTTGTGGTAAAGACAATAACATTGTCGTATGTATATGTATATATATGTGACGTATGTATACACTGTTTGTGTTTTTAACATCAATAAAGTATTAGTATTGGTCTCGGTATTGGTATTAGTTTTAATATACATACATATGTATATATTAGGGTGTCCCAAAAAAAAAGAATATATTTTTTTTTCATGTCTCTTGTAAAAATATGTTAGTTTATCATGCTGTGAGAGCCCTTTCAAAATATCAGCTCGATTAAAAATGTTGTAGGGGTCGCTCAAGATTTTTAAAAAATTTCAAAATGGTCAAAAATTGAATTTTTGTTTTATTTTAATTCTTTTTCTCGTCTCGATATTATTTTTTAGGTTGAAAATAATAAAAATTCTGTAAATTTCAAATCAATATTTTGATTTCTAAAGGTCGCTAAAAGTTCGTTGATATTTATATTCAGAGGTCGCTCGAAAACATTCAAAATACTCTACTTTGAAAGTTAAAAAAATCTTGAGCGACCTTAAGAAATTAAAATATCGATTTGAAATTTTTAGAATCATTATTATTTTTAAATTAAAAAATAATATCGGAAAGAGAAAAAAAATTAAAATAAAAAAAAATCCAATTTGTGACGATTTTGGTAATTTTTAAAAATCTTGAGCGACCCCTAAAAATTTTTTAATGGTGCTGATCTTTTGACAGGGCTCTTAAAACATGACAAACCAACATATTTTCACAAGAGACGAGAAGAAAAAAAATATTCTTTTTTTTTGGGACACCCTAGTATATATATTTTTTAATTGTATATATCAGTATTTAGTAATTTAACATAATATGAATATAAAAATATATTTTTTATTTAAGGAATTCCTTTTTATTTTCTGCCCACTTAATAATTATAATGTGTAATAATTAAAATGAAGGAAATTTTTAGCTTTTATTTATTTTTAATAACAACTCTTAAAAAATAATTATTTTCATTAATTTTACTTACTAGTTGCGTTAGTATATTTTTAGTTCTTTACGATTTTATTTTTTTATAAAATGCCAAAATAAACCTTATTTAAATTAAAATTTAACGTGTTTTTTAAAGTTAATATTTTATTCAAAATTAACTTAAACAATTCATAGGGTATATAAACCTATAGGTTTAATTAGCATAATATCTGGTTATAAGATTTTTTTTAAATTATAATAATTTTTACATAAAAAAAGTTAATGGGTTTTAAGTTAAGTAATTATTAAGCACAATGAATTTGAAGTGTAAGTAATAGTATATTACGGATCAAGTTTGATTAACGCAATCTAACGAATTTTAAGTAGGCACGATCGAAGCTTGCGAGAGAGTGTTCAATAAAATGTGTGTCTAAAAAGTTTATTAAAAGAAATAACCAAATTTTTGTCAGAAATCTGTTTTACCGTCTTTCAAATTGGGAATTTTTTTTGAAAATGGACTAATAACCGTTTGAATCCGATATAGAAGCAGTTTTTCACAGTAAAAGTAAGGATGTTTTTTAGGTACTCCACCCGAATTTTTTAACGTTTTAAGCTAAGTTGGAAAAACATAAAATCTAAACACCCTGTAGTTAAATTTACATGTAATACGTGAATGTTATTTTTTTTGACAATCAAAATATTTTATCAAGAATGACTTTTCTTTAAAAAATTCAAAATAAAAATATAAAAAAACAAAGAAAAATCAACTTTAAGTTTAGATTTTTTATTATACAAATTTAAAAAAAAAATAAAATAATCGATTTTATGCTTTTTAAACATCCTGTAATAATCCCATTTTTTTATGCCAATGTTATTTTGACGATCAAAAACTCAATCTCCCGTATTTGAATAATAATAAGACTTAAAACAATGTAAACAAGGTTTCTGTCTGTCTGTCATCATCTGTCATCTGTCATCATACCTTTATGGTGCGCTACTTTTATGGCACCCTACATAAACATATTGGAAATTTTTTGTTATTAGGAAGGTAACATTACGTAGATTTTTATTACCTCACTTTTCTTTTAATCCTGTATTAATATGATTTTGATGAGTATTTTATCACCAAAGTAAAAACATATTTAACGAATTTTTGCTTTACTTATCAAAAATTTTTCCAATATACTTAAAAATCAATTAGAAACGAACTATGATTCATTTAAAAAAACTTACAAGCAAACGTAACCAATTAATAATGGTTAATGTACAAATTGACCAACTTTAATAATTGAAAAATTATGTTATTCGCTAAAAACATTTTTTTTTAAACTAACACTGCAGTAAACACTTATATTTACAAAAACCTAACACATATTCTTTGGATCAAAATCATTTTTTTCAAATTTTCATTTTGCCACCGTATTAAAAAAATTACGATTCATTTTACAATAATGTAAAGAGAATATTTGCTATAATTTATGTACCAGCCGTTTTTTATTTTGAATTTTTTTTTAAATCGTAGAAGGCCTTTTATATATAGTTTTAAGTCCTATTATCTAGATTAGGTCTGATGTAGCTACATAACGTTTAAACAATGGTCCAATTGGGAAATATTTTTTTTAGGTAATGTGCACCTTTTTAATAACATTTTTGTTGTTTTGTATCTTATTTCTAATAAGTTAACTTGGTACTGAAAATCGAAGGTGCTTATTTAAAATAGCTATTGCAATACATAGAAAATTACTGTTCCGTCATAATTTAACCAATAATAAAGGAAATGATTAAAGAAAATCTATTAGAAATAATTGGGTACACAATAATGATAATAATAATTTCAATATAAGCTGTCTATCATTTGTGTATAAACATTGAGAAATGTTCTGCCATTTGTGTCAGGGTTGCAAATTTTTTCACCTGGATTCGCTATAGATTAGACAACATTGCTTTTCTAGATTTAAAATAATATTATAATTATCGAAATGTTAATTAAGAAAGTTAAGTTGATTACGGAAAGTTTTTCAAACAATTAATAAAGATACTTTAAACAGAAAAGTAATATGTAATTTTCTTAAATAAAAAAGTGTCATTACATGTTTAGAATAAAGTATAAATAATAATGGGGGAAGTCCCCATTTAATGAAAGATTCATATCTAATTTAAATTTTAAAGTAAAATCAGTTTAAATAAATTAACTAAGTACCTATCATTAATTGTGAGTAATTTAATAAAATTAAATAGAAAGTGTAAGATTATCATCGCCCAACTTGTTAGGTTATTTTTAAACACTTCGCGACCTGAGAATTAGATTGTTCTATCTGCCAAAATTTAAAGAGGAACAAATAGCAGTTTAAAGTTTAATTTATATGCAAATGAAATTTTAAAAAGCTGTTTTTCCGTGTTTAGGTTTTGGGAGATTCTTTCTTTCAAAAATCTGACACGGAAAAACAGCTTTTTAAAATTTCATTTGCATATAAATTAAACTTTAAACTGCTATTTGTTCCTCTTTAAATTTTGGCAGATAGAACAATCTAATTCTCAGGTCGCGACTTGAACTTGAACTCGCTGCCATTGCAAAATCATAATTTAATGTACTAAATTTACGAAAAATATCTAAATTTTTAACGACCTTTTCATGTAGAGCATAACACCGCCTTGTCCTAATTACACTAGTTTACAAAATCGAAAAAAAAATCTGCCCGCCATATCCCATTATAATTTTTCCTTGTATTTTGACCCACTAAACACGAAAATCACACTCAATTTTTTTTATGGAAGCGTTTTTGAAATATTAATTTTCAAATATGTTTTGACGTTTTTGAGTATATCTTGAATTCTAATTGATCGATTTGGTCAAACAAGCCCTTAAATTGAAGGTATTTGAGCCCTATAAAACTTTCTTTTACATACTTTTTATATCGGTTAAGTATTTTGACGCTAGCGATTTTAATAACTTAAAAAATTCGTTTTTATGTTTACATATCGTCCTGGGAAAGGTTTAAATCAAACAGGTAACTCCAGTTTGAATTTTTTTTCGTGAAGCTGACATTTTAACAAAAAAAACAAGCTAATCTTGATAAAAATACATGAAAAAATGGCGTTATGAATTTTTTAGTGGAAGACCAAAGTTCAGCTTTTTACCGATTTTTATTTTATTTTTTTTCTTTTTTTTCGTAATATGTTAATTTTTTAATGAAAACCTAATTAAAGTGCATGATTGGAGTTTTTAAAGTTTTTTACGTACTTTTTTCACCGAAAACTTTATATAAAATTTAAATTTGACATGACTCCGCAAACGTGAATTCTTTTGTTTCTCGTGTTGGCATAGTGACATTTGACTGCTATTTTTTGATATTTTAACAGAGTATTTTTATCATGATTTTATTTAGTTAATAAAAAGTGTAAAATAAGTAAAAGAAGTTGAGAGTTCAAGTGCGTAAATAACCCGAACAACAAAATAAAACTTTCAATATCTATTGTTCAATATTCAATATATAATTTAATTTCAATATTTAATGTTTAAAATAAAAATCAATGTTCAATATTACTAACTTTATATAACTCAATAAAATGAAAAAAAATTCTCGAAAAAACTGAATTTTGGTCTTTCACTGAATAATTAATAACTTTGCCATTTATCCATGGATTTTTATCAACAGCAGCTTATTTTTTTCCTTTAAGTATAATCTATACGTAAAATAAATCAAACTGGACTTATCTTTTCGATTTCTATCTTTCCCAGAAAGATATGTAAATTTTTGACCTCGATTTTTGTAAAAAAAAAAAAAAATCGCCAGTATCGAACTACTACTACCAAAACTATACAAGAGAAAGTTGTAGATGGCTCAATTACCTTCTACTTTTAAAACGTCAAAACACCTCAGAAAATTAAAAAAAAACAATTGAAATTTCATATCTCGAAAAAAATTTTAAGTGTGATTTTCGCGTATAGTGAGCCAAACTACACAAGAAAATCATAGTGAGACATGGTGTGCAAAATGGCTGTAAACTAGTGTTATTGTAGTTTAGTCTAGAGAAAAGGCAATACAGTATGATCTAAGGTTTATCCATGTCTTACATACTCCAAGGTTTTTATATGTACTGTGTTTTTGACTTACTTGTACACGTAGGGTCCAACTTCTTGAACTTTTAGTTTCGAATCCTTCCCGCTCATGTAATCTTCCTTGTTTGTGACATTCCACAGGAAAACTCTTAGATATAGATCAACCGGAGGTGTCCTCCACATTTCGAAAATCTCACCGCCTTCTGAGAACGTGCTTTTCTGAAAATAAGGAAAAAAATAAAAACAAATAATAATAAAAAAAAAATAACAAAAAATCTACATTTTAGCCACTATTTTCGGAACACCATGTATACTTTATTTTAACTTACCCATTGGTACAAGATGTCGTATGGTTTTACTAGTAAAATAAACACCCCAGAAAGGATTCCAAGGACTCCAATAAAGGATATAGTTAATGCACCTGTAAAAAAAACCTTGTTATTAATTATTGCTCATACCAAATATGCAAAACTTGCAAAATAGTACAAATTTACTGTTTTAACAACTAATTTTGAAAGTAAAATGTTAAAGTCCATAATCTGTCTAGACATGTATAAAAATTTAATTGTTTAGAAAAAAATAATACAAATTATTATGGGATGGATTTGTATACTTATTGTATAATTATTAAAAAAAAATAATTTGCATGTCAAAATTTAGCTCATAATGTTTTATATTTTTAATAAAGTAAAAGTGTAAAAGTTATATTTAAGTATAATTAAGTATAATAGTTTATAAAGTTATTTAAATAAAATACACACAACAAAAAACATATTTACTATTTACTATAATATTATTACTATAATGAAAAAGGTTGATGTACTATTAATATGTGTGCGTATATGCATTTTTTTCATGTTAAAAACTAGGTAATACATAAATTAATGGAATATAAATTGTTATTTTTCAATTAAACAAGTTACCGTCTATAAAAAATTATATAAAATATGTGTTATTGTATAGAGAAAGATTGTTATTAAGTAAGTTGTAGCTTAGGTCGAAAGATTTACAACTCATAACTGAATAAAAATTGTAAATTTTTATTTCTTTTTACAAATCATCTTAATTTTCACAAAAAATAAAGTCTTGATTATAAATTAATCAAGTTAATTAATTAAACGCCATTAACGCCATTAATTAATTTAATTTAGACACGAGCGAGCTGGCGAGCGAGTGCTTAATAAAATGATTGTCTAGACAAGTTTATAAACGAGTTGCATACTATACTATACATTTTGTACAACAAATACTTAATATTATCTAAAAAATGATTTAAATTAAATATATGTATAAAGCGACATCTATACGAAAATAAAGTAACCATCTCAATAAACATTTTCGACGTAATTTTCACCATTAACATTGCCCGTTATTATTTTAATTAAACTTAACAATTATTGATACTTTATAACATTAAAATAACTTCAAAATATTACTATGTTAAGAAAATATGTTATCCTTTGATTTTTTTTATTATATATATGTGCGTATATGTATACTATAATTGCAAAATATCACAAGTATTAAACATTTTTACACGGGCAATGTTAAAGGTGCAAAAAGTGATTTATTGGAATTCCCGTTAAAATTTCTAACTTGGGAATCTACCGGCGTTAAAATCTCAAATTTTGCTGTGTTAATCAAAATGTATCCCTTGAATATAGACTAACAATAGATATAAAAGCAGTTTTTCCACAGTTAAAGAGAAGAGAATGTTTTATGGGCACTGTACGCAAAATTACTAAGGCGAAATCAAAAGGTCAGTACAAACGTTCATATAATCTTTTCGAATATTGGCGTCAAGAAACTAATTAAGACTTTTGTATTTTTGTATTGAGATAATAAAATAATTTTTACATTAAGTATTATTTTACAAGAAAGGCACTTTATTTTCACGATTTTATGACATTTGACTAACTTTAGCCCGTGACTAAAAACCTGTTGCCAACTTCAGCCCGTGACTAAAGCGCCATAAAGCCACAACTTGTCAATGTGTATTTAAAAGGTCACTTAGTGTCATGGAAACATGTACGATAATGGGTGTCTTAAAGATGGAAGTAGAAAAATTATTTAATTTAAACTTTAACAGGATTTTAATTATTTAAACCCTTATAACATTTTTACAGGATCAATAATTAATTTAACGAAAATATGGTGTTATATTTGGAATATTTTTTATTTAGTTCTAATTTTTCTTTCAACGTCAAAAATTAAAGGCCCATTTGGGAATGTTTATTCATCTATAATTTCTTGGAAACAATCATGTTTCATATTTACCACTAAGGAAGCAAAATATTTAAATCATTTGATTAGCAAAATATCCGATACGCATTACAATATGATCTTTAATTTTTTATAGCTCACCTAATGTTAAAATTATGCACCTAAAACCTTGTATTTATTTTATATTCTATAGTATACAAGTTACTAGGCAGAAATATACACATTGATTGATAAGGACGTAAAAAATTGTTGTTTAAAATATTTAAAAACTACTGAAATAATTACATTTTGTTTATTAATAAATTAAAGCAATTTTAAACATACTTGCAGATTTTCCTAATTAAATTTGATTACATATGAACTCGTGTATAATTAATTGCTTATTTTTAAAATCTTGATAAAAAAGTGATTTTATGAGCTTTTTATTGGGTAATTAATTTTATTAATGAGAATTACTTTAAATGTTCTTAAAATTGCATTAAACAAATTAAAAATAATCATAGAAAATTGGTGGCATTTTTTTCAATAACTCTCTAAATGTAAAGTGTATTATTATACATTGAACAGGTTACATTTATAAATTATTGTATAATTAATTATTCTATAACATATTTTTTGTTTTTTTTTAATGTTCTGCGGTTGTATAGCATATTACGTTGAAATTGTTTTGTAGCAAATAATTATGGGTAACATTACCTAAATGCAAAAAAGAAACAAAATATTGTTAGATAAAACTTAATAATACCTTTACTTAAATCGTAGTTTGATACATAACATATATATAGATATTTTCCTGATAAATACAAATTTTCTGAACATTTTAGGGTTGTCAGGTTTAAGTAAAATAATTACATAAATATTAATAAAAAATAAAAATTAAATTTAATTATTTTCTTAAAATCTTAATACCTCCATTTGTTTATTTTAAAAAGTTAGTTTTAATATTAAAATATAATGGTGGTTTGTTGTGCATTTGGTTGTAAAAGTTATATAACTTATATTGACAAAGAAAGACTGGAATAGCCTTTGACAAATAAAAATCTATATTAATACTGAAAACTCAAAATTAATTTTTAAGGTAATAAATATATTTATTTAAATAAGTTTTTAAATAAAAAAAATGTGGACTTTTATTCAGAATATCATTTATAATTAAATTATGCATGAAACTATTCACAGATTGGTTCACACATTCCAACATTTCCAGCGTCCTCATTACCAGTACACTCTCTTTTATTGTCTAAGGTTTATGTTCTTTAAAAGTGAGGACAAAAAGTGGATAAAAAGTTTAGGGTTATGTAGTCAAAAAGTGGGGTTTTACAGCAACTGTCAGTGTGACAGTTGAACATTATTAGGACATTAATGTATACTAATAACTAATAACGCATCATTATTAACTGTCACTGTGACAGTTGCAACATTTGTTGAAGTTTTCTTCATCTATCATCTGTCACCTGTCAACTGTCAACTTGACACCTTTTACCATTGGAAAAAACGAAAAAATGTGGGTAAAATGTGTAATGTAATAAAAAAGTGGACTACTACAGTTTGGCTCTGGGGTACAGATATAAACTTATGAGTGTTATAATACGCTTGAAAAAAATTACATTATGGAGTAGGTATACTAAATTTAATAATTATTCAATCAATCAATTGTTCAATCAGCATTTGGATTACAAATTTTACCCCATACCCATAATGTTACAAACGTATAAAGCAAGTTAAATAAAATCTTGTGAAAATAAATTATTTAATAAAATTTTAAAAAACATTAAAAATATTATTTTACAAATTTTAATGTTAATTTGGTAGTTTTTTTTTAAATTTACATAAATACAGGTATACGATTTATAAAATTTTAATAATGATCATTAATACATATAAAAAATGTGGACACCTTAAATGTTAATATCATTCTGATACGTATAAAAAATATTGACGTCACTAATTGTTTTGTTTAAATATTTTTAAATTAAAGCCATAATTTATCTGAAATGCATTTTAAAATGTATGTATATTGAAGGAACTATCAAATATTGATAGAAGAATAATATTCTAACATTGGACTTTTAGAACCAT